>JAKWIX010000320.1:34123086-35373086 GCA_027704785.1 Solanum chmielewskii
TAAAGGTGACATTAAGGCATCAAAATAATGGGGCAATGACATATGTCTTAATTATGGAGTGTAGGTGACAATTATTTCACTACTAATTAAGGATTGTGGAATTGTCTTCGAGTTTATAAGTTGACAGTTTGGTCCATTGAATTAAATGAGGTATAAAAGGGAAAATGACTAAAACCTTATTTAACCAATTTTGGTGGGAACCAAAATTGGGGGGAAGCCACCAGCTAGCTGTATCAAAAGGGGAAATAAAATATTCCCCCTCCCCCCACCTCTCACCCTATTCCTCCTCCTCGTCCCCCTCCTTCTTCTCCTCCTCTTCTCTTTCTTCTTCGTTCTTGGTTGGTTGTCTTTCTTCCTATTCTCTTTATCTTCTTATTTTCGTACATTTGCTAGTCATTGAACTTTCTTCTTATTGAATCAGATTTAACTAATTTAATCAGTGGACCAAATTTCGTTCTATATCAATTGAAATTACTTCATAAGTGATTAGGGTCACATACCACTATTTTGATAAGTAAAATAATTAGTTTTTTTAAAATCATTCATCTTCATTTGGGTACCTACAATTTTTTTAATAATTTGCATTAGCGTTTTCAACATATGGCTATATGTTGCAAAAATTGACTGTTGAAACAAATTATAGTCATATGTAGCTACAGAAAGGTTATTTCAATAGCAACAGAATAGTCATATGTTGCAACATATTACTTACACAAGTTGCAATATATTACTTAGACATTTAGCAACATATCACTTCAATGCATGATAGTTATATAACACCTTGTAAATCATTGTGTCAAGTGCTATAGCATATTTTTATTGCTTAATTATTGTTCAAAGTACTAAAATTTGGTCCAATTTGATATTTTTTCATTCCTAAATTGCTCAATTTATTGACTTAGTCATCCTAGTAGTGACATATGTGGCAACGTATGCACGTTCTGTTAGAAAATTTTCAATTGATATGTAATATGTGGCAACATATGAATATCATAAAATGATCTTTTAGGTTAGTTAAATTAAATTGTCACCTAATTTAACATGTAATACTAATATAATATATATTCCTACAACATGTCTAAGTACAAAATTATGGTTAATACAACAACTTTCATGAATTCTATTAATTATTTTTTTACAAAGACTATCATACCACTAGTTCATCATACAATGACCAAGTAACTCTATATGATAGTTATATAACACCCTTGTAAATCATTGTTCCAAGTGTTATAACATATTTTTATTGCATAATTATGGTCCAAAGTACTAAAATTTGATCCAATTTGATATTTTTCAATTCTAAATTGCTCAATTTATTGATTAAATCATCATTGAAATGACATATGTGACAACATATGCACGTTTGGTTGAACAAAATGCAACAGACATGTCATATATGACAACATATGTATATCATAAAATGGTCTTTGGGGGTTAATTCAATTAAATTGTAACCTAATTTAACATATAACACTGATATATTGTCCTACAATATGTCTAAGTGCAAAATTATAGTCTAATACAACAACCTTCATCAATTCTATCAATTATTTTTTACAAAGATTATTGTATCACTAGTTCATCATACAATGGCCAAGTAACTCCATATGATAGTTATGTAACACCATTGAAAATCGTTGTTCCAAGTGTTATAACATATTTTTATTATTTAATTATGGTCCAAGTACTAAAATTTGGCCATATTTGGTATTTTCAATTATAAATTGCTCAATTTGTCGATTAAACCATCATTGAAATGACATATGTGACAACAAATGTACGTTCACTTGGAAAAATTGCAACAGATATGTCATCTGTGGCAACATATGTATATCCTAGAATGTGTCTTTTGGGGTTAGTTCAATTAAATTTTCACCTAATTCAATATGTAACACTTATATAAAGTCCTACAACATGTCTAAGTACAAAATTATGGTCTTAAACAACAACCTTCATCAATTCTATTAATTATTTTTACAAAAACTATCATACCTTTAATTCATTTTACAATGACTAAGTAACTCCATATGATAGTTATATAACACCCTTGTAAATTGTTGTTTCAAGTGTTATATCATATTTTATTGCTTAATTATGGTTCAATGTACTAAAATTTGGTGAAATTTGACATTTTCCATTCTTAAATCGCTTTATTTATCTATTAACCCATCCTTAAAGCATCATTTGTTGCAACATATGCACATTCTATTGAAAACATTGCAACATACATGTAATACGTTGCAACATGTATCCATTCTGTGGCACATGCATATAATTTTGTGGTGTTTTTAGAGTAGAGGTTATATATGTTGCCACAAACACCACATTTCTTTTTTTCCGTCATAATTGACATTTATTCAAACAAAATAATAATAATAATAATAATAATAATAATAATAATAATAATAATAACAACAACAACAATAATAATCATTAATATTAATATTATCAACAAAATGAACAATTGGTGACGATATAATATTGCCACATATCTTTTTTTTGAGGCATATGTTACCACATTTTTTTTCTGTGACATATTGTTGCCACATATATTATTTTTTTGGGGCACATGCAGATAATCATGTGATATTTTTTATAACATAGGTTATATATATTGTCACAAACACCACATTTTTTTCTTTCCATCATAATTGACATTTGTTCCAACCAAATAAGAATCATTAATATTAATATTATCAGCAAAAATGAACACTTTTCATGAATTGTTTTATACAACTTATCAACAAAAAAATAATTCGCAATGGTATACATAACCATCAATCTAATCAATGTTGGTAGCATAACATTTTCATCGAACTTAGCTTTTTTAGGTCTAGGTCTCTATGAGTCTTCATTGTTACTAACATAGCCACTTCGGACCTTGAAAATCTCATAATTCCATAGGATGAAACATATCTCATGTGAATGGATTGAAAACTAATTCCATAAGATAGTACTTGTAGTGTCACACCCAGAATCTGGAATCTGAATGCAACCGGTGTCGTTAACTCTCAGAGGTCGCAGACAAGCCTCTTCTTAGCTTCCTTCACAATCATATAGTTAAATTTGCGAAATATTTAAAACTTTTAAAACATAGTGAAGTATACATAGACTTGATATGATTACTATATAGAATAATATTCTAATAAGCTCAAATTAAACTACCATCTACAATTGATTAAACAATTCAATGAAGAAATCAATATATATCTTAATAGTTCGCCTAACGGCCTTAATACAAAGATTTGAATAAAAGTATGAAATGAAACGTTAGGGAAAACATCCACTATCCATGTCTAAAGTACTAATCTAGAATGATAGGTGTAGCATCTTCGAACTCTAGAGAACCTATCAAAGTCTGGAGATCGCTAATTCAAACCGCTTCAATGAGTCTTCAATCTGCTCTCGTACTGCGCCTATAAAATAGTAATAGTATAGGGTTAGTACACACTTATACTAAGTATGGATATATGCACATATACACATGAGGATTATGCATGATCAAGGAAACTCTTCCTATAACAACATGCCATTTCTGGAAAGTGAAGTCACTAGACTTTTTTAATACGTTATTAGTGAATTATGGTATGAATATGTCATATTTCAATGCATTCAAAGCACATAAATCATTTTCTATATGAACATAAGACCTTAGAATCATGAACATAATTTTAGAACAACTCGAGCGAAAATTTTGAAATTTGCTCCTCCAAATTCGAGAGCTCTTTTTTTTATACTTAGTTTATTTTTCAGTTTTTTTCTTCCGGTCGTTGTGTAGTTCAGAGATCTCTTTAATCTTATGTTTTACTTACAAGTGCAATGATTCATTGTAGTCCCATACCTACAATGAATCAAGTAAGTAATCCAAAAGACTAAGGAAATGATTTAGCTACCCTTACTACAAGTTACTCTTTTCATTCTTATTAGATTGGGCATGAAATATTTATAGGCCAATCTTTATTGTCTATGCCCATTTATTGATAATTTGCATAATATAAAGATGTTGGGGGCATATATTCACCCTCCAAATGATTGAGTCATTATATTTTGCTCTCTTTATTGGCATATAAATATTTGCTAATATAAGAAGTAATTATAAGTAAATCTTTATTGGCTAATGCCCTTAATTTGTTAAAACGTCATTCTTATCAAAACTTGGTGATTGATATCTTGAGATCTTACTTTCTTAGTTCACTTTGAACTTATGTTTCTACTACTTTGATCTGTTGTTCACTGTGAACATGCTACTTTCATTCTTTCTTACTTTCTTTAAAGCAATCTTTAGCATTAACGACAATAGATCATGCGAGCTAACATGAAATCAGTGTCTTCCCCACACCAAAAAGAGGTGATTCACCGGTTAAGGTGAACCAAGTTCTTTGTCTACCCCACACCGAAAAAGGGGGTTCACCGGCTAAAGTGCAACCAAGTCAGTGTCTTCCACACACCTAAAAGAGAGGTTTACGGTTGAAGTAAAACGGATACTTTTATGAGCTATAGCCGACATAAATCATGTGGACTAAAAATGAAATCTAGTGTCTTCTCCACACCGAAAAGAGGTGAAATCACCAGCAAAAGTGAAATCGCATCAATACCTAGATCTCTTAGGTGGAATCTACTGACTAGTTCCTATGTTTGAAACATAGTTCAAATACTAGGAGACATACGGAGACTACCTGTCCACCTTGATGGTAGCCTGGTCTCATGAGAGTTACATGTGCTGGCACAAGCTTTTGCTAGTCTATCGGTGCTAAGCTCAGATTTAATTTACTTTCTTATCTCTTAGAGTTTGAGTGAAACATTATGAAAGCTTGCTTCTAGTTATGAGTTTTATTTAAATCTTTGAATAACCGGTCATCCCTTTCTTTACTTGATGAAATGTGAATTTAACCTTACATTATCATATTGGTGTCAATGAGACTTGTCTCACGATTATTAACGCCCTTTTATGTGAGTATCATTAACATAATTGTCTAGTTTCTCTAGGGGTGAGTGAGACTTGTCTCACTTCTTTTATCACCTCATTCTGGTCACTTTCATTATTCTTAAGCTTTTGATTATGTTATCACTCACGTTATCTTGTTCAATGACATTTGGTAACTTTCTACCACTCTTTATGAATGTTATAATTTGTTTAATGTACTTACTTATATTCATGGTGAATTATTAACATAACTTTGTTTATGAATTCATTGAGTTACATTGGTCATGCTTAAGTTGGTATAACTTGGTCATTAGCCAATTTTGTAATATATTTTGGAAATACATTGTAAGCCAATTTATTGGCATAGACTAATTTTTCACATATTATGGTAATCTAGAATATTGTTAGCCAATTTGCTGGCATAAGCCAAACTTTCACTAGACAATGGTCATGACAATGTCATTAGACAATTTTTTATAAAATAACATAGTAATCCAATTTTATTCAACTCTTTGGACAATATATTGCTAGTCAATTTGTTGGCATAAACAAAACTTTCACATATTTTGGTAATCTAAACATTCATTTTAAGCAAGCCAACCTCTTAACATTTAATTAGCTTATAAGAACAATTCAATGAAGAACTTATAACAGTAAAATCAACTTCATTACCAACTCATAGCAAACTTCACATTCTCGAACATAATTAGGTGTTAAAATATTCTTTATCTCGTGTAACTAATACCCTAATCATGTGAATCAAATCTATAAGCCTCATTAGACATTAACAAATCAAGAACCTACACATAATGATCAGTTAACACCACATACCAACAACATGTTCGAGATTACATCTACATACTTTTAGGATTGAAAACAAGGATAACTAGGGAGATGGACGTTGAACAATGTCATTGGGAACAACCCTAGTTTCAATATTCTTTAATTCATAAAACGTTTGAAAAGCCTCTTGGAGAAAGGAATCCAATAGTGAAAATCCATACCTTATGTAGAATTGAATCTACGAAAATCTCCTTGCACGAAAACCTTGAAGAATACCTTGAAATCTCCTAAGAGAACTTTTCTGTTTTCCTACATTTTGCTGACTGTTTTTCTCATGATTGCGTACTATTTTGAGTTGTGAATTTTCTAGTGTTTTAACGTGAGTCTAAGTCTAAGGAACTGATCTTTACTAATTCAACTTAGGCTAATTAAGTTAATTAAATAAATAAATTAGTTAATTACTAAACTACCCCTCCTAAGTTGACTAAAATAGTAGAGCATTTGACTTAGTCAAATCTGAAATTTTTCCTAAGAGTTTCGGCAATCATAATGATTTTTAAATTAATTAACTAAATTATCAATTTAATTAATTAAGGGACATAGGATAATTACCAAAGTACCCCCAAGTCATTAGGATCGTAACTAACCCTTTTGGACCATTCTAGGTTAGGTACTAGGTTGTCTCTTGAACTAGTTACTAGGTTAGTGTCACCCAATTAAGTCTTAGGTTGTCGGGTGCACTAGATAGTTTTTTGTTTTCCCTAGGTTAGTTAGCTAGTTAGGTTAGTTATTTAGAGTCTAGAGTTGGTTAGAGAGTTAGGCCCCACATGGTTGGACCCTTGTTCAAGCCTTCCCCCTAACTACCCTAACCGAATTCGGTTAGGGTGGTCCCCTTCTTTGATTATTTCTTCATATGTGCTTACACATGTGTTGCTTGTACTTTCCTAACTAACTATTATTGATGGTCCCAAGGATCCTCACTATGTCCTTGTGGACTGCTTAATCTACATGCTCATTTTAATTGAAGGAACCCACTATTTCTTTTTTTATTTCTTTTATTTACTATAGTTTTGATACCTAGAAAAATATAATTCTTAGTTCTGTCTTATTTCGCAGTGAAATACCTACAAAAAATCGTGGTCAGGAAGGTTAGAGTAGCCAAAGCCATTGGAATTTTGGGTCAAACAACTTCCTGAAGTCAGCAGACATCATATTGATCTCTCCACTGCTCCCGCAGACGTTGATGTCTCGATTCCCATTGGTCGGTCTGCTATCCGGAACAAACCTTTGTCTAAGTAATCTTGAATCAGATTCCTGAAATTTACACAATTATTTGTAGAGTGAGTTCATTACCCATTTCCTGGTTGGATAACCAAATGTGTTATGGTTCCTAGGCTTGACACATGGATGCCCCGTACCTAATGTTTAAATGCTAGAAAATATATGTTTTTAGATTAGGGACTTCATTGCAGGTACATTCCTTGGACAATCTTGTTAATAAATACAAGTTTGGCTAACACCCTTTAAGTCAATATTTTCTAATATGACCAATATTTCTAAATATTTGGCATTGGGATGCCTATGAACCCCCAATACCTACTCTAAAAACTTAATAGGCTCTTCACTAGACGAGTACATTTTCTGAAATGTTACATTATCCCCCCCCCCCTTAGGAACATTTGTCCCCGAATGAAACTACATATCATTTTAAATTAAAGAGGGTAATTTCGAAAATACATTAACAGACTTGAAACTTTACCCTTTGTGAATTTCTGATTCACACTTACTCTGCCTGATGTATATTATTCAAGCTTATCTGAAGCTTCATATTTGAGATTGAGGAACTTCCTTCTCAATCACACTTAACTTAATGCATATCACAACTCATGCAACACAAAAATCATGTCTATGCTATACAAAAACAGCAACATGAATGCAAGCATGAACTCATTTTAACTCATATAGTGCAACTGTTATAGTTATGGACTTAAAACACCAAAACTGACTAATGCACTAAAATTTAGAGTTTCATAAACAAAATCAGACTTAGGAAGAGTATATCTAACCATAAGAATTGAACAAGTGATGGTAACGGGATCTCAATTGACTAGGTAAGACCTTTAGGCTTAAGGTGTTCGGCCTTAAACTGTTGGCAATTTGGGTACTCCTTCACAACTTAGAAATATCTCGCTTCATACCTTCCCACTAATAGATCTCCTTGAGATCATGATACATCTTGAAACTCATTCACTAAGGACACAAAGTCTATGGAAGGAACTTCATATTCTAAGTCATCGACTCTGACTAAATGGTATAAATACCCCTTAGATAACATCTTATTTGCTTTAAGATGAGAAACTATTTGGCCTGTTGGATTTGAACTACGCCCTTCCCATTCCATCTCTAACTTATTAGGAAACTGAAACCTTACTACCCTGTTTCGACAGCCCATGGTAGCATAACACCTATGGAGCCAATCCATACCTAAAAATTATATCAAAGTCAAGCATGGTTAATTCTATTATGTCAGCATAGGTGACTCTATCAAGAATCTTAACTGGGCATTATTTATATACTCTTTCAGCTCTAATGCCATCTCCTATGGGAGTACTAACTAGAAAAGGCTCATGTAAGATCTCAGGAAGTAAGTCAAACTTACTAGCTACTAAAGGAGTAACAAATGACAAAGTGGATCCTTGATCTAACAATGCATACACAGGAAAAGAGAAGACATGCATACCAGTGACCACATCAGCTGACTTCTCTTGCTCCTCTCTACCTTTCAAAGCATAGAATTCGTTCCTCTTGGGAGGTTCGGCTGCAGCAGTAGGATTACGCTGAGGCTGAGCATCTACTAATTCCTCTTTTGTGGGCAGTCCCTGACCATATTCCCACTCTTGCCACACCCATAGTAGCTATTAGTACCTACCAGGCACTCACCTCCATGCAAACGGCCCTATTTACCACACGGCTTGCTGCTATGCTGGGCATTTCTATCATTGCCCTTTTTGGGGCCAGACTTTTCCACTTTGGCATTCGAGTTCTTGGAAGTAGTTGGATTACCTGAGCGCTGGTGTCCCTTCTTGAACTTGGTCCTGTCTTGAACTCCAAAAGAACTTTTACCAGAGCTAGAACCAACCTGATCTGAGGGTCTAGGCTTTTTGCCTTCTCGACCTCTCTTTCTCCGACGACTCTCCTCCACCTGTTGTGCATGAACCATCAATCTACCAAGGTCCATGTTATCATGCAACATGACTGCCCGATATTCCTCCTCCATATCCTCTGAGACACCAGCCACAAACCTACTCATCTCATCCCTACTATTGGACACCAGAGAAGAATAATATTTCAAGAGCTTAACAAATTTCAAGGAATACTCCTTGACTGACTTACCTCCCTGTCATAGGTTGATGAACTCCTCAACCTTAGCCTCTATCTTCTCTCTGGAAAAGAACCTCTCCAAGAATGCAGTCTTGAGAATGTCCCAAGTGATGGGGACTGCTTCTGGTGCTTGGCCATCTGCCCACATTTTGTACCACATCTTTGAGCTGATATGCAGCCAACTCAGCCTTCTCCTTTTCATTCACCCCATGGCAGAAAGAATCTTGTAGAATTCATACACGAACTCTTGGGGATCCTCATTGGTTTTGGACCCAAAGTAAACTGGAGGATTCATTCTGGTGAAGTCCCTCAGTCTGTTAGCCTTGGTGCTAGCATGTGGGTTCTCCCTAGGAGCACCCTCTCTAATGGCTTGGGTTGTGATAACATGTGCCTGAGTAGTGATGGCTTGGGCAATCTGAACTAGTGCTTCTCTTACTTCTCCATTCGTCAACGCAGTTGGGTTGACAGGCACTTGCACTCCAGCAGCTGGGGCTTGAGGTGGAGCTTGGTTGCCTCCAGCAGCTGCTTCTTTGACTCTTCTGCCTGCGTTCTCCTTGTGTTCATTTTCTACATGTATACACAAGAAGGAAATTAGATGCTAGAATGACACAAAAATGTCAAATCTCTACACGACACGATAAAGAGTAGAAGAAGGGAAGATTCTTAACATCACCTAGTCTCTAAGTCATGATTGTGGCATGCTTCAACACCATAAGTTAGAAACTACGTAACGTGGTTGTTTTGAGCTTTAGTTTCTAGTTAATTTAACCTCATACTCTGATACCAAGTTTGTCACACCCGAATTCTGGAATCCGAATGCAGTCGATGTCGTTAACCTCTCAGAGGTCACAGACAAGCCTCTTCTTAGCTTTCATCATAATCATATAGTTAAATTTGCAGAAAATTTAAAACTTTTAAAACATAATTAAGTATACATAGACTTCATATGATTAAAATATTGAATAATATTCTAATGAGCTCAAATTGAACAATAATGTACAATTGATTAAGCAATTCAACGAAGTAATCAATATACATCTTAATAGTTTGCCAAACGCCTTAATACAAAGCTTTGAACAAAAGTCTTAAATGAAACGTTAGGGACAACATCCACTAGATATGTCTAAAGTACTAAGCTAGAATGATAGGTGTAGCATCCTCGAACTCAAGAGGACCTACCAAAGTTTGGAGATCGCTGATCCAAACCGCTTCAATGAGTCTTCAATCTATTCTCTGACCTGTGCCTATAAAATAGTAATAGTATATGCTTGTACATGCACATATACACATAAGGACTATGCATGATCAAAGAAACTTCTCCTATAACAACATGTCATTTCTGGAAAGTGAAGTCACTAGACTTTCTTAATTCATTATTTGTGAATTATGGTATGAATATTACATATTTTAATGCATTCAAAGCACACAACTCATTTTCTATATGAACATTAGACCTTAGAATCATGAACATAATTTTAGAATAACTCGAGCAAAAATTTTGAAATTTGCTCCTCCAAACCAGAGAGTTCTTCTTTTTATACTTAGTTTATTTTTCAGTCTTTTTCTTCTTGTTGTTGTGTAGCTCAAAGATCTCTTTAATCTTATGTTTTACTTACAAGTTCAATGATTCATTGTAGTCCCATACCTACAATGAATCGAGTAAGTAACCCAAAAGACTAAGGAAATGATTTGGCTAGCCTTGCTACAAGTTACTCTTTCCATTCTTATTAGATTGGGCATGAAATCTTTATAAGCCAATCTTTATTGGCTATGCCCATTTATTGATCATTTGCATAACATAAAGATGTTAAGCATATATTCACCCTCCAAATGATTGAGTCATTATGTTTTGCTCTCTTTATTGGCATATATATATTGGCTAATATAAGAAGTCATTTAATCCAATCTTTGTTGTCTATGCCCATAATTTGTTAAAACCTCATTCTTATCAAAATTGGTGATTGATATTCTTGAGCTCTTACTTTCTTAGTTCACTTTGAACTTACGTTTCTACTTCTTTGATCTGTTGTTCATTGTGAACATGCTACTTTCATTCTTTCTTACTTTCTTCAAAGAATTATTTATCATTAACGGAAGTAGATCATGCAAGCAAATATGAAATCCAGTGTCTCCCCCACACCAAAAAGAGGTGATTCACTAGTTAAGGTGAACCAAGTTCTGTGTCTACACAACACCGAAAAGGGGGGTTCACCGGCTAAAGTGCAACTAAGTCAGTGTCTTCCCAACACCGAAAAGAGGGGTTCACGGCTGAAGTGAACCAGATACTTTTATGAGCTATAACCGACATAGATCATGTGAGCTAAATATAAAATCTGTTGTCTTTCCCACACTGAAAAGAGGTGGAATAACCGGCCAAAGTGAATCCGCATCATACCTAGCTCTCATAGGTGGAATCCACTGACTAGTTTCTATGCTGGCAACATAGTTCAAAGACAAAAGACATACGGAGACTACTTGTCCACCTTGGTTGTAGCCTCTATCATGAGACTTACATAAGCTGGCACAAGATCATTGCTAGTCTATCGATGCTAAGCTCATATTTACTTTACTTTCTTATCTCTTAGAGTTTGACTCAAATGTTATGGAAGTTTGTTTCTAGTTATGAGATTTACTTAACTCTTTGGATAACCGGTCATCCCTTTTCTAGTTATAAGATTTACTTAACTCTTTGGATAACCGGTCATCCCTTTCTTTACTTGATGAAATGTGAGCTTAACCTTACATTATCATCTTGGTGTTAATGAGACTTGTCTCAAGATTATTAACACCCTTTTATGTGAGTATCTTTAACATAATTGTCCAGGGGTGAGTGAGACTTGTCTCACTTATTTTATCACCTCATTCTGGTCACTTTCATTATTCTTAAGCTTTTGATTATGTTATTACTCACCTTATCTTGTTCAATGACATTTGGTAACTTTATACCACTCTTTATGAACGTCATAAACTTGTTCAATGTTCTTACTTTTATTTATGGTTCATTTGAATAGAGTATGTTGGGACTTGTCCCAATGATTGTCATACCCTTGGTTATGAATTCATTAAGTTACATTGGTCATGCTTAAGTTGGTATAACTTGGTCATTAGTCAATTTTGTATTATATTTTGGAAATACATTGTAAGCCAATTTATTGGCATAGACAATTTTTCACATATTATGGTAATCTAGAATATTGTTAGCCAATTTATTGACATAAGCCAAACTTTCACAAGACAATGGTCAAAAGAATGTCATTAGACAATTTTTTATGTAATAACATAGTAAGCTAATTTTATTCAACTTTTTGGACAATATATTGCTAGCCAATTTGTTGGCATAAGTCAATCTTTCACATATTGTGGTAATCTAAACATTCATTTTAATCAAGCCAACCTCTTAACATTTAATTAGCTTATAAGAACAATTCAATGAAGAACTTATAACATTAAAATCAACTTCACAACCGACTTATAGCAAACTTCACATTCTCGAACAGAATTAGGTGTTACAATATCCTTTATCTCGTGTAACTAATAACCTAATCATATGAATCAAATCTATAGGCCTCATTAGACATTAACAAATCAAGAACCTACACATAATGATCAGGTAGCACCAAATACCAACAACATGTTTGAGATTACATCTACATACTATTAGGATCGAAAACAAGGATAACTTGGGACATGGACGTTCACTAATGTCATTGGTAACAACCCTAGTTTCGATATTTTTGAATTCATAAAACGTTTGAAAAACCTCTGGGATAAATGAATCCAAGAGATAAAATCCATACCTTATGTGGAATTGAATCTATGGAGATCACCTTGCACAAAACCCTTGAAGAATACCTTGAAATCGCCTAAGAGAACTTTTCTGTTTTTCTACGTTTTGCTCAGTGTTTTGATTCATAAATTTTTTAGTGCTTCAACGTGAGTCTAAGTCTTAGAAACTGATCTTGACTAATTCAACTTAGGCTAATTAAGTTAATTAAATAAATTAATTAGTTAATTACTAAAACACCCCTCCTAAGTTGACTAAAAATAGGAGAGCATTTGACTTAGGAAAATCTGAAATTTTTCCTAAGAGTTTCGGCCATCATAATGATTTTTAAATTAATTATCTAAATTTCCAATTTAATTAATTAAGGGACCTAGAATAATTACTAAAGTACCCCTAAGTCAGTAGGATCGTAACTAATCCTTTTGGACCATTCTAGGTTAGGTACTATGTTGTCTCTTGAACTAGTTACTAGGTTAGTGTCACCCAATTAATTCTTAGGTTGTCGGGTGCACTAGATAGTTTATTTTTATTTTTCCTAGGTTAATTATCTAGTTAGGTCTATTAGTTAGAGTCTAGAGTTGGTTAGAGAGTTAGGCCCCACGTGGTTGGACCCTTGTGCGGCTTGCACACTAACTACCCTAACCGAATTTGGTTAGGGTGGTCCCCTCCCTTGGCCGTTTCTTCACATGTGCTTGCACATGTGTTGCTTGTACTTTCCTAACTAACTTTTATTGATGGTTCATTTGGAATGTTTACTTATTGTCCCAAGGATCCTCACTATGTCCTTGGGCACTGGTTAATCTACATGCCCATTTTAATTGGTCATGTGCTATGGTGCCTAGGCTTGACACACAGATGCCTCGTACCTAATGTGCAAATGCTAGAAAATATGTCTCTTTCTCCTACTCCTCCTCTTTCTCCTCCTTCTCCTTCTCATCTGCCTCCTTCTCCTTCTCCTTGCCTTTTGGATTATGTGTGATGTTGGAGCAGTATTCATTGAATTTTTTCTTTCAGTAATTATCTATAGTGATTGAGAAATAATTTTTTTTCAACCTACTGCATTTCAAAGGTTGTGAAATCTTCTTGGATGTATGAACATTAATATTATAAGTAATTTCCTAAAAAATATTGGTGAGTTCTTTAAGTTCTTTAACACAACTAATAAAATAATCATATTGCTGCTCGCATTCTTCACATAGATAAAAAGAGAATTTGATGTTAGAAGAGGAAGCAACACCAATAAGGGATTGAACTGTTGTTGTGAATTAAACTTCTTGTATCATTTCATCTACAAGGTAAATAAAAAATGTTGAGAGCTTACAATTCATTATGAAATAATAACAACATTATGTTTCCACAAATGGATAATCTGTTGTCACAAATTTACATTATGTTGCCACAGATGTACCTATTGTTGCCATAAATGAGTTTTCTGTTGTCACATATAAATTTTATGTTGCCAAGATGTACCTACTGTTGCCACAAATGAATTTTCTGTAACCTCATATAAATTTTATGTTGTCACAGATGTACCATTGCTCTCACATTCTTCACATAGATAAAAAGAGCATTTGATGGTAGAAGAGGAAGCAACACCAATAAGGGATTGAACTGTTGTTATGAATGAAACTTCTTGTATCATTTCATCTAGAAGGTAAATAAAAAAGGTTAAGAGCTTACAATTCATTATAAAATAATAATAACATTATGTTTTCACAGATGGATAATCTGTTGTCACAAATTAACATTATGTTTCCATAGATGTACTTATTGTTGCCATAAATGAGTTTTCTGTTGTCACATATAAATTTTATGTTGCCAAGATGTACCTACTGTTGCCACAAATGAATTTTCTGTGGCCTCATATAAATCTTATGTTGCCACAGATGTACCTATTGCTGCCACAAATAAATTTTCTGTTGTCATAGATAGATCTTATGTTGCCACATATTACCATTTTGTTGCCTTTATTGGAATATGCACCAACATATCACTAAAATTTGACAATATAGGATACATCTTTCAGCAAATGAAATATATATTGAACAACTAGAGTGTGTTTGGTATGAAGGAAAATATTTTCTGGAAAATGTTTTTCAATTTGCTCATGTTTGGTTGGGACAAATGTTTTGGAAAATGTTTTCCAAATCAACTCATTTTTCTCAAAATTAAGGAAAATGACTTCCCTTCAAAAATTAAGGAAAACATTTTCCAAAACTCTCCTCCAATTCTAAATTACATTTTTTTTTTGGGAAAAACAACAATTAAAAAAAAATTCAATTTTAATTTTTTTTTGTCCGATCCCTGACCCCTACCACCCACCACCGGCCAGCCCCCCTCCCTCCCAAAAAATTATTTTTGCTTTTTAAAAATATTTTCAACTTCAAATTTTTATTTTTAAACTCTCCCCCCCCCCCCCCCCCCCCAAAAAAAAAAAATTATATTTTTTAAAAATACTATAAAGTTCAAATTTTTATTTCGTCACTCCTATCCCCTCCCCCCTCCCCCCTGCCGCCTCCCACCCCACCAACACCCCAAATAAAAAATTATTTTTAAAAAGTATTTTCAATTTTATAAATTATTTTCTATTCTAATAAAAATAAAAATGTCTCTCATCCCCCACCCTCCACCCCCAAATAAAATTATTTTTAAAAATTATTTTTAATTTCATAAATTATTTTCTACTCTAGTAAAAATAAAAGATGTCTCTCAAAAATATTTTTCTTTCATAAATCAAACAGTAAAAATCATTTCCGAAAAATATTTTCTACTCATCAACCAAACATGAGAAAATAAGTTCAAAATCTCCAGGAAACACTTTCCTTCATACCAAACACACCCCTAAACAAGCCTATATTTCTAAAATTATATCAACAAAATGACCGCAAAAAGAATTACAAAAGTAATAAAAAGTGACTTCTCAGTGAATGTTAACAAAACATATACATTTTCTCAAAATTAGAGTTTTTTTTAGGTTGGTTGATTTTCTTTAAAAAACAATAAATAAAAGATATGATTACTTCATTATTCAATTTTCACATCTATAAAACAATATATTGTTCATTAATTCAAGAAGAAAACTTAGTATTATTTGAAAATTTGTAAAATTTTTCAAAATAAATAACTTATCAATTTTAAGTCGAATACAACTTCAATTCAGAAAGAGTAGAAAATTACAATTGGAGATAAGAAAGAAAATAATGGAGATAGTCGAAAACAATGATAATGTAAATAGTTAAATTTTCAAACTTCTAAGGAAGAAGAAAAGAGAGAACGTTGAGACAAGAAGAAAATATTTTTTTTTTTAAAAAAAATGATTTGTATTGAATTATAAAAGTTTAAAAAAGTATTTTTTGTATTTTATAAAAGATTTAGAAAATTTTAAAAATGTTAAGAAAGTAAAGACTTAATTGACACATTTCTTATAATTTTCTGTAGTTTGTTCTCTAGTTTGGTGAATTGGTTTCCCAACTCTTCAATTCTTCTTAAAACCCTTTTTGAACCCCTAAGGATCTCTGCAACGACCACCGCCTGCGCCTGCGCCTCCGCCTCTCCGGCAAGAAACCTCCTTTTGCAATTATGTCAGCTAAATGGAGAGCTTTACAGCATCGTCATCGTTATACATACAGTGCCGTAATATTCCCCAAAAGTTTCATTGAAGCACTTCAACAAACACCTTCAGTTCACTTCTACTCCGAACTACAACAGTTTGTCTCCTTAAACTCTACATACTCTCAGCTCAATCATGCCAAGAAACTCGCTTCATCTTTTTCTGAGTTACTCTCAAATGTCAAAGCCGATGACGAGTCAATTTCTACAGCTTCCAGATTTTACCTGGAGATTCTTTTGCTGGAGAATTCGCAGCCTCTGCATAGAACTTTACTATCCGTGCTTGTTAAGTGCAACAACTTTCATACCCTGATTCAAAACTGTTTCCGTCAAATTTGTGAGGAATATGGTGAAAATGGGAAGAGATTCTGTGTTTCTAGAGCTGCACTATCTATGATGAGCACCCCCAAGTTGGGTTACTTGGTCGAAATTGTTGACGAGTGTGCTGTTTTGGTTGGTTTGAATGTGGTTCTGGGTTTAAGCTCTGTATTGGCAGAGATCAATGATTGGTCTAGACCGTCACCAGTTGTTATGGAACAGTGCCAGGAAGCTCTTTCTTGTATGTATTACTTGCTTCAGCGATTTCCTTCCAAGTTTGTTAATGCAGGTTCTAATGTTTTAGAGAGAATTCTGGTTACTGTTTTGAGTATTTTGAAATCGGAATCGTTTTCTAGAGATTGTCTAGTGGCAGCAGGGGTGAGTTTTTGTGTGGCTCTGCAGGTTTGTCTTAGCCCTCAAGAGATTGGACTGTTTATCATGGGAGGAATTTTCAATGAAAGTTCCATTGTGTGTTCTAAGCTTGCATTTAAGGGTGTACTTGAGAAAATCCCATTTAAGGGCAATTTGGTTGATGAGTTAAGTAAATTTTCATCGTTGAGCAGACTTTGCTTGGTTAGAGGTATTTTAACTGCAGTCTCAAGGACAGTATTGAATACCGGGTTTGTTGTATCAAATGATAGCTTTGGTAGTGTTAGGGACTCTGGAGATAACAAGAAATCAATCAAAATGATCCTTTATGATGCAATTTTGCCTGAGCTTTGTAATTTTTGTGAGAATCCAATTGACAGTCACTTCAGTTTTCATGCTCTTACGGTAATGCAGATTTGCCTGCAGCAAGTAAAAACATCAATGCTAGATAAGAATGGAAGTCTGGAAGTAAATTATGATCTCATTTCTGAGGACATTGGGACACGATTATTGCAAATAGTGTGGAATAATTTGGAAGATCCTCTGAACCAAACAGTCAAACAAGTACAGCTTATATTTGATCTCTTCTTAGACATTCAGGCCAATCTACACTGGGCAGAGGGTAGTGATACATTCAATTTGTTCACGAGAAAGGTTGCCTTTGATCTTCTTCGCCTGGGACCACGCTGTAAAGGAAGATACATTCCTTTGGCATCCCTCACCAAGAGGCTGGGCGCAAGGACACTTTTAAGTATGAGCCCAGATCTATTGTTTGAAACAATAAAGGCATACATTGATGATGATGTGTGCTGTGCTTCAACGACATTTCTTAAGTGCTTCCTTCAGTGTTTACGTGATGAGTATTGGAGTAGTGATGGTATTGAAAACGGGTACAACAGATTTAGGGGTCATTGCCTGCCTCCACTTTTGTCAGGCCTAGCTTCTGGACATTCAAGACTCCGCTCAAATCTTAACACCTATGCACTTCCAGTATTACTTGAACTGGATGTTGATGCTATATTTCTGATGCTCGCTTTTATTGGCATCAGATGTGGTTTGGACAATGGTGAAGTATTTCTTACTGAGCTAGATTTTAGGGGTGTGTCTCCTGTGCTTGAAGAACGAGTGGCTGTTTTAGTTTCATTGTTTAAGGTTTCTCGTTTTCTTGCTTTGCTGGAAGGGGATATTGATTGGTGCAAAGATTCTTTGTTGTCTCCGGAAGACGTGAAGCAGAACTTGGAAAACAAAGATGCTACTGTCTGCATCAAGGGGATTGAAATAAAAGTCCCAGAGAAATATCTGGTTTTGGCACTTACCCATATTGATGAGACACTTCGGATTGATGCAGCAGAATCTCTGTTCATAAATCCAAAGACCGCAAGTTTGCCTTCATCATTGGAACTCAGTCTGATGAAGGTAGCAGTTCCTTTGAACATGAGATGTTGCTCAACTTCTTTCCAGATGAAGTGGACAAGCTTATTTAGGAAGTTCTTTTCTCGGGTTCGAACAGCATTGGAGAGGCAGGTTAAGCAGGGAAGTTGGCTACCTCTTGCACGGAAAGACACAAGTAGAAATTCTGTTGCTAAAAGAACAGGGGATATGTTTGAAGACAGGGCAGATGAACTTTTTAACTTTATGAAGTGGCTAAGTTGCTTTTTGTTCTTTTCATGCTACCCCTCTGCTCCATATGAGAGAAAGATAATGGCAATGGAACTTTTATTGATAATGCTAAATGTTTGGTCTATTGTGCTTCCTTCAGAAGGAACGGTTGATGCTGTTTCTCCTCAGTTCTCTCTTTATCCCTACAGTAAGGGGCTTCTTTTACCTGAATCAACTTTATTGCTGGTTGGATCAATTGTTGATAGTTGGGACCGACTTAGAGTGAGTTCTTTTCGTATTCTGCTGCATTTTCCTTCTCCTCTTCCTGGAATTCATAGCGAGGACATGGTTAGTGAAACAATTGTTTGGGCTAAGAAGCTAGTCTATAGTCCACGTGTCAGAGAAAGTGATGCTGGAGCTCTGACTTTACGACTCATATTCAGAAAGTATGTTTTGGAACTTGGTTGGGTTGTAAATGCCTCATCTAATGATGTATCTGCTCAACCACTGTCCAAGCTGCCAAGCAAGGAGAATAAGGAGTGTAAGTTTGCCCCTCCAGCAATAGAATATCTAAGATCACTGATTGATTGGCTGGATGCAGTAGTTCAGGATGGAGAGAAGGATCTTTCAGAAGCATGTAAGAACAGCTTTGTTCATGGCGTTCTGCTTACGCTTCGATACACATTTGAGGAACTTGACTGGGATTCTGATGCAATAGTCTGCAGTATATCTGAAATGAAAGGGGTATTGGAGAAAATTTTGGAGTTGGTCAGGCGAATTACTTCGTTGGCCCTTTGGGTGGTATCAGCTGATGCTTGGTACTTACCTGATGATATGGATGAAATGGGTGATGAGGCTCTTTTGTTAGAGGAGGTTCCTCATAAGATGGATGAGGCAGACAAGGAACAAAATACAACAGAGGTGCAGGAGGGCAGGCAAACTGAGCAGATAGTTATGGTTGGTTGTTGGCTTGCTATGAAAGAGGTATTAAGAATGACTAATTATCCCTTTTGTCAAAGTAGCTAACTATTTAATGAAACATTTCTTATGTCAATGGTTAAATTATGTCATCACTATTTCTTGTGCCATCGTCATTCTTTTCCTTGCTGTTTTGTACTCAGGCCTAGTAAACTTTGCAGTTCTCAGTTCAACTAATTGCTATAGAACACATATTCTACCCTTCCCCTTCTATTGCAACCTTTGTGTGGCTAAAGAAGGAATGATAAATACTAGGTGATTTTTTCCCATTTTGGTTAAACCTTGATGAATGCGGGTGGCAGGTAGTAGGTACTTGATGGAATAGGCAAGAAGTGTGTGCAAGTTGTCCTGAAAACCACTATTATATAAACACAGAAGGAATCATAAATTTTAGTCAGCTATATGAAGTTTATATGCTTAAAACTTCCAGAAGAATTAATTTCTTCTCATCTACATTGCTTCAGGTGAGCCTTCTTTTGGGAACAATAATAAGAAAGGTTCCTTTGCCTACTTCAGATGTTTCAGAATCAGGTTCCCAAGATGTTCATGAAACTGTCTTATCCAATATGACATCTGGCACAATGCTTGATCTGAAACAACTCGAGGTAATTGGCAACCATTTCTTGGAAGTCCTTTTGAAAATGAAGCATAATGGAGCTATTGATAAGACAAGGGCTGGATTTACTGCGCTTTGCAATCGATTGCTTTGTTCAAATGATGCTAGGTATGTGTACTTAGTCATATTTTCTACATGCTTGTTTTTCTTTGCAGGAGTTTTAGTGCCGAAGCTGTAAGCGGTATTGTTACCATGGTTTAGCTTAAAATAATTTTAGAAATCTCTCTGTAGTCAGAAAACTGAAAGAAGCTGTTGTTTCACAGTGGACGTTTCCTTTACATCTATCATCTTGTTAGTTATCTGAAAATGGCAAATTCTCATTGTTTAACTAAGAATGACCAAATACTACGGGAGGAAGCTTGGGTAGATGGCTGGTGCAGACAGGCAGGGATGCAGACGCCAATAAAGTGGGAGAATCTAGTAGCAGTGATCAGCAAAGCCATCAGAGCTGCAACCCCTTCTAGGGTTATATTTCTTTGTATTTTGGGTTTTCCCGATGTGGAAAGGGGAAAAAACAAACAATAAATTGGAAAGGAAATTCTCCAGTCGATTGGGTTTGCGAACTAGAGAGCTTGGTATCAGAGAGATTAAATTCTGCTCATGACATTAGTGAGCTTAAAATTAAATAAGATTGAGCTCAACTTGTTTCCCTTCTTGAGCAACATAAAAATTTGTGAGGCTGAGTATCTTGTATGTTGTAAAGTGAAAAAAGCAAACATCTAAAGGAAAAAGAGAGCCAAAAAATTTACACTTCTAAGCTTGCTTCGGGTAGATGCGGTTGGTGACATCTTAAAGGTGTTCGATTCCTCTTATAATGCTACCGCTTAGTGAAGATTGGAATTGAACTTTATCTTTGGTTGTTTTAAGATTCATGTTGCAACAAGTTGATAAACAATGACAAAAGTCCCACATCGATGGTTAATGAGATGGGTGGACTCCTTATAAGGCTTGAGCAATCCTCCTCCCTTTGAGCTAGCTTTTGGGGTGTGAGTTAGGCCTTAGACCTAATTTCACATGGTATCAGACCAGGGCCTGTCTCACCCAATGTTGGGCCCCCAAAATCGCACCAGATGCTAAGCACTGGGCGTGAGGTGAGATGTTAAAGAATAACAAAAGTTCCATATCGGTGGTTAATGAGATGGGTGGACTCCTTATAAGGCTTGTGGAATCCTCCTCCCTTTGAGTTAGCTTTGTGGTGTGAGTTAGGCCTTAAGACCTAATTTCACACAAGTGTTTAGTGAGGTCATACGCAAGACTTATCATAATTTGATTCTTTTAGAACTCATTTTCATGCAATCCTGAGCAACTCACAGGATAAAGGAAATATCTGAATATGTACTGTGGAGTAAATTTATCTCTTGTTTGCTCTGTGACTGAGGTACTGACATGCACTCAGTAGATAAAACATTCTTGATAACACATTTGCTACTTTGTTATTTTTATTTAGGTCTATCATTTATTCTTTTCTTTCGATTTACTGTTTCTTTGGCTATACCAATTCATGGCTATTTTTTTTCCAACTTCATCCCTCACCTGTCCCTTTCAACGAAAAAACTAATTTAAAGAAAAAGAATATTGCAGAAGCACAACATTGAAAACAGAAATTGTAACAGGTTTTATAGGTGGAGTAACAGTATAACTATAACACTACCGCTCTCCTCTTTGATCGTAGGAAAAAGTAATACTTTCTTTTTGGCACCATTTCTCCAGCATTCTAACCTTCTATTTCGAGAGCTGGCTACTGATTTTGTGTCTGTTGAAAGTAGCTTCTAGCAGATAACTGCTGATTCTTTTGTGGGAAATTGATGGATTTGAATCAGTATAAATATTGCACTTGATGATGTTGGACTTCCATTGTTAGGATCATAGCAGTGAAGTTCACAACAAAGATAATAGATATGCATTCTGAATCCATTTGCTAAGGTTGCTTTTCTTTTTTCCAGATTTTGTAAGTTGACCGAGTCTTGGATGGAGCAACTTATGGAACGGACAATAGCCAAGGGACAGACTGTGGATGATCTCCTAAGGAGAAGTGCTGGTATTCCTGCAGCATTTATTGCTTTTTTCCTTTCAGAGCCACAGGGCACACCAAAAAAGCTTTTGCCAAGGGCATTACGGTGGTTAGTAGATGTGGCTAATAAGTATTTAACAGATCATACTGAAGCAAATAGTTTCAGTGCTGATACCAGCAATGGTTTTGTGGAGACTGATCCAGCTACTTTTTCTATAATTGCATCTGATGTTTATGATGCTGAAAGGATCTCGAAGATTCGAGATGAGGGTGTCGTTCCTACTGTGCATACTTTCAATGTTCTTAAAGCTGCTTTTAATGATACCAACCTAGCAACTGATATATCAGGTTTTTCTGCTGAGGCTATGATTATCTCGATACGTTGTTTCTCTTCTCCACACTGGGAAGTACGGAATAGTGCTTGTCTTGCTTATACTGCCTTGGTTCGTCGCATGATTGGATTTCTAAACGTGCACAAGCGGGCATCAGCCAGGCGTGCTATAACTGGGATTGAATTCTTTCATAGGTATAACACGATGGGTCTTCTATGATTTTTATATATCATAATTTTCTATGCTTTGTCTATTTCAAAAAAAAGAATTTCTATGCTTAGTGTTTTGTGCCTCTATTTGACCATCTATAGTTATCTATATGCTATCTTAATTTCGTTGGACCTTGGATTACATGCTTCTGCTAAGTTATGGTTTTTATATTCATTGGATGGTTGTATTGTCCCTTACTATTGAAGGAGAAGGTTGCTTTTCAAATTTGAAGATCAGATAAATATCTTCTTGCTCATCAAAACCTTATC
This sequence comes from Solanum chmielewskii, assembly GCA_027704785.1. Taxonomy (NCBI): domain Eukaryota; kingdom Viridiplantae; phylum Streptophyta; class Magnoliopsida; order Solanales; family Solanaceae; genus Solanum; species Solanum chmielewskii. The sequence goes on from JAKWIX010000320.1 coordinate 34,146,273, forward strand.
ACTTGGTGCAATCATGCTCGTTGAGACTGTCAAAGTCTTATCACTTGGACCAATCATGCTCATCGAGACTTTCTCAAATTATGGCTCATCACTTGATTGCTTGCCCATGCCCTCATTGATTTTCTTGTTGCTTGACAGCACAGTAGAATGAAGTGGATGTAACTCGTATCAGTTAACTAGTTTCTTTTGTCCCTTGTATATATATGATGTTAACAACTATGCTTCAGTCTCTGGTAAGCTAAGGCTGACTATATCATTTGAACATGTTTTTCCATTTGACATCAACTCAATGTCATCATTATAGAAAAAATAAAAATTAAAGTTAAATAAATTGAATATAATATAAATAATAATTGGCCACAAAAGAACCTTTTGTGGTACTCATCATATGCTTTCTCTAGGTCAATGAATACCATGTGTAGATCTTCATTCCTTTTCGCAATAAATTCCCAATAGTTTTATCGCCATTCTTGTCGTTTGTACGACTCTTGACTTGAAATGCCGCAATTCTTCGCACGACTTTGAATATCTCATTTGTTGATAAATTGGAAGGCTTTGCTTTTTTACTTGGAGGAATCGTTCATACATTGAAGTTCGAAGATGCTCACCCCCCTCCCCCTGAAATACTCTCAAGTTAATCCCCATCGCTGTCTAAAACTTGTTTGCTTCTTTTTTTATTCCGTGTTGGGCTTTTAATTTGGGGATTGAATTTTCTACTTTTTTTTGGCTTGACGTGTATATCTGAACCAATACTTAGTTGATTGCATTTTTCATGTATCTTGCATCGTTCGGAAGTGTGGACCTAACTTTTGATTGAAAAACTGAATCTGTAGAAATGAGTATGTCCACTAGTTGTTATGTTGATTGTTAGGATTTGATGCAATGTCTTGTTTTAAGGAAACCACATTTATTTGCTTGTTCCGAAACAGATGCTATAATCATTTCCTGACTGTTCATCTTGTAGGTACCCTCACTTGCATTTTCTCTTATTTATTGAACTAACTGGAGATTCTGTTCTTACGTCCACTGTGTTGTATTTGGAGTTATTAATGAAACATTGTCTTGTTTTATGGAAAACAAATTTATTTGCTTGTTACCAGAAAAGACATTCTCTAGTCATTTTCCTGACTGCTCGTCTTGTAGGTACCCTCCCTTGCATTCGTTCTTATTTAATGAGCTAAAAATTGCAACGGAGTCACTTTTAGATGGATCATCTGAACATTTAAGGTCCAACCTTGCTAAAGTTGTTCATCCCAGCTTATGTCCAGTCCTGATTCTCTTATCTCGACTCAAGCCTTCTCCAATTGCAAGTGAAGCTGGTGATCCCCTGGACCCTTTCCTTTTCATGCCATTCATCAGGAAATGCTCAGTCCAGAGCAATTTGCGTATTCGTGTTCTCGCATCCAGAGCTCTAACAGGTCTAGTGTCTAATGAAAAACTTCCGCTAGTTCTCCTAAATATTGCCTCTGAGTTACCTGGCACTGGGGAGCACTTTGTGAATTCTGAATTGTCTATGCCATACAATAGAGTTAATAGTTCTTTCAATTCACTTCATGGGATGTTATCGCAGTTGAGCTCTCTTCTTGAGACGAACTGCAGAGATCTAGCTGATGTTTCCCAAAAAGATAAAATTCTTGCTGAACTAATTCATATTCTTGCTTCACGCTCATGGATTGGGAGTCCTGAGCGATGTCCATGCCCAATTATCAACAGCTGCTTTTTGAAGGTGTTAGATAACATGCTGGGTGTTGCCAGAACATGTCAAACGAGCAAAAATATTTATGTCATTTGGGAACTCCTTTGGAGGTCATCTTCAGTATGTTTAGATTTAGGAGTGGTTTGTGCACCAGCATATTTTGATCCGACTACCTCAAATCTTCGGAAACAAGCTGCATGCTCATATTTCAATTGTGTTTACCAAACATCTAAAGAAGCTGCTGAAGAGTATCTGTTAGTACCATCCAAAGGCCCTCCTGGTTCGAACTTATCAATGATATCTGTAAATGAAATTTCTTTCAGCAGATTCAAGGAAAGGCTAATACGTTCTATCTCTGACACTTCATATGAAGTTCGGATTGCAACATTGAAGTGGTTTCTTTTATTTCTCAAGACACCAGAATATAGTGAGATAAAGAGAAGTTACTTGACCAGCATGGATCTCCAGACCACTATGGTGAAACTTTTAACTTTGGACAATAACCATAAATGTTTGAACTACATTCTGAAGATTATCTACAGCTGGAGTTTGCAGGAATATCAGAATAATGGAGAAGAATATTATCCTAAATTTTTTGGTGATATGGATATTGAGTCCGTGCTCCAGTTTTGGAACAAGGTGGTTTCCTTGTACAAGGTCACTAGGCAATCGAAGACTCGAGAGATGCTTCTTTGTTGCATGGGGGTTTGTATTAAACAATTTGCTGGTTCACTAAGTAGTTCAGTTGTAGGCTTGCAAGATGTCAAAGTTGGTGAAGTCAGCCACCATGATCCATCTGATATGTCTAAATTATCTGTCTTTTACGAGTGCATCAGCTATTATGTTGACCTGATTGAACAACACAGTGATGCATCAGAGCCTGTAAACATGCGTAGGGCGGCTGCAGAGTCTATGATAGCATCTGGCTTATTGGACCAAGCTGAGGTTATTGCCCCTTTTGTCTACAATAACCAAATTCCTGATGGCAATTTGTGTTCCTATTTCAAGCATGAAATGGTGGTTAATATATATGCCCATAAAGTCCTGGATTTATGGTTTTCATGCATTAGGCTTCTTGAGGATGAAGATGAGAGTCTTAGGAAGAAACTTGCCCTGGATGTCCAGAATTGTTTTAGATGTAAAAGTTCTGAAAGGACAGGAGCGGTCCCAAGCCAAGTAGAGCAAGTGATTGAGAGGAGCTTCAATCATCTTTCATCAATCTTTGGTCAGTGTCTTGACTACCTTGATTTCCTTTGCCGCAGGGTTGTTGATTCTGCTAGCCATGCTTGTGTTATTCCTGAAGGAGATCTTATCAAACGTGTCTTTGACAAGGAGATTGACAACCATCATGAAGAAAAACTTTTGATATGCCAGATATGTTGTTATCATTTGGAGAAGCTTCCAACCTCAGGTGAAGGTGGTGATGTGAGGGACATTTTGCAGAAGTGGAGGAGGCAGTTTGGGCGGAAGTTAGTATTATTTGCCAAAGATTATGTTGCTGCACAGGGAGGACTTGATTGGATTGGTGGGGTTGGTAACCACAAAGATGCATTCTTACCTCTTTATGCAAATTTACTTGCCTTTTATTCATTGTCAAACTGTATTTTTAATGGGACAGCAGAAGATAGAAAGTCTATGCTCCGTGAAGTTGAAGAAATTAGTGAGGCCATACAACCATTCCTTACAAACCCATTAATCTCTAATTTGTTGTTATTGGTAGTTACGTTGCACAACAAAATGATCAGCCAAGATTTGATCAAAAAGACTACTGATGAATCAGCGTGGGATGCTTTTGATCCTTATTTTCTTTTAAGGTGAGAGACTCAATTGTATACTGCTAATTGATGTGTAAAACTGTTATGATTCTTTTCGGGATTTTTTTTGTGTTTATTTTACTCCAATGGGAGCCCCTATTTTGGCAGGCATTCTCCCTTGAAGTTCCACTATTGATGTATGGTGTGTTTTGCTTGAATTGCTAGACATTAGTACTTTTTTTTAAGAAAAAAAAAAAATCTGTTTCAAACAAAGTTTTCCTATTACGTTTTTCCTTTGAAAGGATAGACTGGCTTAGTTGGGCCAAGTCTTGGATTCTCTACATTCATATTTATCTTTGTTCTTTTCTTTTTGGGACATTTTTCCTATCCAAAGTTTTCTAGATATTCCACGGTTTTTAAAAATATAAATCCTTCATTAAAAGCTTATGTCTACCATTTCGTGAATTTCTCTTCTTTATTATATCATTTTTTTTAGGAGACTTTTCTTCAGATTTTGCTCTGTAACACTCACCTTTTATGTGATTTATAATATTAGTTGTGCCTCCCTTATTTTTATTTTCTTGTAAGCATTTTTTAAATATGTTTAAAATAAATACAAGGTGATTTAGATTTGATAATTTTATACTTCTATACATTAATTTCTTCATATTGATAGATGTTATATGAATATAAAATAACTCATTTAACAAATAGTTTAAAAATAAATCAGCACAAGTAATTTTTCTTAAGAATTAAAAGTCCTCTTCTCTTCAAACTTCCACCGTCTTAGTCTTGTTCAATTTTTCTCCATTCTTCTTTTCAAGAGTCAGTCGTCTTCCTTGCAAAAGCAAGCAAATTAGGTATATACACCCAGAAAAACATTTCTTACAATAAACTGACATTGAAAAATATAAACAAAACACATTACTGCTGCAATCAACAATTATATGTTACTTTCAAAATTACAAATTCAATTGCTTGAGAAATTAACAGTTCCTTCATTATTGACTACTCATGCAAGCTTAGAGTTAATTTTCAAAAACGGTTTCTCTCTATTTCTAGGATCATTTTTCTTCTTAGCTTGTGAAAATGTTTAACTAGAACAAATCTGAGCGTTCTTATCGAATTTCTTTCTTAAGGAGTTCATTTTTATCTTCGATCTTTGAAGAAATTGTTGTTGAAAAATGATGAATTATTGTGGGAAAAAATCATCAGTGAATTGGTAAAGGTAAAATAGAGATGAAGAGTTAATATTTGATGAAAATGGCGGGCCAGCTTGAATGAAATTTTTAATCTTTGTTTCAAAAAGAATGACCTTTCTTTTTTTAAATGAAGGAGTATATATATATATTCGTGATTATTTACTTTTGAAAGTATTTGTTAAATAAGTTATTTTTATATCATATTTGTTAATACGAAGAAATTAATATATATAGAAGGATAGAAATGTCAAATCTAAATTAATTTATATTTATTTTAAATAAATTTCAATAATGGCTATAAGAATATAAAAATAAGGAAGGTAAGCGTAATATTATAAACACAGAAAAGAGGAAAAGACAATATTATAGAGCAAAACCTAAATGAATGTCTTTGGAATTATCTCTTTTTTCTTATCGTTAATAGAAGTAATTATTCAATTATGTGTATGAATTGTTAGTAACCGTTCTTCTTGTTTGTTTTTTTGACGTTACCAATAAAAATATCACATGCTTCCACAAATGTTTCGCAAGTTTGCAGAGAAATTTTGCAATCTTAAATATTAATTTCGTATTAACTTATGGAAAAAGCCTTTTACCAGAAAATTTGATCAGAATTTCGACAAATTGATATTTTATCTATGTTATTTTTTATCTTTTTAAATATTTTTATCCTTTAAATTTTAATACATTTTATTTTTTAAAAAAAATCAATTTGTTTTAAAATTATAAAAAATATTATTAATTTTTTAAATTTCTGATCAAATTTTCTAGCCATTTAACTTTATCCTTTTAACTTATGGTTCATATATAACTTTGATGTCGATTTTTTTTTTGTGTGTGTTTGTTGTACATAATCATAAATGCTGGTAATGACAATCATATATTACAAGTATTTTCTTTTATATGGTAAATTTTTTTGATCAAGAACGTCTTATACTTTGTTGGATTTTAACAAGAGATTTGTGATGATTGAGTAAAGAATACCATTTGCATTTGATTTAAATTTGTGAAGGAGATCACTTGGATATTTCCCTAAACCAACCGGAAATCATAATATGGGAAATGACCAATTATTTTTTTCTTCTCTATTTAAGGGTGCATGTGTATATGTAATATTGAAAATTGAATTGAATATTATAGGTGTTGGTAATGATAACGATATATTACAAATCTTTTTCTTATGCAATTTACTTTTATATTGTAAAAACTATGATAAAGAAAACGATCTTATACTTTGTGGAATTTTACCAAGAAATTAATTGTTTGATTTGAATCTGTGAAGGCAACCCAACCCAGAAAAGGATGGGAGGAAACCCCAACATTGGAAATAGTTTCATTACTTTTTTTTTTTTGGTCATTTTTCTATTTTATTCCGTCTAATTAAATAATAATATTTTTTTCCTTCTTTATTTAAGCTGTATATATACCAGTGCGAAATTTATATAACAGATTAGATTAGATTGCATGTTGTGTAGTGGTGAAGAAGGAAATATGAGTATTTGAGATCTGTATGGCTGTTGGAGAATGATAGGGGAGTAGGGACGAAGAGGAGAAAAAATTCTAATAAATAAAGTTTTAATTTTTGAGAAGTTGAGTATTTAAATAGTCATTAAGTGTTGAAAAATTCCTTCGAATATTATTTTTAATGTGCTAAATATTTCTAAACATGAAGAATAATTTAAAGCATTTTTTTAAAAAGGAAGATTATAATTTTGATTAAGTTTGATGAATTAAATAAAGTTGAATGATATTATTGTCCTAAATGAGATAAAAATGGTATTCTAAAGAAATTCTCAAAACTTGTACATCAATTTAAAAAATTAACTCTAGTTTAAAGTGACAACTTCAATAAATTTGAAACTATGTTGTTGAAAATAAGAAATTATATTTATATTACGGAAAATGGTCATATTTGTCTTTATCCTCTTTGAAAAGGGTCATATTTATTTTTCGTCATACTTTTTTTTATATATATTTACACTTATCATCCAACTTTGGGCATATATTTATTCATGTAGAGTTAAATATCGTGTCACCATTTTTGTTAGTCTATGTGATATCTACATGACACATACGTGGCTCCATTTGTATTCATTTTTATTATAATTAAAATTTTACTTTTCTAGTTAGTATTCTATCTAATCCATTTAGTAAAATCTAACCCAACTAAAATGAAGACCCATTAACCTTTTTTCAAAGTTGCATACTGCGATGAATCAAATTGTGGAATCTAGATGGATAAGAGTTTGATTGGAGATTTGGATTCACTTTCCGAAGCAGATAAGCTTAGAATGACCGGCATGATTGATCATCTCCAGTTCATGAGAACTTGAGAATGTATAACTCACTGCTCGAAAGATGTTTTACGGACTGAGAGAGAAAGGGTGAAATCGTTTCCGAAAAATAATGAAATGTAAGGAAAAATGAGTAATTAAGATTTTGAGATTTAATCAATGTGGCACATGTGGAATTTAACAACTTTCATTAGTAAGAAGGTCACTTTTGACCCGATAGTTTGACGGGAAGGATAATTTTGACCCGAAATATAGTATAAGAGTATATATGAGCTATTTCAGATAGTTTAAGAGTGCTTTTGACCCTTTTCCTTTTAGTCCATGTGACAGTGAAAATCTATTGGGGTGCCATGCGGCATTCATATGACATCCACATGACATTTAACAATTTTCGTTAATTAGAAAAACATTTTTGACTTAATAGTTTGACGGGAAGGTAGTTTTGAGCCAAAATATAATTTAAGAGTATATATGAGCTATTTCAGATAGTTTAAGGATATTTTTGACCCTTTTCTATATTTTTTTATTAGATAAATATTTAATGACATGATCCCTAATTTACCCTTCTTGAATCTCATTATTTCAATAGTTGCATTCTTTTATTTTTTTAAAAAAATGTCAATAAAATGCATTAAAGTACAAAGACTTTTCTCCTTCTCTAACGGTCAACAATACTTTAAACACTTCTTCATATCCTTTTCTTTTTTATCCATTTTATCACATTCTTTCTTTCTTTTACATTATTGATAGAATTGCGAAGTCACAAAATGTGAATGTAATTTTATTTTTATTTTAAAAAATTAAAGAATGTGGAATCAAAAGTTGTCATCACTTAGAAAACTTTGATTAGTGTTTTTTTTTAAGTTAAGATTCACAATAAAAATAAAATAAAATATTTCAAATATAAACTTCAAGAAGTAACATTTTCTTACATTTTACCAAAATGACAATTTTACTTCAACATGTTGTATTTACAACGGCCCAACAAAAACATTAGAATGTTCCAAAAGTAAATTACACGTTGAAAGATTTTAACATAAACATTATACTATCAAAAAATTAAATTAAATTTGCAATGTTCTATCTAAACATCAAAATTTACAAAAAAACACAAGTTATTTAATATTTGTAATTCCATCGTTATTGAAGTAAAGCTAAAGCTTGATTAACAATATCAACATCACATCGAACTTGAAGTGGGAGATCTCCTTCTCTTTCTGGTCTTTCTTTATTCATATGAGGCACTTTATAGTTATTGCCACCTCTATCTTTCATCACCTCATTCATGCAGTACTGCAAAGTTAAAAAGATACGACTGAATGTTCTACTTTCATATCATTGAAGGACTTCAACTTATTCATCAACATTTGAAGGAGCATTTTGATATTGAAGAGATTGAATTGCTCTAAAAAATCCAAGGTCCAAGACTATTAGGGAATTGAAAGCATAACTTCGTATCAAATCCATCCCGTTGAGCGGATTCCATGAATTCCAAATCATTAACACCAATATGTGGTCTTGCATTATCTTGTTGGATGAAAATGGGTGCACTTGACGTTGAAGCTGGCCATTTTGATAGAATGAATAGAAGAACTTTCTATATCAAACAAGCTCTTGTGATATATTTAGTCATAGATAAAGTTGGTTTTGTTTTGATAGTTCCTGCTATTTGATTTTTTCTATTCCGCTTTACTGGTCCTTAACTATGATTTTTTCCCCGAAAACAACTCAACTCCATCAACGTCAAATCCAGGACGTGCAACAGTTGTCAAAAACATAATTTGTGATAAAACTTTTACTTTTGCAAGAACGATATGGATTAGACTCTTCTTCTTCGGGAAATACCTTTCAAATTTTTTCAATAAGTAAAATCATTTTTCATCCATATGGACATAATTAAACATATCTATAAACATGAGATTTGAGAACTGTACCATGATCAACCATAGAGATGCAAAATTGAAGTCTCACCTTTTTATTTTCTTCGATCAAGTGTGGTTTGATGGCGTTGGTGTGTGGCCTAATTGCACTTTCTTTCACACGTCAAAAACTGTTGATTTTGTCATATTTATTGCAAAATAAAGAGATCAAATATTATTTCACGACATTGGAGAATTTCTATGAATTGGTTGATATGGACTTGTATGCGTTTTTTCCCAACTCTGCCTACAAGATTAGTAGAGACATGTTTGCGCACCTTGATTGTTGTAGCATAATGAAATTCACGAACTGAATAATTACTCAAAATCTAACTTTGAATCTCAAGGAAACAAAGTGTAATCCACAAACTGAATATCCTCTTGGATTGTTTGATGTCAATCTTAAGAAATTAATGGTCTACTGTTTTTCCTAATAGTAAAGGTTAGTAACTGTGTAAATAGTAAAGGCCAATCGTCTTTTAATAAGGATGAAAGTTCATTAGGAACTTGTATATAAGTGGCATTTGCCTTTGTAAATAAATCATCAATCACTAACCATCCACACATCTCTATTTTCTTACAATTCCGCAATATAGTCGATCCCCCCCAAATTGGTATCAGAGCTAAGTTAAAAATAAGCTAAGATAAGAAAATATCTATGGAAAACAAATCAACTATGACGGATGATCTACAAAAACAGGTATATTCATTTATGCTTATGAATAGCTAAACTGCTTTATTCCTTATAATCTCTTAATTAATTATAAATATTCATCATGCTATAGTACTGTTATGATAATCATCTTTAGAAGGTTTGCTATGGAAATATTCTGAGAATAGGTAAGCCAGACTATGCCATCCTAAGGTGGAAACCGGTAGGCAAGAAGGTCGTTTAGGGGAGTACATAGAGTTGAGGCGCTGTTAGGGTAACTGATTGAAGAAGAAAACCATAGTAGTGACTAGAACAGATGATTAAAATAACTTTAGTATAATATGATGAATAAGTATAATCAACTAAGAGGTTAGAGGGAATAAACTTTAAAAAGCAAAGCATATGATAAAAATGAATACCTATTTGTTAAATGATGATGTTAATTACAAGATATTAGTACTCTATTTATTAAAAGACCTTGATTCTGACATAAAGAGAATAATTTATGAAAAATTATTAATATTAGAGATAATAGAAGAAACAACCCAAAGTTGGGCAGAATTAATCATACCAGATGACATAGATCTATATGATGAAATAGACTTAGAATTATAAAAGTATGATTGAACCAAAAAGGTTTTATATTTGGCAAAAAAGAAGTAATAATATTTATAAGATAAAATTTATTAAAGATCCAAGCAAATTAAGTACACTTTTTAAAATTTTATACAGAAAAATATAAATGGATAAAGAAATAGAACATAGACAAAGACTAATAGAAAAAATAACTGAATTAGAGCAAGAGTTAGAACATAGAAAAAATAGACTTGAACAAAATATATTAGCATAAGTATGTCAAAAATCGATACTAGCACAAAGAAAAGTGATATTTATCTTAGAAATACAATTAAATCACCTTGAGTATAAATTACAACACAACCTACCATGAATAAAGAAGAATATGCAGTAGACGAAAAGATATATGAAAGTCTTGACGGACTAAAAATAAAAATAATATTTTCAAATCTAGGAAGAAGATACAAAAAGATAGGAAATACTATGTACTTAATGCTTGAAAAAGAAATAGCTAAATTAGAAGATAGCTTGACAACTACGGTAAGAATAGCAAAAGAAAATGAAGAAATAGATAAATCAAGAGAGATTAAAAAAATAAAAATACAAGCAAATCAAGAAGTACAACATTTAGAAGAAATAAAAAATACAAGAATGAGTGAATTAGAACCAGAATTAGCTAAGTTAAAATTATTATATGACATTAAACAAAGGGAAAAAAAATGAAAAAGATAAAGAATTTGAGTTAGCTAATGAAATAAATGAAATGAAAGAAAAATTAAAGGAAAACCTTGAAGTAAATGAAATAGATAAAATAAATGAATCAGATACAACAAACGATCAAAAATCAGAAATAAGTGATATAAGTGAAACATACACAGAAATTCTAGAACAAATAAATAAGCCGAAAAAATTAAAAATAAATACAGGAGATATGATTCGACCCAGTACATCAAGAGTTAAAACATCAGACAATAGTCCCAGAAGTAGTCCTAAATGGACAGCACCAACTTACTATACAGAAAATTATGAACAATCAGATAGAACAAATGTAATATGGAATAGGAGATTAAATAAAAAATGGACACCTAAACCAATAACTGAACAATATAATTTCTTGGATCTAGATTGTGTTACGGGTATAAATAAAACAATATTACTATGGATAGGAAATATATCTAAACAACTAATTGATAACAAAATAACAGCAAAAGAAATGCCGAAATATATAGAAAGAACATTTGTTGGAACAACAAAATTATGGATAGAAAATTTACCCCCAGAAAGTCTAGAAACACTTAGAAGTGATAAGAAAATGGATAGATCTCCATCGACAACAAATATAGATATACTAGATAAATATTAACTAGCAATAAGAAATGAATTTGGAGGTATGACCACAGAAATAAAAGAACAGAATAGAGAAAAAATAATAAATAGACAACTTATGACAAAATTAGCTCTATGTAAAATGTGTTATATAGAAGAATACACTTGTGCATTCAAAGAATATTATTACAAAGCAAGATATGATATAAATGAAGCAAAAGAAATAAGACAACAATATTTTACAAAATTACCAGAACCATTTAGTACAAAAATAATAAAAGACTGGAATGATGAAGGATTAACAGATACTTTAGGAGCTAGAATAAAATTTTTACAACAATGGTTTATACAACTATGTGAAAAACAAAAAGAAAAAATAAAAATGGAAAAAGTACTAATTAAAAATTTAGCTTGTTGCAAAAATAAAACAGCACCACAATTTGGTTATACAAATAAATATTATAAAAATCAAAGACCTAAGAGATATAAAAATTATAGAAAAACTAAAACTATGTATAAATATAAAAAACCAAGACAAAGATATTATGTAAAAAAATTATAATATAAAAAGGTCATATAGACCAAAAAGAAAAATATCACAATGCACTTGTTATAATTGTGGAAAGATATGACATTTAGCTAGAGATTGTAAATTACCCAAAGACCCAAAAAGAAAACAGATTGCAGAAATAATAATAGAATATGATGAATATATGCAAATAGAATATATAGACTATGAATTAAGTGAAAACGATAGTATATATGGAGTATCAGATATAGAAACTGAAAATGAAGAAGAAAATATTAATCTAGATAACGACGAAATAGATGAAGAAATATAATGTCTGAAGATGATATAAAAATAATTTCTAAAGAAGATTATCAAAATGAAGAATTATCAGAAAAAAAAATTATATTTGATAATTCAATTTTTGAACAAATAAATGGAAAAGAATAAGACTTAAGTGTTGAAAAAATACTTGAAGTACCTATAATAAGAAATTGGTTTAAAAGACAAAAAGATGAATACTATGTAGTTAGCCAGAAAGAACACATCATAGATTGTAAATATACAAGAGGAAAAACACAAATACCTATACTAAATAAGAGGATAATTAATAAAGAAATACAAGATATAAAAGCTAAAACACCCATAAAATACGTACACTTAGGAGGAACAGAGATATTGATAAAAACTTGTATTAGAGAAGGAATAGATACACCTATTGAAATATACTTAGCAGATGATAGGATTATACATCCTATAGAAAAAAGCGTAATTAGTGCAGTAAAAGGAAACCTAATATACCAAAAATTTAAATTTATAATAAGTGTCAATTATACAGTAGCATTAACAGATATAAATATAGATAAATCATTAGTATTATATTGGAAGATGTCTGGAATAGAGTTAGCACCAGGAAGTAAAATATTTATAGCAAGATGTAAAAACTTATATATATTTACGACAAAACACAAAGTAACAGCGAGAAATAAAATTGATAAAATAAAAGTAGAAAATCCCTTTGAAAAAATAATTACTGTAATAGACAATAATGACTATAGATATAAGGAAATTGACATAGAAGAACACTTAGAAATTGTAAAAGAAAGACTAAGCACTTCAAGCGTACCAAATACATTAACAAGAACTACCTCATCAAGAATGAGCACATCTAGAAGAAACCATGAAATTTCACAAAAATTATTAGAAAGTATAACACCATACCATTATTTTATAACAGGAATAATAGACCAAAGAAGATATAAAATTTTAATAAATACAGGACTAGAAGAAAATTACATAATAAGAGAATTAGTGTTAGAAACAGAAATTATAAAAACAAGACAATTATGCCCCGAACTACCTAGTGAGATAGTAAATACGAATGAAGAAATCACAGAAATAGAAATAATTATAGGAGGAATACCATTAATAATACCATTTAAAATTTATCAAGGAAACCAGAACATTACACTAGAAATAAAATGGTTAGAAAAAGTTAAACCATACAATATAAAAAATGAACAACTAACAATAACCTGTCAAAATAAGAAAATAATCATTAAAAGGACGAAATGAAAAATGAAAATATATATACTTGCAATAATTATTGTAGAAGGATACCACAACAGATACTTTACCCCCTATGATAGATACAGGAGCAGAAGCAAATATATGTAAATATAATTGTTTACCAGAAGATAAATGGGAAAAATTGAAAACACCTATGGCAGTAACAAGATTTAATAAAGAAGGAAGTATGATTACATATAAAGCAAAAAATATAAAAATACAAATATGGATAAAATACCAACAATAGAAGAAATGTATAATTTTGAGTTTACAACGAAAGATATGTTATTAAGAATGCCATTTTTAGATAAATATTACCCACACATAATAACAAAAACACATTGGTGGTTTACTACACCATGCGGAAACAAAATAGGAGCAAAAAGAGTAAATAATAAACAACGCAAACCTATAGAATGGATAAAAGGAAGTGAAAAAATAAATCAAGAAATGAAAAATATAAATAAAAAATAAATAACACAATTAGAAATTATAATATTTACAATAGACAAAGTTAAAATAATTAATGAACAACTAGAATTACTTTATAATGATAATCCATTACAAGGATGGGAAAAACATAAGACAAAAATAAAAATTGAATTAATAGATGAAAACAGCATAATAACACAAAAACGATTGAAATATAATTTTGATGATTTAAAAGAATTCAAAATACATATAGATGAACTATTAGAGAATAATTATATACAAGAAAGTAATAGTAAACATACAAGTCCTGCATTCATAGTTAATAAACATAGTGAACAAAAAAGAGGAAAAAGCAGAATGGTTATAGATTATCGTAACCTAAATGCCAAAACTAAAACATACAATCACTCAATACCAAATAAAATACTAAAAATAAGACAAATACAAGGATATAACTATTTTAGTAAATTTGACTGTAAATCAGGATTTTATCACCCAAAACTAGAAGAAGAATCTAGACAACTAACAACATTTACTGTACCACAAGGATTTTATGAATGGAATGTTTTACCATTTGGATATAAAAATGCACCAGGTAGATATCAACATTTTATGGATAACCATTTCAATCAACTGGAAAATTGCCTTGTCTATATAGATAATATATTATTATATTCTAAAACACAAGATGAACATATTAGATTATTAGAAAAATTTATACATATAATTAAACATTCAGGTATACGTTTAAGTAAAAAGAAAGCAGAAATTATGAAACCACAGATAGAATTTCTAGGAATACAAATATATAGAAATGAAAGAAAAATGCAAAACCACATAGTACAAAAAATAATCACCCTTGATGAAAATATAGATACAAAAAAGAAATTACAATCCTTTCTGGGATTAGTAAACCAAGTAAGAGAATATATACCGAAATTAGCAGAACATTTAAAACCATTACTTAAAAAACTTAAAAAAGATGTTGAATATCATTTCGACAATAAGGATAAAGAACATATAAGACATATTAAGAGTTTATGTAAAAAAATTACCAAAACTATATTTTCCTGATGAAAATAGAGCATTTACTTATATTGTTGAAACAGATTCAAGTAATCATAGTTATGGAGGAGTTTTAAAATATAAATATGAAAAAGAAAAAATAGAACACCGTTGGAGGTATTATTCAGGATCTTATGCAGAAGCACAAATGAAATGGGAAATAAATAGAAAAGAATTATTGGCATTATATAAATGTTTATTAGCATTTGAACCATATATTGTTTATAACAAATTTATTGTGAGAACAGATAATACACAAGTAAAATGGTGGATAACTAAAAAGGTAACAGACTCAGTTACAACAAAAGAAATAATGAGATTAGTATTAAATATATTAAACTTTACATTTACAATTGAAGTGATAAAAACAGACAAGAATATTGTTGCAGATTACCTCTCACGAGGAAACTAGTCCAAATATACAAGAAAAAATACTAGCTGCCATAACTACACTTTGCCAAAAAGTGGAAAGTCTTGACAGTGAAGTACAACTATTGAAGAAAGCATCTAATAGTCAGCAGCATGACTCTAAATATGCGGAGCTACGTCGTCCGACAGACGATAAAAGGCCAGAACTAAAAGATGACATTGAGAAACACCTAAAAACTCAAAATACTAACAAATTATCAACTGCATGTACAAATGAAGCAAGTACAAGTAAAGGAAAAAATATCAATTTAAACAATCTATTTGAAAAACCATTCATTCCCAGAAAACAAATTATAGATATAACACCAAATCCATAAACTTCTACCTACGCAGAAAGCCTAAACAGAGAAAAGAAGATATATAACCATATTACCCAATCATATATCGAAAACATATATACAATCCAAACTTTTTTAAACCTCAAGCCAAGATCCACTACCACTACAGAAAAAACACAGGATTATGTAACCCAACATTTGCAAGGCTACAACAAACTAATCGCACAACCTAAAACTAACCCAAACTTGGTTAGAACTTGTTACAGTTATGAACTACTTAGTACGGCATATAAATACGATGGTACAGAAATAAGTGGAATCCCTGAGATCCACAAAGCCTTTTTAACATACAAAAGAATTACAAAAGGCAACCTATTTTTTATAAAATTTTATACAGCACCAGCAGAAATACTTTTTGACGAAATAAAACCAACTATCCAAGTTGTCAAAATGGGATTGACACGGGAAATGATAATACCAAAGGATATATCGACACAACCAGAAATACCTAGAGTTGAGATACCTAATTTTTATGCAAATAAAAGAACAATTGGGTTATCAACTATAATCCAAGAACTAGCTACAAATTATTTACAAGGAATTGCTATTTGGAGTTATTATTCAAGAGATCATTTAATGATATATGCAAATTCCAAAGAAGTTAGGACAACAGATATGACAGAAGTACAGAGATGAATATTATCTTTATTAAAGCCAGAATTACCACCAACAACTAGAGCTTTGAAGCAAGGATTTATTTCAAAAGAATTATTAACCAGATATTGCAAACTGATTGGACATAAGTATCGGGAACATATATGTTCAAAATGCAATGGATTAGATAACTATGTCCCAAACGTACAGCTGGAATGAACTAAGAAGAAGATAAAAAAAATACATAAAGAGATATGTACAAATTAGTCAATTTGTATAGTTTTACTTTTTGAGTCATGTAAATTGTCGGCCAAGAAAGCCATTAAAAAAAAAGTCATGGATAGTAGAGGACTTGTACTTGTACTTGTACTTGCTTCATTTGTACTTGCAGTTGATAATTTGGTAGTATTTTGAGTTTTTAGGTGTTTCTCAACATCACCTTTTAGTTCTGGCCTTTTATCGTTTGCCGGACGACGTAGCTCCGCATATTTAGAGTCATGCTGCTGACTATTAGATGCTTTCTTCAATAGTTGTACTTCACTGTCAAGACTTTCCACTTTTTGGCAAAGTGTAGTCATGGCAGCTAGTATTTTTTCTTGTATATTTGGACTAATTTCCTCGTGAGAGATAATATGCAATAATATTCTTGTCAGTTTTTATCATTTCAGTTATAAATGTAAAGTTTAATATATTTAATACTAATCTCCTTATTTCTTTTGTTGTAACTGAGTCTGTTACCTTTATAGTTATCCACCATTTTACTTGTGTATTATCTGTTCTCACAATAAATTTGTTATAAACAATATTTGGTTCAAATGCTAATAAACATTTATATAATGCGAATAATTCTTTTCTATTTATTTCTCATTTCATTTGTGCTTCTGCATAAGATCCTGAATAATACCTCCAAGGGTGTTCTATTTTTTCTTTTTCATATTTATATTTTAAAACTCCTCCATAACTATGATTACTTGAATCTGTTTCAACAATATAAGTAAATGATCTATTTTCATCAGGAAAATATAGTTTTGGTAATTTTTTACATAAACTCTTAATATGTCTTGTATGTTCTTTATCCTTATTGTCGAAATGATATTCAACATTTTTTTATGTTTTTTATGTAATGGTTTTAAATGTTCTGCTAATTTTGGTATATATTCTCTTACTTGGTTTACTAATCCTAGAAAGGATTGTAATTTCTTTTTTGTATCTATATTTTCATCAAGGGTGATTATTTTTTGTACTATGTGGTTTTGCATTTTTATTCCATTTCTATCTATTTGTATTCCTAGAAATTCTATCTGTGGTTTCATAATATCTGCTTTCTTTTTACTTAAACTCATACCTGAATGTTTAATTATATGTATAAATTTTTTTAATAATCTAATATGTTCATCTTCTGTTTTAGAATATAATAATATATTGTAACGACCTGTTAAATCGTTTTGAGCAGCAGATTTTATTTCTGGAAAAACTGGCTGAGACGACGGAACCCACGACGGACCGTCATGGGCACGATGGACCGTCGAGGGGGTCTCATTCCAAAACACTTAGAATTCTGAAATTTGGGTACTGAAATCGACTCTCTGAACTTCGTGACGAAGTGGCAGGACGGACCGTCACAGGCCCTTCAGTAAATTTCAGTCTCTGAACTTTACGACGACCCAGCAGGACGGACCGTCGCAGGCAAGACGGCCCGTCACAGGCTGCGTAATCCCAGGCGGGGTCGGATTTCTTTAAATGTTTTAAGGGACGTTTTGGACTATTCCTGCTATAATTATAAATTTAGTGGGTTAATGTTAATAATTTAACTACTTGAGGGTTAAAAGAAATAACCTTGAATTAATTAATGGGTTAATTCACCATCTTTTATACTTAATTATATGCTAATTAGGGTAAAAGAAAGAGGGTTTGAATAAGAAAAAGAAAAGAACAGAAAGAGAGGGAGAAACGATCGAGAGAGAGAAGAAACGAAGAAGAAAGCAAAGATTTTGAGTATTAGCTTGCTTGATCACAATTCTTCGGTGGAGGTAGGTTATGGTTTTTATGTTATTCGTAGTAAACTCTTAATAGCGAATGATATGTATTGGGTAGTGTTGTAAACCCTTCTATATGCTTAATTGTATGCTTGCATGAATGTGCATATATAATTATGATGAATAAGCATGATGAGTCTATTGAATCTCTAATCCTAAATTTACCTTGTTAATGATGATGCCTTGGTATAAAAGAAGGCTTGATGAACTAAAGTAATGAGATTGATGATGCCTTGGTATAAGAGAAGGCTTGATGAACTAAAGTAATGAGATTGATGATGCCTTGGTATAAAAGAAAGCTTGATAGATTAATAGAATGAGATTAGTGGAGCGGGTGTCACGAACCGACACGTAGAATTAGGGGATAGGGTGTCACGAACCGACACGTAGAATTAGGGGATCGAGTGTCACGAACCGACACGTAGAATTAGGGGATCGGGTGTCACGAACTGACACGTAGAATCAGGGGATCGGGTGTCACGAACCGACACGTAGAATTAGGGGATCGAAGTGTCACGTACCGACACAAGAGGAATAAAGATAATGAATCTTGAAAGATGTTATATACTCAATTTAATGAACCTAATTCCCAAATGAGTATGACGGGGAGGCGTGAGTTCTCATTGATGTGCTTGGTGTTGTGACCAAGGGTTATGGTAATTGTTAATGCCGCATGTTGAGTATTGTAGTTGATTTTATGATATTATCTGATATATACTATTTTCTATTTTGAGTTGGTCGATGATATCTACTCAGTACTTGTGTTTGTACTGACCCCTACTTGTATGTTTCTTTCTTTGTTATTGTGGAGCACAGCAAACGTACCGTCGTCTTCAATTCAACCGCAACTTTAGCCAGTCTTCATTATACCGGATTTCAGGGTGAGCTAATGCTTCTAGCTTGGACTGGATCTTCCTCTTCATGTCTTGATGCCTTGAACTTCCGGCATGGACTAGCTTTTTACTTATTTTAGCTTCTTAGATACTCTTAGATTAGTAAATTGAGGATAGATGTTCTTGTGATGATGACTTCCAGATTTTGGGAATAATAATAATAAGTGTTGAGTTTTAGAAGTTGATTATCGATTTTCATTAATGAGTTTAAGTCTTCCGCATTATATTATGTTACTTATGGTTGAAATGTTGGGTTTAGATTGGTTGGTTCGCTCACATAGGAGGATAAATGTGGGTGCAACTCACGACACGTTTTGGGTCGTGACAAACTTCGTATCAGAGCATTAGGTTTGGTGGTCTCATCACACAAGAACGAGTCTAGTAGAGTCTTAAGGAACGGTAGGGGGACGCCTTTACTTTTCTTTGAGAGGCTATAAGACTTTAGGAAAACTCCATTCTTTCTTTTCTTCTTTCGTGCTATTACTTGGATCCAATTGGTATCTAGGTGATACAAATTGGTATCTGACCATCTTCACTCTATTTCGCAGATGGTTAGAACTAGAGCAACAACGACTGCACCAGCACCAACATCGGCAAGACAAGAAGCGTCTGAGCCAGCCACTGAAACTGTAGCTCAAAGAGGAGCAGTGGCAAGAGGCCGCGGTAGAGGTCGCGGGAGGACGTCCTCTAGAGGAAGAGGACGAACGCCTGGCCCATCTGGTACTAGGGCGGTGACTCCTCCACCGACTGAGGAAGTAGTAAGAGAGGGGGAGGATGGGGAAAATGAGCAAGTACAGAATGAGGAATTACCACCCCAACCAACCCCAGAGATGATCAATCAGGTTCTTGCTCATCTTAGCGGGTTATCTGATCAAGGCCAGACACCTCCAGTGTTTTCTGCACCAGCACCTCAGGTTCCGGAGGTACAACATGCGGCTACTGTGGCTCCCCGCATGGATGCCTCATTGGAAATAGGCACGTTTCCTCGTCTGACTACAGGGCCTATAATGACAAATGATCAGCATGAACTTTTCAGTAAGTTCTTGAAATTGAAACCTCCAGTCTTCAAGGGTGATGAATCTGAGGATGCCTACGATTTTCTGGTTGACTGTCATGAGCTACTACACAAGATGGGTATAGTAGAACGGTTTGGTGTTGAGTTTGTGACTTATCAGTTTCAAGTGAACGCCAAAATGTGGTGGCGGTCACATGTTGAGTGTCAACCAATAGAGGCACCACCTATGACTTGGGCATCATTCTCTAGCTTGTTTATGAAGAAGTATATCCCCTGGACTTTGAGGGATAGGAAAAGAGATGAGTTCTTGAGCCTAGAGCAAGGTAGGATGTCGGTTACTGCATATGAGGCTAAGTTTCGTGCATTATCCAGGTATGCCACCCAACTATGTTTCAGTCCACAAGAGCGGATTCGCCGTTTTGTGAAGGGGTTGAGATCAGAGTTGCGAATTTCAGCCTTACAGGTAGCGACTACAGCAAAATCTTTTCAAGAAGTGGTAGACTTCGTGATAGAGGTAGAGGGAGTGAAGCGAGATGACTTCACTATGGCATCGACATCAAAAAGGTTTCGAAAGGGAGGTGAGTTTAATGGTTCTTACTCTAGAGGACAGGGTTCAGGAGGTTACTCAGTCCGACCAATTCAGTCTTCACTACAGACTGTAGTTGGGGGTCCACCTCAGACCGGTCAACACTTCTCTGAGAGACCTATGCTTGACTCCAGAGAGTGCTATGGATGTGGGGAGACTGGACATATTAGGAGGAATTGTCCAAAACAGAGTTATAGACCCCCAATAGCTAGAGGTAGAGGTGGTCATGGTAGAGGCCGTTATTCTGGAGAACGCGGTGGCCGAGGTAATGGTGGTCACCAAAACGGCCGGGGTAACGGGCAAACTGGAGCCACTACAGCACAACATGGTAGGGGCAATGGCCAGACAGGTGATAGGGCCCATTGTTATGCTTTTCCTGGGCGGTCGGAAGCGGAGACATCAGATGTTGTTATCACAGGTAATCTTTTGGTTTGTGATTGTATGGCGTCTGTATTATTTGATCCCGGCTCCACATTTTCATATGTATCTTCCTCATTTGCTACTGGTCTTAATTTACATTGTGAATTGCTTGACATACCTATTCGTGTGTCTACTCCGGTGGGTGAGTCCGTGATAGTTGAAAAGGTGTATAGGTCTTGTCTCGTGACATTTGTGGGGAGCAATACTCATGTAGACTTGGTTATCTTAGAAATGGTTGATTTTGATGTAATTCTGGGTATGACTTGGCTTTCTCCGAATTTTGCGATCTTGGATTGTAATGCTAAAACAGTGACGTTAGCCAAGCCTGGGACAGATCCGTTAGTGTGGGAGGGCGACTACACTTCCAATCCGGTTCGTATCATCTCCTTTCTTCGTGCTAAGAAAATGGTTAGTAAGGGTTGTTTAGCGTTCTTGGCACATCTCAGGGATGATACTACCCAAGTACCTCCAATTGAGTCGGTTTTGATAGTTCGTGAGTTTTTAGATGTGTTTCCCGCAGACCTTCCGGGTATGACCACCGGATAGAGATATTGATTTTTGCATCGATCTGGAACCGGGTACTCGCCCCATTTCTATACCCCCTTATAGAATGGCTCCCGCGGAGTTAAGAGAGTTAAAGGCCCAACTTCAAGAGTTGTTGAGCAAAGACTTCATTAGACCAAGTGCATCTCCTTGGGGTGCTCCGGTGTTATTTGTGAAGAAGAAGGATGGGAGTTTTCGGATGTGCATAGACTACCGGTAGTTGAAAAAGGTAACTATTAAGAACAAGTATCCCATTCCTCGCATTGATGACTTGTTCGATCAGTTACAAGGTGCTTGTGTCTTCTCTAAGATTGACTTGAGGTCCGGTTATCATCAATTGAAAATACGGGCAACGGATGTGCCAAAGACTGCTTTTCGGACCAGGTATGGGCATTACAAATTTGTAGTGATGTCTTTTGGTCTTACGAATGCCCCTGCTGCGTTTATGAGCTTAATGAACGGGATTTTTAAGCCCTATTTGGACCTCTTTGTGATCGTATTTATTGATGATATACTGATATACTCCAAAAGTAAGAAGGAACATGAGGAGCATTTGAGAATTGTGTTGGAAATATTGAGGGAGAGAAAGCTTTATTCCAAATTCTCTAAGTGTGAGTTTTGGCTAGATTCAGTGTCCTTTTTGGGACACGTGGTTTCTAAGGATGGGGTGATGGTAGATCCTTCTAAGATTGAGACAGTGAAGAATTGGGTAAGACCTACTAATGTGTCAGAAATAAGAAGCTTTGTTGGTTTAGCTAGCTATTACCGTCGATTTGTCAAGGGATTCTCTTCCATTGCTTCCCAATTGACGAACTTGACTAAGTAGAATATTCCGTTTGTATGGTCGGACGAATGTGAGGAAAGCTTTCAGAAACTCAAGACCTTGTTGACTACTGCACCAATCCTTACCCTGCCAGTGGAAGGTAAGAATTTCATTGTCTATTGTGATGCATCCTATTCGGGTTTGGGTGCAGTGCTAATGCAAGAGAAGAACGTAATTGCTTATGCTTCAAGGAAATTAAAGGTGCATGAACGTAATTATCCGACCCATGATTTGGAATTGGCTGCGGTAGTGTTTGCATTAAAGCAATGGAGACACTATCTATATGGGGTTAAGTGTGAAGTATACACGGATCATCGTAGCCTACAATATGTCTTTTCTCAAAAAGATTTGAATTTGAGACAAAGGAGATGGATGGAACTACTGAAGGACTACGATATCACTATCTTGTATCATCCGGGAAAGGCTAATGTTGTGGCAGACGCTTTAAGTAGAAAAGCAGGGAGCATGGGAAGTCTAGCTCACTTGCAAGTTTCTAGACGCCCATTGGCTAGAGAAGTTCAGACTCTGGCTAATAACTTTATGAGGCTAGAAGTAAATGAGAAGGGAGGATTTTTGGCCAGTGTGGAGGCAAGATCTTCTGTTCTTGACAAGATCAAGGGAAAACAGTTTGATGATGAGAAACTAAGCCGAATTCGGGATATGGTGTTGCGAGAAGAGGCTAAAGAAGCAATAATGGATGAGGAAGGTGTTTTGAGAATCAAGGGAAGGGTATGTGTGCCTCGTGTTGATGAGTTGATCCACACTATTCTCACAGAGGCTCATAGTTCCGGATATTCTATAGATCCTGGTGCAACCAAGATGTACCGTGACCTAAACAACACTTTTGGTGGAGTAGAATGAAGCGCGACATTGTTGATTTTGTTGCCAAATGTCCAAATTGTCAGCAAGTAAAGTATGAACACCAGAGGCCTGGAGGAACACTTCAGAGAATACCCATTCCTGAATGGAAGTGGGAGAGAATTGCAATGGACTTCGTGGTTGGTCTTCCAAAGACATTGGGGAAGTTTGACTCTATTTGGGTAATTGTGGACAGATTAACTAAGTCTTCTCACTTCATTCCGGTCAAGGTGACCTACAATGCAGAGAAGTTAGCCAAAATCTATATCTCAGAAATCGTTCGATTGCATGGAGTTCCACTCTCCATCATATCAGATAGAGGTACGCAGTTTACTTCTAGGTTTTGGAGAACATTGCATGCTGAATTAGGTACTAGGTTGGACCTTAGTACTGCATTTCACCCTCAGACCGATGGTCAGTCTGAGCGAACGATTCAAGTGTTGGAGGATATGTTTCGTGCATGTGTGATAGAATTTGGTAGTCATTGGAATAACTTCTTACCCTTAGCGGAGTTTTCATACAATAATAGCTATCACTCAAGTATTGATATGGCTCCATTCGAAGCATTGTATGGGAGGAGATGTAGGTCTCCCATTGGTTGGTTTGATGCATTTGAGGTTAGACCTTGGGGTACTGACCTTTTGAGGGATTCATTGGAGAAAGTGAAATTTATTCAAGAAAAGCTCTTAGCGGTGCAAAGTAGGCAAAAGGAATATGCAGATCGAAAGGTTAGAGACTTGGAGTTTATGGAGGGTGAGCAAGTCTTGCTGAAGGTTTCGCCTATGAAAGGGGTGATGCGGTTTGGTAAAAGAGGTAAGCTAAGCCCAAGGTATATTGGACCATTTGAAGTACTTAAGCGAGTAGGGGAGGTAGCTTATGAATTAGCCTTGCCCCCAGCACTGTCCGGAGTACATCCGGTATTTCATGTGTCTATGTTGAAAAGATACCATGGGGATGGAAACTACATTATCCGTTGGGATTCAGTTTTGCTTGATGAGAATTTGTCTGATGAGGAGGAACCTGTTGTTATTCTAGATAGAGAAGTCCGCAAGTTAAGGTCAAGAGAGATTGCATCCATCAATGTTCAATGGAAGAATCGACCAGTTGAGGAAGCCACTTGCGAGAAGGAGGCTGATATGCAAGAAAGATACCCACACCTGTTTACAGATTCAGGTACTCCTTTTCACCCTTGTTTTTCTTCTTATGATCATTCGAGGACGAACGATGGGTAAATTGGTATCTATTGTAACGACCTGTTTAGTCGTTTTGAGCAGCAGATTTTATTTCTGGAAAAACTGGCTGAGACGACGGAACCCACGACGGACCGTCATGGGCACGACGGACCGTCGAGGGGGTCTCGTTCCAAAACATTTAGAATTCTGAAATTTGGGTACTGAAATCGACTCTCTGAACTTCGAGACGAAGTGGCAGGACGGACCGTCACAGGCCCTTAAGTAAATTTCAGTCTCTGAACTTTACGACGACCCAGCAGGACGACCCATCGCAGGCACGACGGCCCGTCACAGGCTGCGTAATCCCAGGCGGGGTCGGATTTCTTTAAATATTTTAAGGGACGTTTTGGACTATTCCTGCTATAATTATAAATTTAGTGGGTTAATGTTAATAATTTAACTACTTGAGGGTTAAAAGAAATAACCTTGAATTAATTAATGGGTTAATTCACCATCTTTTATACTTAATTATATGCTAATTAGGGTAAAAGAAAGAGGGTTTGAATAAGAAAAAGAAAAGAACAGAAAGAGAGGGAGAAACGATCGAGAGAGAGAAGAAACGAAGAAGAAAGCAAAGATTTTGAGGATTAGCTTGCTTGATCACAATTCTTCGGTGGAGGTAGGTTATGGTTTTTATGCTATTCGTAGTAAACTCTTAATAGCGAATGATATGTATTGGGTAGTGTTGTAAACCCTTCTATACGCTTAATTGTATGCTTGCATTAATGTGATTATATAATTGTGATGAATAAGCATGATGAGTCTATTGAATCTCTAATCCTAAATTTACCTTGTTAATGATGATGTCTTGGTATAAAAGAAGGCTTGATGAACTAAAGTAATGAGATTGATGATGCCTAGGTATAAGAGAAGGCTTGATGAACTAAACTAATGAGATTGATGATGCCTTGGTATAAAAGAAAGCTTGATAGATTAATAGAATGAGATTAGTGGAGCGGGTGTCACGAACCGACACGTAGAATTAGGGGATAGGGTGTCACGAACCGACACGTAGAATTAGGGGATCGAGTGTCACGAACCGACACGTAGAATTAGGGGATCGGGTGTCACGAACCGACACGTAGAATTAGGGGATCGGGTGTCACGAACCGACACGTAGAATCAGGGGATCGGGTGTCACGAACCGACACGTAGAATTAGGGGATCGGAGTGTCACGTACTGACACAAGAGGAATAAAGATAATGAATCTTGAAAGATGTTATATACTCAATTTAATGAACCTAATTCCCAAATGAGTATGACGGGGAGGCGTGAGTTCTCATTGATGTGCTTGGTGTTGTGACCAAGGGTTATGGTAATTGTAAATGCCGCATGTTGAGTATTGTAGTTGATTTTATGATATTATCTGATATATACTGTTTTCTATTTTGAGTTGGCCGATGATATCTACTCAGTACTTGTGTTTGTACTGACCCCTACTTGTATGTTTCTTTCTTTGTTATTGTGGAGTGCAGCAAACGTACCGTCGTCTTCAATTCAACCGCAACTCTAGCAAGTCTTCATTATACCGGATTTCAGGGTGAGCTAATGCTTCTGGCTTGGACTGGATCTTCCTCTTCATGTCTTGATGCCTTGAACCTCCGGCATGGACTAGCTTTTTACTTATTTTAGCTTCTTAGATACTCTTAGATTAGTAAATTGAGGATAGATGTTCTTGTGATGATGACTTCCAGATTTTGGGAATAATAATAATAAGTGTTGAGTTTTAGAAGTTGATTATTGATTTTCATTAATGAGTTTAAGTCTTCCGCATTATATTATGTTACTTATGGTTGAAATGTTGGGTTTTAGATTGGTTGGTTCGCTCACATAGAAGGATAAATGTGGGTGCCACTCACGACACGTTTTGGGTCGTGACATATATCATCTATATAGACAAGGCAATTTTCCAGTTGATTGAAATGATTATCCATAAAATGTTGATATCTACCTGGTGCATTTTTATATCCAAATGGTAAAACATTCCATTCATAAAATCCTTGTGGTACAGTCAATGCTGTTAGTTGTTTAGATTCTTCTTCTAGTTTTAGGTGATAAAATTCTAATTTACAGTCAAATTTACTAAAATAGTTATATCCTTGTATTTGTCTTATTTTTAGTATTTTATTTGGTATTGGGTAATTGTATGTTTTAGTTTTGGCATTTAGATTACGATAATCTATAACCATTCTACTTTTTCCTCTCTTTTGTTCACTATGTTTATTAACTATGAATGCAGGACTTGTATGTTTACTATTACTTTCTTGTATATAATTATTCTCTAATAGTTCATCTATATGTATTTTGAATTCTTTTAAATCATCAAAATTATATTTCAATGGTTTTTGTGTTATTATGCTGTTTTCATCTATTAATTCAATTTTTATTTTTGTCTTATGTTTTTCCCATCCTTGTAATGGATTATCATTATAAAGTAATTCTAGTTGTTCATTAATTATTTTAACTTTGTCTATTGTAAATATTATAATTTCTAATTGTGTTATTTATTTTTTATTTATATTTTTCATTTCTTGATTTATTTTTTCACTTCCTTTTATCCATTCTATAGGTTTGCGTTGTTTATTATTTACTCTTTTTGCTCCTATTTTGTTTCTGCATGGTGTAGTAAACCACCAATGTGTTTTTATTATTATGTGTGGGTAAAATTTATTTAAAAATGGCATTCCTAATAACATATCTTTCGTTGTAAACTCAAAATTATACATTTCTTCTATTGTTAGTATTTTATCCCATATTTGTATTTTTATATTTTTTGCTTTATATGTAATCATACTTCCTTCTTTATTAAATCTTGTTACTACCATAGGTGTTTTTAATTTTTTCCATTTATCTTCTGGTAAACAATTATATTTACATATATTTGCTTCTGCTCCTGTATCTATCATAGGGGTAAAGTATCTGTTGTGGTATCCTTCTACAATAATTTTTGCAAGTATATATATTTTCATTATTCATTTCGTCCTTTTAATTATTATTTTCTTATTTTGACAGGTTATTGTTAGTTGTTCATTTTCTATATTGTGTGGTTTAACTTTTTCTAACCATTTTATTTCTAGTGTAATGTTCTGATTTCCTTGATAAATTTTAAATGGTATTATTAACGGTATTCCTCCTATAATTATTTCTATTTCTGTTATTTCTTCATTCGTATTTACTATCTCACTAGGTAGTTCGGGGCATAATTGTCTTGTTTTTATAATTTCTGTTTCTAACACTAATTCTCTTATTATGTAATTTTCTTCTTGTCCTATATTTATTAAAATTTTATATTTTCTTTGGTCTATTACTCATGTTATAAAATAATGGTATGGTGGTATATTTTCTAATAATTTTTGTGGAATTTCATGGTTTCTTCTAGATGTGCTCATTCTTGATGAGGTAGTTCTTGTTGATGTATTTGGTACGCTTGAAGTGCTTAGTCTTTCTTTTACAATTTCTAAGTCTTCTTCTATGTCAATTTCCTTATAGTTGTAGTCATTATTGTCTATTACAGAAATTATTTTTTCAAAGGGATTTTCTACTTTTATTTTATCAATTTTATTTCTCGCTGTTACTTTGTGTTTTGTCGTAAATATATATATATATGTTTTTACATCTTGCTGTAAATATTTTACTTCCTGGTGCTAACTCTATTTCAGACATCTTCCAATATAATACTAATGATTTTATCTATATTTATATCTGTTAATGCTACTGTATAATTGACACTTATTATAAATTTAAATTTTTGGTATATTTGGTTTCCTTTTACTGCACTAATTACGTTTTTTTCTATAGGATGTATAATTTTATCATCTGCTAAGTATATTTCAATAGGTGTATCTATTCCTTCTCTAAAACAAACTTTTATCAATATTTTTGTTCCTCCTAAGTGTACGTATTTTATGGGTGTTTTAGCTTTTATATCTTGTATTTCTTTATTAATTATCCTCTTATTTAGTATAGGTATTTGTGTTTTTCCTCTTGTATATTTACAATCTATGATATGTTCTTTCTGGCTAACTACATAGTATTCATCTTTTTGTCTTTTAAACCAATTTCTTATTATAGGTACTTCAAGTATTTTTTCAACACTTAAGTCTAATTCTTTTCATTTTATTTGTTCAAAAATTGAATTATCAAATATAATTTTTTGTTCTGATAATTCTTCATTTTGATAATCTTCTTTAGATATTATTTTTATATCATTTTCAGACATATTTCTTCATATATTTCGTCATTATCTAGATTAATATTTTCTTCTTCATTTTCAGTTTCTATATCTGATACTTCATATATACTATCGTTTTCACTTAATTCATAGTCTATATATTATATTTGCATATATTCATCATTATCTATTATTATTTCTGCAATCTGTTTTCTTTTTGGGTCTTTGGGTAATTTACAATCTCTAGCTAAATGTCCTATCTTTCCACAATTATCACAAGTGCATTGTGATATTTTTCTTTTTGGTCTATATAACCTTTTTATATTATAATTTTTTACATAATATCTTTGTCTTGGTTTTTTTATATTTATACCTAGTTTTAGTTTTTCTATAATTTTTATATCTCTTAGGTCTTTGCTTTTTATAATATTTATTTGTACAACCAAATTGTGGTGCTATTTTATTTTTGCAACAAGCTAAATTTTTAATTAGTACTTTTTCCATTTTTATTTTTTCTTTCTGTTTTTCACATAGTTGTATAAATCATTGTTGTAAAAATTTTATTCTAGCTCCTAAAGTATCTGTTAATCCTTCATCATTCCAGTCTTTTATTATTTTTGTACTAAATGGTTCTGGTAATTTTGTAAAATATTGTTGTCTTATTTCTTTTGCTTCATTTATATCATATCTTGATTTGTAATAATATTCTTTGAATGTACAAGTCTATTCTTCTATATAACACATTTTACATATAGCTAATTTTGTCATAAGTTGTCTATTTATTATTTTTTCTCTATTCTGTTCTTTTATTTCTGTGGTCATACCTCCAAATTCATTTCTTATTGCTAGTTAATATTTATCTAGTATATCTATATTTGTTGTTGATGGAGATCTATCCATTTTCTTATCACTTTTAAGTGTTTCTAGACTTTTGGGGGGTAAATTTTCTATCCATAATTTTGTTGTTCCAACAAATGTTCTTTCTATATATTTCGGCGTTTCTTTTGCTGTTATTTTGTTATCAATTAGTTGTTTAGATATATTTCATATCCATAGTAATATTGCTTTATTTATATCCGTAACACAATCTAGATCCAAGAAATTATATTGTTGAGTTATTGGTTTAGGTGTCCATTTTTTATTTAATCTACTATTCCATATTGTATTTTTTCTATCTGATTGTTCATAATTTTCTGTATAGTAAGTTGGTGCTGTCCATTTAGGACTACTTCTGGGACTATTGTCTGAAGTTTTAACTCTTGATGTACTGGGTCGATTCATATCTCCTGTATTTATTTTTAATTTTTTCGGCTTATTTATTTGTTCTAGAATTTCTGTGTATGTTTCACTTATATCACTTATTTCTGATTTTTGATCATTTGTTGTATCTGATTCATTTATTTCATCTATTTCATTTACTTCAAGGCTTTCCTTTAATTTTTGTTTCATTTCATTTATTTCATTAGTTAACTCAAATTCTTTTTCTTTTTCTTTTTGTTTTTCCCTTTGTTTAATGTCATACAATAATTTTAACTTAGCTAATTCTTGTTCTAATTCACTTATTCTTGTATTTTTCATTTCTTCTAAATGTTGTACTTTTTGCTTTGCTTGTATTTTTATTTTTTCAATATCTCTTGATTTATCTGTTTCTTTATTTTCTTTTGCTATTCTTACCATAGCTGTCAAGCTATCTTCTAATTTAGCTGTTTCTTTTTCAAGCATTAAGTACATAGTATTTCCTATCTTTTTGTATCTTCTTCCTAGATTTGAAAATATTATTTTTATTTTTACTCCGTCAAGACTTTCATATATCTTTTCGTCTGCTGCATATTCTTCTTTATTCATGGTAGGTTGTGTTGTAATTTATACTCAAGGTGATTTAATTGTATTTCTAAGATAAATATCACTTTTCTTTGTGCTAGTATCGATTTTTGACATACTTCTGCTAATATATTTTGTTCAAGTCTATTTTTTCTATGTTCTAACTCTTGCTCTAATTCAGTTATTTTTTCTATTAGTCTTTGTCTATGTTCTATTTCTTTATCCATTTATATTTTTCTGTACAAAATTTTAAAAAGTTTACTTAATTTGCTTGGATCTTTAATAAATTTTATCTTATAAATATTATTACTTCTTTTTTGCCAAATTTCAAACCTTTTTGGTTCAATCATACTTTTATAATTCTAAGTCTATTTCATCATATAGATTTATGTCATCTGGTATGATTAATTCTGCCCAACTTTAGGTTGTTTCTTCTAGTATCTCTAATATTAATAATTTTTCATAAATTATTCTCTTTATGTCAGAATCAAGGTCTTTTAATAAATAGAGTACTAATATCTTGTAATTAACATTATCATTTAACAAATATGTATTCATTTTTATCATATGCTTCGCTTTTTAAAGTTTATTCCCTCTAACCTCTTAGTTGATTATACTTATTCATCATATTATACTAAAGTTATTTTAATCATCTGTTCTAGTCACTATTATGATTTTCTTCTTCAATCAGTTACCCTAACAACGCCTCAACTCTATGTACTCCCCTAAACGGCCTTCTTGCCTACCGGTTTCCACCTTAGGATGACATACTCTGGGCTTACCTATTCTCAAAATATTTCCATAGCAAACCTTCTAAAGATGATTATCATAACAGTACTATAGCATGATGAATATTTATAATTAATTAAGAGATTATAAGGAATAAAGCAGTTTAGCTATTCATAAGCATAAATGAATATACCTATTTTTGTAGATCATCCGTCATAGTTGATTTGTTTTAAATAGATATTTTCTTACCTTAGCTTATTTTTAACTTAGATCTGATACCAATTTTGGGGGGGATCGACTATATTGCAGAATTGTAAGAAAAAAGAGATGTGTGGATGGTTAGTGATTGATGATTTATTTACAAAGGCAAAAGAAGGTCTAGAGCACGCTTGTATTAGCTTGAAAAAATAGTTTTTAAGTTAAAAATAAAAAAATTAAATTGAAATACTTTTAAGTCAAAGGTTAAAAAATAGAGGGAGATCTACTTTTGATATCTGATTTATTTAAAATTATTTTTTATCTTGTCAAATACTTTGTAACTTATTTTAAGTTATTTTTTATATATTTCCCAATCTTTTTAAGAAGTAAAAAAATTAAAAGTAAATTTGACCCATTTTTAAGCCAATTCAAACGAACAAACTAACCCAGTTAACGATTCAAGTAAAGTACAAAAACTCCTCATTCCTTTGTTTAAAAAAAGAAGACGTATTTAGAACCAAATATAATATATGGGGAATTTGGATAGTTAAAATGCATTTCAAAATAATAAAATATATGGGGAAATTGAGCAGAATTAAGAATGAGTATGGGTGGAAGTGGATGGTTGATGGATATATGGAAGGTTGAATGTTGAATGGAGAGAACGCAGTATCCTAAGAACTTGGACCATCGAAGGTCGTTTCTCTGGCATTACAGATGTGCAGCGCAGAGCAATGTCTAGAGCTCCAAGCATCTCATGTTGTGAAGCACTTGAAATTTTGGGATCAATAATTTCAAGTGCTCCATTTCTAATGTTTATTTTCCTTCTTACCCACTTCACCACATCACCGCATTCTGCCTTGTCTGTTCGCTGCCCTGTTATAAGCTCAAGTAGGATTACACCAAAGCTATATGTGTCCATTTCCTCACTAGCCCTTTTCGTGTATCCATATTCTGCAATTACGTAACAATGTTCATTAATCATTATCTCAAACCATTAACTTTTATTCAAAGCATAATTCCGTACCTGGTGCCAAGTAACAGCAAGCATCTGAACCCAAAGATGACTTGAAAGCAGCTTCTCCAATTATCAGGTCTAGAGCAAAATCGGTCATCTTTGGTTCATAATCAGCATCAAGAAGAATATTAGTTGATTTCAGGTTTCGATGAAGTAAATGAGGGAGGCAATCTTTATAGAGATATTCGAGTCCTTGAGCTACTCCAATGGCAATGCGCAACCGAACACTCCATGGTAATTCAAAATCAGGTTTCCCTATCAGATCCCCTAGGCTTCCTCTTGCTATGTATTCATATATCAATAATATCGCGTCATTAGAGTAACAAAATCCAAGAATCTTTGTGATGTTCTTATGCCTCGTCTTTGCTAAAGTTTTTATCTCAGAATGAGATCCGAAATTCATTAACTTCTTCACAGCTATCAACTCCCCACTTGGTAAATTTACGATATAAACTCTTCCAAAGGTTCCCCCATTTCCTCTAGCATTCTTATCACACATTTCCATCATCACATCATTTTCTGTAACTCTCAAAGGGTAGAAAAAAACTGATCTCCAACCATGCATTTTGGATCTTTGTTTCCTACACCGCCTTGTTATGTAAAATCCAACAGCAGCAGCAATTATGGAAGAAATTGCAACAGCTGAAATTAAGACAGATGTTAATTTTGAAAGATTAACATCTTTAGGCATTGTTTTTTCATGTGAGCAAGAACTGGAGAATCCTGGACCACAAAGGTCAGGATTTCCTTGTAAAAATGAAGCAGGAAGGCCAGAAAGCAATGAAGCTGGAACTCTACCGGATAGTCTATTGAAGGAGACATTAAAAAAAGCAAGCTTCAAGTTCTGAAGCTCTTGTGGAATTTGACCACTGAGATTATTGTGGGAAAGATCAAGATATGTTAAAACAGGCAGTGCACCGAGTGATTTGGGTATTTCACCAATGAAATTGTTATGAGCTAGTGATAACGAGACTATCTTTTTGCAATTCATCAATTCAGGAATTGTTCCAGAAAGATAATTATGTGACAGATTTAAAATGCTCATTACTGGTGAATCACACAAGTTTGTAGGAAGCTCACCATACAAACCATTGACAGATGCAGAAAACCTGTACAAGCTTCTAATCAACCCAAGACCATGCGGAATTTTACTAGTAAAACTATTATTATCAATCTGAACTTGCTCCAACTGAGCAGCCTTTGATATGGAATCAGGAATTTCTCCAGAGAAGTTGTTGTTTTCAGCTCTGATGAGCTTTATCCGGGGCAACGACCATAACCTTGAAGGAAAATTCCCCAAGAACAAGTTATCATGAACTTGAAAAGTTTCAAGATTCATGCACTTGTTAATGGAGTCATTAGGTATTGAACCATTGAAGAAGTTTCTATGTAAACCAAGATGAACAAGACCTTTGGCTTCACATATACCACATGGAAATGATCCAGAAAGCTTGTTTCTTGAAACATCAAAAGAAACCAAGTTTGGTAGAGAAAAACCAACTATTGGTAAAGTAGCAGTGATATTATTGTGTGATAAATCCAAAATGACCAAACTTTTTAAACCCTGGAACAAGTTTGGCACTAGTTCACCATAAAAACCAGAACTTTGCAAGAAAAGCATCTGAAGCTTAGTAAGTTTAGCAATATCATGAGGAATGCGAGTGAGGAACAATGGATTTTGAGATAGATCAAGAATGATAAGTTGAGTTAAGTTAGAAAGAACGAGAGGAAAAGGACCTGAAAGCAAGTTGCTTCCTAAGTTGAGAATTTGAAGGTGTTTCAACGAGCCTATGCCTTGTGGGATCCTTCCTTGTAGATGGTTTCTACTGAAATCAAGAATTTTGAGCGACTGAAACAGATAAATTAGATCTGGAATAGTGCCCCAAATGAGATTATTACTGAGATTAAGACTCTGTAAAGTAGCACACTGTGAAAGATGCAGAGGTATAGGCTGATTAAAGAGGTTATTTGCAAGATTGAGATGGACAAGATTAGGAAGTTCACAGATAGAAGATGAAATTGAACCTGAAAGATTGAAACTTACGAGGTTAATAGAAGATATGGAAGAAGACGAAGATGTACAAGTGATACCACTCCAGTTACATTCACTTGTCGAGTGTTTAGACCAGCTTGAAAGAAGGTTTAAAGGGTCATTAACAGAGTCTTTAAATCTTAGAAGAATATCACCTTCATCCATAGCACAACTCAGAACAAACAATGACAATGAAAAAAACAGAGAGATGGAGGATTTGCAGATAGTCGCCATTGGAGAAGGACAAACAAGCTCAGGGTTTTTAGTGAAGGAGACAGCTACAAAAAGCCAATACCAACAAAATGTTTACTGTCATATTCCACAAATCAAAAGTAAAATAATGCTCCATCCATGCTAAATGTTAATCCTAATCCTAATTTAGTTACGTGAATTTTGAGATTTAAATAAATTTATTTTTTATCATAAATTTTTTATATATTTTTTTCATCTCATTTTGTTTGATAATATTTGACCAAACATGGAATTTAATAAATAAAGAAGACTTTAAAATATTTATTAAATTATGGTTCAAAAAAATAAAATTATTTTTCTCTGTTCTCATAAATGTATTAGAGTAGTATAGTTTAACTAAGTGAGATCAACAAGGGTAAAAAAATGAATTGTATCTTTAAATACTTACCCTAGAAGAAAATGTGACATTCTTTTCGGAACTAATTGGTGCCACATAAAATAGGACTGAGGGAAAATCTTTTAAATATTTTGGATTGTCAATTAGTATAACTTATAATACTTTTTAACATAGTATATAAATACATAAATTTTATTTCAAAAAATTGTACATTGCATAAGTAAATTTCCTCAAAATTAAATTATTTGACTTGCAAAAAATAAAATGTATTAGATTAATTTGGACAAAGGAAGTAATATATTTTCATAAAGTTTCAAAAGTATTTATATTACTAGTTCTCGAATACGTGCAACACACGTGTATTTTATTTCATTTTAAACTACACGAAAACGTAGTCAACTATGAACCTGTGTGCTCCATACATAATCCATGTCCATATTTCAAAGTTCAAAAATGCAAAGAAATTTACAAATCAATTTATATTTGAATTTGAATTTTATTACAACAGAAACTTTTCATTATACTAAAGAAATAAATATGCTGCTAGCTTAGCAATAATACAAAAAATGTTGATCAATATTAGTAGCTAAATCAATTATTTTGAAATAGATTTGCCTGAAATAGATTCTTTTTGGAAGAGAAATCTAACCAAAAAAGGCAAATGAAATGATTAGACAAACCCATCTTATGATTCACTTTATAAATTATTTAACGAATGTAAAAATTGATTATAATAAATATCATTGAGAAGATAAAACAATGTACAACCAATAATAACCAAGAATATATATATATATATATATATATATATATATATATGAAGAATGTAAAAAGAAGATACTATTGGAATATGAAAGAAAGAAAATTTAATGAGTGAAATAAATTTTAGAGTTACTACACATAAGAATTATAGAAATAGTAAATAAAAGTTTTTTTTTTGAAAAAGTTAAATTTATAGAACAAATTACGAAAAATGAAAAGACATATGGAAAATTGAAAGGTCAAGATTATGAAATGAGAATAAGAAGAGAATATATATATATATATATATATATATATATATATATATATATATATATATATATATGAAAATTATAAAGTTTTAATTTAGTAGAGGGTAAAATGATAATTCAACTTTTCATTTTAAAGCTTCCACTTATAATATGATATAGCGTGATGATAAATGATTTTTAAATATTCCTTTTTTCGCTTGTATGATTTTTAAATATTCCTTTTTTCGCTTGTTCATAATATTTCTCTCTTTTTTCACTTAATTGGATAAAAGATGTTCTTAATTTATAAAAATTTACTCAAGTTTGCTCCTTATTCGGTCTATTAGATTAAAAAAAAATCTTTTAACAGTTTCGGAATGATTAAACTATTTTCTAATTCTAATTAATTATTATTTTAAACTATCTAATAAATATCAATAAGTTCGCTCTTTGTCAATATGTCTTTCTATAAATCTCATCTAAATGAAGTGATGTAATTGACTAAAATTAATCTTCATGAAGCTCCATTGTGCGCCTTCACTAAGAGAAGTGCCCCACAACCTTTACGTAAGCATATGGTACAATAATGACACATCTCAGATTTCCACTAATTGTTGATTCTAGATAGTAACTTTTATTTTATTTTCAAGGGAAAAGGGGCTTGTATTCACTAATTGATAATTCTAGACAGTAACTTTTATTTTATTTTCAAGGGAAAAGGGGCTTGTATTCTTAACTTTGTTACGATTAAAAAACTGGAGTAAGGGTCCGTCTAGTTACTGATTAGAGTTATGCAGATATTAGTTATGCAAGGTTTAGTTATGTAGGTATTAATTTTGGAGGGTTTAATTATGCTTGGTTTAGTTATGCGGATATTAGATATATTGATATTAGTTGTGTAGATATTATTAAGTTATGTAGAAATTACAATACATGAATTATTAACTATTGAATATAAACTTGTTGTAAATTATTAATATATATTATTTACAAATAATACATGCTTGTAAAATGTGCAATATATTGGATAATATATAATGTTAATATTTGATTAGTATATGTATCATTAAAATATACTATCAATATCTGATATTAAAAAAAATATTTATAATTTGCATAAATCAATGAAAACTGTAAGTATATAAAAAGAGACAAAAATAATCTATATACAATAAAAATAACACATGTAGATGGAAAACAGTAAAATTTTCTAATTACAAAAAAATAAAAAATTAAAAGAAACAAAATGGTCTATATATATAAAAGAAATTAAAAAACAAACGTATATATAGGAAAAAAGAAGTAACGTTTCCAATTAAAAACAACAAAACAAATTAATAGGGTAAATATGTAATTTATCATTTTAATACATATATAGTTAATATCCACACAACTTATTTCACTTTCTACATTGCATAACTTTATACATAGATTCTCTCATAAATTATATTAATTTTAATCATGTAGGACTACAAAAATTGTAACCAAACATGGTATAAGTTATGTTGAATTTTATACCTAATACAAAACTTCTACAAAACATAGTAAAGCTAATGCAACTTTTTATACATGAATAAGATGTCTCTTATGCAGTAGCTAAACGATCCCTAAATATTTTTATTCTCTAACAATTGGAGTATGGATTAAATATTACCTAATAAATGGTAAATGCATAATTTCACATGTATATTTACGTTTTTGTTAACAAATTGAATTTAATAAAGATAATTCTAAATTTCAATATCGTGCGACTTTAAAAAGTTACTTGGCCTATTTTTACTTTGTTTGAACTGATTAAATAAAAGAGAACTCAATTACTATTTTATTCAAATTCGACTCAACTATGTAAAAGAGGAGTGCAAATTTTTTCACTTGGATCGAGTCTATATAAGGTCTAGAGAATGGGATATAATGAATTTTAAAAAAGTAATTTTAGAATTTATTTTAATTCATAAATAAATATATGTCACTATTAATAAAAAAGGTAAATATACTTCTTTTGTTAGACGACATAAACAATTTCTAAAGAATGAGTATATCCATTATAAATCACGAAGTTGAGAAATATATGACCCTTTTTCCAATTTTTATTTAATAGGCTCTTCGACATTCATATATTCCGAAAGAATAGAAATGGATAAGAAAATAATTTCTCTAAACACAATTTTTGGTGCATTCTTTTAATATTATTCAATTAGTGATAATATGTTACTTCTGCAATATATATTTTACTTAGATTTAGAAAGATTCCTTTCATTTCTAGCTATGCTCAATCTGATCGCCACATTTATTTACTAATTACCAAACAAATGAGGTCATTGTGAACTCAAGCTATTAACCAAATGTTAGCCATGTATTCAGAAACAGGTAAGAATAACCTTAGAGGTTCAAGTCAGTTAGTCTATAATGTTATAATACAAGATAAAGAGATGAAAGACTACGTTAAAAGAGAGGAGATTTATGTATCCTAATTTGACTCATGATCACAACTAAAGAGAATTAAGCTCAAACGATGTTGAGTGGTTAGGCATAAGCTGTGACCTACATAGATCATTTAAAGCAGAATTATAAAGTCATATTGCTAGTAAGTTGTGATTGGAAGAATTTTGTTAGATACTATGTAGATAAGAATTGAATTTAAGCGTAATAGGTGAAGTGTTGTAATACGATAAAGTTCCTAGTTAAGTAAAAAAGGGTTACGTATATTTATTGAGAATGCCATTAGAAATAAGAAAAGTAAGGTAGGCTATGATTATAGAAAGTTATCTCATATGTTAAGAGAATAAGAGTAGCCTTATCTGTTATTTGGTTATTCGAATAAGAGTAGCCTTATATGTTATTTGCTTATTCCCTTATGTTACATTTATTATGACACCCTATAAGGCTCTTATTGCGTGATCTTTTGGTTAGCTGACAAGTTTAAGATAGTCATGTTTACAAAGGAACTCTGCCGAATTATTTGAAAGGTTCTAAAGTTAGACTTATAAGCTATAATTTACATCGAGGACGAATGAGCCAAAGGGGGATGATGTAACACCGAGCATGTCTGCCATCGTGCGTAAGACTAAGTTCACATCGACGAACCTATTATAACTTAGGAGAATAAGGTCATGATCGATCCTAAAGACCAGGGGTCCAAGTATATACATACATATTGTATTAAGCTAAGGTTAAAGTATTTAGATTTGGGAAGAAATGAGGAATTGAATCAAGTAACCTACTAGCTTGACCTATGTGCTTCATCTAATTGCTTAAGATCCACCTATGTGCTTTGAGAAATATTCTAGAAGTGAGACATGAAAGATATCCATATTATGTGTGTGTGAGTGTGTGTGCGCGCACACATGCGCAAGGTTAATGTAACACCCTCAAAATGAAATAGGACAAACTAGAGCTTTACATGAGTTTTATGAGTTAATAACTTGTTAAAATAATGAGAAATAACTTTTAATAGTTGGTTGAAGAGTTTTGAGGTCAAATGTCAAGGGACAACCAAGACGTACGAAAACTAGTCTTTTGTGTGCTAGTGTGTTCTAGTATGTTTGCCTTGTTTTGGTGTGTCGTTTGGAGTATAATATTAGTGAAGATGACCCTAGCATCTAGATGGTCGTGTTTAGGGTCAAAAAGTCCGGGTACGACTCCGTAAGGACCACCCTAGGGGTCCTTGCGGAGGACCCAAATGTCGGCCAAAAAGCTGTCAAGACAGCCTTAACCTATGCCCTATCAAGTGGTTGACGCACCATAGGAAGGGGGCGTGGCTCTACCTTAGTCGTGGGATCTTAGCCCCCAACTTGAGGAGCCTCAGTCACTTTCCCTTGAAGCACAACACGAGCCGTCAATCCATCCACGGTCCGTGGATGGTGGCCGTGGTTTGGTGCCTCCAATGTTGTCAAGTGTTCTACCACTTAAGGGGTGAATTGGTAAATTCATCACACGTTCTTAATAAGTGGTGTACGATTATTTTAGGTGTTTTAAGGTACTTTGAGTATATTAAATCAATTAAAACTCATTATTCTCAAATTACCCTAAATCAAAAAGACCCAACTGCTTTTCCCTCACAAAAAGTCTTCTCTAAAACCTCCATTGACTAACATGGATGGAGCTTAACAAAAACTTGAATATGGGAGATTTTCACACGAATTTCATGGGGATTCTAAGTCTAAGGTATAAGAGTTCTTTATTCTTGGATAGCTTCACCAAAAAACCCTTCCAAATGTGTTTGAAACACCCCCAAATTCTAGGGTTTTCTCCAATTTCGTTGGTCTCTTTCAAATATGATTTCTTTGATATAAAATGGATTAATTATGATTGAATATGAATGTTTAAGGATGAATTTAAGTACTGATTATGTTTTTGATCTAATGATATTCCTCTTTTCTTAACCCTAAATCTTAACTTGAATTGAAAGATGATTAGAGGTTACGTAATTGAGTATGTTCTTGTATAATTCATGATTATATTGTTATATTATTCTATTAAATGTGTGAATACCAAGAAGTTAGGTTGAAACTTGAAGGTAGCCATTGAAGGCTAAGAATGGAGGTATTCAATTGTAAGTAATCTATCTCTTGAATTGATTATCCACTTGTGGTGGAAGTAGTTCCTTAATCGTGTAGTTATAGGTTGGTTGGTTTTATCCACTTATGGTGGAGGTGCTAATTGTTAGTATAAATTATAGTATTGTGATGATGTCTCTCTTTCCTAAAACCCTAATATGGCTATGCATGATATGTAATGAATGTGGATGATGTATTATGAACATAGTGTGGTATACAAGTCGAGATGCTATGGTGGAAGGTCCCTACCCACATAGTCCCCTATATCCATGTATGACGCTATACATATTTTGAATCCATTACTTGAAGGATGAATGTGTTCATGTCTATTGAAATGAACCATAGGTATGTTAACCTATCTGACATAAGGTCCTTAAATACAATATATGATAATTGTACATGACTTGGAATGCTATGAATGTGTTGTGACCGCCTCTTGAAGGGAAATTGCTCTAATGATGATGTTGTTGCTATTATGCTAATGTGAGTACAATTATGTACATACACACACTCCATGCATAAATATGAATATGATGTGGTTATGGTGTCAATTAAAAGGCAATTTCTCATATGCACCTTTACATCTTAATATGCATGAAAAGTGTATGATTAGCAAGGTATGAACATGTGTTGCATATATGTGTTTATGTGAGAATTTCTCACATATGTACACACACATGAATGAATAAATTAATAAGGTTTATGATAATCTAGATAAAGTGAGTCTCTTGAAAGGTTTCCTCAATTGTACTCTAAACTAGACTATGTTATGAATGTTATGATTATGTGAAAGGACATCTCACATAATGTAGGTTCTATGATGAAAGGCTATTCTCATCTTAGAAACCTTTGAGCTATATGATATATGAGGTATTAAGTCCCTAAATTCTACTTCATAATCTTATATTAAATAAAGGCTTAGATATATTTGAAGAGAGAGTTTGAGCTTAGCACCGAGTGAACATAAAAAATGAGAGTCGGGGCCTCACGTCTAGCAAGTACAACTTCCCACAAGATAACCCTCACATTTAGAAAGTCCAGGTTCCCAACATATATGATGTCTCATAAGATGGAAACCTCCACGTCTAGCAAGTTAGGGTTTCTAGTTCCATAACTACGTGACCCCGTAAGTCTTAGCTTAGTGGATCCACTTAGATAGCTATCATGTATGTAGGTGCTACCTTGGAAAGTAGTACCCCCTCTTTTCGCTGTGGGGGTAGAACACTGAATCCCATGTAGCTCACATGGTCTATGTCGGTTATGATAATGTGTCCCGAAAGTTAAGAAAGGCACTAAGATAAGAATATGATTTCTAGTCATGACTTCTTGAAAGGTTTACTTAGTATAGGTACGACTATGGACCCTAATTATGCATTGCACTAGTTAACTTTAAGATAGGTTAGTCTCTTATGTAATAAAGGCTTATGTTTATGTATGATTAGTATACATGCATGTTATGATTGATCTTATTTATGTTATGACTCTATATGGGTGATACATGCTGTATTTGGATTAACTTCATGGTTGGCTTTCCTTAATATAAGTTTAAGTGTATGATTAACCTCTTCTTATGATGTCGAATATGAATGAACCAAATATGAGATATGTATGATGTTGGATTGCTTATGTGTTAGTATGAACCTATGTCAAGTATGAACATTATGATCTAAAAGTTGTACTTAGTGTAGATAGGACTATGGACCCTACCTATGCATTGCACAAGTTGAACTTAGGGTTATTCATGTAGTTGTTCTATTATGATGTTATGAACTTGATATGTGGCAATGCATGTGTATTATGTCTTGTGTAAGATAGTATGTGTATATTGACTATGTTGATACTATGCCTTGGTGATGTCCTTATCCTATGTGCTTTGATGAACCTTATGAGAGTTGCTTATGACTTTTGATTCTTCTACTCTTTTAAAGAATGATGTTCAAGAGTGAATAAAGCATGGTTTATACTAGATGTCCCTTCTAAAGCATGTTTCAATGGTTTTATGCATGGCTTTCATACTTAGTGCTTTTGTGCTAACCCCTTCTTCTACATTTTTACAAAGTGTAGGCTTTGGAGAGTTGATCGGAAGATAGGTTGCTAGGTAATTCGGGATTGAATACTTGGGAAATCCTCATAGTTTCAAGGATGAACCTACCATGTCCTCTTATGTCTTTACTTTTATGTTTTTATATTACGTAAGGGTCGTGTCTCTAAGTTGTATTAAAATGAAGTTAAATTCTAAATCTTATATAAATGGTTTTTGAGTTATAGAGTCATGAATACTCTTATTTTATTAAGTGTTCAATTGTTAAAGAAAAGTTTCAAATTTTCTGCTATTTTCATATGCTTAACGTTCAAGAATGCTAAGGGCTTGTATAAGACCTCCGAGATGTAGAATAACAATATTACTACTAGAATGTGCTCTCGGGTCGTGACAAACTTTGTATCAGAGTATAAGGTTATGAAATGGTCTTAGGATGTCTCAAGACCACGTCTAGTAAAGTCTTGTTCATCGCTGTGATTCGAGACACATGTATGAGTGAAAGGCTATCAGATGATCGGAAAACTTCACTTCTTCATTCTCTAAGTTGTGCCAAAAATCTATAACTTCTCTCTATTATCCCTACTTGATGATCTTTAAGGATTTGACTATTAGGATGGTTTATGCTACATATGAGGGAGAGAGGTTGGCTGTGATGCCAATTGTGGCTATGTGACCTAAGAGATTTGAGGAAATAACTTGTATATGATTTATGCTTCCAAATTGTTTCTTTTATGTGTTATTAAGAATGTTTGAGATGAGTTTGTGTAGGTTTGCTCCTAAGAGGGAGATAGTGTGCCTACTTAGTGAGACTATTGTGAAGTTATGCTAATTAGTGGTAGAACTATTGTAGTTAATGGATAGTTCCCAAATGAGCCTCTCCAAGAATGAAAATGGGGGGAGGTATTTTTTTACCATATTTATTTGTATTATATTGTGTTCTAAAGTTGACTTTGAGGTTGCATGTACTACCTAGTTGAAGTAAGGGAGAATAGTGTAGGTTTTGACCATCTTCAAATGAGTTAGTTGTCGTTTAAGATTGATCTTAGTTATGGTCATTTGAGTAGGGTGCTTAGATAATACCTAAACATGGTTGGTTGGTAGATTCCACCAAAAGTATGATAAAGGTTGACATGGTTTAGAGTTTTCTTGACCTAAC
This sequence comes from Solanum chmielewskii, assembly GCA_027704785.1. Taxonomy (NCBI): domain Eukaryota; kingdom Viridiplantae; phylum Streptophyta; class Magnoliopsida; order Solanales; family Solanaceae; genus Solanum; species Solanum chmielewskii. Next base: position 34,190,337 of record JAKWIX010000320.1, read on the forward strand.
CCTAGTGAAAGAGAAAAAAAGATTTCATGGATCAAAGGTAGATGATGATCCTTTGGAGTTTAATGATGAGAAGTATAAGGTAAGGAACCTTGTAGGAGTAATTCCGTAATGCTTGTCTTATTGTGACTTGGCATGTAGAAAATGGTGAACTTTTGGTGAATCCTAGTATGCAAGGGTTGAGTTAAGGCCATGTGAGGTAGATTATTATAACCCAACTAAATCTTTATGAATTTCCTTTATGTGATGGAATTTGATGAATAGTGGTTCTTGGTTGGTACCTATTGATGTTGAACTAGTAAACTCCTATTTATGAGGGTAGGAGTGAAATTCTCTATGGTTAAGTACCCTTTTATGATGAATGTGGACTTTGATAAGTAGTAATACTTAAATTATGTCATGAAGGGTTGAGTGAGAAACTCCTTTAAAAGAAGGTAGGAGTGTAAATACTTAGTTATGATTTGCTCCGACCTTAGAATTTAAGGTAAGGATGTTGTAAAGTGGTTGTCTAGGCTTAACCCAAATGAAGGATAATGTGCTTAGATTGTAAGGTCATTGAGTGTCCTTGATGTTCATGAATTAGGCTTGCTTGAAATTCTCTATTAATAGAATCACTTTGGGTGATGGGTATGAAAAGTTAAGTATTTAACCTCATTTTTAGGTTTACTTGAAATCCTCACCTCATGAGTATAGTGAGTTTGAGGAGTTTTGATTCCTGTTGGTTGATCCCAATGAGACTTTGAGTGGTAATGGTAGGGTTTCTAATAACCAAGAGTGCCTGAATGAGAATCTCTCTTACGTGGAAGTGCCAATTGGGATCTTAAACCTACAAGTCAAAATTAGGAGACTAAGTAACTCCTATGTGAATGAGAGGAGTAGTATTTTAGCAAGGGTCTTTGTGAAAGGTGCTTAATTGGGAGGCCTAGGGCCAATGAGATGTCCCAATATCCTTATGTTCCCTTCTGTTCCTCCTCAAGTCTGAAGAAGGTATCTCTCCTTGATTCGTTTCTTGTTTATGGAGTGTTGGATATTATGTGTGTCTTATAATTTCCTTATTTCAAAGAGTTACTTTTGTTATTATTGGTATGATTTGGATGAATGGTTGTTCGATCCTTATTAGTTATAGAGCCCGATAAGGTTTTCAATGAGCCTTGGGAATGTTTGAGTCTCTAGGAAGGAGTAATATTTGAGGTTTGTGTAAAAAAAGGTGGATCCTTCCTAAGGGGTAGATCATGTGCTTGAGAAGTACAATGATTGAGAATCCCAAAATCCTCATACTTTCTTGCATTCCCTTTCTAGATTGAGACTAAGATTTTCATTTTCGACTTATGTTCATATGTAGGAGTCATGAGTATTTTAGAAATTTCCATAATCTCCTTAGGTTAAGCACGTTTTGAAAGATCCATAATTCTTATAAAATGTATTTTCATGAATTCATATCTCTTATGTTGTTGTGCATATTAGAATGGTGATTGCATATGTGACTTCATGAGGTGATTTAGTGAACACGCTTGGTTGTGTTATTGATGTAAGGGAATTTTGGCTCCATATTGATGTGTTGATCTTGCTTTAGATTGGGAAAGAAAAGTTACTCTTATGAGCATGTATTTTTGTGTTGATTGGACGTGTAGGAATAGGCTCACTCCTATAAAGTGATGATATGCCTAGCCAATATTATTGATGTAAGATTGTGATTTGCAATGACTTCCTTATATGATGCATGTTCATGAAATCTAGTGTTATGCAAGAAATTAAAATTTTGTGAAATAACTTCCTAATGTTGAGATGTGTTTGGTATGATCTGCCATTTTGACTTCATGAGAAGGAAGTATGAGCATGCTTTGGTTAGAATTCGAGAATTCCTCCTTAAATGAAATGACCTTTGTTAAATGCTTGCATATAAGATTTATGATGGCTTGTGAGTATGTTATGACTAGGAGAAGGTAGTTCGTCCTTGAAAACAACCAAGCATGGTAATGTCATGTATGTCCTTGATGGTATTATGTCTAAATGATAAGATTTGTAGTTGATCTACATTGCTTATGATTTATGTGCATTTAGTATGAGTTACTTGATTGGCTCATGAGTTGTAATGTTGATCATGCCTATGTGTAATTCAGAAGTTATTGCATATAGGGCCTTATGATAAAATAATGAGCATGTCTAAAGTTGGAGAATGTAGTTCCCCCAAATGGCAATGAGTATGATGTAAGTATGTGTGCACTATGAGTTTGTGGATGTAGTTCCTACTTGATTGTGTTCAATTGAGTACATAAATAATGTGGAGTTGGTGTTCCTTATAAGTTTGGTGTATTGAATATGGAGTTGTATTTATAATGTGTGTTGTGAGCTGCGAGTTGAGTCATTAAGTCGCTAGAAGTGTTTTAGTGTCGTTCAAGGACGAATGTTTTCCAAGTGGGGGAGTATTGTAACACCCTCAAAATGAAATAGGACGAACTAGAGCTTCACATGAGTTTTATGAGTTGGTAGCTTGTTAAAATTATGAGAAATAACTTTTAATAGTTGGTTTGAAGAGTTTTGAGGTCAAAAGTCAAGGGACGGCCAAGACGTCCGGAAACTAGTCTTTTGTACGCTAGTGTGTTCTAGTATGTTTGCCTTGTTTTAGCATGTCGTTTGGAGTCTAAAATTAGTGAAGATGACCCTAACATCTATATGGTCATATTTAGGGTCATGATGTTTCGGTACGACTCCTTAAAGACCACCTTTGGGGTCCTTGAGGGTGACCAATATGTTGGCCAAAAAGGTGTCAAGACAACCTTGTCCTACGCCCCTAATCGACGCCTCGTCAAGTGGTTGACGTTCCATAGGAAGTGTGCATGGATCCAAAATTAGTCATGGGAGCTTAGACCCCAACTTGAGGAGCCTTATTCAAATTTCACGGAAGCACAACACGAGCCGTCAATCCATCCACGGTTCGCGGATGGTGGCCATGGTTTGGTGCCTGCAATTCTGTCAAGTGTTCGGCCACTTAAGAGGTGAATCGGTTAATTCAAACCATGTTCTAATTAAGTGGTGGGCGTTTATTTTAGGTGTTTTAAGGTATTTTAAATATTTAAAATCAATTAAAACTCATTATTCTCAAATTACCCCAAATCAAAAAGACCCAACTCCTTTTCCCTCTCAAAAAGTCTTCTCTCTCAAACCTCACTTGAAGAACATGGATGGAGCTTACAAGGACTTGAAGATGCGATATTTTTACAAAAATTTAATGGGGATTATAAAGCTAAGGTATGATAGTTCTTTATTCTTGGTTAGCTTCACCAAGAAGCCCTTTCAAATTTGTGTTTTCAAACATCCCCAAATTCTAGTTTTTTCTCCAATTTCGTGGGTCTCTTTCAAATATGATTTATTTGATCTAATATAGATTAATTATGATTGAATATTAATGTTTAAGGATGAATTTAAGTATTGACTATGTTTTTGATCCAATTCTCTAAAGACCCATGGATATTCCTATTTTCTTAACCCTAAACCTTAACTGAATTTAAAGATGATTAGGGGTTATGTAATTAAGTATGGTCTTGTTTAATTTATGATTTTATTGTTATATTACGCTATTGAATGTATGAAATACCAAGAATTTAGGTTGAAACTTGAAGGTAACCATTGCAGGCTAAGAATGAAGGTACTCAATTGTAAGTAATCTATTTTTTGAATTGATGATCCATTTGTGGTGGAAGTAGTTCCTTATTGTGTAGTTATAGATTGGTTGATTTTATCCACTTATGGTGGAGGTTCTACTTTGTAGTATAAATTATAGTATTATGATTATGTCCCTCTTCCTTATAACCCCTATATGGCTATGCATAATATGTGATGAGTGTGGATGATGTATTATGAACATAGTGTGGTATACATAGTTATATGCTATGGTGGAAGGTCCATACTCACATAGTCCGCTATATGTATCAACGTATGAATCTATACATGTTTTGAATGCCTTAATTGAATGATGAATTTATTCATGGCGATTGAAATGAACCTTAGATATGTTTAACTTTATGACATAAGGTCCTTAAATGTAATATATGATAATTTTACATGACTTAGAATGCTATGAATGTGCTATGACCCCCTCTTTAAGGGAAGTTCCTCTAATGATGATGTTGTTGCTATTATGCTAATCTGACTACAATTATGTAAACGCACACTCCATGCATAAATATGAATATGATGTGGTTATGAAGTCAATTGAAAGACAAATTCTCATATGCACCCTTACATCTTAATATGCATGAAAAGTTTATGATTAGCAAGGTATGAACATGTGTTTCATAAAGGTGTTTATGTGAAAGGATTTCTAACATATGTACTCACACACTGAATGAATAAATGAATAAGGTTAATGATAATATAGTGAAAGTGAGTATTTAAAAGTTTCCTCAAATGTATTCTGAACTAGACTATGTTATGAATGTTATTATTCTGTGAAAGGACATTCTCACATGATGTAGGTTTTTTTTATGAAAGGCTATTCTCATATTGGAAGCCTTTGACTTATATGATATATGAGGGATTAAGTCCCTAAAGCCTACTTTATGATATAATGTTAAATAAAGGCTTAAAGATGTTTAAAAATGGAATTTTAGCTTCACACTCATTGAACATGAAAAATGAGAGTGTGGGCCTCACGTCTAGAAAGGCCGGCTTTTCATAAGAGAACCCCCGCATTTGGCAAGTCTGGGTTTCCAACATAGATGTTGTCTTTTGAGATGGGAACCTCTACGTTTAGCAAGTTGGGGTTTCTAGTCGCAATATCCTTGTTCCATAACTACAAGCACCCATGGGTCTTAGCTTAGTGTATCCACTTAGATAGCTATTATGTATGTAGGTGCTACCTTGGCAAGTAGTACCCCCTCTTTTTTGTGTGGGGATAGAACAACGAATTCAATGTATCTCACACGGTCTATGTCGGTTATGGCAATATCTCTCGAAAGTTAAGAAAGGAACTGGGATAAGAATATGAACTCTATTAATGACTTCTTGAAGAGTATAAGTAGTATAGGTAGGACTTTGGACCCTACTTTTGCATTGCACAAGTGGACTTTAACAGAGGTTACGATTAGAGTCTCTTATGTTATAAACACTTAATTTTATATATGATCAGTATAAATGCATGTTATGATTTGCTTTATTCATGTTATGAGGCAATAAGGGTGATACCTGCTTTATTTGGATTATCTTTATGGTTGGCTTTCCTTAATATGAGTTTTAAGTGTATAATTAACCTCTTCTTATGCATGTGGCCTATAAATGAACAAAATATGAGATGTGTATGATGTTGGATGGCTTATTAGTATGAACATATGTCAAGTATGAACATTATTATCAAAAAATGAAACTAAATGTAGGTAGGAATATGATCCCTACCTATGCATTGCACAAGTAGAACTTACGTTTATTCATGTAGTTGTTCTATTATGATGTTATAAATTTGATATGTTACAATGTATGTGTATTATGTCTTGTATGATATAGTATGTGTATATTGACTATGTTGAGACTACACCTTGATGATGTCTTTATCCTATGTGATTTGATTAACCTTATGAGAGTTGCTTATGACTTGTGATTCTCCTACTCTTTTAAAGAATGATGTTCAAGAGTGCATAAAACATGTTTTAAACTAAATATCCCTTTTAAAGCATATTTCAATGGTTTTATGGATGGCCTCTATACTTTTTGCTTTTGTGCTAACCTCTTCTTCTATATTTTTTACAAAGTGTAGGCTTTGGAGATGTGATTGGAAGATAGGTTTCTAAGGAGCTTGGGATTGAATACATGGGGAATCTTCATAGTTTTGAGGATGAAGCTACCATGTCCTCTTATGTCTTTATTTTTGTGTTTTTAGATTATGTAAGGGTTGTGTCTCTAAGTTGTATTAAAGTAAATTTAAAGTATAGATCTTATATAGATAGTTTTTAGACATAGAGTTGTGGATACACTTAATTTTTTAAGTGTTCAATTGCTAAAGAAAAGTTTTGAATTTTTCGCTATTTTTAATATGCTTAATGTTCAATAATTCTAAGGTCTTATATAAGACCTTTGAGAGGTTGAATACTTCTTGTTACTACTAGGGGTCCTCTCGGATCGTCACAGCTAAGCAACCTAGGGTGGTTGAAGGCCTTTTAAGGTTAAATGTTAGATTTTTTTTTCATTTTTCACTTTTGCTTTTCAAAATTTTCTCTCAACCACAACCAAGAATGTCTCTCCTATCTCATTAGTTCTTGAGGGTTTCATACCAAAATAATTCCAAAACAATACCCTCTCCTCTTAGCTTTAGGCAGTTTGAAGGTTTACTTCAAAGAGATTTCAAAAGAAGAAATCAACAACTATTGCGGCCAAGTTTTCTTTTTGAACTTCAAGAAAAGGTGGCTAGAAATTTCTATACAATTAAGGTAATAATTATTTATAGATTATAAGGGTGTTCAAAGTGTCTTTAATGGGTAGGGCTCATGGTACAATGGTTGGCAATGGCGAGTCCATGTTTTTTTTGTTATTATGGAAAGGTTTGGGGCTTGCTAGATGTGGTGAGTCTTGGAGTAGTATTGGGTATATGGTTGAAATAATTGGTGGTAAAGGAAATTGTTTTATACCTACATGCTTGTGAAAGTGTTTTTGTTATAAGTATGAGACAGTTGTGTGTTGAAACACCATTTTTGAAAGTTGTGGAGTTTGATGCCCGATAGGTGTTTGAGATAATGTTGTAGTGGTCTATTTCATTACAGATTAACCCTATTGTAATGTAATCGATTTATGTGTTGTACATAGTCATTTTTTTGTGTTGGTTGGCATTAATAGAAATTCATTTCAGTTATTTTAGGGGAAAATGAAGGTTGTAGTGATACACCATTTAAATTGAGGATTGCGCATTCTTGCAGCCCATTATGTGTCTATTAATTGTTTTAGTTATTTTGAAGCCCGAGAAGTGTCGGGATACCTCATGAGAAGGTCATAAGTTATGTAGAAATTGTGAGAAGGCATTGTGTAAAAAGGGAATCCTTTAGTAGGAAGATTTACGAGCTTACTGCCCGACTATGATTTTGTTAAGTAAAAGTGATACAAGATTGTTGGTTAGCTTTTGATAAATTTTTTATTACTTGAAGTTATTGTACATTAACTCCTTAAGGAAAGGATGAATCATGATAATTCATAGTACTGATCATCACATATACATGAAAAGTAGTAGGGAATTAATAAGTTTTCATAACAATAGTCAAACTCTTTTATATAACTATAAGAAATACCTTGTCGCGTCATAATCCATCTTAGACACAAGAAATATCATAGGTTCACAACCCTAACATCAATTTGAAAGATAGCTATAGTCTATTACAATGTCTTTTAGAAAAAGGAAACTAAAACATAACTATGTCCTCGAATCATATGAGAACATACCAAATCTTCTTGAGAGGATGCTATTACCAAGCTTCTCTTCTTAGAGAATCCTCACTTGCCAACTAAACTTGTAGAAATAGAACAACATATCGAATTAGCACATTGAATGCACTAAGTATGGTGAACACGCAAGAAAACCATGCTAAAACAGACATTTACTTTAAGATATGCTTTTCATGCTCTTTTGATATAAATCTCATAATACAAGTATAAGAACATCTTCAAGACCATATTCACATATAATACACATTCAAGTAATCCACAATATATGACGATAATTATTTAGAATCCATATACGCATTTAGACCTCCTACCAAAGGTTATCCTAAGACTCCTTAAGTAAGACATGAAGAGATCGCCCATACACCTTCTTCAAGCACTCTTAAGTAATTCTTAAGACTACGCAAAGTAAGAAGTATTCTTTATATCACCATAATACATAGTTCCATATTCATCAAATAACCCCTTTTCATAATTTAGACTCTCCACCAAAGTGATACATTAACCTTGCATTTCAACATATTTCATTAAGTCAACAATATTAATTTAAATCCATTTAAGAAACAAGTAATCAAATAAAGGAGTTCACATAATGGTCTTGAAGGACCTAGGGAACTCACCTAGCATCTTCAAGCGTACTCGTGCAATGTGTAGATAACATCCCATTCCACTATCAAGATGTTGTAGAACTCATACAATAACTAAAGTGTAGATACCATATGATAAGAATAGTCATTAGTTGACATAGACCATACTAACTAGGTATGGAATTTGGAGTCTACCCTACCTAATGAAAGGTGTTATACTTGCCAAGGGTAGAAGTAGGACATATCCCATGTTGGCACATGCTTAAGGGATATCAAGGTTTCTTTGACTCTAGTCTCATCTTAAGTAGAGCTACTACCACAAGCATATCCACTTGGTTCTTTGCCTTTTTTATCATAGTAATCATTCCCTAGGTGTATTAGAGAAGGTACCATCACTATGACTTACCAACTCATAATAATTTTTATTCAATGGGTCCACTAGGGCTTCCAACCAAGGACTATTAGGATAACTCTTATGACTTGCTTAGAGATGGCTAAATGCCGTTCCAGCCAACCTACCCCTAAGACCGGCATTCCACTCAAGAAGGCATTATTACGGCATTGCACTTCACGGCTTCTATAGACCTTCTTTTCCTTATTCAAGGTTACACATTCTTGACCTTCTTTTCATATTCAATATCCTCATTATTAAGATTCTTTTCATGTTAACAACTCTATATTCTTGACCTTCTTTTCATATTCAAGGTCCTATATTAGTCATCCTTATAAGGGAACCATCTTATGTCTACCGATCCTAGAATTTCATTCATCATTCAATTATACACATACATTACAAAGGTGCCTATGCCTACTAAGTGAAGAGTTCATAATTCATACACTATCATTTATCAAGAAGAGGTACCTAAGTCTACCAATCAAGACACACATCATCATATCATGTATTCAATAACATTCGATTACCATGTATGGACAACAATGTCTACCTATCAAGATACCCTATCAACATATAAAGACTCATCATAGTGTATCATACTTTATCATTGAATATATACTTACACAATATCATCCTTCACCTTGATCATCTAAACATTCTATAACATGCTAATAGAACAATTCAGATAATGATGCCAACAAGGCCATGTTCATAGAAAGCATAAAATTAAGCACCTCCAACATAAGTGGCCATACTAACCAATACAATTCAATATCAATTCTATACAAAATAGAGGAATTAGGTAAACTCACCACCTTCCAATATCAATCATCATCATTCTTCGTCTTTTCAATCGATTTACTTTACAAAAGCTCTTTCTAATATCAGTGTACACATTACTAAGCCAACAATTAATCCATATCAATGATCCAAAAATATACACTATAGATATCATCATTATAATGTAGGTCATTAGCAATTTTATCATGATCTTTACTTTGTTCAATAGCCCAATACAATCTACACATGAATTCAATAATGTCAAGCCATGATCAATTCACCCACTTTAGAGCCAAAATTAGGAATTCAAGAAATACATGGGTTCATGGAGTTTTGATCTTAAAACCACCAATTATCATCAATACTTCATAAAACTTTGATTAAAACCTTTTGATGCAAGAACCCATACGTAGAATTCAAAATAGGATTTCAAGGTTTTGAAACATCTTTGAACAACCTTTGGAATTGGTTCCTTGAATGAGAGAAGAATCAAGAATGAAATCACCAGACCTTAATTCAAATAATCCAACGAAATTTATGGAGAAAACAATGAAGAACTTCAATCCTAGCTTAAACTTCACTTCAATCTCCCATGGAGGTTTTGGAGAAACTTCTTTTGATTTTGGGTTTGATTTTGAATAATAAAGTCTAAGACTAGGTTTTAGAGTCTTAACTAACTTAAAATACCATAAATAACCACAAATAACTATCTATGATTTAATTAGGACGTTGGGTTAATTTCTGAAAACACCCCCACCTTGGTCGAGACATATGTAGAAGTTACAAGTGTCAATCGACAGACAAAAGTGATGAAGCGTCGACCAACAAACGGACCGTCCTGCTGGTCCGTGGTTTTGGTCAGAGAATCCAAAAAGGGGATAATCTCCCACCACTAAGTATAGGTCTACTCTCCCAAATGACAGGCATCGATTGATCAAAGGGGCGTCGATGGTGGGGTGTCATTTGGACTATTTTTGGCAGCTTCTCGCCAAGGTTTGGTCCTCCTTAAAGTTCCTTAGGGTGGTCCTTGGGGATTCGTACCCTTACGTTTCAACCCTAAACATGTTCATCTAGGTTTTAGAAACCTCTCCTATCAATTTAGACACAAAACAACACGTAAAACGTGCAAAGGCACACTAGAACACACTAGAACACACCTAGCCTAACTTCGAGACGTCTGGGTCGTTCTTGGATGTTTGACTTCCAAACTTCTCAAACTGACTTCTAATGATTGTATTCATCATTTTATGACCTTACTAACTCATAAAACGCATTTTAGGCTCTAATTTAATCTAGTTCATTCTGAGGGTTGTAACAATCTCCCCCACTTGGACAACATTTATCCTCGAATGACACTTCAAACACTTTTAACACTTTCAAAAGTAAAAACTCAAGACTAGCAGCTAATAACCATACCATATCATATATGGTACACATATATAGGAGGAACATCAACTCCACATAAGCAAAAGACTTAAACGCAACTAGAAAGTATGAACATCATCGAAACTTATCATGCAATAAGACTTCACATTTTTCATTTCATATAGGAAGAACTTCCTTCTCCATATATTATCATGCTTCTCTACATATTTTTTATTCACAAAATGTCAACTTCTCATGAAAGCACAATTATGCAACAATTTCAAGTACTTTACTGTAAAGCATACTTACAAGTTCACTTTATGCAACATTTAATCAATTCATTATAAAGGCATGACAATATGAGAGAATAAATCATATAAGCTCATTTTACCATATAAACATAACCTCATGAAAACCTATGCACAATGTAAGGATATCAATGAAATTCATTTCACTTAGACTCTTAAACACATGCAACATGCTACTATAAAGTTCTAACTCTCAACTTGAATCGAATAGAAGAGAAGAGACAACAATCTACAATCCAACTGTTCATCATACTCCTCCAATTAGAAGAACCCATCACAACTCTAGAGAGAACACTATAATTTACCGGTATCCTCATTCAAATTTTCTTTAGCTTCGAGGTGATAGAAATGATTCTTTCTTGGTGCACCAACATCCGGGGCATTAGGAGTATCTTTCTTTGTCTCCCTTCCTCTAGCCGAAATAGTAGGACAATATCTCACCTTGGGATAATACTTTCCACAACCAAAGCACCCACTAGTACCGTCTAGACACTTCCCAAAGTGCTTCTTACAAAAGTACAACAAGCAGACTTAACACTTTGAGAACCACCACCTCTCTCATAGTTGTCCTTGGGAGCACTAAAATCATCTTGATTTGGAGACCTTTTCTTAAATCTAGGTTGGTTTTGCTTATCGGATCTACCCCTCTTTAAATTTCTAGATATCCTATTAATCTTGGAATCTTTGATGGATTGATAATACACCATGAGTCTAGAAAGGTTTAAGTCATTATGGAGCATCGTTGTACGACACTCTCCTTTCAAAAGGTCGGCAATACCGGTCACAAACCTACTCAACTCATCCCCAGGGGTTAGATACCAAGGATGGAGCATACTTAGACAATAGGGTAAATTTCAAGGAATACTCCTCCACACTTATGATACCTTGCCTAAGGCTTATACATTTCTCAACCATCACCTCTCTCTTCTCAAGGGGAAAGTAATTTTCGAAGAAGGCTTCCTTAATCTCTTCCCATTCTATAAGACCCGATTCAACTTTTCTATTGTCTTTCCATTGTATGTACCAGACTTGAGCAATTTCCCTCAATCGGTATGAAGCTAAATCTGCCTTTTATCTAGAAGTCACCCCATGGAACTCATAACCTTATAAAAGCCATTTAGAAAATATTGGGATCTTCTCCCACCTTAGATCCAAGGAAGATAGGAGGGTTCATCATCACAAAGCCCCTTAATCGATAGGTCATGGTACTATCAAGAGCATTCATCCTAGGCCCAACCACTCAATTCACTTGATATGTTATGGCTTTGGGTAGGGTAACAAGAGATCTTCTAACCTCCTCATTAGACATGTCTGGGGGAACCATCAGAATCTCATCCACCTTCACCTTGAGGAACTTGTTCACCCTGGGGAGCTCATCCACCTTGGGGAACTTCTTCACCTCGGGGAGGAACTCCCTCAATCACCACTTCCTCATCAACTATCCTTGCGAGCATCCTTTTTGTATTCATATTGTGTAATCAGAAGAGAAGAGATTAGAAAAAGACATTTATAACCTCAACTCTATGGCACGAAACAAGAGTAATGAAGAAAGGGAAACTTCTATTATCCTACAACCTCTCGGTCATAGATGTGTAGCGACTCACACCGATGAACATGACTCTACTAGTCTTGGCTTCTATGAGAATTTGGATCCTAAAGACTACTTTATAACCTTATGCTCTGATACAAAGTTTGAAATGATTCAAGGGTGTACCGTAGAAGTTACACGACATATGCGACCTCTCGGAGGTCATATACAAGCCCTTAGACATCATTCATCGCATATATATGAAAATTAGGGTAGAATTAAAGCTTTTCATCACAATAGTCAAACACTTTTATAGAAATATAAGAAAGACTAATTCTTGTCATAAGCCATCTTAGACAGAAGAAATATCATAGGGTCGAAACCCTTACATCGATTCGAAAGATAGTTATAGTCTATTACAATGTATTTTATAAAAAAGGAAAATAAAACATAACTATGTCCTCGAATCATATAAGGACGTACAAAATCTTCTTGAGAGAATGTTATTCCCAAACTTCGCTTCTAACAAACTTCTCATTTGCCGCCTACACTTGTAGAAATAGAACAACATATGGAATTAGCACATTGAATGCACTAAGTATGGTGAACATGCAAGAAAACCATGCTAAAACAGACATTTACTTTAAGATATGCTTTTCATGCTCTATTGATATAGATCTCATAAACAAGTATAAGAACATCTTCAAGACCATATTCACATATAAGACACATTCAAGTAATACACAATATATGACCATAGTCATTTAGAAGTCATATAAGCATGTATAACTCCTACAAAAGTTAATCCTAAGACTCACTTGAGTAAGACAAGAAGAGACCGCCCATACACCTTCTTCAAGCACACCTAAGTAGTATGTAAGACCTCAAAATGAGTTAGGGTGTCTAGTGTTTAACATGTTTGTATTAAGGTTATAAGGTCCTCAAATGACTTATAATATTTTTTATAGGCAGTGTGTAAAGTTTTAAGTGATTTGGAAGTCGAACGTTACGGGATGACCAAAACGTTCGACGACTAGTCACCTAGGTGTCTCATGTGTCCATGCGTGCTTATATACTATATTTCATGAGCTTATGAAGTATTAAAATGATTTGTTGTGATTTGTAAATATTGTATATGGAGTTTGTAGAAGTTTGGAGGTCAAACGACTAAGAACGTCCAAGGCATTCGAAAGATAGCCCTTAAGACACTCAATGTGTGTCTTGATGGGGACTAACCTGTTTGGATGAGTTGCAGGTGTTTGATTTGGGTGAAACTTATGTGGATGGTCTAAAACTTGGTAAGGTTTGTATTTACATTTTAAAATTTGGGTACGACTTCTAAAGGGCCCCACAAAAAGCCCCACAAGAAGGACCCGAGGTTGGTCGAGACACTGCCTTGGCAGTGTCAATCAACGGACCAAACGACGGCCTGTTGGTCAACAAACGGCCTGTTGGTGAGGTATCGTTGATGGAAACTTATATTGGTCAGATATCAACCCAAAATTTGGCTAAGGACCAATTGAAGAAAGCCAAAGGACGGCTAGTCGATGGGTCCATTGATGGTTGCCTATAGCTATTATTTAGCGGACTGTTTTATTTAAGGGGTGAATTGGAAATTCACCCCAAGTCCTAAAATGTTTCTAATAGGTTTATTTATCTACTTTTGGGTGTATATAAGGTATTAAAAACGTGATCAACCCCACTCCCAATACAATTCACCAAATTAGACCTTTCCCTCTAAAATATTCTCCCTAGAAACCACCATCGGTGGTTAATCTCAAGAACAACTTGGAGCTTGGATTTTACATAGATTAATCATCAAGTTTTAGAGATTTTAATGTAGATCAAGGTATGGTTATCCTTTATCTCTAAGTAACCTTTCACTTTGAGAGTTCTTATAAATATTTTTAAAAAAGTTTATGATCAATGTTCTTCTTCTTCAATCAAGACATAAATTCATTCTCAAAGCGTTATTAATGGTTAAATCATGATTAATTGATGTTAATTTTTTGGTTTGAACATGATTTAATCCAATTTCATGATGAATCCATGTTCCTTACTTAAATCGAATTAGTCTTTGCATGGGCTTTGTGATCATGACTTGTTAATGGTTGAATTGTGATTTTCGTACATTGAAGTGGTTATATCTACTATTATTTAAGTGAACTGATGATAAAGAATATATGTGGATCAATATATGATGATTTGAACATGCTTAGTCTAGTTTTCCATAATTCATTGTAATGTTTGTCTTTTTATGAATTAATGTTGAGTTCGAATAGGTGATGATCATTGTAGTTACAACCTTAAGATGATATTATGGATGAATTGTGGGTATAAATCCTTCATTATCAAATTAAATAAATAATAACATGAATTGATCTAGGCATTTCTAGTCTATGGATTGACAACGTTATGTACATGATGAAATCTAAGTTCTAGGTTGATGATGTATGACTTAGACGTGATTATATGACTCTAGATACTGCCCTAAGTTGTCATCGTTGGTACATTATGAATGTTAGCTATGCTAATCAATGTGAAGCATGTTAGTTGACGATCAAATATTCTCTACTTTCCAATACATATGAGAGGCCTTGTATAATGTTATTGGATGGTCTTATAGTGATCTATACATGGTTTCTTCTATGATTAAAGTGAATTTAGATACTTCCCTATACATGAATTATTGATAATCAAGGTGTATTGATGATTGGTGATCAATGGTTGAGAAGTTGGTAAGAATGCTTGTCTTCTCTACTTCTTTATAATAATGTTGATGAAGCCTTATATGGCATTATGTGGTATGATCCACTTATGGTGGCGGTTGTTGACATCCTTTGAATGGGAGCAACGTCGAGGTGACTCAATAAAAGAAAGAATTAGTTAATTGAATTTTTAAAACAGGTAAAGGGGTTAAAGGGATTAAAGGGAGTTAAAGGGAAAAGGGAGTCGCCACCTAATTTTAGGAAAAACTAGGAAGCCGATTAACTAATTAACATAAAAGAGATGTCTACGAAACCAATTTGATTGTAGGTAAGGGTTCAAGTTATTCCGAAGGCAAGGGGTTAGGCACCCTTTCGAAATCCACAACTGTGGTTCCCGACTGAGTTCATTTTTTCAAATTGAGGAGATAACAATAATATACAAGTAATATAAATATGCAATAAACAATAATAATAAAATAAAACAACAACATGAGAAACGGCTTAAGTTTTGCCTAGCATCGATATGTACAAAATAATGAATTGTAAAATATAATTCAAACTCCTTTCGAATAACTTCAATGAAACAAGTCTTGCGTACCTGTAAACACACTTAGTAAAAGTGTTAGTAATAAATAAATAAATATGAATTAATAAAATGATAACTTAATAATAAAAATCCGTCTTATGAACATGGAAGGCCTTGGAAATCGACGGTAATTTCTTCATCGGCCATTTAACAAATATATTTCATACTTATCCCAAGAGTATATGGAAAACAACAACCAAACTAAAACAACATAATTAGAAATGAAAATAACAATAACGTAATATATAAATATTAAAAATAACATTAAAATAGAACAATATCAAAACCTTGAAAAGTTAAGATAGCAAATAGTTGACTAACAATATTAAAATAATAATAATAATAATAAATAAATAAACATCAAACCGTAAAATAATCCTAATATTAAAACTATAATAAACACAAATATTAATTGACTTTTAGAACTACATTAAACTAAAAAAAAACAAGCTATATATAATAAATAGAAAACATAAAAGAGCTGGGAATTAAATAAAACAAGGCTAAGAAAAAAAATTACGTGGTTCTTGGCGGCGAATCGGAACTACGAGTTTGAAGGAGACGACTCCACCTCCTCAATTCGTAAAACCACAAAAACACTTTAAAATTTTTGAACTATGGGAACCATGAATTCTCAAAATTTTATGAGTATTCTTTTGTCTTCCCCTCCAAATCCTCCTCTAAAAATAGTGAATGAAGTGGATTTATATAGAAACCCAAAAATCCTCAAAAAGGATGAAAAACCGATGTGGGACTGTTGCAAAATTGAAAATTGTTTGAGAAACGATGTGGGAAAGGCAGATTTTTAATTTTTTTTGTATTTGGCACGAAACTGTATTAATTTTAAAACCAATGGACCAAAATTTGGTGTCAACAACTTTCCCCTTTGTTTCATTAGGATCGATGAAAGAGATCCTGGTCAAACAAAGTTGACGAACCAAATTTGGTTTGATAAACATTGAACAAAACAATTGAGACGTTAGTAGAACTTTTGAGCAAGACTCCACATTGATCGACTGGGATGAAAATAACAAACAAAAGACGGAGATTGATTGCAAACTGAGAAAATTCACATACCTTTAAAGTTACTTGCAAAATTGCACAATGAAGGTGGTGTATCTTTTTGAAAGAAGGATGATGTGAATAACATGTTATTTTGAATGAGGTGACAACCCAGCGCGTCTCTTTGAAAGGAGGACGACCCAATTTGAACATAACATATCACTTTAAACGAGGTGACAACCCAACGTGTCTCGTTGAAAGGTGGACAACCCAACTTGAACTTAATATGTCATTTGAAGGGAGATGACAACCCATCGTGTCTCTTTGAAAGGAGGACGCCCCAACTTGAACTTAATATGCCATTTGAAGGGAGATGACTACCCAATCATGTCTCTTTGAAAGGCGGACGACCCAACTTGAACTTAACATGTCATTTGAAGGGAGATGACGACCCGATCCAGTCTCTTTGAAAGGCGGACGACCCAACTTGAACTTAATATGTAATTTGGAGGGAGATTACAACCCAATCATGTCTCTTTGAAAGGCGGACGACCCAACTTCAACATGCCATTTGAAGGGAGATGACAACCCAATCTTGAACTTAATGTGTCATTTGAAGGGAGATGACAACCCAATATTGAACTTAACGTGTCATTTGAAGAAAGATGACAACCCAATCTTGTCTCTTTGAAAGGCGGACGACCCAACTTGAATATGTCATTTGAAGGGAGATGACAACCCAATCTTGTCTCTTTGAAAGACGGACGACCCGACTTGAACTTAACATGTCATTTAAAGGGAGATGACAACCCAATCTTGTCTCCTTGAAAGGCGGACGACCCAACTTGAACTTAATATGTCATTTGGAGGGAGATGACAACCCAATCTTCTCTCTTTGAAAGGCGGACGACCCAACTTGAACATGCCATTTGAAGGGACATGACAACCCAATCTTGTCTCTTTGAAAGGCGGACGACCCAACTTGAACATGCCATTTGAAGGGAGATGACAACCCAATATTGTCTCTTTGAAAGGCGGACGACCCAACTTGAACATGCCATTTGAAGGGAGATGACAACCCAATCTTTAACTTAATGTGTCATTTGAAGGGAGATGACAACCCAATATTGAACTTAACGTGTCATTTGAAGAAAATTGACAACCCAATCTTGTCTCTTTGAAAGACGGACGACCCAACTTGAACATGTCATTTGAAGGGCATGGCTACCAAAAATGCAATTTAAATTTTGAAACGGTCCACAAAGTTGTTTGGACAAATATCAACAATGAAATAGTCCACAAAATTGGTATGGACAAATATCAACAATGAAATGGTCCACAAAGTTGGTATGGACAAATATGGGGCATAAAAATTAAATGATATCAGTTTGAAAGGTATGACGATCCAAATTTAAAAGATGTCATTTTTAAGGGTATGACTACCGAAAAATAAAAGATGTCATTTTGAAGGGTATGACTACCAAAAATGCAATTTAAACTTTGAAACGGTCCTCAAAGTTGTTTGGACAAATATTGGGCAAAAATTAAAATGATGTCAGTTTGAAAGGTATGACGACCCAAATTTAAAAGAAGTCATTTTGAAGGGTATGACTACCGAAAAACAATTAAAAAATGTCATTTTGAAGGGTATGACTACCAAAAATGCAATTTAAACTTTGAAACGGTCCACAAAGTTGTTTGGAAAATATTGGGCAAAAATTAAAATGATGTCAGTTTGAAATGTATGACGACCCAAATTTAAAAGATGTCATTTTGAAGGGTATGACTACTGAAAAATAATTAAAAAAAATGTCATTTTGAAGAGTATGACCACCAAAAATGCAATTTAAACTTTGAAACAGTCCACAAAGTTATTTGGACAAATATCAACAATGAAACAGTCCACAAAGTTGTTTGGACAACTATTGTAAAGTGGGTTTCAACCCATTTTTTATTTTATGAACAATGAAACATATTTTAACTTGGTTAGCGCCAACAATAGTATTGTAAAAATTTCTCACAATTTTCTCTTTCTACAGAAATTGACATCGAGGTAATTCCTATGGATTCAAGTGGTACCTCAAATGTACTTAAGCAACAACAAGATTTGTCCATCTTGCCATAAACAAAAGCTTAGAACTAGACCTAACATCATGTTTCAAGTGCCCTCACAAGAAAGAAACTTTCAATTTGCGCACATTTAAAGTGTTTTGATTTGGAAACATCTGGAAAAGCACACTCACACTCGAAAAAAAAAATTTCAATGTATGCAATTGTGATACCATAGGCTTGACCTTCATGTAAATCTCCACTAATGTGGAACATTTGAATTGAAATCATGTAGGGCTTGTTAATAACTTGTAATGTTGTCTTAGGAACGGGTAGGATAGTCATTTGGGATTAAAGTGACTAATTCCTTCTTAAGCATTGCACTAAATAGATGCTCGCTTTAGCGTTTGATTCTCTTTGTTGTCCCTTCTTTTCGCACTTTTGACTTTTTTGAAATTTTGTTTGTCTGAGTTTTCCCCTTTTTGTTTGGAGTGTTTTTCTTCTTTTTGAAATTTTGCTTTCTTAAATTGGTGGGGAATTTTGAAGCTTTTTTTTCTTCTGAAGTCACTGTTGTTTTCTTGACACTCAGGAACTTTGATAACTTTTGTGTTTGACAAATTTGAACTTTGTATCTTCTCTTATAACTTGCATGTCTTCAGTGCACTCAAGAAAGTCTGGTCAAAAGAGAGATAGTGCGTAAAAGCACTCTGAAAAGGTATAGGCTAAGATGTGGTTGTCCAAAGAAAAGGCTTAAGGCTCAAAGTGGGGACATCTAAGGATTAACACCATTTTGTAGGCTTTGAAAGGCTCAAACGGATCAAAGAAGGCCTACAATCATTTTTTAAATCAAACATTACTCAGAATTTCGCCTCAATAACATTTAGGCCAAGTTCTAGATCAACAATGCAAAATATTTGAATTTGATTCAAAACTCACCATACAATGCACATGAAACAATGAATATGATTTTGTTCTAATCTTGAATTTATACAAGACAACATTTGCAAGTGTAACAAAGTATGAATGAGAGGTACCAAAAGAATCCATGGTTTAAGAAGAAGTTAATCCTCTTTATTGTACAAATTATTTTTCACATGTACACTTGAATTGTGTTGGCATCCACCAAGTAAAATAATGATTTAAAAATTATAAACGTTAAAAGAAATAAAAATAAAAGATCTTTTGAATAAAGAATACCGAACCCTCAAAGGGCTGCCTACGTATCTCAATGATGAGAATCAAGTTTGCGTAGTCCAGATATGACATAAAATCTATATTTGAACAAATGCATTTTTGGCAGGAAAAACAAAGGGAATGAAAAATCAATGAGCCACATTGAAAGGCGGGCAACCAAAATTTAACAAAAAAATATTTTTTAATTATTTTTTTAAAAAAATTAATAAGAATGAAGAAATCAGTGGATCAAATTTAAGGGTGGACCACCCAAATTTAATAAAAGTAACAAAAATAAAATAAGAAAATAATGAGTCGCGTTGATGGGCGAACTAGACAAACTTAAAAAATGTCAATTAAACTAATTTTTTCAATGGAGTATAATAAAAATCAAAGATATACAATAAATGTAACATCATGTACAAAAAATCAATGCAAAATATACAAACCAACTCGGAGTGAAGCCTCAAATTTTGGAGTTTGCGTACAAATTTGGTGAAATTTTTTAGGGAATTCCTTGAAAATTTTGCCCCTGTTTCAGCTTCAACAACCTCCAGTATTTAATCTTGTACTATCTCCTTTATAAAAATTTTGGAGATCTCCTCAAAAATATTTGCCCCAGGTTCCGTTTTCAAATTTTGGAAAGCTTACAGAGAAGATGACCGAGCCTTTATGGCGCCTACGTATCCGGTTGAAGCAGGAATCAGGTCAAACGTAGTTCCAATAAATTATAACTTGAAAAAAAACTGGACTTGAATTATGAATATTCTAAAAACTAGGTTAACAAAAGTGATTTTAAAATAATGAACTATTATACAACATATTTACGTACAATAAGTATATCACATAACATACAAACAATTGTGTCATGCTTAATATGAGGTTTTGGCTTACCTCTATACAAGATGATTAAGAGTGGGCTTTATATATTGTGGATAGATGACCCAAGCGGACTACTTGGGTTGAGACAGTTAATGACTGTTGACTATCCATTAGTCAACTACATTCGTTAGGGTGCCCCGAGAAAAGCTTGGTTAACGAACGATTTCGAACCCGCATAATCGCCCTTTAAGTAAAAAAGCAAAATTAGGTGTCGTTTCATGGAATAAATGATGTGCATGCAATGAAAATATACAAAAAATAATAAATCAATATTGAGTACAATATGCAAACAATCAACAAAATATACAAGATATAATGGATAACACAATAAAAAAATAGTATCCTCAATTTGAAAAAATAAACCCATAATGGATAGAACCTCTATTTCCCCAGTGGAGTCGCCATTCTGTTGACATCCTTTGAATGGGAGCAACGTCGCGACGACTCAATAAAAAAAAGAATTGGTTAATTGAATTTTTAAAACGGGTAAAGGGGTTAAAGGGATTAAAGGGAGTTAAAGGGAAAAGGGAGTCGCCACCTAATTTTAGGAAAAACTAGGAAACCGATTAACTAATTAACTTAAAAGAGATGTCTACGAAACCAATTTGATTGTAGGTAAGGGGTTCAAGTTATTCCGAAGGGAAGGGGTTAGCCACCCTTCGAAATCCACAACTGTGGTTCCTGACTGAGTTCATTTTTTCAAATTTAGGAGATAACAATAATATACAAGTAATATAAATATGCAATAAACAATAATAATAAAATAAAACAACAACATGAGAAACGGCTTAAGTTTTGCCTAGCATCGATATATATACAAAATAATGAATTGTAAAATATAATTCGAACTCCTTTCGAATAACTTCAATTAAACAAGTCTTGCGTACCTGTAAACACACTTAGTAAAAGTGTTAGTAATAAATAAATAAATATGAATTAATCAAATGATAACTTAATAATAAAAATCCGTCTTATGAACATGGAAGGCCTTGGAAATCGACGGTAATTTCTTCATCGGTCATTTAACAAATATATTTAATATCACCTGAACAACAAAACATAACAAACTTATCCCAAGAGAATATGGAAAACAACAACCAAACTAAAACAACATAATTAGAAATGGAAATAACAATAACGTAATATATAAAAATTAAAATAACATCAAAATAGAATAATAACAAAACCCAGAAAAGTTAAGATAGCAAATAGTTGACTAACAATTTTAAAATAATAATAATAATAAATAAATAAACATCAAATCGTAAAATAATGCTAATATTAAAACTACAATAAACACAAATATTAATTGACTTTTAGAACTACATTAATCTAAAAAACAAAACAAGATACATCTAATAAACAGAAAACATAAAAGAGCTGGGAATTAAATAAAACAAGGCTAAGAAAAACAATTACGTGGTTCTGGGCGGCGAACCGGAACTACGAGTTTGAAGGAGACGACTCCACCTCCTCAACTCGAAAAACCACAAAAACATTTTAAAATTTTTGAACTATGACAACCAAGAATTCTCAAAATTTTATGAGTATTCTTTTGTCTTCCCCTCCAAATCCTCCTCTAAAAATAGTGAATGAAGTGGATTTATATAGAAATACAAAAATCCTCAAATAGGATGAAATACCGATGTGGGACTGTTGCAAAATTGAAAATTGTTTGAGAAACGATGTGGGAAAGGCAGATTTTTAATTTTTTTTGTATTTGGCTCAAAAATGTATTAATTTTAAAACCATCAGACAAAAATTTTGTGTCAAACGGTGTTTACTTTATTGTCAATCTATACAGGTGTTGACCATGTCCTTGAAAGCAAAGTTGATGAATATATGGTATTTTGTTATGACTATTACACTACGAGAAGTTTATGCCTACTTTCCTATTCTAGTTGTGATCTAGGTGGTATGGCTATGCTATAATCATGTGTATATCTACGATAGGGTAAAGTTTAGGTGCTTACATTAATGAGTTAATACGGTTTATAATCCCTTACCTATGTACCCCTATGTGAATGCATGAATAGCACAAGTTAGGAGTCTTAAGTGTAGTATGAGTTGGCTTGTCTCCTATGCTATTGTGTGTTGTGTGGTTTATGCTTGATATAGTATGATGGTCTAAGAGGGTGGCTGCCTCAATTTGTTGTTGATAGCCATTATGTGATCATGTTGACCAATGTAAAAACACACTCACTTATATGCATGTTACAAGTAATATAGGTTATGATGTCTAAATGAAAGGTAGTTCTCATATTCACTAGTGTCTACTACTATGCATGTAAAAGATGATGTTTATGAAAATATGATATATGTTTCCTTGGCTAGGATGACTTGATAGGTGTACTAGTATGGGCAAGGGTATGTGACTTTGCCAATGCATTGCACATGTGTACCTTCATAGGATAATTCTAGTTTTGGTTTCTATATGTATGAATATGAATGTATGAACCTGTTAAATTTAAGGTGGAATGTGTAAAGGTTTGCTCACATATATGTATACACACATGAATGATGATGTAGTCAATAGAGGACCCTTGAAAGGTGTGCTCAAGTGTATCCTAAACTAGATAGTGCTAATACATATGCTATGTCCACGTAAAAGGATATTCTCACATGATTTAGGTTGACGAACTTTCATCTATGACCTATGAGCTAAGAATTTGAGGGGATGACTCTCCTAAGCCTATATTTTAAAAAGTAATTTTAGTGAAGACTTTTAATAAAGGGAACTTAGCTTAGCACTGAGTGAACTTTAATATGAGTGTGTGTCCCTTTCCAATGTGGAAATCTAGGTCTACCATAAATATCAGGAGGTGGATAACCACAATGCCTCAATACGCATAAATAGGGTTTCCATAAGCTAACAAACATAGTTTCCATCTTGTCATAAAGAGGATTTTTCACATGTACCTTAAAGTTCTATAACTATGCTTGCCACATAGGATCTAGCAATGTGAATTTAGTTAGTATGCTAGCATGTGTTAATGTTCTACCTTGGCTAGGTAGGAACACCTTCAATTGGTGTAAGGATCTACAACACCAAATTCCATATTTAGAACCTATGGTCTTAGTGTCGGCTAAGGCTATAGTTTTCCTAAAGTAAAATGGACAATGGAAGTAAATGAATAGCATCCTAACTAGGAGGACTTAAGGTAAGTAACTTAGTATAGGGGAGACATTGCACAAGTAGCTCCTTAGGAAGCCCTAGGAAGGTGACCTAATTTGTATGTTTATGTTTATGTCCATATGCATGACAATTGTAGTATTCGTCTACTAATATGAAGATGTGCATGGTATAAATCTATAAAATGTGATCTTATCCTTATATGCACTATGTTTGTCTAAATGACTATCTGATGAAGCTTTTGTATTGACATGAATGAAGTTTCCTTCACTTACTTGTTGATGTATGAATTGAATGTTAAGGTTGTGGTATCATCAAGGGTTTACTAAGAATGTATCGGGTTATGGGGATCTATATGGTCATTGCACTAGTAGACTAAGATTGGGGTCATGAATAAGGTTTAATAATGATGAATATGTAAAGAAGTAAATATATGTGATCTTATGTAATGTTTGGAATTTGAATATGTTTATATGAAGTATGTGAATGATATAAATGCAATTGTTTAAAGGTTTTATAATGATTTACTAAAAAAGGCATGAAGTATGATTTCAAGAAAATGTCCCTTTTAAATACATGTTTTTGCATGGTTTCCATACTTAGTGCATTCTTGTACTAATCCCATTCTTTTCTACTTTTTACACAAACTGTAGGTTATGGATGCTTACATGATGTCTTGAATGGTGAAGAGCTTGATAAATGATCCCCAAGATCAATGAAAGCAATCTTTAAGTTCAAGGATCTCCTACTTACGTCTTTAGTGTAAAGAATATAAGGCTGTACTTATGTTTAGGTTTTAAGGGTCGTGTCCCTAATGTATTCTAATGTTGTTGAGCCTAAGATGACAAAGAGACTTAGAGTCTAAATATGTATTATGACTTATATTTTATATATACGAAGTTAAGTTTCTATCATATGATGTGCTATGAAATTTTTAAATTTCCACTAAATTTACTATGTCAATGCGATGAATGATAACTATAGGCTTGTATAAGACCTCTGAGAGGTCAAGTACGCCATTTTACTTCTAAAGGATGCTCCCTGAATGTCACAAACGTGGCATTAGAACAACAGGTTTTACAAGTGGTGTAGGGTCCAAGAAGTTTCATATTGCCACGTTTAGTAAAGTCTTGTATCATTGGTGGTGAGTTGTGACACATCAAATGGTATGGGAAGCTATAGGATGATAGAGTTTCCCTTTTCATAATTGTCATATCGTTCCATAGAACTTAACTCTATAAGATCTCTCTCTTATGTTTTCTTGTTTAGTGGTCTTTTTAGATGTGATTGCTTGGATGAGATTGTTCTCTATGCTTGAGGGAGAAAAGGTGAGTTTAAATGCTTATCTTGGTTTTATGGTTTTAATGAGTATGTGTGAGGTGAATTTTGGGTATGTTTTGATGATGTGAGGCCAATTATGGCTTTATATGAAGTTTATGTGAAATAGCATGTTATGTTGAAGAATGTGTGTCATAATATGGTTAAAGCATGCTAGAAGTTGGTTTTATATGATGGTATCCTAATACTTTGATTTGAAATTTAAATTCTTAGTCACTACCTATGGAAGCATGCTACCCTGAGAATATGCGCTTAAAGGTATTCAATGTTTCCTTTTGCATACATGTGGTCCTTGATAAGTTGCGTAGTATGGATTGGAGTCCTTTGTGTAGACTTGATCCTAGGTGTAATGAAAGTATGCTTGTCTTTGTAAAGTTTTGTATATCATATTGTCATGTTTTTCCCATCAATTGCCTAATGTTGCATTTTTGGAGTTCTGAAGCATGTTCACTATAATGATAGGCAACTTACTGTAATATTTTTGGGAAACAAACTAAATTGTTCTTTGATTTGATATTGTGACAACGTGTATATAATTGATGTATATAAGCATGATAATGAATGTAAAAAGGAGATTTTCTATTCGGAATAAAGAATTAGAGTCTTATGGCATGATGAGTGGTAGATTTGTTTCTAACTTCTTATTGTGATGTGAGTCCCTTGATGTTGTGGAATTGATGTTTCACTAGAATTGAGGGTAGTACTATTATATATGTAGGGTGATGATGTGGGTTTTATTGACCTAGAAGTTACCTTACTTTAATGTTGAAAGAAAAGGAAAAGTCTTTAAGACTAAGTCTCCTATATTGTTTCCCCTAATGATGTATGACCTTGGTGTTTATTATATTGTATGTAAACCTTATGCGGTTAAATTGTATGAACTAATTTGATAATTAGAGGATAATTTGCCTAAAATAATAGGTTTAGAATACCTTAGTGTGCCTATGTTAACTTACTGTAAATTCCTTCTAAAATAGTAATCACTTTTAAGTGATGAAATGAAGGTTGTTTAGTTAAGATACTCTTAAGGTTGGGTTAAGTTGATCTTAATTGGGTTTGTCCTATGTGGGGGATGGTGATGGAGTAGTAAGGTTGTAGATATTTTCTATCATTGACCTTCTATTTTGGCTTGAACTTGAATCTATTGAACTTTTAGTAAGCTTGTTCATGAATAAGAGTTTTGCATAAAGTATGAATTGCATGACCTTTATATGTTTGGTATGCATTGATTGACATTATCTTAAAGATATTGTGAAGATTCCAATGTTCATGAAATAAAGATGTTGCTAAACTCCGTGTTTTCTCATGTAAAATTGCATTTTGATATGCTAGTTGTGCATTCGACTTCATGAGATAAGATAAGAAACATGGTAATAGTCACTTGTGATGTGAAATGTTTAGCCTTATAATGAAAAAGTTTAGTCTCTTTAAAATGAAATATTTTGAGCTTCTGAAAAACTATGTGACTTTTATGATTTGGAAAACACCATTGTCGGCTCACTTTTGAAAAGTGAAAGCATGTTTAGATAAGTGTTAATGTGTGTGCCTATGATTTGTGTATTCTCTTTAAATGATGCTCACTGTGAAGGTGAGTACTATGTTAGAAATTGAAATTTTGGTGAAATGGCAACCTATTTGTTGTGATGTATTTGGTGTAACTTGCCATTTAGACTTCACTAGGAAGAAAACATGCTCATGTCTTGGTTAAAAAATTGAGAATTTCTCATTTTAAAAGGAATTTACCTTGTACTTTGCTAAGGTGTGAATTCATGATACATGTAAGTGTGTTGAGGAGAAGGAAATTCCTCCATGGACACCACTAAGCATGGTATGGTTGAGTGTGACCTTCATGGCACTAGGTCTAACTAATAAAGATCTTTCCCGATTCAATTAACTCAAGTCTATGTGTATTGAAGTATGAGTGCCTTAGTTTCTTCTTGAGTGTTGTTGAAATATTCCTAAGTGTGACTTAAAGAATAGTTACAAGATGAGCTCTTAATGAATTGAGGTGTAATGACCATGTCATGATTAGGAGAAGGATGTTCCTCCTATGAACATGATAAGAGCATATGTGTTTGATGCATTAAAGAGTGAGTGAGTGATGGTTTTTCTTGCTTTTTTGCATTGAGTCCTAAAATTATATGATGATTTTATACATGTTATGAACTGTTCTATGATGCATTGAAGTCCTTGTTGTGATTAAAGAGCCCTAAGTGTCATTCAAGGACGAATGTTCCCAAGTGGGGGATATTGTAAGACCCCAAAATGAGTTAGGGTGTATCAATATTAACATGTTTGTATTAACTTTATAAGGTCCTAAAATGACTTATTATATGTTTTAGAGGCAGTGTGTAAAGTTTGATGTGATTTGGAAGTCGAACGTCAGGGGACAACCAGAACGTTCGATGACTAGTCACCTATGTGTCTCATGTGTCCATGCGTGATTATATACTGTATGTCATGATATTATGAGGTCTTAAAATGAGTTATAATGATTTTTTAATATGGTATATGGATTTTTGAGAAGTTTGGAGGTCAAACGACCAAGAACGTCCAAGGCGTTCGAAAGATAGCCCTTAAGACTCTCAATGTGTGTCTTGATTGGGCCTAGCCTGTTTGGACGAGTTGCAGGTGTTTGTTTTGGGTAAAACTTATGTGGAAGGTCTAAAACTTGGTAAGGTTCATATTTACGTTGGAAACTTCCGGGTAAGACTTCTAAAGGGCCCCACAAGAAGGACCCAAGGTTGGTCGAGACATTGCCTTGGCAGTGTCAATCGACGGACCAAACGACGGCTTGTTGGTCAATCAACGACCCATGGGTGAGTTCTCGTCGATTTACACTTATATTGGGCATGTATCAACACAAAAATTGCCTAAGGAACAATTGACGGAAGCGAAAGGACGGACAGTCGATTGACCAACGGCCAGCCGACGGGTCCGTCAATGGTGGCATGTAGCTACTGTCTAGCGGACTGTTTTATTTAAGGGGTGAATCGGAAATTCACCCCACTAACTAACCTGGTTCTAATAGGTTTATTTATATAATTTTGGTGTATATAAGGGATTAAAAACCTGATCAACCCCACTCCCAATACAATTCACCAAATTACACCTTTCCCTCTGAAATATTCTCCCTAGAAACCACCATTGTTGGTGAAGTTCAAGAACAACTTTGAGCTTGGAATTCCATGGATGACATCAAGTTTTATATATTTTAATGTAGATAAATTAATGGTGATACTTCATCTCTAAGTAACCTTTCACTCAAAGAGTTCTTATCAATATTTTTAAAGGAAGTTTATGATTAAAGTTCTTCTTCTTCAATCTATCCATGGGTTCTTTCTAAAAAAGATTTTAATGGTTAAATCATGATTAATTGATGTTCATTTATTTGTTTCAACATGATTTTAATCTAATTGCATGAAGAACCCATGTTCCTTCCTTAAATAAATTTAGTCCTTGCATGGGCTTTGTGATCATGGCTTGTTAATTATTGAATTGTGATTTTCTTACCTTGAAGTGGTTATACCTACTGTTATTTACGTGAATTGATGATGTAGAATCCATGTGGATCAATATATGAAGATTTGAACATGCTTAGTCTAGTTTTCCATGATTCATCGTAATGTTGGTCGTTTATGAATTAACGTTGAATTCGAATAGGTGATGATCATTACAATAACTTTCTTGAGATGATATTATGGATGAATTGTAGGTATAAATCCTTGATGATCAAATTAAATAAAGACTTACATGAATTGATCTAGGCTTTTCTAGTTTATGGATTGATTACGTTATGTCCATGATGAAATCTAAGTTCTAGGTTGATGATGCATGACTAAGACGTGATTATATGACTGTAGCTACTGCCCTAAGTTGGCATCATTGGTACATTATAAAAGTTAGCTATGCTAATCAATGTGAAGGATGTTAGTTGATGATCTAATACTCTTTACTATCCAATACATATGAGATGCC
This sequence comes from Solanum chmielewskii, assembly GCA_027704785.1. Lineage (NCBI taxonomy): Eukaryota > Viridiplantae > Streptophyta > Magnoliopsida > Solanales > Solanaceae > Solanum > Solanum chmielewskii. The sequence continues at coordinate 34,219,564 of JAKWIX010000320.1, forward strand.
TTGTATTATGTTATAGGATGGTCTTGTAGTGATTTGTACATGGGTTCTTCTATAATTAAAGTGCATTAAGATACTGCCCTATATATGAATTATTGATAAACAAGGTGTATTGTTCAATGATGATCAAAGGTTGAGAAGTTGTTAGGAAGGCTTATCTTCTCTTCTTCTTTATAGTAATTTTGATGAAGCCTTGTATGACATTGTGTGGCATGGTCCCCTTATGGTGGAGGTGTTTACTTTATTTTCAATCTATATAGGTCTTGACTCCATGGCCTTGAAGGCAAACTTGATGAATATATGAGTATTTGGTTATGACAATTATACTATGAGAAGTTTATGCCTACTTTCCTATTCTAGTTGTGATTTAGGTGGTATGGATATTGTATAATCATGTGTATATAAATGTTAGGGTAAAGTTAGGTGCTTCAACTGATGAATTAAGATGGTTAACAATCCCTTACTTATGTACCCCTATGTGAATGCATGAATAGGACAAGTTAGGAGTCTTAAGTGTAGTATGAGTTGGCTTGTCTCCTATGCTATTGTGTGTTGTGTGGTTTATGCTTGATGGAGTATTATGGTCTAACAGGGTGGCTTCCTCAATATATTATTGATAACCATTATTTTATCTTGTTAACCAATGTATACACACACTCACTCACATGCATGTTACAAGTAGTATAGGCCATGGTATTTAAATGAAAGGTAGTTATCATATTCACTCGTGTCTACTACTATGCATGTTAAGATGATGTTTATGAAAGTATGATATATGTTTTCTTAGCTAGGATAACTTGATAGGTTTACTAGTATGGACAAGGGTATTGGACCTTACTTATGAATTGCACATGTGTACCTTGATAGGATAGTTCTAGTTTTGGTTTCTATATGTATGAATATGAACGTATGAACATGTGTGACTTAAGGGGTTATGTGAAAGGTTTGCTCACATATATGTATACACACACATGAATGATGATATAGGCAATAGAAGAGCCTTGAAAGGTATGCTCAAGTGTATCCTAAACTAGATAGTGCTAATACATATGCTATGTCCATGTGAAAGGATCTTCTCACATGATTTAGGTTGACGAACTCTCATCTATGACCTATGAGCTAAGAATATGATGGGATGACTCTCCTAAGCCTATATTTTATAAAGTAATGCTAATGAATGCTTTTAATAAAGGGTTTTTAGCGTAGCACCGAGTAAACTTGAATAAGAGTGTGTGTCCCTTTACAATGTAGAAAGGTAGGTCTACCATAAATCTCATGAGGTGGATAACCACAATGCCTCAATAGGCATAAATAGGGTGTCCATAAATGAACAACCATAATGCCCATCTTGGCATAAAAAAGGTTTTCATATGTGCCGCCAAGTTCCATAACTATGCTTGCCGCATAGGATCTAGCAATGTGAATTCACTTATTATGCTAGCATGTGTTAATGTTCTACCTTGGCTAGGTAGGAACACCTTCCATTGGTGTAAGGCTATACAACACCAAATTCCATGATTAGCACCCATGTTCTTAGTGTCGTTTAAGGCTATAGTTTCCCTAAAGTAAAATGGACAATGGAAGTAAATGAATAGGATCCTAACTAGGAGGACTTAAGGTAAGTTACTTAGTATAGGTGGAAGTAATGAACCCATCTAGACATTGCATAAGTAGCTTCATAGGAAGTCCTAGGAAGGTGACCTAATGTGTATATTTATGTTTATGTCCATATGCATGACAATTGTAGTATTGGTCTACTTGTTATGAAGATGTGCATGGTATGAATCTATGAGATGTGATTTTATCCTTATGCACTATGTTGGTCTAAATGACTATATGATGAAGCTTTTGTATTGACATGAAAGTTGCCTTTACTTACTTGTTGATGTATGAATTGAATGTTAAGGTTGCGGTATCATAAAGGGTATACTAAGAATGTATGGGGTTATGGGGCTTTATATGTTCATTGCACTAGTAGATTAACATTGGGTTTATGAACAAGGTCTAATAATGATGAATATGCAAAGAAGTAAATATATGTGATCTTATGTAATGTTTGGACTTTGAATATGTTTATATGAAGTATGTGAATGATATAAATGCAATTGTTTAGAGGTTTTATAAAGATTTACTCAAGAAGGCATGAACTATGATTTCAAGAAAATGTCCCTTTTAAATGCATGTTTTTAATGGTTGCATTACTTAGTGCATTCTTGTACTAATTCCGTTATTCTATACTTTTTACACAAAGTGTAGGTTATGATGCTTACAGGATGTCTTGAATGGTGAAGAGATTGATAGATGATACCCAAGCTCAATGAAAGGAATCTTTAAGTTCAAGGATCTCCTACTTATGTCTTTACTGTAAAGTATATAAGGTTGTACTTATGTTTAGGTTTGAAGGGTAGTGTCCCTAATGTATTCTAATGTTGTTGAGTCTAAGATGACAAAGAGACTTAGAGTCTAAATATTTATTATGACTTAGATTTTATATATGCGAAGTTAAGTTTCTAGCATATGATGTGCTATGAAAAGTTTTAAATTTCCGCTAAATTTACTCTGTCAATGTGATGAATGATAACTATGGCTTGTATAAGACCTCTGAGAGGTCAAGTACGCCATGTTACATCTAAGGGATGCTCCCCGGATGTGACTTAATCCTTAAGACTACCCAAAGTAAGAATATTGTTTATATCACCATAATACATAGTTCCATATTTATCTAATAACCCCTTTCATCATTTAGACTCTCCACCAAATTGAGACATTAACCTTCCATTTCAACATATTTCGATAAGTCAAAAATATTTATTTAAATTCATTTAAGAACAAGTAATCAAATAAAGGATTTCACGTAATGGTCTTGAAAGACCTAGGGAACTGACCTAGCATCTTTAAAGCGTACCCGTGCAATGTGTAGATAGTGTCACATTCCACTATCAAGACGTTCTAGAACTCATAAAGTAACTAAAGTGTATATCCCATATGATGATAATAGGCATTAACCTACATAGACCATACTAGATAGGTATGGAATTTGTAGTCTACCCTACCCAGTGGAAGGTGTTATACCTGCCAAGAGTAGAACTGGGACATATTTCATGTTGGCACATGGTTAAGGGATATAAAGGGTTTATTTGTAATCTAGTCTCATCTCAAGTAGAGCTAGTACGACAAGCATATCCAGTCGGTGTTTTGCCTTTTTTCTCATAGAGTAATCATTTCATAGGAGTATTAAAGAAGGTATAATCACTATGCCTTACCAACTCATAATAATTTTTATTCCAAGTATGAGTCCACTAGGGCTTCCAACCAAGGACTATTAGTATAACTCTTATGAATTACTTAGAGATGGTTTCATGCCATTCCAACCGACCTACCCCTAAGTCTATTATTCCACTCAAGAAGACACTATTACGGTATTACACTTTAAGGTTTCTATTAACCTTCTTTTCCTTGTTCAAAGTTACACATTCTTGACCTTTTCATATTCAAGGTCCTCATTCTTAAACTTATTTTCAATTAACGGTTCTACATTCTTGATATTCTTTTCATATTCAGGGTCCTATATTAGTCATCCTTAGAAGGGAAACATCTTAAGTTTACCGATCCTACATTTTCATTCATCATTCATTCATAGACATACATGACAAAGGTGCCTAAGCCTACTAAGTCAAGAATTCATAAATTATAAGCTATCATGTATCAAGTAAAGGGACCTAAGTATACCAATAAAGATACATATCATGTATCATGTATTCAATAACATTCAAGTACCATGTAGGGACAACTAATTTTATCTAACGGGATACCCTATCAACATGTAAATACTCCTCATAGTCTATCATATTCATAAACAATAATTTAGAAAAACCATACTTTTTACTCACACATACACATACACAATATCATCCTTCACCTTGATCATCTAAACAAACTATAACATGATAATAGCATAATTCACATAATATGCCGACAAGGCCATTTTCATAGCAAGTATAACAATTAAGCACTGCCACCATAAGAGGATCATACCAATCAATACAATTCAATATCAAAAAACCTTTCTTTTTTTAGAATACTCCTTTTTTTTTAATCAGGTAAGCTTTATTCTATACTAAATAGAGGAATCAGGCCAACTCACCACCTTACAATAGCCATCTTTTCCATTCCTTATACTTTTCAACCAATTTACTTTACAAAAGCTCTTACCAATATCAATGTACACAATACTAAGCCAACAATCAATCCATATCAATTATCCAACAATATAGAATATAGATATCATCATTATAAGGCAGGTCATTAACAATATCATGATCTTTACATAGTTCAATAGTCCAATACAATCTACACATGAATTCAATAATATCAAGCCATGATCAATATACCCACTTTAAAGCCAAAATTAGGAAGTCAAGGAATACATGAGTTCATGGAAGTTTTGATCTTTAAAACACCAATTAATATCAATTACTTCATAAAATATTGATTTAAACATTTTCATGCAAGAACCCATACTTAGAATTCAAAATAGGATTTCAAGGTTTTGAAACATCTTTAAAAAACCTTTGGAATTGGCTCTTTGAATGAGAGAAGAATCAAGGATGAAATAACCATACCTTAATTTAAGAAATCCAACAAAATTGATGGAGAAAACAATAAAGAACTTCAATCCTAGCTTCAACTTCACTTCAATCTCCCATGGGGTTTTGGAGAAACTTCTTTTGATTTTGGGGTTTGATTTTCAATAATAAAGTCTAAGTCTAAGTTTTAGAGTCTTAACTAACTTAAAGTACCTTAAATTACCCCAAATAAACATCTAGGACTTACTTAGGATGTTGGGTTAAAATTTCTCAAAATACCCCCACCTTGGTCGAACACATGTAGAAAGTTGCAGGTGTCATTCGATAGACACAAGTGATGGAGCGTCGACCAACCAACGGACCGTCCTGCTGTCCGTGGTTTTGGTTAGAGACTCCAAAAGGGGGATAAGCTCACACCTTCTTTTGTTGTTCCTGCTTTCACCCTTAGTGTGTGTGTTCCTTTCGTTGTGCTCCCTTGTGACTTTAACGCCTTCTGTGTGGGGATGCGAACTCTCTTTCCATGGATGGCATACATTATGCCGATCTATGCTGAGAGAGACTCATATCGTGCATCAATTTTTCGAAAGCAAACAAATATGTATATAAAAATTATTTATCATAGACTTTAACTAAGATATTAATAGTACTAAAATGGATTTAAAAAACTATGACTTAATTTATTTAAATTTGAAGGATAAAAATATTATTTATTTTAAAATTGATCTTATAAATATATTAGTTTTGTAAGTTCTAATAAAGTATTTTAAGAAATCGCAAAACGTGATATATTAACTAGTATTTGATGGTTGATAAACATTTTAGGTAGAACAAACATAAATTGAACTATTTCTAATATGTTAGGCACATTTTTATCCAATTAATGGAAAGAGAGTCAAATTTGATCCAATAGCGGGAAAAAAACATTTAAAAGACATTTTCAATATGCTAAGGATATTTTTGAATTTTTATTTATTTTTTATTCTTTGGAACATTCAGAGTATGTCACACTATTTATATGCTTTATCCACGAATGTTCAAAGAATTTTATTACAAACTGTACAATATTTATATTCTTAAAAGAATATTTTAAGATCAAAATAGGAAAAAAACCAACTCTTTCTTTATTTTATAAATTGATAAATAATCTGAAATATATATTTTTAATAATATGAATAAGTGATATGTGGATTGAGTAACGAATTTCTTCATGAAGACCATTTCCAACCCAACACCAAATTTTACAGTAAATTCTATATTTGGTGCAAAATTCGGTGTTTTGAGCTCCAACCCACACCAATTTTCACACCAAATTTAGTGTGTGAAAAATAGTGTTACACCAAATTTTATGTAACACTATTCGTCACACCAAATAACTTTTTGAATATTATACTATTATTTCATTATACAAACTTTTAAATAAACATTATATAAATTGTAGATTTGATTAAATTTCTTGTATATTTAATTATTTTTATGTAATATTTTTATAATATTAGTTTTAGATATAAAATTTAGTTTTGTTAAAAAAATTAATTTTTCTATATATGACTTTTGAAAAATTAAATTTCTGTTAATTGTAATGAAAATTATATAAACTACAATCAAACATCACAAAATTAAAAATGCAAAGATATAAATTTTTAAACAAATAATACAATGTACCTAAAAATAACGGAAAATAATAGACATTCAACAAAGTAGTAATTGACATTCAATTTTGTAATGTTTATTTAATTGTATTTCACTAATCATTTGAGTTTTATTTGTATTCTCCATTATTATGTGTAACGTATAAGATTTGCTAGCAATTTATATTATTTAAAAAATTATGGTGTAATTTTTTTTTATTTGAAACAATTATAAAAGGAAATAATATGAATTACTTATATATGATGATTGTTTTAGAAAGAATTTTCTTTATGAAACAAGAAAAATATAAATGAAATAAGAAATGATAATATAATAATGAAGCGGAAAAAAAGATTCTTTTTTGATGTAAAATATGGTGCAATAGGTTGGAATTGATTACACCAAATTTAGTGATGACACCAAATTTGATGTTTGGATTGGAGATACCCTAAAGTCAACATTTTTGAAGGGTGTATACTCTATGTACTAAAAAGTTGCTAAACAACAAAAGTCAATTATAAATTACTACCTCCGTCCCTTTTTATGCGTCACCTTTTGGATTTCAAGAGTCAAACAAGTTTATCATTAATCGTAATATTTTCATAGATCTTTGAAACATTTTGAATTATCAATTACTATGACTCATAGTAATTTTTATGTAGTTTACAAATATATAAGCTTCATTTCAAAAAATTGAAGATTCCATGCGCAAATTTCTGGTCAAACTTAAACTGTTGATCTCGAAACATAAAAGGTGTCATATAAATTGGGACAGAGGGAGTATGTCATGAGAGAATAGGTAATGAAAATTTTGTATTTATACGGCCCCAAGAAATATTACTCTCTTTTTATTTGAAAATAAGCATTTTTAAAAAAATATTATATCAAAATAAGTGTCATTTAAAGGGTTCAGTTGGCCATCTGAAATGAAATTATAATATAAAATTATTGTTGCTAAAAAATGTTCATTTTGAGAAGTAATTTTTAAAAATAGTTTTTTTTTTAGAAAATTGCTTTTGAAAAAAAACAATTCATATTTAGCTCAATGTTTTCAAAAATGCTTTTGGGGTGAGTCACAGAATGAGTCTTGGTGCGGAGCATAAATTAAAGGCGTAAGTTTTAAAATTTGAGGCGTAAGCCTCGAGAAAAAAAACGTAAGTCCTGGGTTTGAAACGTAGTCCGAGCATTTTTAATTTGTTTTTTTTTTCTTTGAATCATTTTTTTAATTATTTGGTGTAATTCCATTTCTCAAATAGTAATTATAATACATTTTTTCTTCATTATTCATTAATAATACTTATCTCAAATAATTTATGTATATATATATATATATTATAGGTTATTTATGAACATCGCGTATACAAAACAGGAAAAAAACTAGATTTATAGAAAAATCTACAGGTGCAACCAACGGTGGCATCGACGGACCGTAGCCTGACCCATGATCCGTCGATTACATCCATCGATGGGGTAAGAAACTCACAAAAATCTTAGCCCAGGAAAATTAAATAAGTCTTGGTCGATGGAAGGACCTAACGTCCGTAGGTCAGACTACGATCCCTAGTCTATGACCTTCGATTGAGAGCCCAGTCACCCACTCTCTAAAAAGAGCCACAGATGACCAACACCGTCCGTACGTGGAACCAAAATGGAGCAACACCGTGCGGAGCAAGCATTTAGGGTGAAAAAATACAGTTGGGTCAACTTCAAATGATCTTAACTCTAAGCACAAAATGGATTATGTGTCCAATGATCCACCAAAAGATAGATAATTGAATTAACTTTCTATATCCACCGACCTTACTAAAATCCGACCTCCGAGTAAAAAGTTATACCTATTTTAGTAAAGGTTTGTCGAATAGGCCTAACCTACTGACCAAACGACGGATCGTCGATGGAACGAAGGACTGTATGTCTAGGTCGTTGTTTGGTCCGACAACAACTTACCCAGGTGTCTTTTGGTCTTTTCTCACTTTGTTTAAACCCTAAGATACGTCGTTTGACCCTAAATCATCAGATTTTAGTCAGTTTAAGCCTAGAAACATAATCAAAACTTACCTAAGTCAAATCATTAAATCAAAAGTTTGAAAATTAGAAGCAAGAAAGGAGAAAAGGCTCAAAAACCCTAGTTCAAGAATGAAGCAAGTTTTTAGCAGTTTCAACCCAGAAATCTAAGTGTTTCTCTGTGAATTTCATCCACAGGTATGTGAGATTTCACTAGTGGGTTCCTTTCACCCATTGGGTCCCTAGTTTTCAGTCATATTCTTGATTCCTCATCATGATTAAACCTAGGGTTTCTAGAAGTTCGATAGAACTTCATGAAATTATTAAATATATGTTCAAAATTAGATTGTTAAGTTATTATTCAATATATCGCATGTTTCAGAACCCTTGCTTTGTATTTTTTTAGTTCTTGAATTACACATGCGAGGTCAGATATTTCATTTATGCAGTTATACATGCTTAAGTTTTTAATGCATCATTGTCAGGTTAAATGTTGCATTCCAAGTTTGCATGTTCAGTTTGAGCTATTCAGTATTTACAGAAAATTCAGACATAATCAGTTAACTATATAAATCCATGGGAGTAGCATAATATCGAGTTGGATTAGGGTTCATCGTACGCAATTAGTCCTAGAACTTCTAGCCAAGTATGTTGTAAGTCCCCTCTGTGGGAAATCAGGTTAGTGATCATGCCAGCATGCCTTTATACCTTAGGCAGGGTATATTTTGGTCCTCTCGATGGGTCGTATACATCGGACTCCACATTTAGCTCATGTGGTTTTATTATATGATATTAGTAGCTTCCACAGTTCAGTCAGACTCTGTGCATTGACCATTTACCAGTATATTCAGTATTCAGTTTCAGCATGTTATAAATTGGTCATTGCATCCAGTTAGCTCATAATTCAATATATTATGTCAGATTATTATACTTGCTTTTGTGCCTGTTCAGTTATGTTTTATTTCATCTTTACTCTATCCTACATGCTGAGTACCTCTATGTACTAACGCATACGTGCGCTACATCTTCTCGTGATGTAGGTTCAAGTTCTCACCATCCAGATCACGCATAGATCGATTTTTGATCTTCAATTCAGCAGATTCAATGGTGAGTCCTCATTCTCCAAGGACAACGGTCATGAGTTTCCTTTCAGTTTTTAGTCAATTAGTTTCAGTTTTTGCTAGATTTAGCTGGGGGCTTGTCCCAGTATTTCTGGTTAGTCAGAGGCTTATTTCAGACATAGTTAGTTTCATCTTAGTGTTGAGTTAGTAACTGCATTGTATTAAACTCATCAATCTTCATATTATATCAGTTTTAGCATATGGGTATTCCCCCTCATTTCATTATAAATTATGATTTAGATTCCCCATCAGTTTGTTATCTTTAGTATGTTCATGATCATGCCAGCAGGGTTAGCTTGGGATCACTTGTGGTCCTAAATTCCGTGTCCCCGTGTCAGGGGTAGCTCGGGGCGTGAAAATTTATAAATATTTATTTTGAAATCATTGAAAGGTTTACTTTTGCTCATTTTGTTAGTAATAAAACTATAATATTGAATATACATGAGACCACGCTTCATAGATCATGAGATTTACGCCCGTGCCTCGCGGATTACGCCTCTCCTCATATGGTATAAAACACCTTGCCTCACGCCCCCACCTTTAAAAAAAATGTTTTTGATAAATATATTGTGTTTTAGCTAATATTTTTTAAAAAGTATTTTTGAGAGTCAAATTAAGAAAAATGACAAGTATCAATGCACTTTTAATATTTAAGATTATTTTATAAAGAAAAAAATATTTTGAATGTCTATTATAAATATTTCATTATTATTTTTTTTATTAAATTGAAACTACATATATCAATTTTCAATCAATATTATACATAGATAAATTAATATATAAATCAAATATTGATACTTTAAAAAAATGTGAATTACCTAGGGATTTTCCTGTATATTAGTATGAAATTCCACAGGAAACTTATTTTCTGCAAATTTTCAAACTATTTCCCAGAATAATCCCCATGTAATTCACATTTTTCTTGTACGAAGTGATATAATATTAACATAATTCTTTGAATATAATTAAAAATATCAAGCAAAAGAAATTTAAAAATCATTCCACAAATTAAATCACTACATATGAAGAAGTTACCACATAAATAATTAAAAATATGAAATATATTGGTATATATATATATATATATATATATATATATATATATATATATATATATATATATGTATATACACACACACACGTCCGAATTTTTAGTCTTGAAAAATATAATTTTCTACTCTTTCTTATGCTTTTTAAGAGCATAATCTTTTAGCTTCTTACCCAAAACAAAAAAAAACTGCCTCTATTTCGATTTAAAAGTAGTTTTATTATTGGCCAAATATCTTGATTTTAAAAAAAATTCAGTTTTTTTCTCTCAAAATAAGTGTTTTTGGCCTTCCAACAATAATGTAAAACATGTTCTAAATTGAAATTGTGTTTGAACATGTAATTTGATTTTTATGTTTTATTTTTGTTTATAAACATAAAATTTCTATAAGTTGTGAAAACAATAAAAATAGTCATAATTCTTTATACAATCTTGCCAAAAAACCAAAAAAATCATAACAAAAGTATAATGCACTATCATAAAACTATTCTAAAAAATACAACACTTATCGGTCAAACTTTAGTTCAATATAAAGGAATAAAGAAACATGAATTATAGTGCACTATGTTTATTGAGCCATTTCTTGATCAACATTATTAGTAACTATATCATCATATTCACATTTAGTTAATAATCCAACAATCCTTTGGTATTATCGCAAAACATTATGTGGATATAAAATGGTGGGTTGGTGGGTATGTGTGCGTGAGGGGGAGGGGGGGGGGACTACAAAATATAAACTTGTCAGTTAATCTTTGTATTTAAAAACTGTGAAAGCATGATATGATATTCTCAAATTAAGCTTTTTTGAAAATTCGAAATTTCATCTTATGATTACATATCTCGAAATAAAATCGCATGTCAAATGATGATTTCATCTTATGATTACAAATAACGAAATGAAATTGCATATCAAAACATCTACTAAAAATTCAAGACAAAATAATATGTTTATTTTTAATTACACCGTCATACTCCATTTTTTATAATAATATTCAGTTTTCAAGAGATATTTATTAAATAAGAGTAATTTAATAGACTACCTATTAATTTCTTAATGGACAGAATTTGCATGGTGATGATATTTTGGAACGAAGAGAATACAATAAAAATAATATATTATACTTCGATTGTTTTAAAAAATGGAGAAATCACTTCTACCAATGAATCAACAAAATGCAGGTAATTTAGAGTTTTGGACTTATCTAGGTAGAATCTACCATTATCATAAGGAACAAAATTTAAGTCATGATGAATATGAAAAAATATGGTGTAGTTGATGTGATTGTGTGCCTTGTGTTTTGGTAGGAGCACTACCCCTAACGGGCTTTATCCTAGATGATATTACAAATCAATCGAACTCTAAAATGGATATTGCTGGAGAAAAAAAAATCTACAATGCCAATAAAGTCATCTCCTTATTTTTTTTCTTATTTAAGTTTTGTAATGGACATTATGATTTAAAATTCTAAATATATTTATGCACAAGATTTAATAAAAGAGGCTTCATTGACAAGATCCCCTACACTAACCCACCATGGTAGAACTCCAAGCCTTTAGAGCTGGCCTTCAAAAACAAGCTTTTTCCCTTCCACATTAGCGTGAGCTCCATCGAGGTGGTAGACATGCTGAAACACGACAACCTTCTGTACTCTACTATAATATCTATATATGAGTGTATGTCATTGATCAACCCCATCAGTGGAGCACGTCTACTTTTAATCTCCTAAGTAAGGAAGGGTTGAAGTGCACAACCCCACCGTATGCCTCCAAACTAGCATCGGGAGACATTATTGTAACCACTTATCTAACAAATATTCCGTCTTTTAATATCTTTTAAACATCCAAAATAAGGCCCATACTTTTGTTAGATCTATTGACCATAATTATTTACTTTTACTCTTCTCTTTTGAGTTGCTCATTCATGAGCAATGAGTGACGCACCCTAATTAACAATCAAATATCGTACCTTACATAGTATATGAATAAATATTAATTAATATTACAATTTTACAAAAAGAAATAGTAATTATAATAAAACGTCTTTTCATTTTTCCATGATTCTTTAGATAACATATTCATATGTCATCTTTGACTAAATGAATATGTGAGAGACTAGGATGTATATGGATTAGGATGATTTGGATTTTTCAAACACCAAATCGAATCTTTGTGTCCAGTTTAAAATTTATAAACCAAATCAAACTAATAAACTAAGAGTTTTCAGCCTTGGAGCTTTTTTTTTTGGGTTTTCGTTTTTTTTTTCTGGTTAACTATTCATACAAACATATAATAGACTTGTGCGTCAACTATTTCATTAGTCCTATCAAAATACAACTATGTAATGTGTTTCTCAAGGAAATAACTCAAAATAAGAGATGAGTGATGACATTAAAATATTAAATAAAAATGATAATGAAATTGCATAAAACAAATATTGTAAATTTATAAGTAATAGCGACAATGATCATAATTCAAAAGTATTAAATCATGCTCAAACAAGTCTAATACGTATTAATTACAGTTAAAAATTAAATAAATATAAAGTATACATTTTGATTTAATTGTGTAAGCCAATGTAAGTCTAAAAAAATAAATACTTAACATTGTTGTCATTCTTAGTGTTGAATTTGTTTGTTAGGATTAACATTTTTATTAATTTGATTTTGATTTGAACTTTATTAGACGTACTAATATCTATGGATGGTAAGCTTTATTGGATCATTCAAAATTTTAAGTCTTAAACTTGAAAAAATATGTTAAAAGTAAAAACTATGAAAACATGTAAGAAATAATTCGAAATTATAGAAAAGTACTTTTATGTATAAAATAAATTTTAAAAATTATATGTATGATGCCAGGTTAGTTTTGGTTTTAATGAGTCGTCGATTTCACTCATGCAAGGCTTATTATTCAAGGATTTAGTGTACTAAATGCCTATTTTATTGTGATAATTGATGTCTAAATGTTGATATGCATTAATAAAGGCTAAAGAGCAAGGCAAGGACATTACAAGGCAAAAAAAGCAAAAAAAATTGAAAAAGTTGAAAGATAAAAAACTTGGCGAGAAAACAAGTGATTCCGTGACACGCCAAAGAGATTGGCGATGATGATCTGGCTACCGAATTTTACAAAAAGAAGTAATGAAAAAGTACATGCTAAAAAGGTGAGAAAAGGAGTACTCGATGCATCGCCGACCAGTTCGGCAAATCTGACTTACATCGTCGAGTTGACTACATGCTGAAATTCTGAGAACGTATAAATGCAATTTTAATAATAAGAGAAAGAGTTCCCATATTATTCACATTCTAAAATATTATTTTTGCATTTGGAATAGAGATTTAGAGATTGTGAGATTTTTAGCTTAAATTTCAGCATTTGAGATTTGTATATCATTGTCAAAGCAGATGGAAAACTATCTCTTATTTTTCACTATGCTTGGCTAAAACCCCTATTCTAAGGAGTGTGATTATGTAGTTGAATGTTTTAATTAGTTAACGGGTGTTTTTAGTTACTGATTTTATTGCTCTTTTGAAGTGGTTCAATTAGTTGTTCATCTTTTAATTGAGGAATTGTAGTTGCAAATGCAAATCTATCTTAGTACTCTATACTTGCTTAAGAATGAGGTATTAGAGTTTATTTGTTAGTATAATTGTATTGATTTCATATTTTAGAATATAGATTGACAAAGTGGGTTTGGTTGCATTCTTACAAATCCATCTTGAGAAAGTGGATTAATGTTCGATTGTGTTTTGCTTGTTGAGGTTAAAAAAAACTCACTTGAATCACAATAGTTGATTGAGAAATGAATATTGCACTCAAAACCTAGCCTATCCCCCAAGATTCAACTTTTTGAGAGAATAATAATCATCCATTATGTGAAATTAGCATTCAATTTATCACACTCCCAAGGATCATTCTCGACTATTTTTCCTATCATTTTAGTAGTCGTAAATTGGTTAACCAAATCCCCCCATTTGATATTAATCGTCGAGACTTTGAGATTTACTTTAATGTTGCAAAACCTCTACTTCTACAACCAATTAGGGAATAATTTTACTTCATAATTAAATTCTCTACTATCTCACTCCTTGTGGGATCGACCAAAACTCTTAGTTGGATTTATACTTGTTAACGACCTCCTACACTTAGAATTAGATAGAGTGTAGTTGAGCGTTATAAAAAATGACACCATTGCTAAGGAATGGTGTTTAGAATTCTTTTATTGAAGTTTAGTTGTGAACTGATTTTGTTGTGGTTAAATTATCTTATTTGTGTTCTTTGTTGGCTACTCTAAAACAAATGAAGAGATGAGTTTAAATGGGAGTAACTCTATCCAATTTGAGAACAACGACGACATTTATAATTTGCATGATGTCAATGAGGATCAGTTGGAAAGTGCGGGTGCTAATCGATTGACTTCTAGTATGGGCAATGTGGTGTTTCATGTGACCAATGGTACCCAAAACCAAACTTTTAGTGAACCCGAATGTGGTACCTGATCCCATAATTATGCCACAGTGTGTCAATTTGCTCCCATTTTTATGCCAGAACATGTCAATCTGATCCAAGTTAGTTATGCTGGTACATGGCAATCCAATCCATCACAACACAATCACAAACACAAGTATACTTCCAAGTCATACATTCAAGAGTGATTCATAACATATAATCATTTATCTATCTCATTTACAACAAGTGTGAACCAAAAATGCAACGTTCGCATAAATAATTGCATGATAATGAAGAAATACCAATAATACCTCACACAATCATAGAATTACAACCATCATGCACCTCGAAACAAGCTTGAAACCCTAAGAGACTCGATCCTTCTCTTTTGGGATTTGTTTTGCTTGTTCGTAGTCTACAAATAATGAATGTAATACGAGAATCAATAAAAAATCACCAATTACTCAAATTACTAACAATTCTATGAACCCTAGATCAAACTCATGATCCTAATTATCAATTTTTAGGGTTGTTTCAACCATAGAATCTATAACTAAATCTTTTCCCATAAATATTAGCATATTTTATTACGTTCTACGGATAAAAACATGGATTCGGGGAGTGAAAAACTTACCTTTAGCCTCAAGAATGGTAAAAAATGAGTAAGATTTGCCTCGTGTTTGTTCCGTAGCTCTAAAAATAAAAAAGTGCCAAATAAGGTCGTTTGGGGGATTATTAACGACATTATGTCATGTGTTGGCCGACACAACGACATCTATCTCACCATAATGACCCAGCCAGGGCAGCAGAAATGCCCACCAAGGCGAGATTCATGACACATATAATTATCTCAAGGATTCCAAAATCCCTATTTCACAACACACCTGTAATCCATGACGCTCAGAAAAAGCCGTATACGCTAAGATACATTCCGAGAGTTTTACGTACCCAAATTTAATTCCGTAAAGTTATACAGATTCCTTAATGAGTTATATAACTAATCATGCAATCAGAATCATGATTGCCTTATCCGATTGCTACCAGATTTCTCTACACCTTAAAGACATTGATTTCGTCCGAATCTGGACTAGGTTGGGAAAATCCAAATACTACAAAAATGTTTTCCGGCTCCAATATTTCCCAGGTTGGATTTTTTGTAACGATGGGAACTCGTTGTTACAATTTATATCAATTCACCCATCACTCGTCCCCGAGTGACAAACTTTGGAAAATAGGCTAAGGAAGGAATGAAGTAGTATCGAATTCGACGAATAATTGAGGATACTTGTCTTGCATGTCTTTCTCGATCTCCCAATTAGCTTCCTCAACTAGAGGTTGCTTCCATTGAACCTTAACGGACTTAATATCCTTGGTCTTCAACTTAAACACATTAGGATCAAGAATTACAATTAATTCCCCATCATATTAGATGTCCTTGCCTAACACAATTGAGTCCCACTTAATGATATAGTACCCATTACCATGATACCTCTTCAACATGGATACATGAAATACTGGATGAACACTCAATCAATTAGGAGATAAATCCAATCTAAATTCCATTAGTCCTACATATTCAAGAATCTCAAATGGATCGATGTATCTAAGACTTAACCTACCCTCCTTACTAAATCTCATCACCCCTTTCGTGGGTGATATCTTAAGAAGAACATTTTCATCGGATTGAAACACCATGTCTCTTAACATATGATTTGCATACTTCATTTGTCTACTCTAGGCTACTAAGATCTTGGCTTGATTACTCCTCCTCTTATCTTGAGCATCCTTCACTAAATCAACCCCAAAAGGTTTCACATCGCCAGCCTCAAAAGATCCTATGGGTGATCTACATCCCCTCCCTTAGAGTTCATCGAATGGTTCAAAGTCTGTTATGACCCAAGACTACCCCTTAGATGTGACACGATGTACTTGATCCCGAATGGGTCTCACACCAGCCCTAATCATATTCATCATGGAGTAAGCCATAGAATAATGTGGAAATTTAAAGCTTTTTACATTTAATATCAGTCTAGACTTTGTATCATAAACCATCTAAGTACAATTAAGAATCTCAAATAGGGACTATAGCCCTTTACAACATAATAGTCTCGTATTAGTAAGAACATAGAAAGCTTACAAGTTTATTACAATAGAAAAGAAACCTAAAGTGGCATCAATGTTTGTCCTCAAATCTTCAGGACATTCCAAAAGTCATGAAGAAGTCTAGTCCAAGCTTCTACCTCTTAGGAGTACAATCACTCTTCAAAACATACACTTAGTAGTAAAAATAGAAGAAATATAGGTTATCCCTATTAATTGTACAAAGTATGGAAACCATGCATAAAAATCACTTAACATGAAAATGGGATGTTTTGTTGTATTCACGTATTTTCTAGTTGAAAAGTCATCATGCACATTTAGAGAGTACATAACCAATCCATACTTTAAGGAAAATGTCTTTCATGTTCATATGAAGCAACATTTATGGTGAAAATTTATGTAATGCATTAATGGATTCATAATACTTCACATTATAAGGAACTGTACCACAATCCCTCCCTAAGTGTACTTGTGCAATGTGCAAGTGAAGTGCTATACCCCCACTCACACCAAGATAATCCCATGAAGAAGTCATGGATATAGTTCACATGCATGTCATATTCATATCTATAGTTCATGATCATGTTTAGGATTTATAGTACATATTCATGTAAGCATGCATTAAATTATAAGCATCATGTTATTATAACACATACCGCCATCACTCTCAAGGCTTACTTGTGCAATGCATAAGTGAAGCCCCATACCTTCACCAAAAATATGTAAAACTTCTCAAGTAATCATAGAACATACTCATGTTCTTATTCTTGTCATGTATCTTGTTCTTGCCATGTAGGGAGATATACCATTAACCGACATAGATTATGGTGAGCTCCACGAAATCAGATGTCATGAACCCATACGGAAAATATGTGTCTTACTTGCCTAAGGTAGGACTAACCAGTTTAGCTTTTAGGTGGATCCACTAGCTAAGTCTTATGGGGGGTGGGTACATAGTTATGGGATAAGGAGAATGTTCCTACAAACCCGGACTAACTGAGGTAAAAGGTCTCCACCTCTTGTTCCTATCCACTCGGTGTTAAGCTTAATTCCCTTTATTAGTCATGTTAAGTCTTTACTTGTGATCTTGTTAATGGAAGAATTCATAACATTCATACCATCATGGTATCATGGTAACTTATAGAATCATTAGGTAAAAATGTCCTTTGAATCTTAGAATCAACAAAGTGTGAGTGATGGTGTGGTTTGGGACATTGATTAGGGAGTTTAGGGGGAAGTTTGGTGAGGCTAAGTGTTGAATCACAACTCCTATATAAGAGGTTTGAGTCAACCTACGACTCATAGGTTGCCCCTCGTGAGTCCAAGTTGTTTCGACATCTTTTTGGACCTTCCCTTGGGGGTCCTTAGGGGGGTATATATACATGTTTAGGTATAGAACCCTTGTATAGGGTTAGGGGAATTAGGTTAGGGCTTAGATATTCCATTTTGACTTTATTAAGCTACTATTTGACATGATAGACTCTAGCTTAAGTATTTAGATTTTTGGGGTGTTACAATATCTATGCTAAAGTGATAACTATTATTATAAAAAAAATTCACACAGTAATAAAGACTTTTCCCAATGTCCTCCAAGATCAATCTAACATGCCCTCAACATGTCTTCTAACACTTGAATATTCCTATCTGATTGTCCATACATATGTGGAAGGTTGTACTAAATGTGAGTTGTGTGACTAATTCATCATACAGTTTCCTTCTAAACTTGGATGTGAACTGGATACCACAATCTGAGATGATACAAAGGGGAACCCAATGCAATCTCACTATGTATTTATTATATAAATTTTAGAAATTTGCTTAGAATTATAATCTACTCTTACTTGAATAAATTCGGCTGACTTAGTTAATCTATCAATCACTACCCAAATAGAATAAAACTTATCCAAAGTGTTGGGAAGATCAACCAAAAAATCCATGACTATTCTTTCCCATTTCCACTCCTGTAACGACCCGAGAACACTCACAAGTCGTTACGGCATATTCAACCTTGAAAAAGTCTTATACCATCCCTTAGCATACGTCATAACTTGTATTATGAGATAAAAACATGGAAAAATTAAAACCATTACTTTGGAAGTTTAACTTTACTTCATATAAGGAATATAGAATCTAACTTCGTCACAATGTACCATCTAAACATAAACGAATAGAAAACTTTGGACTTAGACCTTACATCAACGAGAACATCTCGAAATAGGAAATACAACAATGTCTTTCAACATAACAAGAGAACAAGTAAGCTAGAACATAGGGTCTTGTCCTCGGACTTGAGGACTCAACAACTTGGAGAAGCAAATCCAAGTGTCTTGAGAAGTGGCCTTGAAATCTCCTCAAAAGCCCGAACCTACATTGTTTGGGAAAAAGGGAAGAAAATATGGGTTAGTACATCACACTTACTAAGTATGACTTCTAAGCATAAAAATCATAAATGCATGTATAAAAGAACATTTTAATCAAAACATTATTTTTACAAAGTAAATCCAATATACACATAAAGTAAGCATCATAAGCGAACCCGACATGATATCATCCCAACATGTAGACAAACCACACAATACTTGTGCAATGCAAACAATATTAATCCCATAACCCTATCAAAAACTAAGTATCACATTAATCAACCTACTTCATACATACATTCATAATCTCAATATTTCATCGTGACATTCTTTGGTCATAAAGACTATACATAGCGTAATATACATAAGTCATAATCAACATAATCATAAAAGAACACCAGTGGAACCATCTCTCAGGATCCTACAAGCGCAATGTGTAATAGAAGTCTCATACCCTTCCTCACACTATGTAGAAACCCCTTAAGAAAGCCCTAGTGAGAGTCCATGCATTTCACTTATTCATTTACTTTAACATTAGGGAAAGAGGTTGCAATAACCGACATTAGAGCATGATAGCCATACGGAATCCGGTGTTCTACTCCCACACTGAAAATAGAAGGTTAACACTTGCCTAAGGTGTAACTTTCGTACATAGCTAAAAAGGTAGATCTACTAAGATAGAGTCCTATGTGGGCACATAGTTAAGGGTCAAGGATATTGTTATAAGAAACCCTTAATTTCTAAATGTGGGAGTGTCCATCTCGTGAGACAACACATATATTGGGAATCTGGACTTACTAAACGCGAGGAACCCATGTGGCGAGCCGGACTTACTAAACGTGAAACCCCCATCTATTTTATATGCCCTTTCGGTGCTAAGCATCATTTAGCTTTAGTAATCATATTTAGTCAAAACATAATTTTGCATAAGCCAATACTAGACCCTTATGTAAACATATTATCGTAATTGTTCGTAGGTGATCATAAGTGAGAACAATCCTTTCACTTTAGATACATTAGCAACTAAGTAAACCTTTCACTTTAACAATTCATTATAATCATGAGAACTACATTTCAATCATATAACCATCACAACATAACATACATTCCTACTTCATAGCGAAATCAAGTTCATAGGAATAAGGATGAGGGAACCTTGTCATCAATATCACGACAACACATTAGCTACAACATCATTACTTTCTAAGTAATTCATCTTACATAATTGAGTTCAAGAAAGAACCAACATTCATATCTTCTTGCCCTTCATGGAACTTCATAATTCATTCCCCAAGAATACATAATCAATACATAAAACAAGGTTATTCATGAAGTAATACTATAATTAACATCAATACCAAACAATGGACATATTAATCATCTCCACAATTCACCGTATCAAATTAAGGAAATTAAGGAAGAAAATGGGTCCATTGGAATTTTAGGTGAATAACAAGATTAACCATCATTGTATACTTCTACAACATATACAACATTAAATGATCATAATTCATCACAATTGATTCATAGTTTCGATTTTCAAAGAAGACCCATGTATAGAGAAAAACCCTAGATTTGGGGGAGTTCAAAAACATATTTGAAAGGAACTCTAGGGGAAAAGAATACCAAGAATTAAAGAAACCATTCCTTAATAAAGATTTTCTCCATGAATTAGAGTAGAAAACTTGGGAAATTGATCTTCTTCTTCAAGCTTCAATGCTTCTTCATTGGAGGTTGAGTAGAGAGAGAATTTAAAGAGAAGTGGGAGTAATTTGGATTTCAATTTGGGGAATTGATTTGGGTGGGTAAATTTGGCATAAAACTGGCTTAATATCAATATGTAAGTTTCCCCTAAAATACCCAAAAGACCCCTCACTTAATTTGTACTTTTTGTGAAGTCAAACTTGACTTCAAATTTTAGAATTTTCGTAGGGAACAATTCTACATCGCGGATCTGTTCCCACAAGATCTCCGAAATTAATTTTTCATATATCGAGTCCACGACGTGGACAAAACGTATTGGCCTATGGTTAACCTAGGGCGTGATGTGGACTCATTTCTTCCATATACAATGGCCTGCTGCTTGGGCTACTTGTTGGACAATAGTTGGGTCCTTCCCAAGGACCTTTAGGGTGGTCCTTGGGGGGTTAAAATTCACACTTGGAAAAAATAGTATAAAACTTTTGTCTGCCAAGAAGAATCAGAACAATACAAAACTGATTGACATTCTCTTCCTCACTTTTCAAATAGACAAAAATTACATTATTAAATACTATCAGAAGCGAATCAAGAAATGGTTTAAACACCCCATTCATTAAACTCATAGAAATTGTAGGCGCATTGGTCAAACCCAAAGACATAACAAAAAACTCATAGTCCCATGTGAGCTTATTAAATTGTTGGTAATTTATGAACATTCTCATGCTACCATCCTTCTTCTTAACAAACAAAAGTTGAGCACCCTATGGGAAATTACTAGGGCGAATAAAGACCTTGTCAAGAAGCTCTTGGATTTGAGACTTAAGCTCTCTTAATTCTATCAGAGCCATGCAATATGGAAAGATGAAAATTGGCTCTAAATGAATCTAAAAATCTATATCTCTATCCGAAGCATACAAGGAAAATCATTGGGAAACACTTCACTAAATTCGAAGACCACATGTAGACTCAATAGATGGAGCCTAAATCTCAACATCCCCAATATGAGCCAAATAAGCCAAACAACCCTGTTCTACTAATTTACTAGCCCGAATGGAAGATATAATCTTAGCTTGCTTAGACTTGTACACTCTTTCCCAACCTAATTTTTTCCTTCCTCGAATTTCTAGAGTTACAAGCTTAGTATTACAATTAAGCACATCATAATAGTGGATAACCAAGTCATGCCTAAGATTATGTCAAAGTCAATGGTATAAAAAATCGCCAAATTAGCCCAAGTTTGAAATTCCATAAATAAAATAGGGCAAGCATGATAGACATGTGTAACTATGACCGACTCTCTAATAGGGGTAGAAACATGAATGGGGGTCTCTGCCTCATTCTTGCCCAGAAAAGAATAAAATTGAGCCTTATCATCTTGAAGAGCTACTTCCTTTCCTGGTTGCGCATTACCTCTAACTCCATGGCGTCATCGATTACCTCATTGCCTATCTTGTGGACGTCCTCTAGCATTATTACTATTCCCCACGGGTACCACCGCTCTAGAAGATAGGTGCACAGACTCAAGCACATACGGATTATTACAACCTCTCCTCATATGCACATGTTCTCCATAATTTTAGCAAGTACAATCAAATGATGGTCTGTCGTTCGTCGAAGGCGTGACTCTCTGGATATCATGAAAATTATTAGATGGAGTAACCCAGTTATTACATGTAGAGGCAGGCATAGAAAACTCAATTGTCTTGGCTACCAACGTTGGTCTACTGGATCATCTAGAATAAGATCCTTGGAAATTACTAAAATTCTTGGCTCTCTTAGACAAAACTTAGCCTGATCGTTTGCCTCACCCCTTCCACTTTATAAACATAGGTTGTCCCCTCATTAAAGCTCCTCTCTGTAGAAGTCATATGAATAGATAATACTTGCAACTTAGAATTCAATCCCCTAGTAAATAATTGGATCCTCTCCTCTTCTATAGTTACCAACTGCGTAGTATATCTAGATAAAGCATGGAACTTGGCCACATAAGCAGCCGAAGACATACCACCTCGCTCTAAGGCAATGAACTCATACTTCTTCTGATCCCTCAAAGTTTTAGCTACATAATTTTCTACAGACAAAGCATGAAATTGGGTGCAAGTAAGTGGAGGAAAAGTAGAATATCTACACTCTGTATTAACTCTCCACTACTGCTTGGCCTCACCTTGAAGTTGGAGTAGAAACTAAACCCCATATTGATGAAAATACCCAATTTATGCAGCGTCTCATAATAGTCTAAGATAAACTCATAGGCATCTTCAGTTTTAGAACCCAGAAATACCGGAGGCTTAATCTTCAAGAACATAGTCAACATGTCATGCTCATTACCGGTCAAAATGGAACCCAAATAAGGTCGGATGGAAACATCCGTACCTACATTCCCACCTGTCTTTGGTGCAGAGCTAGCAACATGAGGATTAGAAGGAACTTGAGCAGATTGAAGCACTTCAGGACCAGCCAACCCTTTCAAGAACGCCATAATATGTTGAGCTAACACCGGATTGATGGAGGAACGATCGTAGTCTCCGATAACACCTCTTCCTTTTATCCGTTTGCGTCAAAATCTCCAACCTTAATATCCTCTTCTATCTCATCACTATAGACTGGCATCGTCTCATTTTGAGGAGAATTCTGAACCCGTACCTCATTCCTAAAAGGTGCTACACTTCTACGACCTCTTACCCAAGCGCTTCCTCTACCCCTGCCTTAACTGCGACCTCCCGTTGTATGTTCCTTAGTTGGGGCAATTATGGGAGCTGCAGGACGAACACTGTTACATCTAGTGTTAACCATCTGCAGATAGAAGAGGGAAGGATGTTAGATACCAATTTGAATCGACAGTTACGAATTGAAATCAAGTTATATCATTAAAGAAGACAAGATAAAATAGAGACATTTTCTAAATTCCTATAGCCTCTCGAAGAAAAGTAAAGGTGTCCTTGTACCTTTCCACGAGACTCTACTGAGTCATTTTGGTACATCGAGATCAATGAACCTAGGCTCTGATACCAACTTTATAACGACCCAAACCATCATGATTGGCAGCCACGCTAACTCTTTGATGGGAAAACCACTAATACAACCCAAAGCAAGCAACTAAACCATAACTAAGGCTTCTCAGTAAAATAAAATGAAGTTCCGATAAACTTCAACAATATTTCTCAAGAATTAAATTAATAATGCAGAAGAAAATAACACCTAGAACCTTAAAATCAATGTTCCAAAACTGCTAAATGATAAGCAAGTCTAAAACAAGAAGGGTTATAACTCCAACTATCATAAAATATCTGAAGAAGTAATCTAAGTCCGGAATGTTGACATATACTTAAAGAGAATCCAAAGCAGCCCGAAAGATGCTAGCTCAACCTTGAATTTAGGAGCAACGATCACATATCTTCTAAGCGATGTCTATCAATAACCATCGGACGATAACCTGTACTCTATAAACATAAGCGAAAGTGCGGCATCAATACAAAACCACAATGTACTGGTAGGATCACGCTATCCTAGTAAGTGCAACATAAACAAGTTTATACAACAATATAACCATGCAATATATCGAACATACATAACATTGATTATCACATGATTTAAAAATACACATTTATAACAAGTAGTTGGTTCCCCCATGTAATCCTATCCGAAACTGTTCGTGCACTAGAATGTGGTATCCAATCCCATAGTTATGCCGGAACGTGGCAATTTGATCCTATTTTTATGTTGGAACTTGAAAATCTGATCCAATTTAATTATGTCAGTACATGGAAGTCGGATCCATCACACGATAATCACAAACAACTTTATACTTCCAAGTCATAACATGACTAATTCAAATTGCTTTATTGAAATTTTTCCTATGGATTTTTTCTAGTTGCCCACCATGAAAACCCATATAAACAATCTTTTGTGATCACCACACCACAATACCATTCCTGTAATTTCTAATTAGGTCATCATGGAACAAAATGATAACCAACAAATGTTGTGGTCCTATTAGCCAACTCAATTTAGTCAAAAAATCTTTCTTCCCCTTTTTACCAACAATTTTAGTACTAGCATATGTGTCAATAGTTTTTTCAAAATTTGAATAATGAATTGATATGTTGTAACAATTAATGAAGTATCTTAACATTCACCCTAATTTTACACCTTTTTGTTATAAGAATTACTCTAATTCGAAATCAAAGAAGGTAAATACTCCATTTGTTTCATTTTATCTTTTCGCTTTCAACTTTTTAGATTTTTTTCATTGATTTGAAATTAAAAAACAATAAGCTGATAACGATTATCTATAAATCAAAGCAAGAAAAACTTGAAGATGGTACTTGGATATGGTTCAAGTACAAACAAAAGACATTAAAAAATTTTCCATTTTGAGATTTGCACTTTTAACTCTTTTTTCATGTCATAGAATTTTTTATTTAGTTATCAATTTTCTTGAAAAAAATCAATAAATCTAAATTATTGACATTATAGGGACATGTAAAAAATCTGTCTCTATACCATTACTATATAGATTTTATTTACTTTTTCACAAAAATTGAAAAATGAATGAAACTTTCTATGACATTAGAAAATATCAAAGAGAGCAAATCTTAAAAAATGAAGAAATTTTAATTGTCTTTGAACCACACTTGTACTGTATCCATGTATGATATGTAAGTTTCTCTTGATTCAATTCGGTGATAACATTTATCGACCTATTTTTCTTGATTCCAAATCGAAAGTACAACACTAAACTCTAAAAACAAACTCATAATATGAAAATGGAGGAGTACTTATATTCTATGTGTTTTTAAATAACAAAGAAGTTTGTAGAAAGTAAGCATTGTTTTACATGAATATATTTTGTCTACCTAAAACGGGAGGCAATCTTGGTTTAGATACTTTATTTATCTTTCAAAAGCTATGCGTGAAAATTTATGGTGAAAGTTAAGAATTGGAAAATCTTGATGGACAAATTTTACACTGATAGGTATAGCAAAAAGGAAAGTCCATTATTGGTCCATTGAAAAAGAGGTTCATATGTTTGGAAATACATGACAAAGAGAGAACAGAGAAATTCTTGAGAAGTACATTTGGTGGAAAACAAGAGGTGGTTCAACTAACATTTTGTATGAATATTGGATAAAGCTTGGTTCCTCCCATCAAGAAGATAAATATCATATTTGTTTAAAATGAAAGAAATACACATTTGATTAATGAAAAGAGCTCGCAGATAGACAGACTACATCAAATTGTCCTAGAAATAATATTCAATTATATTTTGGGGCATTTGAGTAAATTTTCTCACTATAGATCTTGTTGATAGACCATGGTTGGTTCTCAATAACACATGTAAATTTAAAGTTAGTTCTGGAGGGGACTTATTGATAGTTAAGAAGGAAGCAAACTATCAATAAAATCATATATGGGGGAAATATCCGCCTTTCACATTTTATTTCTTGATAAGGAGACTTCGGAGAAATGAAATTCCTCTAGCTACCCTTGTTGCTTGATGTAAAAATTATGTGGATCCTAATTGCTGTGTTGTGCAGTGCCCATTCTAGAAATAGATAAACATTTTTTCCTCTTAAGTTAAATGATCTTGGCATGAAAGTGTTTTAGAATTTGTACTGCTTTGCAAAGACCTTGGATAAAATTAAAACATAGTGTGTAGAATTAGAGCAATGCGTCTAGTAATGAAAATCTAAGGATTATAGAAATAAGGAAAGTTTGTTCAGGTGACGCAACTTCAATCTACAGACCAACTGACAGAACAATCAATCGACGGTCCATAGACTCCTTCCATTTGTCAAGACTTAGAATATTTTTTCTCTTTTTGGATGGCTTCCTCTCTAAATCAATCGACGGACCAACAACACAGTCCATCGATCCATCTAAGGTCCGTCGATGCCCTCCGTAACTCTACACTAAGAATTTTTCCAAACTCGGTTACTTGATCCTTCTTTGAACCAAACGACGGTTCACCAGTACAGATCGTCGATCAATCGACGGGCCATTGTTGCCTCTCATAGTTCCACACTCGATCAGACCTCCCTAATTTTCCTCCAATGTCCTGAGCTTCTCATCTACGGTCACCAACTATGATCGATCGATCAAACGACGCACCGTTGATGGCATCCGTAGGTCCTGTTCTGCACTTTTTCAGTTGTTTTCTTATCTTGCCGCCTGAACATCTTTCCTGCAAAACAAAACTCAAAACTTATAAAGATAACTACAAAAAGGCTTTAGACACACAAATTTTAAGTGAAATTCATTAGAAATGCCAAGAAATTACGACACATCAACACCCTCAACTTAAATTTGTGTTTGTCCTCACGCAACACATTATGACCCTAAATGATACTTGTACAAAAGCATACATTTTTAAGCTCTAGCAATCACATGACCATCAATCACGACTCTTTCCTTATTTAGTACAAGCTTACACTTTCAGGATCGAAAAGCTAACTTATGCCGATCACATCATGACACAAATTCACCATGCAACAGACAATTCTACTGTTTTTTCCTCTCACCAAGGTACCAACTTTCTCACGATGCAACTAGTGCCATCACTTCAAAAGAAATCCTCATTTTCCACACAATGATTTTGCATTTTGGTTACAAGGATATTTGTTTCAACATTAGTGCTCAAGAATAAGTTCAAATATAGTTAGTACTCTTCGCCATAGGCTTGCCCTTATTTTCACTGCTTAGGTTCACCTCACTAGACTCTAGGATCACGGTAGGACTTTCTTGGCTTGTAACGTAGGCTCATGATCAGGTGTGGTACAATTGGGTACATTTTTAGTGAGTTTTTGCTCTCCTTGACATTACCGCTAAGCTTCCTACCTCTTATATCTCTTCACTTCTCTTCTTTGCCTTGTTCCTTTTTTGGATATGAAGTTTACTTCTTGTTGTATCTTTTTTCTCTTAAAACTGTTATTTCTCATTTTTTCAATCAATTGATGATTCGACAAGTCACATCTTTCGATCTCTCAAGATTTTCTTTTCAACATCCAACTCTTTTCATACCCATTTTAGGGTCCTCGCTCATAATAACCACCCTCAACTCATGACTTTTCCATTAATTGAGGTACACAATACCCGATGTCGGGTCAGGTCCAAAAGAGGTCACTTACTGCATTAGCCATCCTAAACTTATGCTTTTGGCCTAAATCAGGGTTTACATGTTCAAGGAGTTACTGGGGCCAAAACATTAGACCTTGGGAATGTGAGTTGGTGAATAAAAAAAATTGCTCTATTACAGGATCAACATATTTGGATGAAAAAGGGATAGTAATTCATTTGGTTAACTTATTTTAGATTAGATATTGGCTATTAGAACGAGGATCTATGATCACTCCTAGCTTCCAACGCAAATTCCTTTCGCAGGACTAACCGGGCATGTTCTAGCTAGGCTCAAACTTTTTTAACACTCAAAATATCCTCACCCACTCTTGGCACATCGTTGCACTATCTATTAATCAGATTTCCTAGTTCAGGTTTTAGTTGAAGGTCATGCAGCGGGTGCCTATTTATGTCATATTTAAAGCCAACACATTCAATAAATAATAACCTATTATGCAAGCACAACAGTGGATGTGATATCCTTTTTATTAGTCATCATGCTTTTCATACTTCATTACTTTATACTTCATAAGACATGTCAGTTCAACAAAAAATTAAGCAGTCTCTCGGGGAAAAAGAACACATGCAGGAAAAACCCAAGAGAGGATTGTGAGTTGGGTTACCAGAGTTCACACCTATCACTCACTTTCTATTACCCCACCCCTACAAAAAATATTGCAATTATCCCCAATGTATAAAAAATAAAAAATACATAGTGGTAGGTGAAGTACTCTTGTAGCGCATAACGCCGAAGAACTCTTAAAATATGGGTGGGTCCGGTTTCCTGGAACCCGCAAGATCGTCACTTGGTCCAACCTCACTAGTGCCTCCATCAGCCTCCGTACCATCAATAGTGCTTCTCTCCCTGATCACCGGTACAATACTCGAGGTCCCAGTAACCATCTCGAGTGCTCTCCTGTGACGTATCTCTTCATCTACCTATGAGTCCCCCTTAGCTCGCTCCAACTCCGTCTTCTCTTTCCTTCTCGCACGTGCATCATCACCGGCCTCAATGGTGTGGCTGGAGCGGTGCCTTTTGGTACGCGTATGCTGATCAGACAGTGGCTCAGCAAGAACCCTGAACAAGGCCTCTAGTACCGTGGCCTCTGCTAACTCAGTGGGATCACTCTCTGGCTCAATCATCCTCATCTCTTAGATGGTATCGACGTCGGATCGCAAGCTGGCCAACTCATTCTTGATTTGTCTTAACTGGGAGAACCCCCTAGAAGTAACATGACATACTTGACCTCTCGGTGGTCTTATACCAGCCCATAGTCATCATTCATCACATTGTTATAGGTAAATTTAGCAGAAAATTTAATACTTTTCATAGCACATCGTAGGCTACATCACTTTCATTAGTATAAAAATAACATAAGTGCATAGTTACACTCTAAGTCTCTTTTTCCATATTAGACTCAACATCAATAGATTAGAATAGGGACACGACCCTTCACAACATAAAATGATAACTAAGCTATTACATATACTCTATAAAAAATTTGACATAGGAAATCCTTGAATCATAAGGACCCCTTATCTTGAGCTTGGGAAACACATATCAAGCACCTTCACTTTAGAGACATCCTTTAAGCATCCATAACCTACACTTAGCATCCATATCCTTTAAGCTCTGCTAAAATTCACTTACGTCACACAAAGTGAGACCACCCATACAACCTGTAAATGTGCCTAAACGACCCTTAAGATTACCTATAATGAGTCACATACACACTTAAAGACATTAAACATATCAACACATATACACTATGACATTTCCTCATCTAAGGCTATCAAGAGACTTACTTAAGTTATAAAAAGAAGATAACGTCAATGATTGACCTCTACAAGACTACCTAAATAATCCTTAAGACTTCCTAAGTTTGGATCATGTCCACATAATCAACATCTTCCCTAACTAGAGTCATTCTTAAGACTCATCTAGGTAAGATACGAAGTGACCATTTCTATTCCCCCTTCATACCTTAACTAGACAACCCTTAACTACTCTGTATGGGTACTTATTCCATTTACATACTTCATAACATGAGTTATTAGTTCATTAACTCATTAAGGTTCATACACCACATAAAGGACATTCATGTACTGGTCTTAGACAAGACCTAGGGACTCTAACTAACACCTTCAAAGACTATTGTGCAATGCCTACATAGCGCCCAATACCATCACCTAAACTTCATAGAACTTCTCTAGTTCTAGTAAGTATCCCACATGATGAGCATAGAAAATAACCAACATAGACCATGATAGCTAGACATGGAATCCGGAGTTCTAACCTACTCCGGTGAGAGTGTTCTACTTTCCAAGGGTAGAAATAGGACACATCCCATGTAGGCACATGGTTAAGGAATATGAAGGGCTTTTATTCACTCTAGTCTCATTCTCAAGTAGAGGTACATTGTACTCTAGTCTCATTCTCAAGTATAGCTACTTCTGATTACATAATCACTCGGTGCTAGCCTTGGTTCTCATATAGTAATTGACATTAAAGGATCACATGAAGAGGGTTCCTTATCTAGTTCATAACCCAATCAGATTTCACCCTACCAAAGAGGTCCACTAGGACTACCTTTCAATGGCGACTAAGATAGCTCATTATGACTTTCCTGAGGATTAATATGATGACGTTCCAGCCAATTAACCTTAAGTCCACCATTTCATTACATGAAGGATACCATTACGACTCTCGACTTCAACATTCATATATTCTTTACCACATACATGACCTTATTATTATCCTCTAAGTTATCACATATCTTTTATTCATACATGACAAGGGTGCACTAAGCCTACCTAGTCAAGACATCTCATATTCACATATCATTCATGCATATATCAAGTAAGGGACACAAGTCTACCAAACAAGACATAACATTCTTTTCCCTTATCAATATAGCATATCATTCTTTTAAGATTTAGGAATGAACCTTATCTTCTTAATGTCATACTATACATTACCATATCATCATCAATATAACCATCATAACTCATATAGTCAAGTAGGAACAATCATGTATCAACTCTAAGACTACACATATAAGTACATAGTCATAGTCTAACATGATCACCCACATAACATCAATAGAATATATATACTTTCACATTGCTTAACATGTAGATAGATATCATCATACTTCACATAATCAACTACACAAATATCCACATTACTTCAAGTAGTGCCGACAAGTCCATGATCATCATATTGCATAAGGGAAATAGGGCAACTTACCTCTCCACCACATCCTAATCACCTCAATTTGATGCTAAATCATCCAATTGAACACCATAAGGCCCTTACCAATGGCCATGAACAATAATTCAATGTAGAAACTATGATAATAAATAAAACTAGGTCATTGAATAAAGATTCATCCATCTAAGATAACCTAGATATCAATTGAATAAAATTCTTACATCATTAGAAAGCCCATAGAAATCTACATCATAATTCATCAACATTTAATCAATATCAAGTAACCCATAACTTAGTCAAAAATCTAGGGTTCATCAAATTCATGGGTTTATAGGTAATTTTGGATAAAATCATCAATGCAACATCAATTAAATCATTATTCAATGTTTAGAAATCATGAATGCAAGAACCCACGGTAGAATCATGAAATTGGACAATTCAACTTGAAAACTTTAGAAAACATCTTGAGAATTGGGGCTCCTTGATGAAACGAGTTTCAAGGATCAATATCCATACCTTGATGAAGCTAATTCTTCACTTTTATAAGAATCTCCACTCAATTCTTCACACCATGATCTTCCTTGACTTCGAACTTCGATGGAGTCTATGGGAGTTCTTAAGGGATTTTGGGGTTTTGATTTGGAAGAATGAAAAAGTCTAAGTGTTAAACACTTATACACATGTTTAAAATACCCAAAAGACTCCTAATGTTATGCCAATACCCTAATTTTGAAGTGGGGTTAAATTACAACATCACCCCTCAACTTAAAGTGATGGTGCACGCAGGTAGGCCACCATTGACGAATGCCCCATCGACGGGACGTCATGTCCTTAGTCGATGGGTTTAGCGACTTGCATCTGGGATTTCTGCTCCCCAGTCTAAGGACCAGATGACTCCCACCACCTACCGGGCGTTGTCCAGGCCAATGGTCGTCGAATGCCATCCATAAGTGGACTGCCTTGGGCAGTTTTGGCCACCAACATGGGTCCTTCCTCAAGGAACCTTGGTTGGTCCTTGGAGATGTTTGCTCGGAAGTTTCCAATCCAAAAATGATCTTATACAAGCTTATCACCTATCACATGAATTTCATCCAAAACGAACACGTAAAACTCAACGAAACATGCCTAGACACACAAGTCATTTTAAGGCACATCTTTCGAACGTCATGGACGTTTGACCTCCAATCTCCACGAAACTTGACACACTGATTATATATGGTATAATAAATAATTTAATGACCTTACAACCTCATTAATCACACATAATAAGATAAAACCACATATGAGGCACATAGGTGACTTAGTCATTGAATGTCTTAGTCGGCCCTTGAAGTTTGACTTCCAATGCACCTAATACTTTATACACTACCTAAATACCATATATTATACCTATTTAGGACCTTATACTAACAATTCCAACATGTTAGTCTCTAGTTTACCTAAATTATTTTCGGGGTCTTACAAGTCTAAATCTTAATCTAGAGCCTAACATGAGATTCTAAGAGTTGTAACATTGTTTTAAGTCAATTATATTGTATATTAGTCAATTAAGAAGTTTTAGAATCAAAACATCAAGGAACATTCATGACATGTGAAAACTAGTTCAAAAGGTACTAGTGTGCCTTAGCCTATTTGACTAAGTTTTAAGAGTCAAAAAATGATGAGATTTTATGGTGAGGTTTCTAACACGTATTATAGTTGGTTTATAGTCAAAACGTTTGGGTACTATTCCCCAAGGACCAACCAAGGTGCCTTGATGAGGACCTTGCAATTTCGCAAAAAGTTGCCATGAGGTAGTGCCCATCA
Organism: Solanum chmielewskii; assembly: GCA_027704785.1. Taxonomy (NCBI): domain Eukaryota; kingdom Viridiplantae; phylum Streptophyta; class Magnoliopsida; order Solanales; family Solanaceae; genus Solanum; species Solanum chmielewskii. The sequence continues at coordinate 34,252,698 of JAKWIX010000320.1, forward strand.
GCGGTTGTAGCAGACGATCCGTTGATGAAACGACGGGGCGTCGATGCCTCCATCGATGAGGAATTATATAATTTTCTGAATGTAATTTTGGAACTCTTACCAAAACCACAACGTACAAAGCGGAGGCCACACTGCCCATCGAACTGACCTACGACCCGTCAGTTGGGGACTCATAGGTCAGGTCTATGTTTGGCTATGTTGTTTTAATTAATTCATTTAATTAGTTAATAGGTTAATTACTTAATTAAGGATTAATGGAGGTTCAACTAAGTTAATTAAGGACCTCTATATAAAGACTTAGCCTAGTTAAACTAGACCGAACTCTCATAATTTCCCAAAAACCCAATTGGTTTTCCTTTTCTCTTCTTTCTCTCTCCCAAAGAAACTACATAAAAGACTAAGCAAAGGATGGTTCTAGAGCTGCAAAGGATCAAGTTTTCTCAATGAAACTTCATGAATTATTAAGTTATGTGATTCCTTTCACCTTTGGAATCTCATTCCCCAAAGGGTTCCTCCATTTTGATTTCAAAAGTATGAAATTCAAGTGACTTTTCTTCCAATACAAAATTGATCTTGTGAATTGCTTTGTTTATGATTCCTTTTGGTTATTATGAGTAAATAAACATGTATTATGAATAAATTAGAATACTTCCTGATGCATTGGCCTAGTGGGTGGAAAGATGACCTTTGCCCCTTAACCATAGGTTATGATCTTAAATATAATTGACTAGTATTGATACTATTGGCTTAGTTATTGTGTGAATGATTATTATATATTTTTATTATGTAAAGTTATGAGTAAATTGTGATATATTGTAATACAATTATGATAGTTCTTGAGTAATTAACATAGGTTGTAGTAGATCATGAATTTGACCTAAATCTCTAATATTAGGCTATGAACTAATGATGAATCATTGTGTAGTGATTCAATTGATTTTATTATTATGTTGGTTACTTTTGTGTAATGGTATTAAAACCATTGTTGGGTCGAATTGAGGATGGTTGATGGTAAGACCTTGATGATGGCTTGTGAAGGAGAGTGGGGTAATTGTTGTGATCTCAATTCTTTACTTCAATTATGATTACTTGTGACTAAGTGATGAAATTATATTGCAGTATACCTTATATTAAGATTTATAGGGTTGGTAAGATGTTGAATTGGAATGACTTGAACTATGGTTTGTGAGTTGTTGTCTAAGATGTAAATGATATAAGGATGGTGATAACTTACCAATCTGCCTTATCATGATATGATATGTAAATGTGCTAACCTCACATGTATAAATTGTAACGAAAGGAAAATACTCATGCATTTCTTATTGAGATATGATGATGATGATATATAAGGGATAAAACCTATGACCTAAAATAAGATATGATCATTAATAAAGGCTTAAATACATTTCAAAAAGGGACTCTAAATTAGCACAGAGTGAACTACAGTGAGGAGTGTCCCATCCCACATAGGGAAGGTAGGATCACTAATATGCTCATGATATTGGAGACTATAATTCATGTAACATAAAGAGGGTCCCAACTGCATCTCCTAGTTCTTTAACTATGTTGCCTCACTAGGAATACTAGCTAGTGGATCCACCTAGATGTTATGTTTATATTTTTGTACTACCCTGTCAAGTAGTCTGCCTTCTTTCGACGTAGGTTCCATAACACAAGATTCGACCGTAGCTCATGTGATCTTTGTGGTTAAGGTAATATGTTCCAAAAAAATAAAATAAAGTAATGAATGAACTCTAACTAGGATGACCTAAGGGGTCCAACTTAGTCTAGGTAGGGGTATGGGACTCTACCTATACATTGCACTAGTTAGCCTTGAGGGAAGTCTTAGAAGGATATTCTTATGTATGTATATGCTTATAATTGTAAATGATGTGTATAGGATGATCTTACATGTTAATGATATTAGGTGATGAGGGTTTCACTATGAACATGTGGTTGGTCTCTATTGTTAAAATATGTTGATGTTTACTCCTAATGATATAGTATGTGAAGTTGGACATTGTTCATGGTTCTTTTTGGGTTTACTAGATTGAGAAAGATTATGGTTCTTTGCTTGGTCATGGAACTAGTGGACTTAATGAGGATTCATGCATAATGGTCTTGCTTTGGTTATGATGTTATGAACTCTTACCCATGCTTGTTGATATTATAACTTGATGATAGAGTTTTCTTGATTATGGATTCTATTATGTTGATATATATGTAGACTTGACTAGACTTAGTATTGTTGGTCTTGTGATGTACATGGTCTTGACTTTATGTTTTAGATTCTCATTCTTGAAGTTGGGTAGGTCCTCACCACTTCGAGGACAATGCCATTTTTCTAGCATTGGATATTGATCAGTCTTAAAGAGAGTATGTTCATTTCCTTTCATTTGAGTACTAAAGATTGTATAGCCTATACGAGGCTCTTATTGTATTGATGTATGGGAGGCTATGCCCAATTGTTGTAATCTTGTTTAGATGGTTATGAGATGAGACATTCGTTTTAAGACTATGTTCTATCTTATATATATATATATGTGCTCTAAAAGTAGAAGACTATATAATCTTCTTATAAGAAGGCTCTACATATACTCAATATGAATATATTATGTGTATGCAAGAGGTCTATGTAAACCTCATGATACATAGAAGAGAAGTTTTAAATTTTCCGCATTTTTAACCTATGAATGTAATGATGTAAGCTAAGAGGCTAATTTGCTGTTTTGAGAGTCTATTTCGATGTGTAAGCCTTATTTTCTTCTCCAGGTTGCATATACCTCATCGTTCAGTTTTTCCCTGCAACTTCATTTTCTATAGTTCATCTTTTTTTTTTTGGTAACAACTATAAACATTACTATTCAACCAAAAAACATTTACATCTTAAAGAGCACCTATTCCTGGAGCAGTCATAGGACTCCAACAAACAGAAAAACTAATTACATATTGTTGCAATCCCATTATTTTGAATGTTTGCACCTGTCCAAATGTTGACCTTACTCCACATATCATGTATTTGCACTCATCATTAAAAGTAGACTCACTCTGTTAGATGAACAGTTCCGATGAATATAGAGAACATGAAAAAGTTAGATGAACAATTCATATGAGTCTTAAGAGTACACTAAGTTTTGGATTTTCTAAGCAATTTGTGAGTGAGTATAAAATTGGGGAGGAAGTGGATTGAGGCCAATTCGGGTATACTTGTTCTACTATTGTGAAGAAGGTGAGCTTGAAGGATCAAAACCTTCTTCGACTGCATATTGAATTACCTACAATGTCTAATTGTTGAAGTACATGGTGGGTAAAATTTGTCAATTTTATGAGTCCATCATCTTTCATTTAAGTTTGGTGTTTTAGCTTGTTCTCTCTGTATGTCAGAAACACCATTAGATTTTATGAGTCCATATTCTGCAGCCGATGTTCTTTTTTATTTTCTACTAATATTTGTTGTGTTTAGAAGGAGTTGATTACTTTGTGGTTGTTGAAATGAAACAAATCACGAGTTACAAATAAAATTCTAAAGAACGAGAAGAAAGTGTCAAAGATCATGAACATTAAAGTGAGTCCTATGCATATTCAGTAAGCGAGATACATTGAATTACTACTTGGAAGCATTTGAATCAGTAAGTATATATCTTGTTTATAGTGCGTTCAACTTTTTTTATTCCTCTTCTATTCATTAATAGCTTGTTTTAACTTTCATTGAACCTTTATAAGGTTCATTTTTAGCAACACAACTTGTTCTATTTCTTGCACTTTTTAAATTCAAGTGATTGATGACATGTCCTTGTTTTGTAGTTTGTCTAGGTGTAACTATATCAATGAGTGTTGAATGTGCCTCAAGAATTTGCCGGAGTCTTGCAGTCAGAGTTTAAATCATTGTATAGGGAGCTGGTTCTGTAATCTGAATCTAATTTGAAATATTGTATAAAGCTATTACTTTTATAGTTTTATACCTTTGCATATGCACATTTTGATCAAATTTTTTTATAAACCAAGATGATCTGGTGGATCTAGTTTCATATTGATGATCATATTTGTGGGGGTGGGGTTGTGATGCAAATTCCCAATTTCAGTGATGTAGCCATATTGTTGGTTATAATCCATGAATCATTGTTTATATTGTTTATTTAGCAAGTCGATGCAGGGTCAACTTCCCGGGCTTGTTGTTGATAAAAATAGAGTCGAAGTTTTGCAGCCTATGATAGGATATTTGCTATCATTTGATCTGAGCTGACTCTTTTGGAATTCATGTTTTGTATGCTCACTGCAGAATACAGAGACATCACTGATATCGACAACTGGTAGTCTATGATCCTAGTAAACTACTTCTTCTGGCCTAATTAAGCGCATTGAATTCACAAGCAGTTTCAAGATTTTTCACATTGATGTACTGTATTAAAAAAACAATCTTCGTTCACTTTGATCTGGTTTAGTATTCATATTTTAGGGTATCTTTCTTTTCATGCCTGAAAAAGTTAATTTTTTTGCTCTTATCTTTTGTATGTTTTTGCCTAACAGTGACTCTTTTGATTGAACTGAAATTTAGTTAATGACATTAGGTGAGATATGAAGCTATAAGGATTTATAATTTATAAGTTAAAGCTAAATAAAAAATTTGATTTAATACTGAAAGACAATGTCCTACTTGTTCATTATGCCCTTAAATGTACAACCATCACCTCTTGCAGCCTGTAAGTACTAGTTATAATATTCTCTTTTTTCTTGAAGTATCTCTCCTCCTAGATGATCCATGTATGTTTGGAGAGTGAACACTTTTTTTATCAGAACATTTAATGGTGGAACTTGTAATAGGGTCTTGAAAACTAAGTCAAGAACTTCTTGATCTTGGCAATTAATGCCCTATTTAGGGATCTTATCTTCTATTTTATGGCTTAAAATTTAGAATTTTTTTATCTTCCACTCAAGGTTTATTCTTAGTGCGTAAAACAAGGAATTAAAAGTTTCATATAAATTCATGGTTTATGATTCATAATCTGATAAGTTTCATGTTTACACAGTGATACTTTCAATGAGAACACTCCACCAACTGATGATTCAACATATATTTCATCTCTCGGATCTGCTGTGTACAAAGCAATGTCAAAAGCAAATAGCAACGCAGTGTGGTTGATGCAAGTATACTTCTTACTCTTACCACTAGTACTTTTACTTGGCTACTAATTTGTTTAATGATGGCATAAGGTGAGGTCTATGTGCTCTGTTTTAAATTTTGACTTGTATATAATTATTTTTGGAAGTGAACAACACAAGAAATGTGAGCTCAGTTCCGCTATTTTTATTTTATAAGATGAGATTTATGTTAAAAGCTTCAGTAAAAGGTTGTAAACATCCTGGACATTACTGTGTCAATAAGTAAAAAAAAGCTAACTTAAGAAATGGGGATTTAGGGTGTGTGTGTGGTGGTGTTAGAGCGGTAAAATAAGCGAGTTGACTACCAATGGGTGGGATCAATCAGTTGTGAACAAATATAGTATACGCTTGAGTTTCGTAACCTCTTATTTATATTGATTCAAACAGATACAGAAAAGACGGTTTAAGTTATCAAAAAAAAGAACCCCTGATATGGTAAACTACTTGTCTGGAAAGAAAAACATCTAGTGGATAGAATCCACTTTCTGGTTTTTCAAATTGTCTTTGTATATGTATTAACTAGAAGATGGAAAACCTCTGAAGCTCAATGGCTCATTGTGTTATTACTTCAACAATATATGATTATGAATGTGAGTCTTTGATCCTGGTGACTTAGAGTGAAAGTTGAATCAGTCACAAGATCTTTCTTTCATCACTTTTTAGCAATCCATAGATAAAATAGTATGTCGTTGTGTTTGGATCTTGTGGTTAATGAGAGTTCATTTATCATTGACTCCATTTACCTAGTATTGGTATTTGTCTAAACATATGCCTTTGAGACAAAATTTTCTTGTGATTGGCCTCTTTGCTCTAGAGTACATTACAGTTTAGTTTTGTATTTGTACATTGCTGCATGAATGCATGAACAAACTTCTTTTTGATTGACAATATGCAGGGCTGACTATTTTAAACTTACTCCAAAACTGGAAGTCACCACAGATGGAGGTACAATTTAGTAGGGGAAGTAGTCTTATTTCTTTTATATGACATGGTCAGACGGCCATATCATTTTGTACTTTAGTATATCCATTTATTGCTTCATATTTTTTTTATGTGTTGTGTAGTATTATTTTTACTATTTTTAGAATGTTAGAACAACAAATTCTAAATTGTTTTTATAAGTATAATGAGTATACTGTCACACATTTGACAAGTATCATATGTATTGAAATTGACACTCATCACTATGTGTGTCTACTGTGACAGACTTTGAATACATGCCCTATTGTTTTCTCCCAGATCTTATACTTTTTATACATGTTTAGTGATCATTTAACTGTGAAGGGATTGGGAAGGTGTTGGGTATTGAACAATATATTAAGTATATGAAATACATGATTCTCTAACTTTTAATTACTTTTGAATGTGCAGGAAAATGTTGTGGATTGAGTTTTCATGTCTAGAGGACAAAACTACACTCGATCTATTGTAGTGAACGATAAAGAGATTATTATCATAAATGTTGTTTGAATACATTTGGTTTTGTGGAATGTATTTCTAGTAGATATTTTTAAGTAATTTCTTTCTAAATGTATGGACATATTCTTGAAGTTTATTCAATTTGAAATATATAATTTTGGATTAATTATAATCTAATTTTGTGCTTTATATCACTATACAAAAATTCTACATTTGTCATACTTCAAAAGTGTGGCTGATTGTTTGTAAATTTCATCTTGTACATAAGAAAAGTTACACTTTATAACTGTTGTTTTAGGGGAAATAAAGTCTACTTTTAAAGTGTAACCAATAACAACGCAAAGGTCACACTTCTAAGTGTAGCACAATTAGATAAATGTGTTGCTAATGAAATACTCAAAAGAGTAGCCTTTATACCTCTTTGGCCACGATTTTTGAGTGTTTTTGCATTGCAACACTTCAAAAATGTTGTCTAATGTCAAAGGTTACGCTCCTTTAGGCCACCCCCTAAAAAGTGTTGCTAAAAGTTAGAAAGTGTGGCCTTTTATCGAAGGCCACACTTTTCTAAGTTGGCCGTAGGCCTAAAATGGTGTAGTGATAAGACATGTTCATAACATGTTCATGCATTCATATTTATGTAAATAGTTTACAACCTAGGAACTATCCTATCAAGACATACATGTGCTATACAAGTTCCCATACCCTTGTCCATACTAGTACACCGATCAAGTCATCATAGTTAAGAGATACATGACATAATTCATGTACATATACTTTACATGAATATTAGTAGACATTTGTGCATATGAGGATATCCTTTCATTAGACACCATGAACCTATACTACTTGTAAGCATGCATTAGGTGTGTATGTACATTGGACAACATAATCACCTAAGGGCAACAATCCTAGCATTGAGGCAGCAACCCATTAAAAGGTCACAATACACATTTCGGTCCCTTAAACCTTAGAAAACTCACATATAGAGTAATAGGAACAATGGACCACACATAACAACATTATAACATAGGAGGTAAGACATCTTGATACTTGAGTGTATGACTCCTAATCATGCTTAAGACCACACCTTCATGTAGGGGTTCATAGGTAGGGGTCATGGTACACAAGAATATTCTATCATCAATAGACTCTAACAAGGTCAAACACATAGACCCCTAACCCTAAAATCTCCACTCATATATAGAAAGCATCATAAATATACTTATTTAGAATTAGCATAGACGACTAGGCATAATATTACACATTTAGTCAAAATCATAACAAAACCTTCATAATACAATTTCTTTCAAGGCCATGATCACATCACATATAGAACGACAAGAATGTAAACACCGCCACCATAAGTGGACCATACCACACAATGCCATTCAAGGCCAATTCCATACTAAGTAGGGAAATCTAGATCAACCCAGCAAGTTCTCCAAGCTACGATCACCTTGGATCATTCCTCCACAATTCATATTCAATTCACATTAATAACAATAGTAATAGACAATTCCACATAATTGACACATAATTCAATCAACATAAAATCAAGATCACAAGGCCCACATTATATTATAATTTTAGAAAATTAGGGAGATTGTGTGTTCTTCATGGAATTGGATTTAAATTCATCTTAAATCATTGATTAATCATAATTTCATCATAGAATGATTTTGAAATCAATTTGACAATGAACCCATGGCTAGATTGAAAATTGGAAATTTTTGTCTTTGAATCACTTTGAAAATCCTTGATTGAACTCCTTAGATTAATGGATAACTAAGGATAAAGGATCACCATACCTTATTGAGTGAAGACCCATGAGAAATTTGAGAAGAAACCATGAAAATTCAGCCCCTAGCTTGAACTTGATTTTTCCCTCCAATGGAGGTTTGAGAGAATTTAGAGGAGAAGAGAGTTTTGAGATTTTTGATTTTCTTATTGAGTTTTGGGGTTTGGACTTAGGAAAGGCATTAAATAACTGTTAAAAACTGTTTTAAACTGTCTCCCAAAGTTAACAAAACACCCACATACTTATTTGGACTTTTAGACATGTGAAATTTAACTTTCATTTTTGAAATCTTCATCGGGGAGCAAGTCCGCAACACGGAGCTTTCCCGCATAATTTTTAGAACAGTAGAGTTCCATTTTGTCTATGATACGGACAAAAAATTTGGACAAAAGCAACCCTAGTCCATGATGCGGACCCATTATATTCATGAACAAAACGTTGCTGCCTTGGGCAGTTTGTTGGCCCAAGGTTGGGTCCTCCTTAAGGACCTGTAGGGCGATCCTTGGGGAGTCTTACTCGGATGTTTCGACCCTTAATACACTCATATACATGTTAGGGTCCTATCCTATCAATTTTAGGAAAAAAAAACAAATAAAATATACGAAGGTACACCAAGACGCATATGCACGTCTCAAGACTAACTTTCGAACGTCTCGTACGTTCTTGGTCGTTTGACCTCCAAATGACTTCATATCAAGTATACATACTGTAAAGAACTTACATAACTTATTTTAAAACTTTTTAGGCACATGTGAGTCTCTAGGAACCTTATATAATTTTGAGGGTCCTTACATGATGGCAGTGAGATTAGAGGTGGGGGATGGATGTGCTAGAACCCGCAGCTCAAAGGCATGAAGGCATTTGTGGACCGCCTGAACCTTCTGCTCGTTTTCTTGGCTACCCATTTCTCTATGTGGTCATGTGCCTCAGCAATGGATTTTTTCATCCAAGGTTGAATGTGGTGAAGAAGAGTGGACATCTGAACCTCCATCCTCTGAACTCGAGCTAAAGGAACCAATGCCCCGGATGGGGCCTTGGTGTCTGCATGTGAAGAAGATGCCGGAGTGGGGTCAACATTCTCTGGTTTAGAAAATTCAGCCCCTTGGGCTAACTCCACTGTGTCAGCCAAGTTCTCACTCAATGGAGGAACCTCAATCCTTGTCCATATGTGTGGTGCTTCTAAATTAGCCTCATCCTTAATGAAACATATGTACAATGTCACCGCTGGTTGGTGGAGTCTATCACAGTGCCAAATTTACACTCATGCATTCTTGCACAGCTGAAAGATCAAGCATGGAAAAGGGTAGGTGGTGGAGGTCTTAAAGGCCCTCTCATGTATCACCGCCAACAACAACTTGGCAAAGTCAATCTCTAGACTAGCTACCATCGCTGCCACTACTATTTCCCTATACCAAGTGAGGAAGTTATCCGCCTGTGTCGGTGACTTTCTATTTTAAACCAGAAGCTAGAAGAATTCAGTAACAAACTCCAGTGTGGCCTTTCAGATTCTCACTCGGGGTTCTATGACCCAGTAAGCAGCTCTCACTGCTCCGCGCTCCTATGAAATGCACCACTTTAAATAATTTCCAACCTATAATCAAACTCTAAGGTATTTCCAGTCTACTGTGAGCCTGTGGGGGTGTTGTATAGGAATCAGAGGATGGTGGCCTCAAATATGTAAAACCAGAAGCCTTGGACAAGTGTAGTGGTGAGAGGGGCTTTTTTGTAGGCGTTGCCCGCCTATCGATGGACCCTTAGAGAGTGGCAGCATAGGAGGTGTAAAACTCCTACACGATCTGCTCACTATATGAGACCAAGTCTTGGGAAATCCATCCACACCTGTGGAAATCAAAGTGTCGGTGCACCTCAGGGACTGTAGGCAAACGACCTGTTAGGAGACGACGATCCTCCATCATCAACTGGGTCATCACCGTTTTTTCATTCAAGATTTTTTCATCCTGATACACCTACCATTGTCCTTCTACGCACCACCAGTTTGGTTCGTCTGTGACCGGAGTTGGGTCATCCATTTGGGGTGCTGGTGTAGAGTCTGAACTAGTAGCCTCATCACTCGAGGCTTGGTGGTTTTCATACCCAGACCAAGAGGTTCCCTGAGATTTGGAACATGAGGTAGTGGCAGTCTTCAACATTGAGACTTGGGCCGACTAAGGCTGAAGAATCCTTGGAGCCGGATGGTTAACTCCATTCTGAACCAAAAATAGCCCTGCTCGGTGAACTGATCAGTGTGCACTCCTCGTCAGAGTGGGAGACAGTGACTACGTAAAAATCCACCTTCTGAAGAGGTTCCCCTAGTGCTTTGTGCAAATGTTCTTGGTGATGTAGTGCCTTGAGGGACATAGACTAGGTCCTGCTCCGTGTCGATGTCCTCGTTGATCAATCGATACATTGGGGTAAATGACTTTGATTTACCCTTCTTGGAGTAGACACTGACCTTCTTTAGGGACGTTGGTACGTGTAGAGTAGTTATTAGTGTAAGGGTAGCTTAACAACACAATTGAAAACCCATAGACAAAAGAAACTTAGAAATCCAAAACATAGATCATTGACAGAGTCACTACGGACCGTAGGTTAATCGACGGTCCGTAGACCATGTTTGTCATCTGACACATAATATTATTTAAGGATTGGTGGAAAATATACTTCTCTGATAGAAATGACAAACGTGCAGAATGGCATGTCGATTAATCGACGGACGGTAGTCCACTTCTGTCGTCTGACACTTAGACTAATTTCTGCATGCGGCAGAATCAAGTTCTCTAATGGAAATGACAGACGTGCAGAACGGTCCGTCTTTCAATCGACGGATAGTAGTAGTCCACTTCCATAGATGGGGTCTCGTATGATCGGCCTGAGACAGAATTCAAGCATGTACAAGTTCAAAATTTTAGCTTTAGTGATTTATTTTTTCACAATGAAGTTTAAACAAGCATTTTATCATATCAAATACTAGTTCGTCATTCATAGGGTTCCAATTTTGTGCAATTATTAAAAAAATTCAGTAAAAACATCGAACCCTAAATTAGAACTTTCAAACATACGAAGACACACAATAATTTAGAAAAACCGATTTGCTACACAATAACAGTCTATAATTCGAAGGGAAGTAACTAAGTACTACTAGCATCCAAATTCGGTTAATTTAGTACCAAGGTCAAGACCCACTACTGGATTTCTATAAAAAACTATGAACGAGAATCCAAAGTTGATGGAAATCAAAATAACTTTGGTAGTAGTGTTGATTTATGTGGTTATGAGACTTGAGGACGTGGCCTAAGCTTCTGAGCCCGATCACCGACCTCGTGTAAGTAGAAGAAAAGAGAATTTCGGAGAGAGGGAGAGTTAGTGTACTGAGTAATCACATGGGTGAGTGATTTCGGGATTTGGAGAGTTTATTTGGAGTGAAATAGGAAGGAAATGGTGGGATGAAACGGTTATGGAAGGGAATTTTAAGAGAAGTTGAAAGACGGAATAAATTTGAAAGGGTATGTCTTTTAATATTACCAATCGGGTTAGGTCGGATCACTGGTAGATTTCGATCGACGAAACCTCATTGACGGGTCGTAGATCAATCGACAGTCCGTCGATTGAGGTTGTTGATCACTTTAGAGTTAGAGAAAACATGAAAACATTCCTGGGATCTACAGACACCTTTGACAGTCCGTCGATGGGGTCTGTAGACTTCCACACCAAACCATTTTCTGAAAATTTGTGCTTTTGTTTCCTACATATGTAGCACCATTTTGGACATTCTTTTTATGTTTTTATGGACACTATTAAGACATAGACTATATGCAAATCTCTAGCTAACACTAGCACACCATAAAAATGAAGTAATGAGAACAACTAAACAAGACTACACCTAATTCTACAAGGAATTCAAAACCTATTGTTGGCTAGAGTGTATACCTTGGGCTTACTCCCAAGAAGCACTTGATTTAATGTTGCGACACGACGTAGGTTCCTTGATTACTCAGACTTCATCAAGAATGTAGGCTTCAACAACTTCAAGCACACTCTCTGCTTGCCCTAGATATGTCTTCATTTTTTGTCCATTGACAGTGAACCTTGCGACTTCCTTGTTCTCTAGCTCAACTACTCCATGCGGGAACACTTTTGTAATGAGGAATGAACCAGTCCACTTGGAATTGAGTTTTACCGGAAACAAACACAACCTAGAGTTGAATAAAAGCACAAAATCACCAATAGCAGATTCTCGCTTTTTGATTCTTTAGTCGTGATACTTCTTAACCTTCTCTTTGTAGATGGATGAACTTTTATAGGTTTGTAGGCGATACTCATGAAGATCATTAAACTCATTTATTCTTTGTGCTTGTACTCTGGTCCAATCTAAATTCAATTTTTTCATTGCCCACACCGCCTTGTGTTCTAGCTCGACCGACAAGTGACAAGCCTTTACATATACAAGTTGGTACGGAGACATACCTATGGGAGTAGTGTACGCAGTGCGATGACCAATCCATTTTATTGGCATTCACAGTCTTTGCCAAATTGTTTGATCTTTTTATTTGACACCTCAACTTGCTCGTTTGTCTGCGGGTGATACAGAGTAGCCACACTATAATGAACACCATATATTTCCAGTATCCCTTTGAATAGTTTATTACAAAAGTGCGAGGCACCATTGCTGATAATGGCCCTAGTTTTCCCAAATCTAGAGAGGATATTTTTCTTCAAGAATCCGGTGACATTATTTCCTTTATATTTGGGGAGCGCGATTGCTTCAACTTATTACGACACATAGTCAATCACCACAAGAATATATTTCATCCCATGATAACTCACAAATCGTCTCATGAAGTCAATATGCCATACATCAAATAGCTCAATCGCCATAATAGGATTTAAAGGAAGGTTTTGCCTCTTTGAAATTCCTCCATCTTGTTGGCACATATCACATGACTTCGCTAAATCATAAGGATCTTGGTGGATAGTTGGCCAATAGGAACAACACTGCAAGATCTTGTGTGCAGTTTGAATACTACTATGGTGACCACCTACAGGCGAGGAATAACATGCCTCCAAAATACTCAACATCTCAACCTCAGGTACGCAACTGCAAATTATCCCATCGGCACAACTCCGATATAGATAAGGCTCATCCCAAAAGAACTTTTTCACATCATGTATGAACTTTTTCCGTAGGTGAAATATCAAATCTGATGGAATTAAACCACTTGATAGATAGCTTACAAAGTCAGTGGTGTTATCTCATAAGATCTGGCGACAATATTTGTATAAAGTTTAGTGTGAGGTGTTTACTAATCATTATAGTTTTCAACATGTATTCACCCAAAAGGATTTGAACTTTAGACAATGAAGATGGACCAAATTACTCAAGGATTATGATGTGAATATTCTATACCACCCGATAAAGGCAAATGTTGTGAAAGATGTTTTGAGTTGAAAATCAATAAGTATGGGTAGTTTAGCTTATTTGAGTAGAACCAAGTTTGTGCATTTGGGCTTTTCTGAAAGAGGTCGATTGTTAGCTAGAATTAAAGCTAAGTCCATGTTCATAGAAGAAATCAAGTCCAAGCAATTTGAAGATTGAGATTTAGATGAGCTTAGAACAAAGATTACAATAGGTAAGTTTCAAGGAACCAATCTAGATGGAGATGGTGTGTTTAACTACCAGGGTAGAGTATGTTTTCCAAGAGTTGATGAACTGATCCCAATAGTGTTAGCGGAGGCTCATGGATCACACTATTATATTCATCCGTGTGTGACCAAGATGTATAGAGATATGAAGCAAAATTTATTGGTGGTCAGGTTTGAGAAAATATATTAAGAAGATTGTGTCGAAGTGTCTGAATTGTAAAAAAATGAAGTATGAATAGCAAAGACCTGTAGGGCTACTTCGAAAGATGCCAATTTTGGAATGAAAGTGGGAAATGATAACCATGGATTTGTGGTTGGAGTTCCTAAGACTTTAGGGAAATTTGATTCTATTTGGGTTTTAGTTAATAGGTTTACCAAGTAAGCCCATTTCATTTTGGTAAGGGTGGAATACAGTGTTGAACATTTGTCTAGGATTTATGTAAATGAGATAGAGAGGCTGCATGGTATGCCTCTTTCCATCATCTTAGATTGTGGTACCCTTTAACTTCAAAGTTTTGAGGGAAGTTGTATGCTGAGTTGGCCACATAACTCACATTTAGTTCAACCTTCAATCCCCAGACGGATGGGTAATCAGAAAGGACTTTACTAGTGTTTGAAGACATGTTGGGAGCTTGTGTAATTGACTTTGGAAGGCACTGGAATGAGTTCCTACCACTATGTCAGTTCTCTTATAATAATAGTTATGACTTGAGCATTGATATAAAACCATTTGAGGCATTATATGGGAGAGGATTTAAATCTCCCATATGTTGGTTTGAATTCGGAGATGTAAAACTGTTAGGTGTTGACTTAGTGAAAGAAGCTCAAGATAAGGCGAGAAGCATTAAAACTAAAATTCTAGCCACACGGAGTAGACAAAGAGTATGTATATCACAATATGAGAGACATGGAATTTCAGACGAGCAAGAATGTTATTTTCAAGGTATAACCCATGAATGAGTTGATGAGATTTGGTAAGAATGGCAAGTTGAGTCTGCGATATATTGGTCCCTTTTAGATTCTTGAACAAGTAGTACCGGTGGTGTATAGATTGGCTCTACCTCTTTTCATGTGTACATCCCATATTCATGTGTCTATGTTTAAGAGATATCACAGTGATGGAGAAAGTATCACTGAATGGGACTCAATAGTGCTAGAAAAGGACCTCCAATATAAGGAGGAACCGATTGTTATTCTTGATTGTGATGTTTGAAATTTGAGGACCAAAGAGATTAAGTCTGTGAAAGTTCAATGGAAGCATCATCAAGTTGAGAAAGCTACTTATGAACGGAGATGGATATGCGAGAAAAGTATCCCTACTTGTTCGGCGAATCTGGTACAACCTTGTTCCTTTTCTAGCCTACCTTCTATAGTTGATCACTAGGGGATGAGTGATGGGTAAATTGATATCGATTGTAATGAATGGTTTTCATCGTTTAAGAAATGCCAATGGGGAAAAATTGGGGCCGAAAAAACTTTTTTGTAATACTTGGATTTTCCAAGCATTGTTCAGCTTTGAAGGAATTTGGAGTCATCTAGGTTTATAAAAATACGGTAACAATCAGGTGGAGTAAATGTAGATTTTACAAATAAATGAATAGATGACTCTTTAAGGAATTCGTACGACTTTACGAATTTGAATTTGGGTAAGTACATCATCGGGAATAGACTTTGGCGTTAAGGGAACTTTCTGAGCGTTGTGAGTTAGAGTTTGTTCTAAGAGGGGGAAATTGAAAATTCCTTAGGAGCTCACTGCCTCATTTTGTACCAATGCAACGGGATTCTTTCCACTTCATCGACGCCGCTATAGTTGGATGGTAGGTTTTAAAATCTTAAATAAAACACTTAAACAACATAATTTTGTATTTTTTGACTTTTACATTTAAGAGATGACACTTGGGCTATTCCAACTCATTTTCCACCATTAATGAAGCTAGAGGTCTCCCCGAATTTGATTTTTCTTAGAATTTTTTAGAATGGGTCAATATTGATGGGGCTTGATTTCTTGATGAATCCTACGGTGGAATTAACCCTGAATTGACTAATTGGGGCATGGGTTTGGAACTAGGGTTCATAATTTGTTAGTATTCCAGGAATTTAGTATTTATTGATTCTCTTACAAAAATTGTTATTTGTAGACCACGAACAAGCGAAACAATTTTGGAAAGGGAGGGATCAAATTGTCTAGGTTTTAAAGCTTGGTTCGAGGTAGGTGATGGTTGTGATTCTATGAGAGTATGATATACACCTTCTTTCCTTCATTGTGATACTTGTATATGTATGAATGTTGCAATATTGATCATAGATTTTGATATAAGATATATGAATATCGATGACATGAAATTATGTCTTGAATGTTTGATAGTTATGTGTAATTATGATGTGGGATTGGGATCAGCTGCCGCGTAATGGGCACACTAACTTGTATCGGATTACCACGTTCCAGCATGCTAACAAGGATCGGTTGGCACATTCCAACTTAAAAAAGGATCGCTTACCATGTTCTAGCATAAAAATAGGATCAGATTGCCATGTTCCGGCATGCTGATGGTTTTAATTTGGGTTCCGTGAGAGAACAACTATGTGATGAAGCATGTGAATTTTTTATGTTCATTCTTATGATAGTATTGAAAATGTAAGGACCCTAAAATGCATTAGGTCAAATATAGCCTAACATGTGTTTCATGATCTTATGAGGTCACTAATTATAGTGTCAAGAGGAAGTTTATAGAGTTTGGAATAGTTTGGAGGTGAAACGTCCAAGACATTCGAAAGATAGCCTTGAAATGTGCTTGCGCGACTTAGTATGATTAATGAGGTTTTAAGTAGTTTTTGGGATCTAACTAATAGGAAAGGTTCTTAACATCTCGATGCACGTATTTGGGGTTGAAACATCTGGGCACGACTCCCCAATGATCACCCAAGGGGTCCTTGAAGAGGGCCCAAAAATAGGTAGTACACTGCCTTAGCAATGTCAAACCACGACCCTAAAATGATGCCCCGTCACTCGAGCCACACCCTATCAATTGGGGGTGTCACTTCACACTTAGATGTGGGAGTTGAAGCCCCCAAATGGAACTCTCTGACAAGAACAACGAACCTGAAGTACGGCTCCATCGTTCAATCGACTGTCCGCCAACTGCATGCGTCGATAGGACCCTGGAGTTTCTACAGAGGTTCGGCAAAAAGTGGGGTATTTTATTAAATTCCTTCCCATCAAAATAAATGTATGGGCGGTTATTTTAGGTGCTTTTAAGTACATAAACAATATTTAATGCATAAAAGCACCATTTAGACCCTAGACTTCAAATCATAACTGCCGCCTCTCCAAAACTCTCTCACGAACACAATAGAAGAAAAGAAATTGGAGGCTGCTCTTAGGAAGAAATTCACCAAGGATTAAGATGGGATTAAGTCTCTAATCTATGTTATGTGGAGCTTATTCATCCATGGATTGTTCAATTCATGGAGTCCCCCTAGTTTTCCTCAATTGTGAATCCAAAGAACGCCAATCTAGAGATGGTTGTGATTGCTTTGTGGGTAGGCCTTGATAGTGATACCAACCTAGTGGGTAGCACTAAATTATTTCATAGGATGATTATGTGATGTTTTCATGAATATTTCATGGTCAATTGTAGCATTTGATGTTGAAGGTGATCATGCTGACCTTAGGCTATTAGAGGCAAGATGAAGGTTCTAAATTGATCTTCCTAATTCAATTGTATTTTATAATATTTCATCATGATTGAAGAAACTAGATATGAATTGAACCAGGTCTAATTGGTTAGAGATGATCTTGACTTTTAATGTTAGAATTGAACCTATGTGATCAATTATGACCAAAATTACCTTATAATGATCTAATTGAATGAAGTAAGCTTGTAATTGGACATCAATCATGATAGAATGAACTTAGTTTTGATTATAGGGCTTGTATATCATTGTTGTTAGTTCTTTGGAGTTGAATTCATTATGAAGAGATTGTTATGATGTTTTCCTTCTTCTTCATACTTAGACATGAACAAGCTAGGGGAAGTAAGTTCTCTCACATAAATGGCCTCTAGGTTGACCTAATAACCTAAAATAAATCAATACACGACGAATTAGCATAGTTTGAAGTTGTATTGAATAGCCTCTTTTTTGTAATTGACTTGGTGAGATAAGGCATGATAGCTTCAGATGGAAGATCTCATGATAGCTTGAGGTGGTAGATCTCAAGGATAACTTGATATAGTAAATCTCAAATAGGATTTAGTTGAAATACTCATGGTAGATTTAGATGTTGAATCTCATGGAAGCTTGAGTTGAATTACTCGTGGTAGCTTGAGGTGATGTACTTCATGGTAGCTTGGGATGGAGGAAATGGTTAGCTCGGTCTTGTGTTTATAAGATGCTTGATCATGATAAGTTTACCTGGAAGGGCGAAAACCATTTCATTATAGCATTATGGTAAATGCCTATACTCTCCTAATGTTAGATTTATTTGCATGTAAGTTGTATTTCATAAAATAGCTTGAGATAGGTTTCTCATGATAGCCCAGGGTGAGGATTCTTGCTCCCATATGATTAGGTAGCATCTACATGATTTGTTGCATGTTGGTTATATTGATAATTATCTATCCTTCCTTGTTATCTTGGTTTGTATGTAAGGTGATCTCCATGGTAGTAGGTCTTTTATGTTTGTATGTCAAGTTTAGTAGACAAGAGTGTGAGATAAGTTAGCTTGGATTAGGTTAGTCTACAGAAGTCGTTAGTGTGGATGGTTGTCTGGGATGCTATCCATAGATTGCACTAGTATGAATTGAATCTACTTATGACATGACTGCTATGAGATGTATGTTTAGCTTGGGTAGTGGGTATGGTTGCTTTCAATGACATGATTGACTTAATATTATAGTTCCTTGTAAATATGAAGTAGGTCTATTAGTGACACCTAAAGTTAATGGAAAATGATAAGGTGACTTCATGATATGCTTAGTGTGTGAGGTATAATGGGATGTCTCACATGCATTGCACAAGTGTACTTTGACATGGCCTAGAGGCATAGTGATCATATGGTTATGATGAACCTATGTATTAATTATGAAAGTAGATTGTGATCAACAATGACCAAGGAGAGATACTTAGCTTTGGAAGTAGTATGAATTGCTTCCTTAGCCTTTCAGAAGTATACTTGGAGGTGACTTGTGAAGTAGTTCATTGAGTAATAAGGACAATGAATTAAGTATGAACTCTTATATTCCTTGTGATTCTTTATTAGTATTATGATATTCATGTTATGATTATGCCTTTATCGCTTATAATTATGTCTATTATTGACTAACCCTTTGAGATATCTTATGTTTGATATGATAGTTTCCACACTTGGTACATTTCGTACAAACACATATTTTGCCTACATTGTAATCCAATGTAGGGTGTTGAGGATATTGAGTTTCTTTAAGGGTCGAGTTTCCAGGCTTGTCAAGAAGTTAAGATTGGTGAATTCTCATAACATCTGAGGACACCACCCCTATGTTCTTTTCTGTTCTTTACTATTTGAAACTTTTGTGGGCTGCGTCCTAAGACATTGCTATTCATGTTTTCATATATGGTTTTTGATACATAAGATAGAATGGCTCCCATTTTATGAAATGACTTTCACATTATGTTTTTGAGAAAAAGTTTTTTATTCTGTGTTACTTTTCATCATATATGAAATGAATGATTTTCAAGGTCTTGTACAACACCTCCAAGAGGTCAAGTACGTCGTGTGGCAACTCAAGAGTGCTCTATCTTCTAGAGTATACTTATGGGTCATTACATAAAATGTTAATATTTATGCATGTGTTATAATGTTGTAATTGTTTGTTTATGTTACGTTAGTGGGATAGCCTCGTGATCATACGAGTACACGGTGGTTGTGTAGTGCTTTTGCACTTGCTCTTATTTTTGTTGAGTACAAGGCATCTTCACGCGACTGTTGATAGACCTCGCTTAAGAGATCGGTGATCACTTTGAGTTCAAGGGTGAGCCACATTGTTCGGGCTGCCATGAAATTCTCTTTAGTCTATATACACCACTTTCAGACCTAGACCTTGTTTTAGTTAAATAGATAGTTCACTAGAAATTCTTGTTAGATTTGGTTCTCGTTTCTAATGTTGGTACATTGACTTTAAGATTCTAAGTTTGTCTTCTGCATTCTTGGTTAGTTATTACATCTTGAGTTAGTAATTAAACCTTGTCTTCAGTTATTTAACTTGCTTCCATAACTTAATTGCCTTAGTTTAGAGTTCTCGCTTTAGTTTAATGATAGTAATGGTTCTCCCACTGGGTTGTTCATGTGGATGTCAATAATGATTGTTTGGGTCATGACAAGGTTATACTTTCAAAATTCATAAGCCTAGATTAGATCTATTACTTTATAAATACTCTTGCTCTTCTATAAATTCATAACTTAGGCTTAGTCATTACTAACACAATGACACATTATCATGACTCATTTTTAGTTAAGGTATACTCTAACTCATATTAAGTTGCAATATTTTCTCTTCCTCTTATCTTGAACTCTTAACAACTCTTCGCTTCTTAGTGTACCCATAAGGGAAAACTCTTCATTATTATCTTACTAGGTGCATGGCTATAATAAAATATCTTGTCGAACACCATATGCCTTAGTTTAGATTACAAACCTCTACATACTTCACTCTAACTCTAGCTCTTTCGCTACTGCTTTTCATGATCTAATCATTCATATTATCATTTTGGGATGAAAATACTACCCAAGACCTAGACATACTTCCTCATAAGTCTCAGCTAAACGAAGGCTTATACAAGAGAATACAACTCACTCTTAGCTCAAATGCTCGATACATATGAACATATTACTCTTAAACTGAACGCTTAACTACTCTGGGGCTTCTCTTAAAACCTTCTAAAGTATCATGGTTTTCTCAAGATTTTGTGTGGACCTAATCATCTAATAAGGACTGACTTTTCTATTCAACCACCTCTAGTATGATGGGTAGTCGAATGAATTTAAGAATTCACGTGGTAGAATAAGTTTCTATGACATAACTCTATTGCACAATTAAGAGTATGCAAGAAGGAAAGCTTTTCGTAAATGTCTATCGTCACTAGTTCATAGAAATGGGGCCCTCACAACCATAAAAAAGTTTCTACTTGAAACAACTTAATAGACACCGTAATACTTTTGAACTCTGTGTTATGATACAATGTTTGTCAACGACCCGAGCTTACACCATGGATATGGCTGACACTCAAGAACCATTATTGGTCTCCAAGCGAACCTTCATCTTGGCTGACTACAAGTAGAAGAATAGATTAAGCATGCAAAAGATTAAAACTAAACTAAAAGTTCATAAAACTTAAATATAAACTTTAAGTCCAACGAGAACTCTATAGAATAAAACATATAAAACTCTCTATAAAAGGCAACTTTAGTCTTTAAGACATTTCACAAAATAAATGGACACTTCTAACTCTATTGTCTATCCATGAATCCTCTAAATGACAATGACTGAAGTCGGGAAAATACCCACGACCTCCTAATATTTGTAAGTAAATGCAATCAACTGTAAGCAAGGAGGCTCACCATATCTAACTCGAACTACATGTGAAATCAACGAAACTCTTGTTGATGATTTGGAATACCTGGATCTGCATTATGAGAAGATGCACTCAAGGATAAGATACTCAACTCATAGATTAGATGCTAAACTCAAATATATGATATTCGACACTAGGTACTCAAATCTGAATAGTGGAGTCAATATAAAGCAACAATAAACGTGCAGTATATGAATGCTTTATAAACAGTAAAACAACTCAGTTTATTAAAGAAAAATACAATAAAAAACTCAACCTAACTCATATAATAAAGTATAAACAGTAAAACAACTTAGTTCATTAAAGAAAAATGCAATAAGAAACTCAACCTTACTCATATAATAAAGTTATAAAGTAATATAGTATTTGTGGGAGATTCTCTAATCGACAACCATCACTATGAGCCTAAATAATGGTAGATTATCTCACCTCACGTTGCTAAGGACTGTCCTGTGCCCTTCAATCAGTATAGAACCTGACTACTAAGTGAATCCACTAATCTATACTAAAAAGAACGACGGAATTATTTAAAACATATGACCCTTTTTCTGCCCATAATGGATACTATCATGCTCTGAGCTACCCCCAGACGCGGACACGAAACCTAGGACCACAAGTGATCCCAAACTAACCATGCTAGCACAATCATGAGCATCCTAAAGATAATAAACTGATGCGGTAGCTAAATCATAATTGAATCTAAAAATATAGGGAATACCCATATTCTATAACCGAGATTTGAAAATAATAAGTTTAATACTAAGGAAATATTAACTCAATACTAAGATGAATCTAACTATGTCTGATATAAGCCTTTAAACTTGACTAGAAATACTGGGACAAGCCCCCAGCTAAATCTAGCAAAAACTGAAACTACCGACTAACAGAAAACTAAAATGAACTCATGACTATTGTCCTCGGAGAATGGGGAGTCACCACTGAATCTTCTTAACTGGAGATCAAAAAATTGATCTATGCGTGATCTGGATAATGAGAACCTGAACCTATATCACGAGATGATGTAGCGCATGTATGCGTCGCTACTTGAAAGGTACTGAGCATGTAGGATAGAGTAAAGTCGAAATAGAACATAACTGAACAAGCATAAAACCAAGTATAATAATCTGACATGATAAACTGAAATTTGAGCGAACTGGATGCAATGACCAATTTATAACATTCCAAAATTGAATACTGAATATATTGGTAAACTGTCAATGCAGAGAGTCTGACTGATCTGCGGGAGATACTAAGAACCGATAATAAAACCACAGGAGATAAATGTAAAGTCCAATGTATACGCCCCATCGAGAGGACCAATATATCACTAAATGATTGCCCATAGAGGTGACTTACAACCTACTTGTCTAGTAGTTTTGGGACTAATTGGGTACGCTGAACCCTAGTCCAACTCAGTATTATGCTACTCCCATGAATTCTATATGTTTATTCATTATGTCTGAGTTTCTGTAATACTGGATAGCTCGAAATTGAACATGCAAAATGAGAATGCAACAATTAATCTGTTATGATGCATTTATGACTGAGGCATGTATATCTGAAGTGTCTGAAATATCTGACCTAACATATGTAATTCAAAACTGAAGAATACAAAGCTAGGGTTCTGAAATTCATGCAATAAACTTAATAATAACAACATAATCTGATTTGGAACATAAAACTAATAAGTTCATGAAGTTCTTTTGAAGTTCTAGAAACCCTAGGTCTAGTCATGATATAGGAATAAAAAATCTGACTGAAAACTAGGGACCCAATGGGTGAAAGGAACCCACTAGGAAAATCCCACATACTTGGTGATAAAATCCACGCAAAAATAATTAAGTTTCAGGGCTAGAACTGCCGGAGCTTGCGTCGTTCTTGAACTAGGGTTATTGAGCCTTTTCTCCTTTCTTGCTTCTAACTTTCTAACTTTTAATCTAATGATTTAGCTTAGATATGTTTTAATTATGTTTGTAGGCTTAAAATGACTAAAACATGATGATTTTGGGTTAAAAAGACGTATCTTAAGGTTTAAACGAAGTGGAAATGTCAAAAAGACCCTTTGCAAAGTTGCTGTTGGATCGAACGACGGCCAGGACCGACGGTCCGTCGTCTTACCTATGGACCGTCGGTCCGTCCATCGTCTAAGACATAACTAATATTCTCGGCTGAGTTTTTGGGAGTCTCTGATCCCATCGACTGTTGTGCAGGACATATCATCCTCTTTCCTAAGGACCGTAAGTCCGTCCGTCGTCCAAGACTTAACCAATTTTTCTTGGTTGATGTTTTTGGGAGTCTCTGATCCTATTGACGCCTGTGCAGGGAAGACTTTAAGTACGTCCGTCGTCCAAGACTTAACGAATTTTTTTGGGCTGAAGTTTTTGGGAGTTTCTGATCCCATCGACGGTTGTGCAGGACGGACCGTCGTCTCTGCTACGGACCGTTGATGCCACCATTGGTTGAACCTACAAATTTTTCTGAAAAACTGACTTTTGTTCTATTTTGGTTATGGGGTGTTACAACTACTTTTTGAATGCTTGAGTTAATATGAACTTGGGTTCTTATATCCCTCCTCTATACTACTACCATTATGTAGTTAGCTCATATGTTTTTAAAACAACTTCTTCTCTTGGTTAAGATACTTACTTAATCTTAGCTAAAACACTCTCTTCGAATAAATGTTCCCTCTTGCTGTCCAGAATTCTTTTTGATATCTCAGTTTCCCCTCATCTTAAATGTTATAATATTTACTCTTTGGAATACTTAGTTCCCATATATCATTTTAAAGAAAATGAACTTTTCTCTTACTCTTTACTCGACTTCAAAACTTTAGTATTAAAATAGTTCTAAAAAAGACTTCTTAAAATATGATTTATGTCAAATTATGGACATGAACAACTAAATTCAAGGTTTTCAATAACCATGCATAGAAATGAATACTTGGAACTCAACAACTTCAAAACTAAAGAGTCAATGATAACCATGCATAGAAATGAATACTTGGAACTCAACAACTTCAAAACTAAAGAGTCAATGATACTAATCATCTAAAAAATGGTCGACTCGGAGGGTTATTGAGCAATTATAGGCATGAACTACTTAATTAAAGGATTCAATGATACCTTTCATCTTCAGACTGCTGGACTCATAGATTTAATTGGAATTATAGACATGAACAACTCAACTCAAAGACTACACGGTTAACATGTATAATTCCCATGACTAGGAATATAAAATCAGGGATTAAAAGCTCAATACTCAAGACTTAGAACTTGAAGATACTGCTTCTCTCAGAGGTAGCCAAGTGATCAAGTTTATGTGGAAGTTATGAGCATGAACGACTCGATTCAATGGTCAAAATATCAATAAGAAATCATGTACATGACTCTTCTCATTCTCGTACTTACTTTCTCAAAACATAGTTCAAATTGATAGTTGATCTCAAAGGATTACCAATTGAACTCAAAGACATTCTTGAACTCTACTCCTAGCTCTCTTTTGAACTTGAATTATGAATTCAAGAGCTATGCTTTATAATATGTTTGATCTGAATAACAATATATTACTTTGATAATTAGGAATAGAACTTGTAAAAGAAACACGAACTTAAAAACTCAAAATCAACATATCTTAAGAATTATCAAATCTAGAGAAAATATCCTAGATTACTCTTTTACTATCTGAATGTAGATTTTGAGTGCGAGGAAGAACTAGTCCAAAACTATGATATCCTTTACATACTTGAAAAAAAAAAGGTTCTTGAAGAAGAACTTGATTAGAAGCCATTAAACCCAAGTTTGAAGGTAAACAATCAAGCAAACCTTTCTTCAGATTCTTGATTTAGTTTCTTGAAATCTCTATGGGCAAGATTCATTATTTTTCAGTAGTGATTTGTAATTATATGGATAAACATGTGTTAGAAAGGATGGAATTCTTGGAGAAAAACTTACGTTGAAAAAGATCTCAAAAAAAATATTGAAAAAATTCTTGAATGAGGTCTTCTACTTTGATTTCTCCTTAGGATTTTGTCTTAGGATTTGAGATATTAGAGAATGATGGATTAAAAGAGGAAAATCTGATTGTTTTGAGCCTTTTATTAGTCAAAAAAATTGTTTAGAATTTTCTTGGAGGTAAAAGAAATGAAGTAACACTTCTTAACGTTTTTCTGTCGGCTAAATTCGTAACAACATTTTATAGATTATTAAAAAAGTCATAACTTTTTACTCAAAAGTTGGATTAACGCGAAATTGACGGTGTTGGGAAGTAGATTCAAGTAAATTTGATTGGATAGGTTATGTCTCATGTAACTTTTTATATTCTTAGAAATATGGTCGTTTGAAATCGGCCAAAGTAGAATCTTACATCAAAACATTTCAATAAGGAAACTTCAAGAACATTTATCAAGAACTTAAATCCTTAAATTTTAAGAATGAAATTATGCTGAGTAAATAATAATTGACGTGTAGGTGAACAAACTCAACATTGTGGAAGCTTACATACATTAAAGAATCACATCTTGTTGAAGAGCTTGAAGGAAAATCTTGGAGGATGAACTTGGTCTTAGTGTTTTCTTGATTATCTTGAGCATAGAATCTTTGTAGTGAATGCGAGGGTTTGATTTGTGAAAACTGATTTTCTACAGGTTTAGGAAAATTTAAATGACCCTCTATGGGTTTTTAGGACTAAAATACCCCTAAAGGAATAACTAAAATTAGATGGGAGTTAGAATTATTTTCCACTAGGCAATGAGGTCCGTGTTGCGTCCGTGTCGGGGGAACTATCACAGAGATGATGCCATGTTTGGGCACCGTTAGTAAATCTGTAATAACTTTTTATGCAGATTTCGGAGTTGATAAAGCTCGATGGAGTTGAAAATAAGAATAGAAGGGATTTAATTTACTATATCATGGGTCTCCTCACTCATGTTGTACTAAAAGGTATGGCCAATTATAGTTCACCCAATATTTAGAAAAACATAGGACAGACTTGAATACTTTTCTCTTAGGTTCTTCTTGGAAGTTAAGGTGCTACATCTTGTGACCTTAAAACTCAAGAAAATTTAAAATACTTGCAAAAATGTTACTCACTACGAAGAATGGTTCGGTTCTTAGTTCAAAAATTCGGTGGTATCACATTACTACCTTTATTCTTTTTACCAATCAGACAGGAGCACCCCACTTGGAAACACTAAGATGGATGAATCCTTTCTCAAGACGCTCTTATATTTTAACCTTAATCTCTCTAAGCTCTGACACCTCAAGAATAGACTCAATAGAGAGGGATCTGACCTCAACATCCTCGAATATGAGCCAGTCACGCCAAACAGTCCTGCCCTACAAATCTTCTAGCCCGAATGAAGGATGTGATCTTAGATTGTTTAGGTTTGTACACCCCTTCCCACTCTTATCTTCCTCTACAAAGTTTAGAGTTACCGTCTTGGAATCACAATTAAGCCCGACATAATAGGGGGACAACCAAGTCACACTTAAGATTATATCAAGTAAGTCATATCCAACATAACCAAATCAACAACAATGTGAGAATCCACCATACAACAAGATAACACGTGAAACATGGGTTAGTATGATTGTCTCCTCAACTAAAGTAAAAACATGGATGAGGGCATAAAGTATATCACAAACCACATCAAATTCCAATGCAATTGAACTGACACATAGGAATAAGTAGAATCCAGATCAAAAACACATTATTCATTCGGTCAAAACAATTTTAGCACTTCTGATCACTATATCCGACCCTCATATGACAAAGTTTTCCATAATTCAACACACCTTATAACTTATTTCGGTCGTTGAACACTACGGTACAATTCAGGGTCCATATTATGACTAGGAAAAATAGGGAAATATTGAAATGTTTTTGCCTCCCATCATCCAGCTCTAGCAGAATAAATCTCACTTTAGCATAACGACTCTAGCAGGAAGAATCCCGATGTAGCGGCTCTGACGGGACCAGAACCCATTCCAGAATTTCTAGGTTCTTTTCACCCTTGTAGTGTTTTCCAGGGTTGCCATTTTTATAATTCACTCACATTTCTAAATCTTTACAATCCAGGATATACAATAATCATTTCATATTGTTGTAAAGGACTCAGCATCACAACATTCACCTCCCCAGGATACACCCAGATATCTCATGATTAATCGAGATAACTTATCACAAGGATTTCACGATATTTATTGAATTACTCTTTGCATAACTTCAATGGCCACACCAATATATTGTACATATCAATGTTTAGACAAACATTTATTGTGAATATAATCACCTCATTACATTCGTTGTTAATTTAAGACAACTAGAAGAACACATTCTCCATTCCAAGTTACAGTTCATAGATAATTCCAAATTCTTAATTAGTTATCTGGCTACATACATGACTATTATTGATGATCCATGCTATATAAGATCCTTAAGGCCAAATACCGAATGGAACCTTCTTAGTTCAAATTATATTCATTGTGTTACATATAGTTCACTTCTTTGAGATACCAATTGAAATCAGGAGATACCAATTGGACTCTAATTCATACCATAAGCGACAATAGTAGCAAGTGAGCCTTATACACCTTCTAATTTCAATTACAAAACTTGTCCAAACTCAATTCTTAACATCATCATTGTCTAAATGATAGAAACCAGACATTAAATCAATCCTAGAGAAAATCTATGCACCTTTCCATTGGTCAAAATTTTTATCTATATGAGTCAATGGATACATGTTCTGAATGGTAACCTTATTAAACTTTCAGTAATTTATAAACATCCTCTCTTGCAAGTGATGTCATTACCACTTCTGTTGCTCTAGCTGTAACCATAGAGTGAAGGATGAAAGATGCCAATTTTTATCAATAAGATACCAATTATGTTTAAGTCATAGTACAAATTAGTAAAAATTAGTGATTTTTTCTAATGTCATATAGCCTCTCAAACACACGTACAAAAATGATTGCAAATTTCCACAAGATTCTACTAGACTCATATTTGTACAATGAGATCAACGAACCTAGGCTCTCATGCCAACTTGTCACGACCAAAACTGTCGTGATTGGCACCCACACTAACACTCCGGCGGGAGAACTTCTAATACAACCCAAACTAAGCAACTAAATCAAAACTAAGGCAATTAAGGATACAACAACTATTTTAAATAACTAAATTATTTATTAAGGATCTAATAAAATAAACTAACACGAATGCAAAAATACAAACCCTAGAACATAAATGCCAGTGTACCAAAACATAACTAACGACAAGTCTAAGTACAAGGGGTACAACCTCAAAACTAAAAAACACTTTAAATAATGGTTTGAGTGCGAAGAGAGTGGACTTAAACAATGAGAAACCAAGGCAGACCCAAAGAACTATCTAAACCTTGAATTTGAAATGGTCACTGATCTTTTAAACGAGGTCTGTCAATAGCCCCAAGAAGATGTCCTATACTAAAAAAAAGGAATAGCAAGTGCAAAATTGGAACACAACCATGAATAATGTGAAATAAGTACCAATCCAAGTTAGCTTGCGGAAATGTGGCAATCTGATCCCTAATCACACACCACAATCATAATCACAAGTACATCATAAACATCATACAACAAGAAGTGATTCATGGCATACAATTATTCAATTATCCTCATTTACGATTTGAGTGATCAATAATGCAACGCTCGCATACATACATGCATTATAATGAAGCAATTCTAAACATATATCACACAAACATGAAATCACAACCATAACGTACCTCGAATCAAAGATTGAATCCCCTAAGGCACTTCAATCTTCCCTTTAAGGATTTTTTTGCTTTTTCTAGGTCTACAACAATTAATATACGCAAGGATAAACAATCAAATGTCTTATCATTCAGATTATAACAAACTCAATAATCCTAGACCAACCCAAGATCCTAATACCAAAATTAGGGTTTTTTCCACCATAATTATTTGATGAAAACCCTTCCCCATCGATATTAACCCAAGAAAATAGGTTCTACGGATTGAAAAATAAATTGGGGGAGTTAAAACCTTACCTTTTTAGCCTAAAAAATGGTGATAAATGGTTAAGAAATTGTTTGGGTGTCCTTCTTAACCCTAAAAGTCGAAAAATACAAAATACGGTCGTTTTAGGGTTTATTAACAACTTTAAGTCGTGTCTAGCCTGCTACGACGGACCTATCCCATTACATAGTCCAAAATCCCACTCCAGCGTCCTCAACAGAGATGGTATGTACCCATTCCCAAAAAGATCATTTCCTAGAGTTCTACTCGTAAAAATTTTATTTAGTAAAGTACTAGCGGTTTTGTTATCGTCTTAGCCACCCACTCATGTATAAAATTCACAATTAGATCTCTCATTCATTACTAGATTTCCCTATATCTTATTGATTCTGATTTCATGTATATCTACACTATGTCAGGAATTCCAAGTTACTATCAAAAAGTTTTTCTAGCCCCAATCCTTTCTCCATTGAGTTTTTCAAAATAATGAAACCTTAGAAGATCAATTTCGCTATTACTCAACTTATTTTATACTTGAATGCTTCTCTCTCTTTCAAATTCTTAAATTATATTGTCTTTCTTATTTATTTTGTAAGAATATGAGCTATATTAAAAAGTTAATTTTTTAAGAAAAAATGAGATTGTGTAATGGCATCCAATAAGAGAGAGAGAGAATTTTATTTTGTGTGTCAAGTACATTTTAGAAAAATATGTAAATTTGGGTGATATTGTAGTCCTAAAACAAACTTATATTACTAGGTAATTTCTCAAACATGGATGACTATATAGGGAAAATTACTCTATTAGAATGGATCAAATATATCCTCTATTTGATTTTAAAGTCAAAAATATCTTTACCCATAATGTATTGACTCACTTTTATCCCTCAATACTAGCATATTTCATATCACCTTAAAATTGACTTCAATAAACTTATTTTACTTACTTGGAAATTTCAAAGGACACCACCAACACTAGCGGCATTGCCACATTCTAGCTTGTCTCTCTTGGGATATATAATTAACCATATATTTGAATGTAATATTTATATTAGATAATTATATATTAAGTTTTAATAAAAGTTCTAATAAATCATATATTCTTCATGATTGTAATGTCTTCTATATTGCAGAACATTCTCTATGAGAACTCATTTTTGGTGCCTGATAACACTCAATTAAGGATGTAAGGCACGCTATAGACTACTATTCTCTGGTCCCCCATGACAGTGGAGTAAAATTGAAAAGGCAAAGACCGTTCATATTTTCCTCAGAAATTAAGAATTTTAAAAATTTACTAGTACTCAATATGTTTAAATATATATGACACTTTATGAATTTTGAGATTAAATTAAGTTTAATTTATATCATAACTTTTTTAATATCTCTTAATTCTTTTAAATTATTGATTATTTAATTTATATTACTTTTTTATAGTTTACAAACTATAAATTTAATTTCAAAATATTAAAAAATTCCATCAATTTATACATTTATAAAAATTAAAAATACTTGTTAATTTTGTGGTTGTATATTAAAGTTATGTCAAATGTAGGACAATTTCCTAAAATCATATGGACTTGAACATGTCAAGTGGAAATTTAAAGTTAAAGTTTTGTCAAAAAAGGAAATCGATCATTCTTTTTGAAACAGAGTAAAAAGGAAATTAAGTCATTATTTGTGAAACAGAAGGAGTATTTTTTATGTAATTTTTCAGATGGCATGATATTTGTTAGTTTGAGTGGTAAAAGTGATTCAATACATTTGTAGACAATGGAAATTTATTAATAAGTCCATATTAATTTTTAAATTATTCCATAAATTCATGGTATATTGAACATGTCAAACTACTGATCAATGACTAATATTGAAGTCAAAATATATGACTTACGTAAAGTTTAAATTACATTTGTGTTTGTCCATTAAGTTTATAAGACGAGCCCAACTCATGTTCTTCAACTACAAGAACCAAAATTACTTGGATGGAAATACCCCTAAAAACCTAGCTCAAGCTTATATAAAGAGGCCTTCATTAGACCAAAAGAGGAGAAAAAAAAGAAGTATACACACTGAAATACATAGAAAATATTTTCTGTTAAGTGATGATCTGCAAGTTTTCCGCATAGAAAAATTATTCGCTCCAAATGTAGAGCCACAAGTATTTCATCAAATCAAGAGAAGTCTTTCGCATAAAAAAAGTCTTAGCTCCCAATGTTGAGCCGCAAACATTAGGGTAAATAAAGACAGTATTTCGCATACAAAAAAGTTTTCGCTCCAAATGTTGAGCCACAAGTATCCCATAAAATCAACAACATCCGTAAGGAGAAGAATAAAGGGATTACATATCATATCATAAATATTTTATAAAGATTGTAACCTTCACATAAATTCGTATACAAATGTGTTGTTTACTTGTCATATCTCTTTTTTATTTGTTGTATTTAAGGATAGAAACTTTATATGCATACAACATTTAATAATAAAAAAACTTTTATAACAACCTATTCCCTTCGTTATAGAAAATCCAAGTCCAACAATTTTGTGCTAAAAAATTTTTCGTAGTAATTTAAAATTTCCCAACCTAGTCCAGATCTGGATGAAAGTGGAGTTAGTAAATTCTAGAGAATTTGATTAACAATTGGGTGATGTAATTATGATTCTGATAACATGAGTAGAAGGATAACATGTTAAGGAACCCATATGACTTTATGGAATTTAATTCGGGTGATTTTAACTCCCCAAACTAATCTTTGCGTGAACGAGTAGTTTCTGAGTGTCTTGGGTTCAAAGGTGTGTTGAAAAGGGGGTTTGGAACTCTTGATTTGACTCACTAGTTCCGTTCAAACATTTTTGGAAAAATTATTCCCGCCTGGGCGAGGATGCTGTAGCAGTATTATGTTCTCCATGGAGGGACAATCGCAAATTAAGTTGAAAATAAACCCCAATAATGTCTTATCTTCACTTTTCAACATTGGGTGCTAACGCACGACCCCAAGTGTTTTCTTAAAAGTTTTTATACAACTCTTAAGGCTAAATATAAGGTTTATACTCTTCAAATCCGTTTATCGATCCATTGAAGTTAGTTTCGTGGTAATTATTGTTGGGGAAGGGTTTTGAAACTCTTTTCATGGTTTAAAAATCCCTAATTGGGATATTGGTATCATAGGTTTGATCTAGGTTGATAGAGTTGTGGGTAATTTGGGTAATTAAATATTGTTTATTGATTCTCGTAATATATTAATTGTTTGTAAACCAAAACAAGTGGAACACATCTGGGAATGAAAAAATCGAGTTTCTTAGGGATTCAAGCTTGTTAAGAGGTTGGTGATGATTGTCATTTCATGTTGTGTAATATATGTTTGTTATTACTTCAATAGAATACATATATGTATGTGAACGCTTCATTATTTATCACAACAATCGTAAATAAGGATAGATGGATAATAGAATGCCATGAATCATGACATGATTGTACGATTATTATAATATACTTGTGATTGTGATTGTGGCTTATTGAATTGATGGGTTTTTACGTTCTGACACACTAACTAAGACTAGTTACCACATACCAGGATAAGCATTGGAATAGGTGTCACGATCTGAAATGTTAGCTTGAAACATATACCATGTACTAGTACACTAACAGTTGGGATGTGAGTTCCGTGAGAGGACAATTGACTTGACATAAATGTTGATTTTGAGAATTTGTGATATTGATCGATATTCGTAAATTATATTTATATTGTATATGTTTTGTATATGCATGCTATTATGATATTGTAATGACTTATGTATGTTGCAGTGCCATATCCTGGTTTACCCCCTAGACAAAACCGGCGTCGGCGTCCTCTTTGAGGACTAAGACTAGCCTCTTAGTTTACATCATCACATTCATAAGTTAAATTTAGCGGAACACATAAAACTTTTATTACTTCTACATTGGAGGTTTACATAGACCTCTACATACACATAATTATAATATATATATCGAGTATACATAGACCCTTCGTATAGGAAGGTTACATAACCTTCTACTTTTATTGCACACATATATATATGTAAGATAGAAAAATAATCTAAAAGATTGTCTCATCTCATACAATCTAAACGATCATAGCAATTTTGGCATAGCCCTACATCAAATGTAAAGAAGCAACATATAGGCTTATACAAGTCGTACTCAAATAAAAATAGAATGAACATAAGAGTCTTAGAAAAACAAGCAACTCCATAGGCAAGATGTTGGCATGGCCCTCGGAAAGTGAGAACCTACCCACTTGGATGATAGAGAATATCCAAGCCTTCTTCAAGTCATCTCAAATGAGTCTTGAACATAAAATGTTTGAGAAAAAGAAAGAAAATGGTGTTAGTACACCACTTGTACTTAGTATGAGACCATATGCGCTTATAAGAGTAAAACATGCTTAAAAGGGACATTTAGTCAAAACATGTCATTTTACCCTTTTGAAAGTCTCATGCATAATCAAGCAAGTCATATAAATCAACTAAACATGCTTACTAACTCAAACAAGTAATATGTAAATCAACATACTTGAACTAATAATCTACTACAACCCTATCATCAAGGAATAACATCACAAGCATGAATAAGAGTTTACCATATCATAATAAGCAAGACAACTACTCATGAATCTTTACCATGTCAACAAGTGAAATGACCAAGCAAATCAACATAACCTTACTCAATCAAGTATTCTAAACTAGAAACAATGATCGATTTCAAACTTCACATATCATAACCTTTAAGGATACATAACATCATACTTTAGTAAAACACCCCAATTACATGTTCAAGAGGATAATCATAATCATATAATATCATTTATAATGTATCATCAACATGTTATCATCATATAAATCATTATCATATGCATACATATTATCAACTTCCTAAAGCTTTCATCAAGGCCAACTATTTCAAGGAGTAAGTAGAGTCTCATACCCCTACCTAGGCTAAGTTAAACCTTCCAAGTCACCCTAGTTAGTTTATACTTCATTTCTTCATTTTATTTTGGTGAACACTTGCCTTAACTGACATAGACCACAAGAGATAAGTGTGGAAATCCGGTGTTGTAAAACCTTACACCGATGGAAGGTGGTCTACTCCAATGTGAAACCAAATATAAACGTAGATTTCTAGGTGGATCCACTAGCTAGTCTTCCTATGGAGGCAACATAGTTGAAGAACTAAGAGATAGTATATTCCCTTTTCCTACCACTTGGTAATTGGGGACTCCTCTCATGGTAATCTATTATATTAGTATTGCTTTTTGGGAAGTCAACATCTCATGTAGAACTATAGGGCAAATCTTCCTCTTTGGGAAGTCATCACCTCCCATTGTCAAGTTCACTCGGTCTAAGCTAAGTCCCTTTATTGAAATATTTTTAAGTCCTTATTATCAATCATAGATTAGTTTAGGTCATAGCGTCTATCCCTTGTGTAATCATCATTATCACTAGCTCAAAAAAAAAATTGTATGAATATAAATCCTTTCATCACAATTCATATAGGTGAGGTTATCACATTGCATATCACTTCATAATAAGGCACATTGGTATACATCACCATCCGCATAACACTTACATATTAACCAACCTCACAAAATAATCAAGACATTTCAATTCAACATTAAACAACCCTATCAATCCTAAATAAGGCATACTCCAACACAATCATCATGACTTAATCACAATTAACCACAAGTTGAAGTAAGGAATAGGGATTACAAGACTTACCAAGTCTTCTTCATAATTCATCATAAGGGTCTTTCCGTCAACCGATAAATCAAATTAACTATGTCATCACTTACCAAGTCTTCTTCATAATTCATCATAAGGGTCTTTCCGTCAACCGATAAATCAAATTAGCTATGTCATCACATCAACAAAATTAAATAAACAACATGATAATAAGGATAGAAGAATCACTACACCATAATTCAATACTTACTCAAAGCTTAAGACAAGTTACTTAGGTCAATTCTCATAACCTAGATCACTGTTGAAGAACTGGGATGAAAGACTAAAATTTACCCTAATTAGTTCATGATTAATGTAAAGACATCATCTCGTAGTGATTTAACCAATAATCAAGTTAATTGAATGAATCTCGACCTAATTCACATTTAGATCAAACCTAAGGTTAAGGGTTAAGGATCCTACTCTTCATTTTAAACCAAACTATTACAATTGATCATAAGAAAGTTCAAAAAAAATGTTATTCTATACATCATATCCTAAAGAAACTATAAACAACTCTGTTCACAACATAAAATTGGTAATTGAATGAAACCCACTTGAAAACTCAACTTTTTGAAATACTTTGAAGGAGCCCTTTGAGGAAAGAAGTCTCAAAGGTGAATTAGATCTCATACCTCCACGTTTGCTGATGATTTAATAGTGAAATCGTCCCTTTCCAGCCCCCAAAACCTCCCCCTAGCTTGTCTTCAGTGCTGTCTTCAAATAGAGAGAGAAAGAAGAGAGAGGGAAGAGAGTTTATTTTTGTGAGTTGTGTTTAGGGTCTTTATATTGGGGCTTAATCAACTTAATTAGATTCCCATAAATCCCTAATTAATCACCTAACAACCTAAATAATTAAATGAAACCAACTTAAGTTGTGCAGGAAACTCGACCCTCACAAACGAGACCTCAAAAGATGGGTCGTCTATGAGTCGACGATCATTGTGCCCTTCAAAGCTTCACAATCGTCGTTGAGTTTAGAGACTATGCATATGTGGGCATCAGAAATTTTTGCTAAGTGCGGGAATATGGTTGGCATCGACGCCCCATCGATCCCCACACGAGTTGTCATTGCCCTCTCGTGGTTGCACACAACCTAGGCAGTGTTGCCTCCTAAGTGGATAGGTTCTCCTCAAGGGCCCTTGGTTGGTCATTGGGGAGTCATAACCAGACGTTTCAACCACGAATCAAATTTAACAATTATTATATAACCTTCCCCCTAATTTCATGGATTTCTGACTCTTAAAAGCTAGTCAAATAGGCTAAGGAGTGCTAGTACCCCTTATAACTAGTTTCCGAACGTCATGGACGTTCTAGGATATTTTGGTTCCTAAATTTCCTAAATGATCTATATTAATTAAAATATGTATTAAAAAAGTTTTTAGACCCCATGTTATCTATGTTAGGATTTATGACTCGTCTTGGATTTTACGAAGTGTTACATTATTTCCCCTAGGAATATTCATCCCCGAATAGCACTAAATTCTTTTGAAGGAAGGAATAGACTCAAGCTAGAAGCCCAACAACCTCAACAATATTAATTCAACATAAATCATATCATTTCAACAAGGCAAATTTCAAAACTCTAATTATCACTCATAAGGCTCAAACACTTCATCATGAGACATTTCCTTCTCACAACACAAATGAGCTCAACATACATTACATGAGTCAATTAGCAGAAAGTTCAACTTATCAATAGGTCACATTACTTTTCCCTAATACTCACAATCTAAAAATGCAAAACATAACTCAAACAAACCAAAAAGGCAAAATTTGAAGTTTCAAATGTATGACTTCACTGTAATTGAACCCAAAATGCACATTTTTGCAAAATTCACCAAAAATCATGAAACTTCAATTCCTAGTCATATTTATATTATTAAAAAAAATGACTAACCTTAATTATCAAAAAGATGAGGGTAACGGGACTTCATGTTAGCCTCGACCTCCCATGTTGCATCCTAAACTTGGTGATTCTTCCATAACACCTTTACGGAAACCACCTCTTTATTAATTAATTTCTTAACTTGACTATCAAGAATTTTAACCCGGAGCTTCCTCATAAGAGAGGTTATCCTTGACAACAAGACCCTCAATTGGAAGGACGGACTCGGGATCACCGATGCACTTCTTGAACATAGAAACATGGAAACCGGATGAACTGAAGCCAATTCAATAGGGAGTCCCAATTCATAGGTAACCGTATCAACCCTTTTGCAAGATTTCATAGGGAACCACATAACGAGGACTCAACTTCCCTTTATTTCCAAATCTAACGACCCCTTTCATTGGTGAAATTTTCAAATACACCTTATCAGCATGTTCAAACTTCAAATCCCTTCTCCTATGATCCGCATAAGACTTTTGCCGACTATAGTCCGTTTAAAAATAGTTCCTTATGATATGAACCTTTTCTAAAGTCTTATATATCAAATTGGGATCAAGAAGGAAAGACTCACCCACTTCAAACAAACCTATTGGAGACCTACACATCGTACCATACAAGGCTTTGTAGGGAGCCATGGATATGGATGAATGAAATCTATTATTATAAGAAAACTCCACCAAAGGCAATGCTTATGCCAATTCCCTATAAAATCAATAATACAAGCCCTAAGAATATCCACAAGGGTTGGATAGTGTGTTCCGCTTAACCATACATTTGGGCATGAAAACAGGTACTCAACTTCACCTTAGTACCTAACCTTTTTTGGAATGACCTCCAAAACCTAGATGTGAATTGTGCACCTTGATTTTATAAGATGGATAACGAAATACCATTGCGAGACACAATCTCATCTATGAATATCCTAGCATAATCTTCTACAGAATAAGTAGACTTGATGGGAATAAAGTGAGCGGACTTAGTCAACCTATCAAAAACCACCCATATGGAATCATATGACCTTTAAGTCTGATATAAACTCACTACAAAGTCCATATTGATGTCTTCCAATTTCCAAGTAGGAATTTGGATTTCTTGTAGTAATACACCCAGCTTTTGATGTTCAAATTTTATTTGTTGACAATTCGGACACTTAGTGACAAACTCTGTTGTGTCCTTTTTCATACCTTCCCACCAATATATCTCCCTTAGGTCATGGTACATTTTTGTCGAACCCGGATGAATGGAGTATTGGGACCCATGGGATTCTTCAAGGATCCGGTTCCTCAACCCAGCTTCATCGGGAACACACGATCTCCTTTGGTACCTCAACACACTACCCCCCAAGGAGAATGACTCATTTAACTTGCCGAGAACCATTCTTTTAACTTCATTAATGGTTGATCAAGGTGTTGTTTGGACTTCAGCTCAAACACTAATGATGACTTGAAATTATGATGGACCATAGCACCACCCTTCTGAGAACATTCAAACCTCAACCCCAACCTAGAAAACCTATGAACTTTCTTCACTATGTCTTCATCAATGTGGGATACACTACCCGTAGTCATTCGACTTAGGGAATCCGCCACCACATTAGGCTTTACGGGGTGATGGAGGACACTTTTGGGTCAAAGTAGTCAAGGGAGATGTAATGGATGCAAAATCATCCACGAACCTTGGGTCGGTTGGAGCCAGTGCTCTAGGGTAATTTTTGACCGCCTCTGTTTTCCTTAGGTCTACCTCAACTCTTTAACTAGAGAGGATATGCCCAAGAAATGCCATCAACCTCAACAAAAAGGCACACTTGATATATTATGCAAACGATTGATGTTTCTTAAGGGTGTGCAATACCACTCTCAAATAATTGATATCATCACTCTGATTCTTCAAATATAACAAGATGTCGTCAATGAGGACATTGACAAATAAATATACGTAATTTTGAAACACCCTATTCAATAGGTCCATAAACACTGCCGGAGCATTAGTGAAACCAAAAGACATTCCCAAGAACTCATATTGCCTATATCTAGTTTCAAAGGTCGTGTTTGGTACATCCTCACCTCTCACACTAAGTTGTTGATACCCTCACCTCAAGTCTATTTTTGAAAGGTAGCTCGCCCCTTGGAGTTGATCAAACAAATCGTCAATCCGAGAGAGAGGGTACTTATTATTAATGGTGACCTTGTTGAGTTGGCGGTAGTCAATACATATTCTCAAGGACTGATCTTTCTTCTTTCCAAACAATACTGGATCACTTCATGGCGATATACTAGGCCTTATGAAACCCTTGTCTAGCAAATCCTTGAGTTGAGCCTTCAACTTTTTCAATTAAGTCGGAGCCATCTGATAAGGAGGAATTGAAATAGGATTCATTTTCGGTGGAAAATCGATAACAAAATCAACTTTCCATTAGGGAGGAATATTGGAAAGGTCATTAGGGAAAAGCTTCGGAAATCACTCACTAAGGGTACCGACTCAATGGGATGAATTTCAGAGTCTAAATCTTGGACTCTTACTATGTGATATAGACAACCCTTTGAGATCATTTTTCATGCTTTTAGACAAGAGATGATACGACCTATAGGAATAGAATTTCCCCCCTTCCACTCAAAAACGGGTTCCTTTGGAAAGTTAAACCTCATTTCTCTTTCCTACAATCAATATAGGCAAAATATGCATGCAACTAATCCATACCCAATATAATATCGAAATCATGAATATAAAGTCCTACTAGATCAACATGAGAAACTCTACTGGGAAACATTATAGGACAATCTCTATACACCCTTTTTGTAACAACTGACTCACCCACCGGTGTAGACACTATAAAAGGTTCATGCACAATATCGGTAAAATGTCAAACTTTTAGTTACAAGAGGTGTAACAAATGACAAGGTAGCACCCGGATCAAGTAAAGCATACACATAAATAGTAAAGGCTTTCAATATACCGGTCACCACGTTGGGAGAAGTCTCTTGCTCACTCCTAGAGTGAAGATCACCTTCTTGGGAGCATCACTAGAACAACTTTCTTGAGCTTGGGTAACCTTCTCTTGACCCTTCAAATTTGGATAATATCTCACTTTGTGACCACTCTTTCCATAACAAAAATTTCCCCGTTCCTACCAAGCACTCACCAAAATGACCCTTTCTAAACTTGGCACATCTGGGCTTCTCATTTGGGGAGTTCCCATTAAGCTCTAGGATTAGTCACCTTATTATCACGAGCCTTAGGAAATTTGGACGGAACTTTATTAAAGAAGCTTTTCTTTAATCTAAGATTGTCTTGGATCTAAAGCCTATTCTTTGTAGCACCACAATCAAATGATCTTGCCCTCTTAGAATCTCTAATATTCCTCTTATCCCTTGCCTCCTCAACCCTTCTAGCATGCACCATAAGATGAGAAATGTTGATGTTGTCACGTAGCATGGCCAAATGACACTCATCTTGTAAGTCCTCCGAAACCCTTGTCACAAAATGACTCATTTGATCTCTAGGATTGGAAACTAAGGAAGGAGCATATTTGGACAATTTAATGAATTCCAAGGAGTATTAGTGAACACTCCTTCCTCCTTGACGAAGGTAAATGAACTCTACCACATTTTCCTTCATCATTTCCCTAGGAATGAACCACTCTGAAAAAGCCTTCTTAAAGATATCCCAAGTCAATGGACCACACCTCAATGGCCTATTATCCATACATTGCAAAAACCATGCTTGAGCCACGTGTTTGAGTTGGTAGGTGGCCCACTCAGCCTTTTCACTTGTGGAAAATGCTATGGCTAAAAGTATCATAGAGACTTCATTGATGAATTCTTTGCGGTCTTCATCAACCATAGACCCTTAGAAGGTAGGAGGGTTCATTTGAATGAAGTCTCTTAGATGGGAAACCATAGTAGTGACTTGTTGATGGGCATGGGGTACAACCCCCCAGTTGGATTGATCCGTCATAGCTTGGGCTTGAACCGTGGCGGCTTGAGCCAATTGAATGAGGTCAATCCTTATACCCTCATCAGTAAATGGTGGGGTATTGACCAGATCTTGCCCCATACTAGGATCTTCTTCAAGTGGAGGAACTTGTTCACCACGAGGATGAGATCCTGCATTGACAGTTTCCTCTTCAAGTCTCTGATCCGCATTCTTCGAGTGTTTATTATCCTTATAAGCACAAAGATAGTATTAGATGCAAAAGCACACCATAAGTATACTCTAATGGAACGATATAAGATTTCCAAGAAAGAGAGTGATTCCTAGGAATGACATAGATTCTTATTCATAAGTGTGGCACGCTTCACAATTATGAATACAAACCTACAGAGACATGGTAGACTGAGAGACATAACTCAATGATATTCAAACTCATGCTCTGATACCAAGTTTGTCACATCTGGGTTCACTCCTTAAACGTAACCGTCGTCGTCGTCCTCTTTGAGGACTAAGACTAGTCTCTTAGTTTACACCATCACATTCATAAGTCGAATTTAGCAAAAAATTTACAACATTTATTTCTCCTATATTGGAGGTTTACATAGACCTCTAAATAGGCATAATTATATATATATATATCGAGTATACATAGACCCTTCATATAGGTAGGTCACATAGACATCTACTTTTATTGCACACACATATATATAAGATAGAAAAATAGTCTCAAAGATTGTCTCATCTCATACCATCTAAACAATCATAGCAATTTGGGCATAGCCCTACACCATATGTAAAGAAGACACATCTAGGCTTATACAAGTCGTACTCAAACGAAAATAGAATGAACATAAGATTCTTAGAAAAACAAGTAACTCTATAGGCAAGATATGGGTATCGCCCTTGAAAATTGAGGACCTAACTAGTTGGATGATATAGAACATCCAAGCCTTCTTCAAGTCATCTCAAATGAGCCTTCAACGATCGGAACATAAAACATTTGGGAAAAGGGAAGAAAATGGGGTTAGTACACCGCTTGTACTAAGTATGAGACCATATGTACATATAAGAGGAAAACATGCTAAACAAGGACATTTAGTCAAAACATGCCATTTTACCCTTTTAAAAGTCTCATTTATAATCAAGCAAGTCATATCAATCAACCAAACATTCTTACTAACTCAAATAAGTAATATGTATACCAACATACTTGAATCCGTAATCTACTACAACCCTATCATAGAGGAATAACATCACAAGCATGAATAAGAGTTAACATATCATAATAAGCAAGACAACTACTCATGAATCCTCATCAGGTCAACAAGTGAAATGACCAAGCAAAGTCCCATAACCTTACTCAATTAAGTAGCATCAACAAGAAACCTTACCAATGTCCAACTTCACATATCAAAACCTTTAAGGATACATAACTTCATACTTTAATAATACACCCCAATTACATGTTCAAGAGGATAATCATCATCATATAATATCATTTTTAATGTAGCATCAACATGTTATCATCATATATATCATTATTATATACATAAATAGCATCAACTTCCTAAAGCTTCCATCAAGGACAACTAGTGCAAGGCATAGGTAGAGTCCCATATCCCTACCTAGGCTAAGTTAAACCTATCAAGTCACCCTAGTTAGTTTATACTTCATTTCTTCATTTTTGTTTAGGGAACAATTGCCTTAAACAACATAGACCAAAAGAGCTAAGTATGGAATCCGCTGTTGTAAAACCTTACACCGATGGAAGGTGATCTACCAGCCAAAGTAAAACGAAACATAAACGTCGCTTCTTGGTGGATCCACTAGCTAGTCCTCCTATGGAGGCAACATAGTTGAAGAACTAAGCGATAGTATACTCGCTCTTCAACCCACTTTGTAATTGGGGCCTCCTCTCATGGGAATCTATTTGATGTGTATCCCTCTTTGGGAAGTCAACATCTCATGTAGAACTATAGGGAGAATCTTCCTCTTTGGGAAGTCATCACCTACCATTGTCAAGTTCACTCAGTGCTAAGTTATGTCCCTTTATTGAAATGTCTTTAAGTACTTATTATTAATCATAAATTAGTTTAGGTCATAGGGTATATCTCTTGTATAATCATCATAATCACTAGCTCAATAATAATTGTATGAGTATAAATCCTTTGATCACGATTCATATAGGCATGGTTATCACATTGCACATCACTTCATAATAAGGCACATTAGTATACATCACCATTCGTATAACACTTACATATTAATCAAAATCACAACATAATCAAGACATTCTAATTCAACACCATACCACCCTAAAAATCCTAAATAAGGCATACTCCAACACAATCATCATAACTTAATCACAATTAATTACAAGATGAAGCAAGGAATATGAATTACAAGGCATACAAAGTCTCCTTCATAGTTCATCATTAGGGTCTTACCATAAACCCATAATTCAACTCAACTAGGTCATCACATCAACATAATTTAATAACCAACATGATTATAAGGCTAGAAGAATCATTACACCATAATTCAATACTTATTCAAAGCAAGATACTGAGGTCAATTCTCAAACCCTATATCACTTCTTAAGAACTAGTATGAAAGAATAAAATTCAACCTAATT
Source organism: Solanum chmielewskii (assembly GCA_027704785.1). Classification (NCBI taxonomy): domain Eukaryota; kingdom Viridiplantae; phylum Streptophyta; class Magnoliopsida; order Solanales; family Solanaceae; genus Solanum; species Solanum chmielewskii. The sequence goes on from JAKWIX010000320.1 coordinate 34,296,556, forward strand.
TGTACATGATTAATCTAAAAACATCATATTATAGTGATTTAACCAATAATCAAGTCAATTGAATCAATCTCAACCTGATTCACATCAACATCAAACCTAAGGTTAAGGGTTAAGGATCATATACTTCAATTTGAACAAAACCATTACAATAGATCATAATCAACATAAAATATATGTTAATATATCCATTATATACTAAAAGAAAATAAACAACTCAGTTCACAACATCAAATTCGTAATTGAATGAAACCGACTTGAAACTTAACTTTTTAAAATACTTTCCTTTGAGGAAAGAAGTCTCAAAGGTGAATAAGATCTCATACCTCCACGTTTGATGAAGATTTGATGGTGAAATATTCCCTTTCCAGCCCCAAAACCTCCCCCTACCATGTCTTCAATGGTGTATTCAAATAGAGAGAGAGAGAGAGAAGGAGAGAGAGAGAAAGAAGAGAGTTCATTTTTGTGAGTTGTGTTTTAAATCAATGAGTGCTAGGGTCTTTATATTTGCGATTAATGAAATTAATTAGATTCACTTAAATAACTAATTAATAAACTAACCCCCTAAATAATTAAATGAAACTAACTTAAGTTGTGCAAGAAACTCGACCCTCACAGACGAGACCCCGAACGATAGGCCATCTGTGAGTCAACAGTCATTGTGCCCTTCCGTGCTGCACAACCGTCAATGACTTCAGAGACTTTGTATAGAGGTGACTCCAAAATTTTATATAAGTGTCGGAAGAGGTTTGGCATCGACACCCCGTTGATCCACACATGAGCCGTCATTGCCCTCTCGTGGTTGCACACTGCCTAGACAGTGTTGCCTCCTACATGCTAGGATATTCTTCAAGGGACCTATGTTGGTCCTTCGGGACTTGTACCCAGAATTTTTGACCACAAATCATTTGTAACACTTGGTATACACACTTCCCCCTAATTTCATAGATTTACGATCCTAAAAGCTGATCAAATAGGCTATGGCACGCAAGTACCCCTTAGAGCTAGTTTTCAAACGTCACAGACGTTCTTGGACGTTTTGTTTCCTAAACCTCTTAAATGACAAATATTTATTAGAATAGTTCTTAAAAATTGTTTAGACCCCATGGAAACTATGTTAGGCTTTACGACTCATCTTGGATTTTTTGAAGTGTTACATGCACTTAGTGGGATAGTAGTGTGATCCTACCTGTAAATGTGGTTGTGTACCGATACTTCACTTTATATTAATTTATTGAGTATAAGGCATCTTAATGCGGTTATTGACAGACCTCGTTCGGAATATCAGTTATCGTCATCAAATTCAAAGGTGAGCCAGTTCTTTGAGGCACCTTGAGTTCTCTTTTCACTTATGTTCCCATTTTAGAGATTGACTAATATATTAGGACTTATATTTAAATTGGGTTCTTAGACTTTTCGACCATTAGATGGTTTGGTACGTTAACTTCAGGTTCAAGGTATTGTTTTGTATTTATTTTTATTTGACATTTGTTGGAGTTTCTGGTTCTTTTTCGTAGCGTTTAAACGTTCTCCCCGTAACTTTAAAATTCTTAGTATTGATTTAGTTATGAACTCCTTGGTTAGCTAATTTGTATTAATGTTTCTCCTACTAGAGGGTTATTATGGGTGTCAATCACGATGGTCTGGGTTGTGACAAAGTTGGTTTCAGAGCCTAGGATCATTAATTGCGATATACCAAAATGACTCTAGTAGATAATTGCTGAACCATACGGAGAAGTCTGCAATTTTCTTAGAGAGGCTATATGACTTAAGAGAATTCCCCTTTTTTCTTTTGTCTCCTTTCGTTCTATCACTAACCTCCTTCAATATTTTGTCCACATATGGTTAACATTAGGTTCAGTGGAGTTAGGCCCGTCGCTTCTGTCGATGCTCCTGCTTAGGAATCTGCAGCGAGAGGTCGCAGTCGAGGTAGGGGTGGAGGAAAATCTAAAGGTAAAGGCTGGGAAAGAGTGACACATATTACAGATGGAGCACCATTTAAAAATGCTAAGCAGAATGAGTCAGCTCCTACGCATCATATAAAAGTAGAAGAGTAAATAGAGTTTGAGAATGGTGAGAATATTGGACAAGAGGAAAAGGTGCAGGCTGATACTAAAGGTATTCCTCCATTAGACCGAGTGTTAGCTGAAATGATAATGAACTTCTTGAAAGGATTGGTTGGTCCTATAGTATTTCCCTCTTTTTTCAAGAAACTCAAGCTCCCGCTAATCCCCCTATTGTTATCACTGTCCCCTAGGTGGGTGGAACTCTATGTCATACGTCCTTTGTTTGGTTATGTTATGAGTGGCAACGTGCATGATATGTTGAATAAGTTATTCAATTGAGACCGCCTGTGTTACATGGTTCTTAGAGTCAAGAAGCCTATGAGTTCATCCTAGACTGCTACGAGAGGCTTTAAAAGTTGGGAATTATCCATCAACATGGAGTGGTGAGTTTTCAGTTTTAAGGTGAAGCTAAATAGTGGTGGAGAGCGTATGTGGAATGAAGATCTTCATCTTTACCCATACTCACTTGGACCTAGTTTCATGCTATGTTTTTGGAAAAGTATGTGCCTCTCACATAAAGTAATCGTAAGAAGGATAAGTTCATGGATTTGGAGAAAGGTTGTATGTTTGTGGCTACTTATGAGTTAATAAATTGTCTAAATATGCTACACAATTGGTGACTATAGAGGAATAGAGGATATATCTATTTGTGAAGTTGATAAATTATGAGTTGCAGGTATTCTCTATTCATCTGACCTCTGAAGGAACAAGCTTCAAGGAGGTAACATATTTTTTGAAGAAAGTAAAGGGGGTGAAGCAAGACACTCAGGCTAAGTCATTGGCTAAGAAATCCAAAAATGCAGGTAACTTTTAGGGATCTTACTTAATAGGTTTGGGGAGGCCAATACTTGAAGCCGGCCAATTTATTCCGCTATGCCCTCTTATACGGGTAAGTCTCTGGAACTCCACCTCAAAATTTGATTAAGGATATCTAGGGAATCGCACCTTCGGTGGGTGGGAAGCCATCCTTTGAGCACACTTGTTATAACTGCGGAGAACCTTGGCATCTAAGGAGAGATTTTCCCCACTCACACATGATGGATTACATAAATGAGCAAACTAGAGCATTGTACCCATGGGAAATAGTAATAATGGTTGAGGGTGTTCACAAAGTTGTAGAGGAGGAATTCAATGTGGCCATGAAGTTATGGTAAATGGTAACACATGTAAAGTTATGGTGCATCAAGGTAGGGAAGTCACCTATCATGATGGCAAAACGGAGGCGGAGGCGTCTGACGCAGTAATAACATATACTATTCTTGGTTGTTACTAAATGGCTAATGTGTTATTTGATCCGAGTTCTACTTATTTTTATGTGTTCGTGCGATTTTCCTCAAAATTTTCTATGATTTTTGATAAACTTTATGTCCCCCTCAATGTTTCTACCCTAGTTGGAGAGTCTTTCATAATTACCCATGTCTATCTTGCTTGTCCTATTTTAATTATGATTTTCAGGGTTTGGATTGTTTGGTAATTTATGATATGACTGACTTTGATAAAAATCTTAGGCACGAGTTGGTTGTCCTCCAATTATGTGTCCCCCTATTATGTTTTACTTACTTGAAATCCTATGTTTGTGACAGTAGATATTCAAGGGTGGGCAGAGTTACAGTGGGATAGGTTATACAAGCTTAAGCAAGCTAAGATGATATCCTCCATTCGATCTAGGAAAGTTTATCTTATTTGGATCATATTCGGATTAGGTCGAATATCCTTCTATTGAGTCTATTCTTGTGGTCTTAGAATTTAGAGAAGTGTTTCGTACTGATTTTCTTTGTATTCCTCTTGATAGAGATATAGATTTCTGCATCGATTTAGAACCTAGTACCCACCCCATTTCCATCACTCCGTATGATATGGCTCTAAAAGAATTAAGAGAGCTTAAGTCTCAAATCCAAGAGCTTCTTGATCAGGGTTTCATCCGTCCTAGTGATTCCCTCTAGGGTTCTCCATTTTTTTTAATAAGAAATAAGATGGTAGTGTGAGGATGTGTATAGATTACCAGGAATTGAATAGTGTCACCATCAGAAATGAGTACCTATTGACTCGATTAGATGATCTTTTTGACCAATTTCAAAATGCATCAGTTCTCTCTAAGAATGATAAATGGTCTAGTTTCCATCAGTTAAAAATTAATCTAAAGATTATGTGAAAGGATGTGACCAAGGCAGCGTGTAGAACCTGTTATAGCCAGTACGAGTTTTTAGTTATGTCGTTTGGGTTGACTAATGCGCATGCAAATTTAAGAGATTGATGAATGGTGTGTTCAAAACATTTATTTATTCATTTGTTAAATTCTTTACTGACTACATTTTGGTCTATTTGAAAAGTGATAAAGAGAATGCCGACCATATTCATAGCATTATTGGTGTTGTAGGGAAACAAAGATTGTAAGATAAGTTTTATAAGTGTTTATTTTTGTTTTCTTCGGTTACACTTTTTCAGGATTGTAGTTTCAAAAGAAGGGTTAATGGTAGTTTCCCCAAAAGATTAAGGCGTTTAAGGATTGGGTTTGACCTAGATTTTTCATGGAAGCTAGGTGTTTTGTGGGGCTTTGCTTCTATTGGAACTCACATTACTATCATCGATTTGTGAAGAACTTTGCTTCTATTGGAACTCACATTACAAATTTGACCAAAAAGGAGACACCATTTGAATGGACTGAAAAATTTGAGGAGAGCTTTCAAAATCACAAGACTCTACTGTCCAAAGCACCTATCCTAGCACTGCTGGTATAAGGTAAAATTTTTATTGTTTACTGTGATTCTTCACATTCGGGTTTGCTTGTTGTTCTAATCCTGGATAAGAATGTTATAGCTTATGCATCGTGTCAACTAAATGTGCATGAGAGGAATCATACAACACATGATTTGGTGTTGGCGGTGGTAGTGTTTGATATTAAGATCTGGCTCATTACCTATATGGTGCCAAGTATGAAGTTTTTACTGATCATCATAGCTTGCAACATGTTTTCACCAAAAAAGAACTGAATTTGAGACAACGAAGGTGGATAAAGTTACTCAAGGAGTATGATGTACCATCCAACATTATTTGGGTAAGGTTAATATAATGGAAGATGCACTAAGTCAAAAAGCGGGTGAGTATGGGTAGATTGTCTTTCTTTAGTGCAAATAAGTGACATTTTTCTACGAAAATCTAGACCTTATAGTCTGACTAATATAGTTGGGCATCTCATAAAAAGGTGGTGTGTTAGCTAGCATTAAAGTTAGGGCCATTCATTGAGGAGGTCAAGGAAAAACATAATGAGGATAGAAAATTTAACGAGTTTAAGAAGAAGAATTCGATTGGTATGACACAAGAAACCACTCTTTATACGGAAGGTGTGCTCAACATTATAGGAAGGACTTCTGTTTCTCAACTTGATGACCTGATCAGGAATTTGTTGACGAAAATCCCATGGTTTTCAATATTCAATTCATCCGTTTGTGACGAAGATTTACCAAGATTAGAAATGAATTTATTGGTTGACGGGCATGAAGAAGTACATAGCGGAGTTCGTTGATTATCAAACCCGAGCTTATCCCCTAAACATGGACGACACCCAATGACCATTGCTGGCCTTGAGAAAACCCTTTGTCTGGCTTACTAAACTTAGCGGACGACTTAACTCAATGTAAAACAAGAAAATTGTCATAAATAAATTTAAGATAATTATCTTGGCCAAAATTACACTTAAATCTCAAAATAAAATATCCATAAATAAATAGAGACTTAGAGTGAACTATCTGACTAACTGTATGTCTATGAAGACTCTATAATACTAAGATGAATTTTGGGACAAACCCCACACCATTCTATAAATTGTAAGACTGGAAGCAATAAAAGAGTCCTCCGGATTCAAGGAGGCTCACCACTTAGTCTGGTTGCTCAAACTAGATCAATGAGGCGCTTGATTTTGATCCTGGTTACTTGTGTCTGCATCATAAAATGATGCTGGCTAACTGTCATCAGTATATTAAATGTATGAGTATGCGAGTTGCAATGGTAAATAATAACTTAAGCTTCATAAGAATAAGAAAAAAACTTACCTTGGATCTACTCAACTCATAAAATACGAAAATTAATATAAATCAACAAAGACAGATGCAATATATATAAAGCTTTGTAAAACAACAATATAACTTAGTTCGTTAAACTAGATGCAATAACAAACTGTACATTAAATATATAAATGTAATACATTTTCTGTGTGAGATTCTCTAACAAAAAACCATCACTATGAGACTAAGCAACTGTACAACGTCCTACTTTACGTTGCAAGAGGATTGTACAATACCTTGCCGCTAGTATAGAACTTGAATTGCTAAATGGATCAACTAGTCTATGCTCAAAAGAACTAAGGAATTATCTAAAAAGTACGACACTTCTTCTATCTATTTTGGATAGATGGTTTATGGAGTCTTAAGTTAATATGAACTTGTGTCTTCATATCGATGTTCAATACTACTTCCAAAAAACGTAGCTCATATGTTTTAAAAACAACTTCTTCTCTGGTTTGAGCTAATTGCTCCAACTTAGTTTTAAAAGCTCTCTTGGAAATCATAGTTTCCTTTTTACTAAAACTAGCCAAAGTCTCTGCTGGAATTCTAGCTTTCTTTTCTTGCTCAAAATGTTACAACATTTGTAACTCTTAGGGAATATTTAGTTCCCTTATAACTTTTAAGAAATGAACTCGACTATTTACTCTTTGTTTTACTTGAAACTCCTGACTTTAACTCAATTCATAGGGAATACTTAGTTCCCTTGTATTTCATGAAGGAAGACTTCAACTATTACTCTTTACTCTTAATTGAAAATTGAGCCATAAAACGAATTTATAAAGTTTAATAACGACTCTTGAAAACCTTTAATACTTTACTTTGACTTACTTCTCAACTTTCGACTTGACTCTAAATATCTTTGACTTTGAATTTACAATTTCCTTGAATTTGATTGTGGATTCAAGGTTATGATTTGGTCTTTAGTGATTTCTAGGTGTTCAAAAATCATTTGAAATAATTTGAATCATTGGAAGGTGTTATGTACCTTAGAAGGACTTAAAAAGGCAAAACTATGTAAACTGGCGAAAAATGCTTATGTTGGCGCACTGGTGGCGCGCCGTGCCAACCTTAGTTGGCTAAGGCTTTGTCCTGCCGCACTCGTGGCGCGCTGGTCTAGGACCTAGTTGACTGAAGCCCTCTTTTGGCACATTGCAAGTGCGACACGCCTTGCATGTCCCAGGTGCGTCTGACAAATTTTTTAACCCATTATTTGATCCTAAATTGCCTATATACCCATATTTTCATCCTTACACCCCTACGATCATCAATACCTTTAATACCCATCAGATATAACTCAAAAACAACATCGGAAACTACTAATCAAAATCACTGTCCATTCAATACACTCAACCAAATAGGGATTCAACAAGATTTATCAAGAATTCACTTCTAATCATGTAATCAATTCAAAAACCTTTAAATTGAAACAAAATTGGTGTGCGAATGAATTAATCCAATAAGAAAGATCTCATATACCTTGATATGGATCACACTTGACGAATTTCACTCGAAATCCCTTGGTGTTTTTTGCGAAACCTTTATCTTTCTCCCTTCTCCTTCTTCTCTTATCCTTTCTCCCAAGCCCTAACTATGAATTGATTTTCCAAACTTACTTAAGGTTTATTTTTACCCCGACTAAACCCTTAAAATGAATAAGGAAATAAGCAGATAAAAAGACAACTTTTCCATTACTTTAATTTAGAAGTGTACATTCCTTAATTCTACAACCCAACTTCCGAAAGGCATATCTCCCTCATACGATATTGAAATCATGCAAACTCGGCGCATTGGAAATATATTTTCAAGGGCTTTCCAACCGTATAAAGAACTGACTCTAACTGATCATGACCTAGAAGTTATGGCCGTTATAAAATGACAAAAAAATTCACTTTGTTAACTTTAGGAAATATTTCCAGATTTTCCCTTTTCTATCCAAAAGTGAAAATTTTAAGTTTCTTAGATTATTCTTTGATATTACGAGTTATAAGATATTACAATATATCCCACTTCGGAACATTAGTCCTTTAATGAGATTTCTTTCATTGATTTAAGTATAGCAACCACAAGTTTGACACTCAACAATCAAAAGCAAGTAACAACACGCCAACTCATAGTTCCAAAAGTAATGAGAAGAGAATTAGTACCTTGATATATGTTCCCTCCAGATTCAAAGAGATGTGGATATCTCTTCTTCATATCTTCTACATCTTCCCAAGTTGATTCTTTAACAAATTGGTTTCTCCAAAAGGTCTTGACTGATGCAACCTTCTCTGTTCTCAACTTGCGAAATTGCCAATAAAATACATGAACCAAAATCTCTTTTTGTAGAGTAGGGGATAATTAATCCCAACCTTTTAAGTTGGTACAATCATTTAAGGATCACACATGTACTATTTCTACATGGAGATATGAAATACCAGATGAACCGCTGTTAAATCTTGTGGTAACTCCAACTTATAAGCTACATTGACAATTTCTGTCGGATATTCTATAAGGACCAATATACCGGGAACTAAGTTTCCCCTTCTTACCAAACCTCATAATTCTCTTCATGGGTGAAACTTTCAGATATACCCAATTGCCCACCTCAAACTACCAACCTTCTCCTAACATCTTTCGAAGACTTTTAATGCCTTTGTGCGATTTTTAATCTCCCTTGAATCACCTTCACCTTCTCCATATATTGGTTAACTAGAGATTGTCCTATAAAACCGCTTCACCAACTTCGAACCATCCAATAGGAGATCTGCATCTTCTCCCATAAAGAGCTTCATATGGAGCCATTTATATGCTCGAATGGTAGTTGTTGTTGTAAGTAAAGTCAATGAGAGGTAGGTGCTTGAAATAAATCACACAAGCTCTCAACATGTATTCTAAGGTCTAGATAGTACGCTCCTCTTTCTAATTTGTCTGAAGATGAAAAGCAATGCTTAATTTCACCTTTGAACCCAAACCTTTCTCGAAAGACTTCAAGAACTGTATAGTAAATTTTCCACCTCTATTTGACATAATGGATATAAAAACTCCATGAAGTCGTACAACTTCTTGAATGTATGACTTAGCATAATTCTCGGCCGAATGGGTAGTCTTTACTGGCAAAACGTGGGGTGATTTTCTCTTTCCATCGACAAATAACCAAATAGAGTCATACTACCTACGATACCTTGGTAACCCAGTGATGAAGTCCATATTAATCATCTCCCACTTCCATTTTAGAATTTTTATATTTTGATCCAACCCTCCAGGCCTTTGGTGATCTACTTTAACTTTTTTAAAATTTGGGCACTTTGGGACAAATCCGGCGATGCCCATCTTCATACCTTCCGACCAATATACTTCTCTAAAATTACAATAAATCATTGTGGAACCCAGATAAATGGAATATATAGATTTTGAGCTTCCTCCATGATCCTCTCTTGAAGTCCATCCACCAAAGGTACACACAACCTACCTTGATATCTTAGTACATCATCTCCCCCTTGTTCAAAATCTAATACACTTTGATTATGAACATTTCCCTTTTATTCAAGCAAAAATGGGTCTTGGTCTTGCTTCTGTTTTACTTCTAACACTAAGGATGATTCAGCCCCATTGGTCACCACTATTCTGACTTTTGTAGAATCCACATATCGAACTCCTAAGTGTGCAATTCTCTGCACATCCTTTTCTAATTCTTTCTTCTCTTCTTTTATATGGGAGTTACTACCCGAAGACTACCTGTTTAAGGCATCAGCAACCACATTAGCCTTACCTAGACGGTAATAAATGCTCATGTCATAATCTTTGAGCAAGTCTTACCATCTCCTTAGTTAAAGATTTAGCATTGAGATCCTTCCAGGTGAACACATATTGTAGGATCTTGTGATCAGTGAATATATAACCATGAATGTCGTACAAGTATTGACGCCATATCTTCAAGGATAATACTAAAGCAGCCAACTGTAAGTTATGGGTTGCATAATTCCTCTCATGAACCTTCAACTGTCTGTAGGAATAACCTATAACCTTGCCATTCTACATTAACACAGAGTCCAAACCAACTCATGATGTTATCACGATCGGGGAGGCACCCCCTAGACATAATCAACGTCTTCATCCTCGAAGAGGACTTAAACTAGACCTTAGCATATATCATTGCATATCATAGGTAGAGAAAAGGCGGAAAATTTAAAAACTGTACATATGAAGTTTAGTTAGACTTCTCATTTATCATTATATGAATTTTGCGTAGAAATATTATTTATCCACATAGTGAAATTCATTAAAGTAGTCTAATATTGTCTCAGACATAACCATCTATTATAGAATCAGAAGTTTTAAGCATAGCCTTGCACGATTACATATGCCTGATAAAGGACTTACAACAAAATCTCAAAAGATAATAAATGAACTTTGTCTTAGACATAGTCATATAGTAATGCTAAAATAGTGGCATCATCCTCAGACATGAGGACTCACCAAAAACTTGGAAACTTATCCAAGTCTTCCTTGAAAATGTCCTTGAAGCTCTTCAATGACCAGAACCTATACCATTGTACAAATAGAAAGAACATGGGTTAGTACAAACCCTATCTACTAAGTATGGAAACATATGCAAGTAACCTATGAAAACATGCACAAAGGGAGATTTTCTTTCAAAAGCATGCTAATTCACTTTGAAATCCTTTATGCACACACTTGAGTATATACAAGTCAACAATCACAACAACACTAAGGCATGTTCATATTCATATACAGGAATAACATCATCATAAAGTCATATTAACATTTCATGTTCTAGAGTTCATATCATTAAGTATACAAGACCCTTATTCACAATCCCAATCAAAGCCAACTAGTGCAATGCTCATGTGAAGCCCCTTAACCCCACATACACAAAGTAAACTACTAAAAAGACAATAAGTAATGCATTTTGATCAGATAACATCATATCATGTGTAGTCACCATTATGCATAGCAATTTATACCAATATCATGTTCATCAAATGAAACTAACACCATATAAGAGAAACTTATATCGAATCAAAATCATTCATTTCATTCATAAAGTAGGTACATAAGAACTCCTCCTAGGATTTCCCTCAAGGCCAACTTATGCAATCCATAGGTTTAGTCTCATACCCTTACCTACACTAAGTAGTGCCCCTTAAATCATCCTAGTTAGTTCCCATCTTTGTTACTTTCATTCATTTATTTCACTTTTGGAAACATTCACCATAACCGAAAAAAGACCATACAAGATAAACATGGAATACGGTGTCATGAAACCATACACCAAAAAAAGTGATCTACTTGCCAAGATAGAAGCATACATGAACATATATTCTAGGTGGATCCATAAGGTAGGCTTCTTATGGGCCACATAGTTAAGGAACTAGGAGATTTTCTAGAAACTCTTTTATGCATATTTGCATTGTAGTCCCCATGTAATGAGAAAAATAGTGAACCTACCTTCTCTCTTGGGAAGGGACACCTCTCGTATTTAGTTCGCTCGATTTTATGCTAAATTCCATTTTTGAAATATCTTAAAGTCATCCTTAACATTAGTTTATAGTATAGGGCTTAGGAGACTAATAGCTTGTATAATCATTATAATAGCTCTTAGGTTTATAATGAGTACTTCCTTTCATCAGAACCCAACATTTAGTGAGATCATCACATCAAAGGCATAATAATAAGGTACACTAGAGAATCACTTTCAACCTTGCATGATCATACCCCTATCATGATCTCACATTTAACATATTCATAACAAGCTATAATATTTATCAAATCATCATCTTCCTATTCAATTCACATATTCATACTTCAATCGAAAATCATAATCAATAATAAACCAATATAATTGAAATAAAGTACTCGTGATGTTAAAAGTCTTACCAATGGCTTCCAAGAATCTCCTTCAAGATCTTACCCTCAATTCCACCGCATTTACCCTATAATCCAATCACCATCATCATATAATAGTAAATTAAGCAATAGCACTTCCAATTACAACATCCCTAATCAACTATCGATCTACTTCATAGTAAGGGTTAGGGAAAAGGGGTCATTCATTGATCTTTTAGAGAAATTAGGTCAAAGTATAAAGGACTATATGTTTCCATGAAAACTCATTTTAGCATGAACCTTACAAAGATATGCAACGTACTTAAAACAACAAGCCAAGTTCCACATTATTAATAATTTATATTTTAAGAGGACACTCAACCTTGACTAGGAGTAAGAGGAAAGAGATAAGGGTAGTGGGACTTCATGTAGGTCTGGACTTCCCATGTTTCACCCTCAACTAGATGGTTTCCACATATAACTTTAACGGAGGCAACCTCTTTGTTCCATAACTTTTTGACTTCGCGATCTAGGATTTAAACCGGAACCTCTTTATAAGAAAGATTCTCACTCACCCCTAACCCTTAAATCAGGAGAATAAACATTGATCGCCTATTCATTTCTTGAGCATAGAAACATGAAATATCAGATGAACTGGGCTAATTCACTTTGTAATTGCAACTCATAACCAACTTTACCAACCTATTTCAGTATATCATAAGGACCTACATATTGGGTACTAATTTTCCCCTGTTTTACAAAATTGCATCAACCCTTTCATGGGTGAAATCTACAAGCATACGAAATCACCTATTTCAAACTCAAGATCTCTTCTTGTATTCTCAGCATAATGTTTTTGCCAACTATATGTTGTTTTTTAACCTATCCCTTATCATTAAAACATTTTCCGTTGCCTCATATACTATCTCGGGACAAAGAAGTGACATTTCTTCTACATCAAACCACCCAATCGGTGACCTACATCTCATACTATAGAGTGCTTGAAAAGGTTCCATAAAAATACTCGAATGGTAGCTATTATTGTAGGATAACTCTATCAATGGTAGGTGATTGTCCCAAATACACTTGAAGTTAATGACACAAGCTCTCAATATATCTTCTATGGTTTGGATGGTGTGTTCTGCTTCGCCATCCGTTTGACGATGAAAAGTGATGCTAAGTTTCACTTGAGTACCTTAACCCTTTTGGAGAGACCTCCACAAACGAGAAGTGTATTGGCACCTTTATCTAAGATGATGATAAAAGGGATCCCTTGCAAACTCAAAATCTCATTAAGGTACAACCTAGCATATTCATCCGCTGAATTAGTAGATTGTCAATCTATCAACATAACCCATAATAATCATTTTGCCTCCAGGTACGGGGCAAACCTACAACAAAGTCCATATTAATATCTTCATCTTTCCAAGTAGTGACATCTATCACTTGAGTTAACCGTCTTGGTCTTTGAGGTTCGTCCTTGATTTGATGATAATTTAGACATTTGCCCACAAACTCCACTATATCCCTCTTCAAACCGTCCCACCAATAGACCTCTTTTAAAATTTATTTTCTGAAGTCATCTACATTCGGTACACACAATATACCTTGGTACTTAAGTACCCCCATCCTCCCTCAGGATAATGACTTATTGAGCTTGCTAAGAAACGATTCCTTCAACTATATCAATAGAGGATCAAGATGTTGATTACACTTCACCTTAACACTAAAGACGACTCAGAGTTATGATGAACCATGAAACCACCTTTTGGAGAATATTCTAACCGAACAACCAATTGGGACAGTACATGAACATCTTTAACTAGATCATTCTTACCTTCTTCAACATGAGCCACACTATCCATAGCCATTAAACTCAAAGCAACTGTAATAACATTTGATTTTACGAGATTGTAAAGGACACTCATGTCATAATCCTTCAAAAGTTCTAGCCACCTTATTTGCCGGAGATTCAACTCTTTCTTAGTGAACATATATTGAAGATTCTTGTTGTCCGTAAACAAATCTACATGTACCTCATAAAGATAATTCCTCCATATTTTCAAGGCAAACACTACGACTGCTAGTTCATGATTATGAGTTGGATAGTTGTTCTCATGCACCTTGAGTTTCTATTGGCGTATGTTATAACCTTACAATATTGCATGAGGACACAACTCAAACCTACTCGAGAAGCGTTAGAATGCACTACAAACCCATGGTACCCTTCGGCAAGGTCAATACCAGAATAGAGGTAAGCTTATATTTCAACTCTTGGAAGCCTCTTTCACAAGCTTACGACCACTTAAAATTAACTTTCTTTTAGGTTAAGGTTGTAAAATGACAAACGATAGGTGCAAACCCATAAACAAATCTTCTAAAATACCCGGTTATACCTAAGAAACTCTTAATATCGGTTGGAGTCAATGTTCTAGGTCAATTCTTAACTGTTTCTATTTTCTTCGAATCGACCTTTATTCCCTCAGTTGAAATAATGTTACCAAGAAAACTAATTGATGTGAAGCAAAATAGACACTTGCTATATTTTGCAAAGAGTTGATGTTGCTTGAGGCTTTGCAATACTGCCCTCAAATGGCGCACATACTCATCTTTACGCTTAGAATATACCAAGATATCATGAATGAAGACAATTAAAAGACAATCAAGATAATTTTGGAAAATCCTATTCATCAGGTCCATAGTCGGGGGCATAAGTTAGACCAAAGGACATGACTAGGAAATCATAATGACGATACCTAGTTTAGAAAGTCCTTTTAGGTATGTCTTCACCTCTCACCCAAAGTTGGTGATATCCCGACCTCAAAATTATTTTTGAAAAGTAACTCGCCCCTTGGAAATGATTAAGAAAATCATCAGTATGAGGGAGAGGATACACATTCTTTATGGTGACCTTGTTCAATTATAGGTAGTCAATACAGATTCTAAGAGACCCACCTTTCTTTTTCCCAAATAATGCCGGAGCGCCATTATGGAGAAATTCTTTGTTTTATAAAACCCTTGTCAATCAAATCCTTGGTTGTATAAAACCCCTGTCAATCAAATTCTTGAGTTGAGACTTAAACTCTTTCACTTGGTCGGAGCCATCCGATAATGAGGAATTGATATGGGTTTCATATCCGGCAAAAAATCTATGCTGAAATCTATTTACTGTTTTGGAGAAATTCTAGGTAAGTCATGGGCAAAGACATCCGGAAGATCCTTTACTATGGGGACCGACTCTAAAGAAGTGGCCACATATTTAAGGTCCTTGAACGTCACCACATGATAGAGACATCCGTTGGAAATCCTCTTACTTGCTTTTAGATGCGAAATGATTCAATCTCTAGGGATCGATTTTCCCCACTTCCATTCTAAGACGGGTTCAATAGGAAACTGGATCTTTACTATCCTTGATCAACAATCAATATAACCAAAACAAACATGTAACTAATACATACCCATATGACATCAAAGTCCAAAATATCAAGTTCTAACAAATCGACCAATGTAACTCTACTAGACAATAGGGGACAACTTCTAAAGACTCTTCTAGCAACAACGGAGTAACCCTCCGGGGTTGTAGCAAAAATAGGTTCAATTAATACATCGGGTAACACATCAAACTTCATCGCCACTAAATATTTACAAAAGATAAAGTGGCATTGGGATCTAGTATTGCATATACATTAATGTAAAATACTTATAACATACCGGTGACAACATCGGGAAAATTCACTTGATCACCCCTAGAGTAGAGCATAGAAGCAGTTCTTCTGAGGAGCGATGGAACTAGGACCACTTGCTTTTTCTTGGTTCCTTTCCTTGACCCTTAACCAGAGGACAATCCCGCACCTTATGGCCACTCTTTGAACAACCAAAGCAATTATACCTTACAATTAGACATTCACACATGTGTTTCCCACCACATTTAACACATGTATGTTTCTCACTTGGTGAATGATGTACCGTGGTTTCCCGGTACTTTCAATGCTTTTTCCTTAAGTTAAGTGTGTGTCAAAGGCCTTTATGTATTGGTTTTAATGTAGTTTTCTCTTTGTTTGTAGGAAATCTGTCCGGAAGAAGAACGTGGGAGAATTCTGCTGAAAATTGCAGAAATGACAACCTACGGAGCCATCGACGGTCCGTCGTGACCTCGACGGTCCTTTGGTAGCCAGCGTCATATGAAGAAAAAGGATTCTAGAAAGGAAATTAGTTAATTCTGACCAAGTGTGGGTCTACGGAGGCTCTCGATGGACCGTCATAGCCACAACAGACCGTCCTGCACATCCGTCAATGTTAACATAAAGTAGCCCTAATACCCATCTTCAAAAGATTCTAAGTATAGAAGCACAAAAGCTATCGATGGACCGTTGTGCACGGAACAGACCGTCATCCATTTCCGTCAATGGTAGCAGAAAGTTAATGAAGAAAGCAGCAAAAAAAGGAGTAACCCCGATGGTCCATTGTAAACTAGACGGTCCGTCGCTCCAGTCATCGACTCAGATGCGGTTTTTGGGTGGTTTTTCCTTAAATAGATTTCCCTCTTTTGTTAGGACTCTATTATGATAAATACTTGTAAAAACCATGCTTTTGGGGTTAGAATGCTGGATATATTTCAGATTTCATTGTTCTAGTTGTGAACTTGTTATTTTGGGAAATTATTCATTTTTCCGGAAATTGTTTATTGCAATTTTATTGATCAATTCAAGTAATTTTCTGTGTTTTCTTCAATCATATCAAAGTAAGTACATGAATTCTTATCTAACTAATATGAATTGTGTGATTATTAACATGGATAACTAAACCCATAGCTAGGGTTGTGGGAACCATGGGTAATTAACAAGGTAAAAACATGCTAAAATAACAATTCTATAATAGTGTCTTGCATGTATTGATAATTCTTTCATTTAGAAGTCTTTTTAACGAGTGCACGTGTTAGAACTTGCCTTGTTGCTAATTGCCAAACCAAGGATGTAGATAATAAGAAAATAAATATCAACGTAGATTTAGTATACACTATCTAATAGGCTAGTGTCGATTGGTGCAAAGTAACAACTAAGACATACATCGATTATGATGCTTAATATGAGGTAAACGTAAGATTTATTAAAGCAAACACACGTAGCTAGACCAAGGTGCATAGTGAAATTTCCAAGTTGCTGGACCAAGGAATCAGGGATACATAACTTACCACTTTGCATGAAAAATACTAGTAAAGGATTGTTATAGCTAGAATTACCACGATATGAACCTGTGGGGAAAACATAAGCCCTAGTTACTCTCATAACTTGATGAAAATCAAATATTTAAACCTGTCACTTGTTTATTTAGAAATAGCTAAGTATATTTATTGCTTAAAAAAACCGTGTTTGTTACTTGTTTTCGCAACGGACTTGGCTAAATAGAAGTAATAATACGTTAAAGTTAAGTCTAAATCATTTTGCTCGTGGGATCGAACCCAACCTCATAGTTAGGTTATTAACTTGATACTTACCAATTATACTTCTTTCTAAGAAGTAATATTGAGCATATCAAACTTTGGAGTCGCTCCCAGGGAAAGTGGCTTTTAGATTAACTTTAAGCTTATTACCAAAGTTTAGTCAACTTTTTCCTTATTTTGCTTTTTCTTTTTGTTTTTATCTCTTGCAGATCTAATTTCCATGTATGCCAAGCACGCGGAATAGAGCACAATCCATACTCTCACTCAACCTCGAACTGGAGCGCACACTACACAAAATGAACCGAAATTGGGTATTCTTGATGATGATCATAACCTAGAAATTCCACCAGCTATTGATGCTCATAATCAATTATTAACTGAAAATCGTAGGGAAGGTTAAATACATAGTCAACCTCCCGCTCTACTCCCTAAAGAGTATTACAGGGGATATGATAATATTACTGACTCTGAGTGCCCACTTGTCTTGCCTCCCCAACAACACGGCCATACTTTCGTGGTAACTAGTAGTTTGACGCAAATGCTCATTGCCAGAGGTTTATCTTCAGGGCTACCTTCTGAGGATCCACATGCTCACATTGCCAAGGTGAGGTCGGTGTGTAAGAGTTGTGTAGGGAGGCCTGATTTGAATATGGAAGTAATTGGGTTGAGAGTGTTTTCTCTCTCACTAATAGGAGAGGTCGCCATATGGTTTAGCGAGTTTCCCTATAACTCAATCTACACTTGGAATCAATTGAGGGATGTGTTCTTAGCATATTACTACCCGGTTTCTAAGAAGCTAAACCACAAATAGGGTGAACAATTTTGTGGCACTACCGGGGGAATCGGTCAGTAGTTCTTGGGATAGGTTCACCTTGTTCATGATAAGTGTCCCAATCACCGCATCGATGATGAGTCACTGATAGAGTAATTCTATCAGGGACAAGACGATAATAATAAAGCAGTACTGGATACGATGGCGGGGTGGTTTTTATGGGGAGTGTCTTTATGCTGAGATTGTTGAGAAGTTGGAGAAAATCTCCCAAAATAATAATGCTTGGAGCATTAGGAAGTTAGATATTGGGAGAAACACTTTTGCAGTGCAATCCTCACACAACCCAGCCGTAGATGAGATTCGTGAAGAAATGGCTCAAATGAGAACTGAACTTGGGTGAGTGTTGAAATACGTCACTGTGGGTGTAGAAAAGGTAAATCCGGTGAACTACTTGTCTAAACCACCACCGCCGAGTGATGAGTATTACTAAGAAGAAGACTCTTATGCAGTAAATGAGCAGACAGGGGGTTTTCGACAAAATTTCCAAGGCTCCAATCAGGAAAGTTAATGCCAAAGTAAGGGAAATCAAGGTCGGAACTATGGTAATTACAACCGAGAGGGTCATTATGTCAACTATGGAAATTAGAACCACGACAACGACTTCAACCAGGGTAACAATGGTAAAAGAAATGATAAGAGTGGGCCCTATGTTCAACCTCAAAATCGTGAATTTGCGCCTAGAGATGGTGGAGGTAGTACAGTGAGAGTTGAGGATATGTTGCAGAAAATGATGAGGAGGTTTGATGCAAGTGATGAGCACACAAAAGAGTTGAGGAGTGACTAAGCGAGTATTGAGAAAAAAGTTGATGCACATGCAATCTCGATCAAGCATCTTGAGTTGTAAATGGACTAATTGTCTTCGACTATCAACCCATGACAACCGGGCACTCGTCCTAGAAATACTGTCCCAAATTCAAAAAATGATGGACATTATATGGCAGTCACAACACGAGGTGGTAAGCAAACTATTGACCAACTGATGTCGTCTGGTGTAGAAAACGTGATAAGAGGCGATGATGAGGTAGTGGAGGTTAGTGGTTAGTTAGAAGACAAAACAGGGAATGAAGCTGAGGTACCTTAAAAGGTGACCCCCATGCCTAGACCACCACCTCCATTCCCACTGAGGTTAGTGAAAAAGACCGAGGATGGTAAATATCGGCGTTTTATCACTATGCTCAAACAAATTTCCATCAATGTCCCTTTGATAAAAGCTCTTGAACAAATGTTCGATTATGCCAAGTTCATGAAAGATATGGTCATTAAGAAAATATCGGTCAGTTTTGAGGATGATGATAGAATGAAGCATTGTAGTGCTATTGCTACAAGGTCTCTAGTGCAAAAGAAAGAAGATCCGGGTGCGTTCACAATTCCATGGACAATCAGGTTATTACACTTTGCGAAAGCATTATGTGCTCTTGGGGCAAGCATAAATCTCATGCCTCTTTCTATTTACAAGAAGTTGGGTTTGGGTGACCAAAAGCCCATGCAATGCGACTACTTATAGCCGATCAAATGGTAAAGAGGCCTATTGGGATACTCCACGATTTGTTAGTAAAGATGGAGTCATTCATATTTATGTCGATTTTGTGATTCTAGATTTTGAGGTTGATTTTGAGGTGCTTTATTCTTGGGAGGTCATTCCTTGCTTTGGGTGGATCCTTGGTTGTTATGGAGGAAGGGCAAATGAAATTTCGATTGAACAATGAAGAAGTGACTTTCAACATTTGTAGGTCCATGAGGTAGAGTGGTAAGATCCAATCGGTATCTGCCATATCTTGTAGGGTTGAAAAGTCATATGAGGTACAATTAGAAGAGCATCTGGGTGTATAAGCACTAGCGACAGTGATCATGAATTTAGATAGGGATTTTATTAAAGAGTATGGGTCATTGGTCGCGGCACTTGATCAAGGTGATGTTCGGTTTAAACCAAAGAAGTTGGAATATCATATGAAGCATCGTGAGTCTCCACCCGCGAAACCATCTATAGAGGAGGATCCAAAAGTAAAACTTAAGGCTCTACCACCTCATCTGAGGTATGTATTCTAGGGAAAATGTGACACTTTGCCGGTAATTATTGCATCAGATTTGAATGTGCATCAAGTTGAGAGTTTAATGGAGGTTTTAAAAAGGTTAAAAAGAGATATTGGGTACACTATTGCGGACATTATTAGGATCCCTCGCGGGATTTGTTCACATAAAATATAACTCGTGCCTTCTCATACGCCAATTATTGAGCACCAGAGACATTTAAATCCACCTATGCAAGAAGTGGTGAAGAAGGAAATCATTAAGTGGTTGGATGCTGGAGAGATATATCCAATGCCGATAGTAGTTGGGGTATGCGCTGTTCACTGTGTACCTATGAGAGGTGGAATAATTGTGGTCGCTAATGAGAAAAATGAAGTTGTTCCGATGAGGCCGGTGGCTGGATGAAGGGTAAGTATGGATTACCGTAAATTAAATGCATGGACCGAGAAAGACCATTTTTCTATGCCCTTCATGGATCAAATGTTGCATAGACTTGCAAGAAAGGGGTGGTACTATTTTCTTGATGGCTATTTGGGTTATAACCAGATTTCTATTGCACCGAAAGATCAAGAGAAAACCACCTTTACTTGTTCTTATAGGACCTTTGCTTTCAAGAGAATGTCGTTTGTGTTACGTAATGCACTAGCCACATTTAAGAGATGTATGTTGTCAATATTCTCCAAAACATAGTTGAAGTCAAGTACTCATGGTCTTAATAGTCTTACCAATGGCTTCCATGAATCTCTATCAAGATCTCACCCTCAATTCCACAAAATTTACTCAATAATCCAATAAGCATTATCATATAATAATAAATTATGCAATAGCACTTCCAATTACAACATCCCTAATCAACTATCAATCAACTTCGTAGTTATTGTTAGGGAAAAGAGACGATTCATGGATCTTTATTTTGGAGAAAAAAGGTGAAAATTCTATGTAATTAAAAAAATTTACCAATAAACAATCATCATCTTTAAAGATAAATAAAATGAATATGACATTAAACCAATTTGAAAGACAACCCATGAAATTGGATGAACTAAATAGTATTGAAGAACATTGAAAACCAAACTTTGAAGAACCTCTTTGGAATTGGAATACCAAGAGTGAATAGATTCCATACGTTGTTAATTCTTAGAGGATTATAGAAGAAAGTCTTGATATTGAATCCCTAGTGAAGCTTGACCTTGTTCTTCATTGGGGGTCTTTGGAGTAGTAAGAGAAAGTAGAGAGAAATGAGAGCGATTTGGGTTTGGGAAATTATGGGGTCTTAGGTTATTTTAATGAATTATAACCTTTATTATTCCTAATTAACCTATTATAACCGACCTTAACAGTGAAGACACAGTGATACAAGGGGGCCAAATGACAGAACCCCATCCACGGGACGTCGACCAGACCATGGACTATATTGTTCATCGTGGTTTGATTAAGAGACTTATTTTAGGAGCTTTGGGTGCTGAGTATAAGTGTCGACCAACAACATCAATGACAGATCTTTGTTCAAATGACGGCTCATAGTTTTCCCTTGTGGTTGCACAATGTAATTTGATAGCTTTTGAGGGTCAAATGTTGGGTCCTCTCAAAGACCGTAGGGTGGTCCTTGGGGACTCATACCTGAACGTTTCGACCCTAAACACAATATAATATATTTCCTAAGACTTTTTGCAAAGTTTGACCTTTCCCCGACTTTTTAAATCCCTTAAAACACAACACAACACACTAGTTCATTTTCACTAGTCTCCAGGTGTCGTGGTCGTTTCTTGACATTTTGATTCTAACACTTACGAATTCAGTTTATTACCTTTGTTTAAGATTTAAAACACTATGTTAAGGCTTAGTTCATCAAGTAAGGCTCTAGGCTAGGTCATGGAACTTCTGTAGTGTTATAGATGCATCATAGTACACCACAAAACCTTAAGTACCCTCTAGTAAGGTCAAAATCAGAGCAGTAGTCAACATCTTTTCAACTCCTGAAAGATTTTCTGACAAGCTTAATACCATTGAAACTTACCTGTGTTCTGAGTCATCTTTGTCAAAGGAGACGAGATAGATGAAAACCCATCAACAAAACATTTATGGTATCCATCCAAACCCAAGAAACTCCTTATATCAGTTGGAAACGTGGGTCTAGGCAAACTCTGAACTACTTCTATCTTTTGGATATCAACCCTAATCGTATCACCAGAAACTATGTGGATGTTTTAGCCAGAAATCATACTTAGAGAACTTGGCATATAACTCATTATCTTTCAAAGTCTGAAGAACTATCATGAGGTGACTAGCATGACCTTCTTCATTCATTGAATAGATTAGTATGTCATCAATGAAGACGGTAACAAATAGATTTAAATATGGTTTGAAAACTCTATTCATAAGATCCATGAATGTTGTAGGCATATTTGTCAAACTAAAGGACATTACCAAAAACTCATAATGTTCGTATCTGGTTATAAAATTTGTCCTTTGGATATCATATTCCATAGCTTTCAATTGATGGTATCCTAATCTAAGATCAATTTTAGAGAAGCAGGAAGCACGCTGAAGCTGGTTGAAAAGATCATTTATCCTTGGAAGAGGATACATATTATGATGCTAACCTTATGAAGTTGGTGTTAGTTTATAGACATACTAAGGGAACCATCCTTGTTTCTCACAAACAAGACTGGAGTGCCCCAAGTTGAGACACTTGGTCGAATAAAGCCCTTATCCAACATATCATTCAATTGTTCTTTCAACTCTTTTAACTCTGTTGGTGTCATTCTATATGGTGGAATAAACATAGTTTAAGTATCTGGAATTATGTCTATGTCGAAGTCTATTTCTCTCTCAAGAGGGACTTTAGGGAGATCATCAGGAAAAATATCTCTGAACTCTTTTATTATAGGAACCGATTGAAAGGAAGGTACCTCAACACTTATCTCATTATATTGGATGAAGTGAAAGATACATCCCTGTGAAACTAGCATTCTCACCTTAAGGTACGAAATAAAACGACCGTTAGGCACTTCTGAACTACTACTCCACTCTATGACTAGCTCATTAGGAATCTAGAACTTGACAACTTGATTTGTACAATCTATTGATGCATAAAAGGCATGAAGCCAGTCCATACCTAGAATAACATCAAAATCTACCATGTCTAACTCTACTACATCATCTATGGTTTTCTTGTGATTGATACAGATAGGACAATCACCATAGACTCTTTCTGCTAGAATAGACTCTCTAATAGGGGTAGAAACACATAAAGGTTCAAAAAGTTTCTCAAGAAGAATCTCAAACTGATTTGTAACATAATGAGTTACAAAAGATAAACTTGCTCCTGAGTCTAACAAAGCATAAACATCAAAGTAAATAATTTGATCGTACCCATGACAACATCTGGAGAGTTCTCTTGGTTTTGGAAGCTTGTGGTTGCATAGAGGCGGTTTGCCCCTCCGCCAGTATCAAAAGTGTTTCCTCTAGGTACAACCTTGTCTGGTGGAGCAACTGATTAAGATTGGGATATGTTACCTGTATTTCAACCACCCTTCTTATTCTTAGGACACTTTTTCATGAAATGGCCCTATTGACCGCACTTAAAGTAACCTGACCATCCATCATTTCTACCACACCTACCACATGCAGGAAGCCAACTGCCTCCTTGTGCCACTATACCTTGGGAATGGGATGGTCTAGCCTTGGAGTTTTATGAAGTATTTCCATTATTCTCTCCTCTATTTCTAGGCGTAGATGTACTAGATGATGATTGTGTGTGTCCCTTATGTTTTAGAAATTATGGTCGATTTGAACCATGTTTTTGCTTTCCAGACATATTACTAGTCTTGGCGTTTTTGTTCCTATACTCCACTCGGTCCCTCATCTTCTCCTCTTAAACTTGCTGCACATACACAATCAATTTAAGTATGTCCATGTCAGCGATCAGCATCGTAACTCTGCCCTCTTTGCTTGATACATGACCCAAGGTAGCAACAAATAAGATCATTCTACTCCTCATATCTTTAACTATTTCAGGAGCATAGAGAGATAGTTGGAAGAACTTCAATCCATACTCATGTAACACAAAGAGTCCTAGTCCAGAGTAACGAACTCTCGTAACTTTTCCTCTTTCAATTCTTGGTGAAAGAAACTTCCCTAGAAAGCCTCTTCAAACAAATCCCTACTCAGATGTGGTGCATCCTCATCTCTGCCCTTTTTGCGCTGGTAAAACCAAGTCCTAGTCAAATTATTCATTTTGAATGCAGCTAGCTCAACTCTGTTAATATCATTGACATGCATCACCTTAAAAACCATATTCAAGCCTTCCATGAAGTTTTATGAATCCTCAATAGTGCTCGAACCATTAAAACATGGAGTATTCATGCTTAAGAATTCTCGAATCCTCGACATGTCAGCCCCTTCTTGTCGAGTTCCTCTTTACTGACCAACCTTGTTAGTTACACTCTAACTCAATATCCTAATAGCCTCAAGGAACTCAGCGTTGGTAACTTCCCCTTGAGTTTGTACTTTAAGTGCATTGAGTAAATCTGGTTGCTGAGGTTCAACGTTTCTCCTAGCTTAACGAACTCTTGTTGTACATCGTGAAGGCATGAGGATCAAAAACACGCGCAAGCATGAATTAAAGGGATAAGTTTTAGAGATAAACACTAATGCACAAATAGAAATATGAAAGAAGTAAGGAATTCCTTGCCTCTTAATCATAGATGTGGCGAGCTTCACACCAATGACTAAGACTCTATAGAGACGGTTTAATAGACTCCCTTGGACTCTTGACCATTGTATTGATACCAAGTTTGTCACTCCCTGAGCCTACCCCCCTGGACGTGGCTGGAATCCAATGACCATTAATGGCCTTAAGCAAACCCTTGGATAGGCTTACTTAACTCAACTAAAGACTTAATTTAATGTAAAACAAGAAACATCTCATAAATAACTTTAACATAAATGTCTTGGAAAAAATGGCACTTACATCTCAAAATAAAATATTTGTAAATAAATAGAGACTCAAACTGAACTATCTAACAGATTATCTGTCTATGAAGACTCTACAATAGTAAGATAAATGTTGGCACGAAACCTAGAACATTCTATAAATGAAAAGACTCAAAGCAATAATATAGTGCATCCTGATGCAAGGAGGCTCACCACTGACTCTAGATGCTTAAACTGGATCAACGAAGTGCTGGATGCTGATCTTTGTTACCTGCGTCTACATCACAAGATGATGTAGGCCAACTGGTATCAGTACATCAATCTCTAGGAGATTCTCTAACTGACGACCATCACTTTGAGCCTAAGTGATGGTACAATGTCTTACCTCACGTTGCAAGAAGACCATTCTATACGTTGCCGTCAGCATAGCACTTGAACTACTAAGTGGATTCACTAGTCTATGCTAAAAACAATAAAGGAATCCATCTAAAAAGTATGAACGTTCTTCTGTGCATGTTGGCTACATGATTTATTGGGGCTTGAGTTAATATGATATTGCGTCCCCATATCGGTTCTCAATACTACGCCAAAAATTCTAAGGTCACATGTTTTAAAAAACAACTTCTTTTTACTAAAGCTCTCATGGAAATCATAGTTTTCTTTTTAATAAAGCTACCCAAAGGCTCTGTTGGAAGTTTAAGTTCATTTTCTTGCTCAAAATCTAAAAACATTTGGAACTCTTTGAGAATACTTAGTTCCCTTAAAACTTTTGAGACATGACCTCAACTCTTTACTCTTTGCTTAACTTGAAACTCTTGACTTTAACTCAATTCTTAGGAAATACTTAGTTCCCTTGTTTTTCTTGAATGAAAGACTTCAACTTTTACTATTTACTCTAACTTGAAACTTGAGGCTTAAAACAAAGTTAAAACATTTAATAACGACTCTTGAAAACCAGTTAACACTTTGCTTTGACTTACTTTTCATCTTTAGGCTTGACCCTAAACTACTTTGACTTTGAACTTAAATTTCCTTGAATTGGATTATGGATTCAAGGTTACAATTAGAGTTCTTCAGTGATTGGTGTTTCGAAATCATTTGAAGTAATTAGAATCATTGGATGGTATTAATGTGCCTTAAAAGGACTTAAAAGGCTAAACTACGAAAACTAGATGAAAAACACTGATCCAGGCACACTTGTGGTGCTCCACGCCAGCCTCAGTTGACTCAGGTTTGACTATGGAGCACTAGTAGCACGTCGCGCAAGGCTTTAGTATACTGAAGCCCTCTTTTGGCACAGTGCAAGCGCAACACGCTTGGCCTTGCCCAGGTGCATCTAGCAATTTTTTCAACTTATTTTATAATCTTAAATCGCCTAAACCTCCATATTTTTTTATCCCCAAACCCCTATTATCATTAATAAATTTAATATTCATTAGATTTAACTCAAAAAAACATCGAAAACTACCAGTCAATATCGATGGGCATTCAATCAACTCAACCAAATAGGGATTAGACAAGATTTGTCAAGAATTCACTTCTAATCATATAATCAATTCTCAAGCATCTTAACTAAAATGAGATTTGTGTTCATATGATTTAATAAAACATGCAAGAGATCACATATTTTTGTAGGGATCACCCCTGATAAATATCAGTCGAATCCTATGGTGTTCTTAGCGAAATCATTATCTTTCTCCCTTCTCCTTCTTCTCTTCTCTTCTCTTTTTTCCTAAGCCCTAAGGGTGAATTGATTTTCCAAAACTGACTTAAGGCTTATTTTTACCCCGAATAAACCATTAAAAAGAATCACGAAATAGATGAGTGAAAAGACTAGTTTGCCCTTACTTGAATCTGGAATAAGACTTTTCTTACTTCAACAGACCAACTTCAAAAAGGCATATCTCCCTCATACAATATTGAAATCATGCAAACATGGATTCCTTGGTAATATCTTCCAAGGGATTTTCAACAATATAACGAATTGACTCTAACTCATCATGAGCTAGAAGTTATGGCCTTTTGAAAATGACTAAAAACTCACTTTCTTAACTTGAGAATTTTTTTCCAGATTTTCCCTTTTCTTTCCAAAAGTGAAAAATATTAGTTTCTCATATTATTCTTGGCTACTAAGAGTTACGAGATATTACATTGCTAACTACAAAAATTGCCAAGAAGTAAAGTATGAACATCAAAGGCCTGCAAGTTTGCTTCAGAGTAGGCCAACTATGAAATGGAAGTGGGAAAGGATAGTCATGGATTTCATGGTTGGTCTTCCAGAGAGTGGAAGTTTGATTCTATTTGGATAGTGGTTGACAGACTGAGTAAGTCAGCCCATTTTATTTTAGTAAGAATATATTAATAATGTTGATACAATTGGCTAAGGTGTATGTAAAAGAGATAGTTAGGTTGCATGGGGTACTGATCTCTATTATCTCATAGCACAGTATACAATTTTCCTCCATGTTTTTGTGGAAGTTACATGATGAATCGAGATCATAACTCTCTTTTAGTACAGCTTTCCATCAACATACATACAACCAAAAATGATTATTCAAGTGTTAGAATACATGATCAGAGCATGTGTGATTGATTTTTGAGGTCATTGGGATATGTTCTTAACTTTGTGTGACTTCTCCTATAATAATAGTTATCACTCCATAATATATATGGAACTATTTGATGCACTTTATGGGAGGGGATGTAAATCATCCATAGATTGTTCGAGGCTGGAGATGTGAAACCTTTAAAAGTTGATTTGAAGAAAGATGTACAAGGTAAGGTGAAAAGTATTCTAGATAAACTTTTAGCAGCCCAGAGTAGAAAAAAAAAGTACAACGACCATAAGGTAAGAGACATGGAATTTTATACTCGTGAGAATAATCTTCTTAGGGTATAACCCATGAAAGGGTTAAGATATTTGCAAGAAGCGCAAGCTAAGTCCACAATACATTGGTCCATTTTAGGTTATTGAGTGTGTAGGGCATTGCCTTATAGATTGGCTTCACCTCCTAATGTATATCGAGTCCATCCAATATTACATGTATCCATGTTGAACACATATCGTGGTGATAGGGATTATATCATTAACTCGGACTCAATTATGTTAAATAAAGACCTCCAATATAAGGAGGAATCACTTGAAATTCTTCATCATGATGTGAGTAAGCTGAGGACCAAAGAGATTAATTCCTTCAAAGCTCAAAGGAATCATCTTCTAGTTGAGGAATCTACTTGGGAAACATAGAATGACATGCAGGAGAAGTATCTCTAGTTGTTCGTCAATTCATGTACTACTTCGTTCTTTCTCTATCCTATTTTTCCTCAGTTTGTCACTCAGGGACCAGTGATGGGTAATTATGTATCTATTGTACAAACTTTTTCCCACCATTATATAAAATCCAAGGGAAAAATTTTGGGCTACAAACTTTTTTCATACTAACTTGAAATTTCCCAGCCCAATCCAGAATTGGATGAAATCAGAGTTAGTAAAGTCTAGATGAATCATGTAAAATTTAGGTGATCTATTTATTGTTCTGATCACATGAGTAGATATCTTAGATGTTAATGTGGCCCCACGACTTGACGAAATTGATATCATGTAAGTAGAACTCCCGTAACTGATTATAGAGTGAATGGGTAGTTTCTTAGTGTCATTAGTTGAATGTGTATTGTGTAATGGGGTTTTTATACTATTAGTTTGAATAACTGTTTCCATCTATGTAGTTGTGGAAGAATTATTCCCTCAAAGTTTGGGCTGTTGTAGCGAGATTAGGCCTGCCATGGGGGGATATTCGCGAATTAAGTCAGAAATAAACCTCTATAATGTCTTATTCTGCACTTTTTGGCTTTGAGAGTTAAAAAACTACCTCATGTTTTTTTTTACAATATTCCACAATTCTTGATTCTAAAGGTACAGTTTCATCCCCGAATCCATTTTTTGATTCATCAAACATAGTTTTGTGGGTAATTAATGTTGGGTAAGAGTTTTTGAATTGTTTGGATGGTGCCCTATTGGGATATTGGGGTCATGGTTTTGATCTAGAATTGATAGAGTTGCTTGTAATTTGGGTAATTACATAGTTTTTATTAATTTTCTTGTTATATTAATGGTTAGTAGACCAAGAACAAGCGGAACGAATCCGTAAAGGGAAGAATCATGCTTCATAGGGGATTCAAACTTTTTTTGAGGTAGGTGATGGTTGTGTTCTCATGTTATGTGGTATATGTTTATTCTTGCTTCATTATGATAGGTTTATGTATGCGAATGTTGAATTATTGATCACAATAATCGTAAATGAGGAATAGACGAATAATTGAATGTCATGAATCATGACTTGATTGTATGATTATCAGAATATACTTGTTATTGTTATTATGATATGTATAATGTATCCGGTGTTGCTCTCAAAAAATCTACCTATACTGTTTTCCAAGAACCGACATAAACATTGGAACGAATGTCACGATCCGACACGCAAACTTGGAATAGGTACCACGTACCGCTACACTACTAACAGCTTCGTTGTTGGTTTCATGAGAAAAACATTGACTTGTCATAACTGTGTATATTGATAACTGTGAAATTGATCATTATTTCTAAAGGATATCGATATTGTATATGTTCGTTGTATGCATGTTATTGTTATGTCGTAATGGCTTATGTATGTTGCACTTAATGGGACAGTGGTATGATCCTACCAGTACATTGTGGTTGTGTAATAATAGTGTACTTTCTCTTTCTTTTTTTGAGTACAGGACATATTCTTGCAGCTATTGACATACCCTATTTAGAATACAAGTGATCATCATCAAATTCTAGGGTCAGACAATTTTTCAGGGCTGCCATGTGTTCTCTCTTAGTTTATATCCCCATTTGAGACTTAAACTATTTCATTAGGAATATCTTATATTTGAATTAGGTTGCACCCATTTTCTTAGACTTGTTGAACTTTAGATGTTTTCGTACATTGACTTTCAAGTTCTAGGTATTATTTCACATTTATTTTTATCGGACTTTTGTTTAAGTTTATGGGAAGTCCCTATTTCTTTTCCTTAGCATTTAAACCTTCTACTATAACTTTAAATGATATATCTTTATTTAGTTATGCAGTTCTTGTTTTGGTAATTACATTAATGGTTCTTCCACCGGAGCGTTAGTGTGGTTGTCAATCACCATAGTCTGGACGTGACAACATTTTACCCGAAGGTTAAACAAAATGTATATTTAATGTACTTTAAATAATTTTGAGTTATCTTAGACCATAATCCTATGAAATATAACACCAATTGTTACTTTTATTTATCTCATTTTCCTTTTCTTCCTAATTTATCTTCTCTCATACCCTCTCCTCCACCCACCCCATATCCCCACCCCCCACAATCTGTTAAATGTGAATATTTTTATTTTTATTATTTATAATTTTTTATTTTATATAATGAAGTAATTAGAAAGCATATTAAACTCAAAAGTTATCGGAAAATGAACTAAACTATTTAGTTTAGAACTTCAAATGGTAACTCAACTGAAGGTTGAAGATACATAATTTGTCTATAGGTATGATAATGGGTATTGGAAAGGTCAATCAAGGGTATTTGAATAATATTAATCACTATTTATTTATTTTATTTATATAATAAATAATGTTGGTGATTTAATTAAGGAAAATGCTTAGCTATGTTAATGTATGAGCTACTTAAATGATGGTTGAATAATTATGTATAGTAATATGATATTAGATGAGTCTAAGAATAATAGTAAAATATACTAAATATTAACCTCTTGAGTATGCATTAGAATATAATGGTGATTTAATTAAGATTAATACCTAAGTATATATAAGTTACTTAACTAGTAAAATCAATCATGTGTTGGTGCAAAAAAATTAGAGCAAATTACACAACTTTATTTAGTATGATTTATGGTAGATTCAAAATTTACATCATGTGCCATATTTCGTTCTTTGGATACATATATCTTAACTCGACAGATTCATGTATCAAATAAATATTTTTATAATGACATATATATTTTAATAGTTAGAAATAAATAATTCTAACCAATTTTTTTCTAAATTAAAGAACGTATTGGGGGTTAGTTGACTACTTTTAACATATATCAAATGTATCAAATGTATCAAATTGAAATAATTGTAAACTTTATCTTCTTGGTAGTAAATGGTCTTTATTATTTCCTTAGTTACATGTACCTATATGTCTATAATAGTATTGCGTGTATCGTGGTTTTTGTAAGGATGATGTGTGTACCACTCATTCTCTCTTCTTGAATGGATCAAAATATCATCTATCAACACAATTACGTATATATTAAGGTATTTTCTAAACACCCTATCCATCAAGTCCAAAAATATTGTTGGGGAATTTGTGAAACCAAAGGACCAAAAACTCATAATTACATATAGGTTTCTGAAAATGATTTTCAGAATGGCTTCCTCTTTCACCCTCAATAAGTAATAACCTGATCGCATATCAAATTTTGAGAAATAACTTTCCCCTTGTAGTTGGTCAAATAATTCATCTTTTCTTAGAAGAGGATACTTGTTGTTAATGTTTGTCTTGTTAAAGTGTCGATAATAATACATATACAAAGTGAATCATCTTTTTTCCTACCAAACAATACCGGAGCACCCCATGGAGAGATATTGGTTGGATTAAATCCTTATCCAACAAGTCCTTTTACTAATCCTTTATGTCCTTAAGTTCCACCTGAGTCATTATATAATGAGTAATAGAGATTTGTTTGGTAATAGGGATGAGGTCAATACCAAAGTCTAATTCCCTTTCAGGAGGAACACCGGATAGATCATCCGGGTTAACTTCTAGAAACTCTTTTACAACAGGGACAGTTCAAGAATAGGAGTTTCAGACTTCACATCCCTGACCCTCAATATACGGTAGACACAAACCTTAGAAATCATTTTCCTTGCATTTAGGTAAGAAATGAATTGATCTATAGGCATAGGATTCCCTCCCTTCCACTCAAGGATAGGATAATTTAGAAATTGAAATTTGACTACTCTGGTCCTACAAGCAATAAAGGCGTAATAGGAATGCAACCAATCCATGCCCGAGATAATAATGAAATCCATCATGTAAAACTCTATCAGATTAACCAAGGTAACTTTATGGGACAAGGTAACATGACTTCTTTTACAAACCCTCGTAGGCACCATAAAATCACAAACAGGATAGAAAAAGGTTCTAACAACACATCGGAAAGCATATCAAATCTCATAGCTAGATAAGGGGTAACAAACGAAAAAGTATCCCCTAGATCAAGTAAATCATACACATTTATATGGAAAAATTTTGACATACCCGTCACCACATCCGGGGAACTTTCTTGATCACCTCTAGTTTAGGGAGCATAGAAACAGTTTTTGATAGGAGTATTCTCATCGGAACAACTTGAACCCGGATGAAAAGTAGGGTTGACACCTACGACGACAAGCTTCATAATCCATAGGAATCAAATGGTAATTCCTTATTTTGCATCCGTCTTTCCAACACCAAAGTAAGCATTAGAACTTTCTAAACACTTACCTTCAGGTTTTCTCCCACATTTAGCACAACTAGGCATTGAATGACTATTACAATCTCTGTAAAATTTTGGGTTAGACACCTTTTCATTATTAAGCCTTGGAAGAGAACTAGAAGAACCTTACCCGAGAAATTTTTCCAAAAGCTTGAATGACACCATCTACCAGTCCTATAATGTGAATAGTTATCATCATCCACTCTTTCCCTTTCTAATCTCTCATTGATCTTTTATTCCTCAATTTGTTGAGCATGCACCATAAGGCAAGAAATTTCCATGTGTTGGACAAGAATAGTGGTGCGACACTCTTTGACTACCATGTCGGCCACTCCCAACACAAACTTAACCATATTGGCCCTATGATCTGCCATAATGGAAAGAGCATACTTGGATAATTGAGTGAACCTCAAAGAGTAATCATTACAATAATATTTTTATGCCTAGGTTAGATAAACTCAAGTACCTTGGCCTCTATCATCATCAGAGGGAAGAAACTGTTAAAGAAAATAACTTTTGAATCTTTTTCATTCTGTGGGACCCACTTCCACCAGCCTTGCCTATTTCCACTTATTGAACTAAATATAAGAATCCCCTTTGATTTGGTATGTGTCTAGTTTCTCCTTTGTTATCGGATTTACACACATTGTAGAATGTACCTTGTAGACTTTGTCAATAAAATCTTAATGGTCTTTTTCAACATTGGAGCCATAAAATTTGGGAGGGTTTATTCGTGTAAAATCTCTGAGTATTGCCGCCACCTTAACCACATTCAGGTTCACGGTGGTTACCGCCTCTCTATTTGATTATGCCATCACGTCTTGAGTTAAAAATTTGAATGCCGACCTAAACTCCGTATTGGTTACATTCTCAGTCAATGTGTCAATCGGAGATTGGGGAGGAACCTCTTAACCAACATTGCCTCCATCCATCCTTCTAGCATTAGCCCTCCTAGTTGTCAAATAAACCACCGGGCACAGATTAGGAGAAAATCTGTTGAGTTAAACACCATGACACGACATATGTGAAGAAGTTATGCTTCCTCACATCTAATAATCTCTCATTAATAAATGTATAGCACTTCACACTTATGAACAAGACTCTATCAGACGTGGTTTGAGACATCCTAGAACCGTTCTCGACCTTGTGCTCTGATTACCATGTTTGTCATGACCCAGGGGTATCCCCTAGATGTAACAAATAGTCTAACACCTTGAGAGGCCTCATACAAGACACTTAGCGTATCATAACATAAACTAATAAAAATGAGCGGGAATTTGAAACTTTTTAATACAATCAATGTCTTTTATAAAACAAGCCAAAGTCTAACATTGTCTCAATCATCTAAAACAATATGAATAATATCTTGGGTCACAGCCCATAAAAATAGTATAATACATAAAAGAAAATCGTAAAACACAGTGGTGGTCACATCTTCGAAAAAAATGAGGAGTCACTAAAACTTTACATCCTTGATAAATAATGAAGTCGTCAGACCTTACATTTAATAAGAATGTAGGCAAGAGTATCCGCTAGTAAAAAAATGTACTAAATATGATGCCTCACATAAACAACATCACATAAGCATTAGTCAACTTAAGACATAAGACATAAGAATTGTCAAGACATAGTAAGCATCATAACTATAGACAAATACTCCCTTAAGTAACCTCACTTAACCTTAGACAAGACTTAGTTCATTCGCCTCTAGTCAAAATTGCATCATGGAAGGCATATCTAGCAACATTCAAATCAAATCATCTTCATAACATAAAAACATTATTCATACTCACTTTTAAAGACATGAGGAATCACCTCAATGCCTAGCTTATAAAGGCTAATAGGTATTCATCTCTGCCTTACTTACTTTTATATTGTGGGTATTCGTCTCCAAAACTCCATGATATGACATGAGCACTCGCCTGTAAATCATTTGATAAGGGTAATGGGTACTTGCCTCCATGTCCATTCATTATTGTATGAACTGTGGAATCACCTCTTTTTCAATTCTAAAGAGTATGGAATCACCTCATATCCTTACATATGGAAGTCAAGGGTTATCACGTTTAGTCTCATCAATTACATAAGCTTTTAGTCTAGATTCATTTTAGGTAATAA
Source organism: Solanum chmielewskii (assembly GCA_027704785.1). Classification (NCBI taxonomy): domain Eukaryota; kingdom Viridiplantae; phylum Streptophyta; class Magnoliopsida; order Solanales; family Solanaceae; genus Solanum; species Solanum chmielewskii. The sequence goes on from JAKWIX010000320.1 coordinate 34,331,420, forward strand.
ATCCTTTTAACCTTGAATAATTCATGTGAGTAAATCTTACACATTCATTCAATTATGCTTATCTGTTCATTCTGGGTAGTATCTCTTCAACACCATTGCATGAGCAATCAGCAATTCGTAGTTTAGTCTTTAATATCAAAGAACTATATTTCATTATCATCAACTATAATATACTAAAAAACATCATATTTGCTTTAATATCAAGCAATTCTAATGATGATTCATCAATCCTATAAGGAGATATCTAACTAACAAAGTTTACCTTCATGGTATCAACCCAAATCATATTAATTCCACTCTAGAATCATAGGTTAGGCATAGGAATATGTAATTTCACTCTAAATACATGAAATTCTATCAATTAAATCATAAATGATCATTATCATACTTTTTTGGATCCACATACATCATAACCAAAAACATTGGAAGAAATCCTAACTAGAATTAAGGAAATTCTTCTTCAAATAATGGAATTCTATGGGATTTCATGGAACGAATGATAAAATTCATCATACTTTAGTCACAAATGCCCACAAAATATTGAATACTAGGAGACTTGATCTTGACCTATATCTAATTTCTTCAATCTTCTTATGACTTTTAGAGAGAGAAATTTTAAGAGTACTTTTAGGGGTTTAGGGGATAAAAATATTATATAAGTGGTATATACTTAGGCAAAATGATACCACATTGATCTTATTAAACCGGATAAGACTCTTAAGTCCCTAAAATAACTAGTAAGTCCCCACCTGAGACCACGACTGACAGGATAAACCTATGATCCATCTAGGTCAGTTGGCGTCTGGTCAGAGATTTTTGAGCCATCCAAGACTCCCCCAAAATGGGTTGTGGACCTATCTATGGGTGTGGTCCTAGTGCGGTACGCTATCCTAGAAAGTTTCCTTGGTGCTCATCCATAAGGCTTACCTATAGGACGTGGTGTGCATTTGTGGGTGAAACCTCAAACTTCTAACAATTTTCTATGTTTTCCTCTTTAGGATATAGGGTGTTACACCAAAATTTCTTTATAGTCTCATGTACCAATTCGGGATCTATCAAAGCAATTTCACCTAGTTTAAACCAACCTTTAGAAGATCTAAGACTCCTATCATATAGAGCCTCAAATGGTGCCATAACAATGCTTGAATAATAGTTATTATTATACGCAAACTCAATCAAAGGCAAGTGATCATCCCAATTACCCTTCAAAACAATTGCATATGCTCTCAACATATCTTCAAAATTCTTAACTGTACGCTCCGGTTGCCAGTCGATTTAAGGATGAAAGGTCATACTAAGCTTAACATGAGTATGAAGACCTTTTTGGAATGATTTTCAAAACTAAGTCGTGAATTGGGTACCATGATTGGAGAGAATAGTCACTCCATGCAACCTCACCATTTCCTTCATACAACTTAGAATAGTCGTCTACAGAATAAGAAACTTTGACGAGAATGAAATGATACAATTTCTTCATGTGATCTACTATAAACCAAATTAAATCTTGTTGTAGTTGGGCGTGAAGCAAACAAATAATGAATTCCACATTCAAATTTTCTCATTTCCAAGTAGCAATGATAATTTCTTGAGATAAACATCTCGGCTTTGATGCCCAACTCTCACTTATTGACAATTAATATACTTAGCTACAAATTTCTCAATATTGTTCTTCATCCCATTCTGCCAATAGATCTCATACAGGTTATTGTACATCTTGGTCGCTCTCAAGTAAATGGAATATCGAGAACTATGGGTTTATCATAATATCTGAGGTATCAACATTTGGAACGCACAAACGACCTTGATATCGAAGAACGTCATTTCCCCTAAACCGATATACTCAATAGACTTTAAAAGAACTAGTTCCTTCAATTCTACCAAATTTGGAACAAGCCCTTGATTGGGTTTCATATCAGTCGCAAAATATTATTCTAAACTATTGTGAAGTATAAAACAACCCTTGGTAGAATCAACTAGTCGAACACCCAACTAGCCCATCAATAATTGACTAAGACCATCTGCAAAAGTAAGTCTATCCTTCAATTCATGAAAAATATTTTCAAACTCTTTGGGGCATATGAAATTAAGCTTCTTTTGAGTCAATGTCGTCATTGGAAAAGAAATCAATGAGAATCCTTCTATAAACCTTCTATAGTACCCAGATAAACCCAAGAAACATCTCATGTTAGAAAGGGATAGAGGTCTAGGTCAACTATTCACCATATTTTTATTCTTAGGATCTACCTTATAGCCTTTATAAAACAATACGACTTAGAAAATTAGTGGACCTAAACCAAAACTCCAATTAACTAAACTTTTCATAAAGTTTTTGGTCCTTGAAAACTTGCAACACAATACTACTATTATCTGTGTGCTCTCTCTTAATTTTTGAATAGATCAATATATATTAAATTAAAACAATCAGAAATATATAAATGTATTGTCTAAACACCATATTCAACAAATCCATAAATACGGCTAGAGCATTAGTCAAATTGAGTGACTTCGTAACACCCTAAAATGAAATAAGGTGAACTAGAGTTTCGTGAGGTTTTATTGAATTAATTATAAGTTAAAATAATTTGAATTAGTCTTATTAGGAAATGTGTGAAGTTTGGTTAAGTTCGGAGGTCAAACGACCAAGAACATCCATGACGTTTGGAAGATATACCTTAGAAACTGCTTGTGTGTCTTGATTCATTTAAGTGAGTTGTACGTGTTCGTTTTGTTTGAAAATTGTCTGGGATGTTCCTTAGTCCTAGAACAATATGTTTAGGGGTTTAACATTTGGGTACGACCCAACCTAGGACCCATAAGGGACCCTATAGAAGGACCAAAACTGTCTTGGCAGTGTCCACGAACAAGGGAAAACGACGGCCAATGGTCCAACCAATGACCCGTCGACTTGCCCCGTCGATTTATAATGCAAGGGGGGCTATCCAGTCATAAAATTCATCTAATTTTCTACCCATGAAACCCAACCAACGGACCGTTGATGGACAGACGGTCTGTTAATCCCATCCGTCGTTTGAAGCCTGCCAAAAAGTTGCGTTCCCTGAAATGACTTGGGGTGGTTGGTAAATTCACCCTATGTATTTTAGGAACCTAGGAAGATATTTTCGGTTTTCTAAAGTTATATTATATTAGTTTTATTTCCTAGACCTAGACAATATTCGAACTCCCTCTGTAAAAAAAGCTCTCTCCAAGTCACTATTGGAGTTAAGACTCAAGGAAAGCTAGGATGGATTGTTTGGACGTGTTTATTCACCAAAATTAGTGGCTTTCCTTCTCATGGAGGTATGGAATCCATCTTTTAACCCTTTCCATTCAAAGAGTCTTTTCTAAAAGATTTCAAAAATGTTTTCAAACTGTACTTTCTTATATCTTTGATTTTAAGCATGGGTCTTCTTCTAAAAGTGTTTTAATGATTCAAACGTGTTTATTCTAGTATTAATTGATTATTTTAATGTAAAAAACTCTAATGAACTCATGTTTATGCATATTTCCAACTTTTGGTTTAAAAAATGGGTTAAATAAACATTTTTGTGTAGGGTATGAACTTTGGTTTTGTTGTGTTGTTATTATGATTTAGATTCTTCCCTAAGGGTCTTATTATGATGATATATTGACAAATTTGTTATAGGTGGTGATGGCTTGGTTAAATAGTGAGTTACATATAATGTATAATTCTTATTATAAATTGCTCTAAAGTGGTATATGGTCCACCTTCTTGGTGGAGGTATAAACTTAGTACGTATTGTAAGTGTGGCTTTGAAGTCCTAAATGTGAAATGAATTCATAAAGATGATGGTTCTTTTATTGGGTATTTTGGTGCTTAAATTACATATTGTGCTTAGATTATGCCTAAATGAAGTACATGATTATATGAAGCATGTAAAGTGTGTGATTTGATGAATTGAAGGTATAAAGCATGTACAGAAGTTAATATTAATTAAATGATGCTTATATGCAAGGTGTGCTAACATGTACACACACATACTATTAAATGAATGAATGAAGCTAAGTTAAGTCAAAAAGGCGAGTTTTATGGTGAACACTCTTCGTGAGTTGAGATGAAATGTTTAGTAGTAACCTCACTACATCCTAATATCTTTCTAAAATAGGTTGGAGGATGAATGCCCTTCGTGAGTTGAGATGTGGTGTTCAGTAGTTATCCTTAACCTATACTTCATAATGTTTAGAATCTGTGGGGGTTATGCCTAGCACCAAGAGGATATGAAGAAGAGGTGGTTACACTTCATGAGTTGAGATGTTGTATTCCAATGTACCTCTTGAGAAGAATGAGTAAGTTTGTAGAAATCTCCTTATCCCTTAACTATGTTCCCACATAGGTGTAGCTATAAGGCAAGCCATGTAAAAGCAAAGAGAATGACCTTACTCTAGGCAAGTAAGGATCTCTTATCGGAAAGAGGTTAATGTTGGGATTACATGTCTATATTTCATGGTCTATGTAGGTTAATCTAACTCCCACAAAAGAAATGAATCTTCTATGTCTTCTAAAAGAGTGTGTTACTTAGGGTAGGTAGTGGAATGGGAAGCTATTTATCCATTGCACTAAGTAGGAATTCCGAAAGGGGAGTCTTGGTGAGTCTTGTATGAATTGAATAAACTAAGTCTAGGGTGGGTGGTAGGGGAAGCTATCTATCCATTGCACTAGGTAAGACCTTCCGAAAGTGGTGTCTTGGTCTCAAGCCTTCTAAAAGAGTGTACTACTTAAGGTAGGTGCTGGTATGGGATGCAATCTACTCAATGCACTAAGTAGGCATTCCGAAAGGGAAGTCTTGGTGTCTTATTTAAGTGTTCTTCAAATGTCTTTTTATTGAAGTGGTGGCTTGTTCCCCATATGTGAGTAAGCCGAAAAGGGGTAGTCTTGAGATCACTTTGGTGTTTATTGAAAGAGGCATATGTGTACTTCCTTCATGTCTTACCTTGGTGAGTGTTAGGATAACCTCGATGGGAAACTCCTACGGCAGTGATGTCACTTCCTCATTGGTAATACCTTGGAAGTTCACTATTAATGGAGCCAAAAATGGTTCACTGTATGGCTATAAGAGTTCAATGTAACATTTTGATTACTTTACTGTAAAAATTCCTTTAGTTTACAATTGTGGAAATCCATCTCTAAGTGATAAATGATGTTTTTTATGATGTTTTGCTTCTAAATTGATGAATGTTTTAATTACTTGGCATGGAAGTTTACTTTACTAAAACGTTCCTTTTTGCATGTTTTTGCATATTTCATACTTAGTACATCATTTGTACTAACCCCATACTTTTCTATAATTAATAAGTATAGGTTGGAAGCTTTTGGAAGATTTGAAGGCAAAGATTGTGAAATCTACTCTCTCAAGATCTAGTATGTCCTCATATATTCGAGGACATATCTTATGTTTTCTTTTTTTTAATATTAAGACTTCATATGTATTTTTTATTTTAATTTAAAGGGCCATGTCCGTAAGATTTTATATCGTGTCTTTGAGTTGGTTTGTGACGATAAGATTCTCTAAATATTTATTATAGACTATCTGTTTATAAAATGTGGTGAAAAGTTTTAAATTTCGCACTACTTTTCATGCCTTATGTAATGAACGATAGTTAAAGGCTTTTACAAGACCCCAAAAAGGTCAAGTACGCCCGGTCATGACCCAAGGGTTCTCCCTAACATTAGGGGGTACTTTCGAGTCGTGACAGACTTAGTATCAGAGCATATGGTTATGGGAAATATTTTAGGGTTTAAAAGTCTCACAAGCCACTTCTAGTAGTGTCTTGGTCATTGGTGTGAGTCATGCACATCCATTGAGAAGAGGCTAGAAGATGATAGAAGTTTCACTTTATTTTCTATTCTAGTGTCGTGCCTTAGAGTTGAGTTATATATGGTGTCTTTTCTTAACCTCTTCTCTGTGTGTTTATAGGACATGAATATGAGGGGATTAATCGCTAGGAGGGATGAGGGAAGTGTAGCTAATGACTTCCCTTGTTGACTAAGTTCCTATTTTTGGCGTTGAGGAAGAGAATGAAGAGCTTCCCCTTCAAGAACCTCAAGTGACTCCAGAACATTAAGAGCCTCAAGTTCCCTAAATGACTCATATGCCTCAAGCTTCTTTTGGTGAAACAGATTTGACTAATTTGGAGTTGAGGGATGACCTAATGAATTCGACCCAACTTATGATGGCTCTAGATCATGTTGTTAATAATCACTTTGTTGCTCAAGTTAACCAAGGATTTGGACCTAACCTAATGCTAGTACTCCCAATTCTACAATTTGGGATTTCAAGTGGATGAAGATCCACATGGTTTCATAATGAGGTTTTTAAAGTGGTGGATTCTACGGGTGTGACCCCTAGGGAGAAAGAGGAGTTAACCTCTCACCAACTCAAGGATGTGGCTCAAGTGTGGTGTGATCAATGGAGGGGTGAAAGACCCTTAGAAAGAGGTATAGTTGATTGGGAGGAATTCAAAGAGGCTTTGCTGGATAGGTTCTTTCCCTTAGAGTGGAGGGATAAGAAAATGGTTGAATTCATGAACCTTCGTCAAGGGTGAATGAGTTTCCAAGAGTACTCTCTCTAATTCACCCAACTCTCTAAGTTTGCCCTAAACATGGTAGCCAACCATTTGGATAAGATGAACAAATTTGTGATGGGAGTGTCTAACTTTGTGGAGAAAGAGTGTTGTACAGTAATGCTTCTTAATGACATGGATATTTCTAGGCTCATGGTGTATGGACAAAAAAATGATGAGTCCAAAATTAAGGAGATAAGGCAAGTGGGTAAGAGGCGTAGATCGGATAACTCTAGTCACCAAAAACCTAAGAAGAGTATCTATCACAAAAATTCTTCCATGGGAAACAGGGATAATGCTCTAAAACCAAATTCCAAAGGTGGTGGCCATACTTGTGAGAGGACTAGGTGTACTACTTGTGGGGAGCAACATTTGGGTAGGTGTCTTGCTGGAACGATGGTTGTTTTAGTTCTGGTATCAAAGGCCACAAGATGAGGTACTTCCCTAGCATCAAAGAAAGAGGGAAAGAGGTCAATCAAACTTCCCTAGATCCTAATGCTCTAAAAAAGAACCCTCCCTATGGGATGGGATCTAGGAAGGATATCAAATCCCGAGTTGATAGTCTCAGAAAGTCTTAACCCTTTATTATTGTCGTTTTTATGTTATGATATGGTTTTATACTTCATATGATTATGTCATCTTGATTAATTTCTCAAAGAATGAAATTTTTAAATTTTAAGCATGCTTAACATTGTTAAAGTGATTTTCACTGAAAGATTTTTTGAATTTTAAGAAAATTTGTCTTGCCTTTGATTGAAGTTTCAATGTGTGCAAAATTGTTGTATATGATCATGTTTAATGTTGGAGAAGGAAGTTCTTCCATAAAAGAAGGATAAGGATGACATTTGAGTTTGTGAAGTTTTGCAAAAAGTTGCCTATAATTCATGTTTTTGGAAAACTAAAATAGTTCTCCTTGATAATTGATGCTTTGATTATGAGTGTTTTCATCATTATATTAATCTGTTCTGTGATACTAAGTGAGTCCTTGTTGGTTTTAAAGTTTTAGTGTCATTCGAGGATCAATATTATTCTAAGTGGGGGAGAATGTAACACCCTAAAATGAATTAATGTGAACTAGAGCTTCCTGATGGTTTATTGAGTTAAATTTAATTTAATATGAGTTAAAATAGTATTATTAGGCAGTGTGTGAAGTTCGTTTAAGTTTGGAGGTCAAACCACCAAGAACGTCCATGACGCTCGGTATGCCTTAGAAAGTGCTTGTGTGTCTTGATGTGTTTGAGTGAGTTCTACGTGTTCGTTTTGTTTCAAAATGGTGTGGGATGTTTCTAAAACCTAGAAAACTATGCCTAGGGTTTTAACATTCGGGTACGACTCCACCTAGGACCCAAGAGAAGGAGCCAAACTGCCTTGGCAGTGTCCATCAACGAGGGCAAACGACGGACGATGGTCCAGCCAACGGCCCGTCGACTTGCCCCATCAATTGGAACTGCAAGAGGGTCTATACAGGCCCCAAATTCATCTATATGTTCGCCCATGAAACCCCACCGACGGATCGTTGATGGACAGATTGTCCGTTGTTCCTATCCGTCGTTGTAAGCCTGCCAACAATTTGTGTTCCCTGTAATGACTTGGGGTGTTTGGAAAATTCACCCCAAGTCTTTTAGTACCATAGGAAGATATTTTTAGGGCTTTTAAGTAATATTAGATTATTTTTAAGTCCTAGACCTAGACAAGAGCCCTCACTTCAATTATTCAAACTCCGTCTCTATTGAAAACTCTCTCAAAGTCACCGTTCTAGCTAAGACTCAAGGAAATCTAGGAAGGCTGGTTTGGATGTGTTTCTTCACCAAAACTAGTGTATTTCCTTCTCATTGAGTTATAGTATCCATTTTTGAACCCTCTTCCATTCAAGTAGTCCTTTCTAAAAGATTTCTAAAAGGTTTTCAAAATTTACTTTCTTCTACCTTTGATTTTAAGCATGGGTCTTCTTGTAAAAGTGTTTTAAAGATTCAAATATGTTTATTTTAGTATTAATTGATGATTTTAATGTCAAAATCTTACTGAACTCATGTGTATGCATATTTGAAACTTTTAGCTTAAGAAATGGGTTAAATGAACATGTTTGTGTAGGGAATAACTTTAGTTTTCTTGCGTTGTTATTATGATTTAGATACTGACCTAAGGGCCTTATTATGATTAAATATTGAGAAAAATTTGTTATAGGTTGTGATGGCTTCGTTAAATGGTGATTTGCTTATTATGCATAATTCTTGTTATAAATTGCTCTTGAGTGGTATGGTCCACCTTCTTGGCGGTGGTGTGTACTTGATAAATGTGATTATACTTAGTGCGTATTGTAAGTGGCTTTGAAGGCCTAATATGTCAAATCAAGTGATAATGAATATGGTTCTTGCATTGTGTATTGTGGAGCTTAAATTACATATTTTGCTTAGATTATGCCTAAATGAAGTACATGATTATGTAAAGCATGTAAAGTGTGTGATTTGATGAATTAAAGGTATAAAACATGTATAGAAGTTAATCTAAATGAAATGATGATTATATGCAATCTATGATCACATGTATACACTCATACACTTAAATGAATGAAGCTAAGTTAAGTCAAAACGGGGAGTTTACGGGTGAACACTCTTCATGAGTTGAGATGTAGCGTTTAGTAGCAACCTCACTACATCCAAAGAGCTTTCTAAAATAGGTTGGAGGATAATACCCTTCGTGAGTTTAGATGTGGTGTCCACTAGTTATTCTTAACCTATAATTTATAATGTTTAGAATTCGTGGGGGTTATGCCTAGCACCAAGAGCATACCAAGAAGAGGTGGTTACACTTTGTGAGTTGATATGTTGTATTTCAATGTGCCTCTTAAGATGAGTACTCCTCTCTAGTAGAGAATGAGTTACTTAGTAGCAATCTCCTTATCCCTTAACTATGCGCCCGCATAGGTGTAGTTGTTGGGCAAGCTATGTAAAAGCTAAAAGAATGACCTTACTCTAGGCAAGTGAGGATCCCTCACCCGATAGAGGTTAATGTCGGGATTCCATGTCTAGGTCTCATGGTATATTTCGGTTAAGATAACTCCCACAAAAGAAATGAATTTGCTAAGTCTTCTAAAGAGTGTGCTACTTAGGATAGGTAATGGAATGGGACGTTATTTATTCATTGCACTAAGTAGGCTTTCCGAAAGGGGAGTCTTTGTGAGTCTTTTATGAATTAAATGAACTAAGTCTCCTAAAAGAATGTACTACTTAGGGTAGGTGGTGGTATAAGACGCTATCTATCCATTGCACTAGGTAGGACCTTCCGAGAGGTGAGTCTTGGTTCCAAGCTTTCTAAAAGAGTGTACTACTTAGGGTAGGTGGTGGTATGGGATGCCATCTACTCATTGCTTTAAGTAGGCATTCTGAAAGGGAAGTCTTGGTGTCTTATTTAAGTGTTCTTCAATGTCTTGTTATTGAAGTGGTGGCTTGGTCTCCATATGTGAGTAAACCGAAAAGGGCTAGTCTTGAGGATCACTTTGGTGTGTATTGAAATAGGCATATGCGTACTTCCTTCATGTCTTACCTTGGTGAGTGTTAGGATAACCTCGGTAGGGAAACTCGTACGGCAGTGATTTCACTTCCTCATTGGTAATACCTTGGAAGTTCACTATTAATGGAGCCAAAAATGGTTCACTGTAAAGCTATAAGAGTTCATTGTAACATTTGGTTACTTTACTGTAAATGGTCCTTTGTATTAAAATTGTTGAAATCTCTCTAAGTGTTAACTGATGTTTTTTAATGATATTTTGCTTCTAAATTGATGAATGTTTTAGTTACTTGGCATGAAAGCTTACTTTACTAAAATGTTCCTTTTTGCACATTTTTGAATATGTCATACTTAGTACATTATTTGTACTAACCCCATACTTTTCTATAGTTAATAAGTATAGGTTGGAATCTTTTTGAAGCTTTGAGGCAAGGCTTGTGAAATCTACTCTCTCAAGATCTAGTATGTCCTCATATATTCGAGGACATAGCTTATGTTTTCTTTGTTTTAATATTAAGACTTATTATGTATTTTTTGTTTTAATGTAAAGGGCCATGTCCGTAAGATTTTATATCGTGTCTTTGAGTTGGTTTGTGAAGATAAGGTTCTCTAAATATTTATGAAAGACTAGTTTTTTGTTAAATGTCATGAAATATTTTAAATTCCGCACTACTTTTCATGTCTAATGTAATGAACGATAGTTAAGGGCTTGTTGAAGACCCCAAAGGGTCAAGTATACCCGGTTATGACCCAAGGGTTCTCCCTAACTTCTCGGGGGTACTTTCGGGTCATGACAGACATTAACAAAAACTCATAATGATCAACCAAGCTTTTGAATATTATCTTTCTTTAACCCCAATTTATGATAAATCGACCCAGGGTAAATTTTAGAAAAGTAGCTTTCTCTTTCAAGTTGGCCAAACAAATCATTTATCCTTGGGAGAGGTTATTTGTTCTTAACTGTCAACTTGTTCAACTGAAGATAATCAATACACTTAAGAACTAAGTCATATTTCTTTCTCACAAACAAAATTATAGCACCCCATAGAGAGATACTCGATAAGATGAAACCCTTATTCAACAAGTCTGATGGTTGCTCCTTTTGTTCTTTAAGTTATGCCGGAGACATTTGATAAGGAGGAATAGATATAGGTTGTGTATCTAGAGAAGGTCAATACAAAGTCACTTTCCTATTCGGGAGTAAAACCGTGTAGAGCATCAAGAAATATTTCCGAGAACTCATACACAACTAGGATTGACTCAAGAGAAGGGGTCTTAGAATTTATATCCCTCGTCCTAACTAGGAGGTAAATTGAACCCATACAAATCATCTTTCTTGATTTAAGAAAAAGACAAACTAACCATTCGGCATAGAAGTTCCGAGTCTTTCGTCTCTAGGATGGGTTAATTCAGAAATTGAAACTAGACTACACAGATTCTACAATCAATAGAAGCATAACATGAATGCAACAAATTCATACCAAGGATAAAATCAAAATCTCACATATCAAGCTCGACAAGGTCAACATGATGACTCTATGAGACCTGGAGAGAGGACACTTTCAAAAGACCCTGTTAGACACAAAGAATTATCGACGGGATAAGAGACTGAAATATTATCTAACAACACATCTCGAAGAAGATCAAACCTCATATACACATATAGTTTTACGAAAGACATCCACCTATTATCAAGTCACATTAGATACACATTCATGTTTAACCTCATTTGGTCTTTTCCTTACCCTATTTCTCATAGAAAAGAAACCATTCACTTTTAGTCAACCATAGCAAGGAAAGCAACCAATGGTAACAATCCCAATAATATAAAACATTACAATTCGTATTAACATCAAATGCAATTTCCATTTAGTCAGAAGCATATTCATTACATTAGTCTCAAAGTCTACTTGTGCAATGCACGGATAAAGTCTCATAACTCCGCCCACACTTAGTAGTGCTTCTTGAATACCTATAGTTCATCCTAAACTTTGTCTTGTTTGGATTATATTTAATTGACATAGACCATGAGAGCTTAATCATGAAATTTGGTTTCTATCCCACACGGAAAAACGGTTGTACAACTTGTCTAAGGTAGAACCAAATAAAGACCTATGAGGGAACATAGTTTATGTATAAGTGGATTTCTACTAGAAAATCTGGCCTCTACTAACGTGAGGGCTTCCCTCCCGATATATTTTTCCTAGAACCCGGCCTCTACTATCGTGAGGGCTTCCATCTCACATCACTATCCAGTCAGTGATAAGCATCATTCTAATTGATTTCATATTAAGTCTTGACTTAAATTGATAAATTTAGAAGAGTGTTTTGACACTTAATCCAAAAAACTCATGCTAAAACTCCTAGATTCACTAGGTGGGACTACTCTTCCAACCTTACAAGCACTACATGTGATAGAACTTTCACATCTATGATATTCATACCTAAGTGTTATGTGTGTGTGTGTGTGAGAGCATAATGATCCAATCAACAGAAGAATTAGATCATAGTATATTCACTTTACTCTCGAAGCAATCTAATTTACTTGCTCAAAGCAATATAATTGCATATACACAAATCTCACACACATAGAAAATTCTCATGTTTTTCCCTTCAAGTAATATAGATCATATTCAACCAACCTATCTAGAATTACTACATTACACATATATGGTAACATGAGTCAAATAACTACTACAACATAATCTTCTAATATTCATCTTACCACATTTCACCCACATCACAGAGTCAGAAATTCAGGACATGGGGGTTCATGGGTTTTTGGAGGAAATTCAACATCAAAACAATACAAAATACTCAATTAATGCATATTCAAGTAAATCAATCCACTATATTTATGATTCTATAGCATTCAACTTGCATCAATCAATATCCACACTGAAAAAATCCAATTTGAGAAAATAGGGGAAATTCATGGATTCCTGATAAATTCAACTTGAAATAATATGAAATCATCAATTTATCTACAAATAAAAATTATTCTATCAATTAAAAAAAATTTGAATGAAATCCATGAGATTGAAGTCAAGCTCTAACTTTTGGTTTTCTAGTTTTGTAATTAACAGTTTTTGAAGGATTCTAGGGGTAAAGACTACCCATTGATGAAAATCTACCGTACCTTAATGAAGATTAACCACTAATTTGGTGAGAAAAGCTTGGTTCTTCAACCCTAGCTTCTCCTTTCTTCTTCTCTCTTGAAGATCTTAAGAGAAGATTTTTGGGAAAAGTCAGTTATGGATTTTGGGTCTTCAAATGAACTAAAAATTAAATTACCTAACACTCCATAGCCTTGGCCGAATTGAGGAAGCCGGCAGACATGACCCACGACAATACCCCTCGGACCATTGGTGGGTCTAATGGGTGTGTTTCAGGTCCTTGGTTCATGTTTTGCAGCTCCTCACCTTGTCTCTTGAACGCATTACCCAACCACGAGGTGTGGGTTAACATACAGGTCGTAGGTGCCATCCGTATATAGCCCTTTTGGGGCATTTGTACTTGGGGAGTCTTGCCTTGATACTTAACCCATAAACCCTTCATTCTAAGTATAGGAATCCATTTTACAATTCTAAATCACACACCAAACTCTAAAACTCTCATGTAAGGATCTAGTTTCACTAACTAGTTTTTCCGGTTGTTACATGAAGAATCCATTAAAGGATGCAAAAATAAACTAGACTTATTCATGAATACATGTTTTGTTCACTTCAATATTGTCTATGTCTAATTAAATCTTCTCGTTATTCTGCTTATATGGTACGCCTCTTTTCTTGACGATCTCAGCAACTGCACCAATCTCATTGCTCCAAGCTTTTTTTAAATGTCAATTCTCAAGACCTCTATTAAGTTTGTAGATTTATACAATGGTCATGTCCCTCTTTTTTGAGGACTTATTCTTCCTCGTATAATTAGTTGTGTCGGTAATTTTCTAAACCTTTCTAGAATTCTTCATTGAGGGATATGTGTAAGTGTTTGATACTCTTCGAGAAAGTGAATATGATAACGAGTATTTTTACTAGTGGTCAGTGTGGGCAAGTCTTTACTATTCCTGTTGAGGGAAAACCCTTTGTTCTTCCTATAATTTTTGTTATGTTTTAATATTTATTGATTCTAGTATGTGGTTTATCTTTCCCAAGAAGGTACTCAGAGATATTGTAATATTGAATAACCTTACGGATCATCTTGTCCCTCTCTAAAATTCCACAAACAGCGGGGTGGTAATTAGGACTAGATGGTCGACTTATCATATAGCTAGTAAATTATGGATATCTACAAGATATTTTAGGAGTATGAGGATCCAAAACTAGACGACTTTTGTTGTTACCATTGTAACGGGAAGTCTCCTTAACTTCAATCTTCTTTACCATTCTCCTAATATCAACTAGGTCACCTTCTAACCTGCTATTGACGTTTTTAATCACAACTATTGACTTTAAATCATTAAGAATCATTTTAAACCTATGCGCCACTACATCTACCAGCTTCTCTGAATTGTACACCACCTTTGCGTACATCTCCCAAATTAGTAATCAAATGATTTTAATTAGGTAATACTTATAACAGATACTCTACATCTAGGGTTTCTGATGCTTGTTGACATTGGTGAAATGATTGTAGAAGTGCATTTCTTCATGGTATTATGGTTTCTCCGAATGCAAACTTTTCCATAGAATATTTGTCTTTCTTATGAATCTATCTAAAATGTAACCTACAAAAAGAACAAAAACCTCAATTTGGGAACTTGGTATTTTCATCGAAAGAAATTGGAAACAGTTTCGCGAAGCAGAATGAAAATTAAAAACATAAAAAAATAGAAGAATTTGGCGTATATTACTGCCATCGATCAGAGAAGATGATCGGAAATGAAACTTACAAACAAAAAGAAGAGAAGAAGCAAATTTTATCGGAGATGATTAACGGGGTTTAGAGAAGATGATCGTAGAATAAATGGAAGTGATCGGAAATTATTGGCAGTTGGTTCGGAGAAGAAACCAGTCGCTGATCATCTCTGATCACTTCCATTTATTCTTCTATCATCTTCTAAAAACCGGCGTCGATCATCTCTGATAACTTTTGTTTCTTCTTTTCATTTTGTTTCTATGTTTTTTTTTCGACCAACTTTTCTGATCCATCGGTGTCATCTTCGTCACTTTCTTCTATATTTGTAAGTTTTCTATTTTCATTTTGCTTCGCTAAACTCTTTTCAATTTATAGTTTTTTTGGAAACCCTGAGTTCCCAAATTGGGGTTTTTGTCTTTTTTCAATTTAAATTTTGGATGAATTCAGAAGAAACACAGAGATTCTACGGTAAAGTTTACACCCATAGAAACCATACAATCCTGAAGAAATATGCTACTACACCCATCGCCGCTAATGTTGCTAAGTATTTTAAAACTCTAGATATAAAGCAACCGGTAAAGGTAGTTCCTAATAAGAATTATTTGATTAGTCATTGGGAGATGTGTACAAAGGTGGTGTAGAATTGAGTGAATATATGTAATGGTGGGAAGGTAGTTATGATAATTTTCAATGAGTTGAAGTCAATTGATGAGATTAGAAATGTCAAAGTAGGTTAGAGGGAGAGCTAGATGATGTTAGGAGAATGGTAAAGAAAATTGAAGTTACGGAGACTTTACTTTACAGTGGTAACAACAAACATCTAGTTTTGATTCCAAATCCTCTTAGAATATCTTGTAGACGTCCAGAATTAACTAGCTCTATGATCAATTGACCACCTAATCCTAATTACCACCCCGCCGTTCAGGGAATTATAGAGAGGCAGAAAAGGATCTGTAAGGTGAATCAATATTACAATATCTTTGATTACCTTCTTGGTAAAGATAAGCTACCGCCTCAAATCAACAAAAAAAGAATAACAAATATTAGAGGAAGAACAAAGGGTTTGCCTTTAATTGGAATAAAGAAGACTTGCCCTCACCAGCCACTAGTATATCAACAATAATAGAATAATGTGATAAACGACATAAAATCAACAAAGCGTGGTGATAAATATCTAAAGAAAATAAATATGATAAATAATAAACTGCATGAATATGACTATTATAGTTATCGACATGACTACCTCGCGAAAAAACAATACAATATTCAATTATCTAGTAATCTTCTATCGCAATCTATAGTGTACATAAATGAGAAAAATCATATATATTAAGTCTAACTTGTATTTATGTATTTATTTATTTACATTTTTATATCTTCAAGTGATTCAATCTAACAAAAAACTTTTATTTGTTATAGCCTTTAATTAGGTGGCTTAAGTTGATGCTCTGTTGTACCTAAAACCTAAGCCTTATAATTATATAGATAAAAATAGTGTTTTTTTGAATCCTAATTATTATGATGTACTTTCTTGGACCTCAATTTTTTTACTTTGAGAATTGAAATAAAAATCCAATAGCATTTGAAAAATCAACTAAAATATAAATAGTCTTGACATTTAAAGTGACATTCGACATGAAGTAGAATGTAGTCGATGAAAATTTTCTTATATCTACCTAAACTTAAAAGTTTATTTTTGCTACATAGCTTATACTTCGTATGGTATTGGAAACCATGTTTGAATTCTTTGGCAAAATGGTGAGGGAGTTTGTGGTGCGCATATCGATTATATATATATATATATATTGAGTAATTCTATCTATCAAGAATTAGCTACATATAAAGAAATCATCCAACATTTTTTTTTAATCTACTTTGTTGAAATTTGAGACTAATTTTCTTTGATTTATACTCATATATTGAAAGATAGGTTTTCGTACCTTTGATAATAATAGCATGATAATGGAGGTCAAGAATTGATTAAATAAGGTTCTCGTATCTTCAAAAATAATAGCATGATAATGGAGGTCAAGAATTGAGGGTAGAAGGTTAAGGTACTCGAGCGTGTCTAATTCCCTTTTCAATCTTGTAAGTATTACTCTTCCACTATCTAGTTCTTCGATTTTAGTATTACTTCTTTTTTCCCTTACTTAGAGTTATGGTATTAGTTATTTTCCTATTGTTCTCTTTGACTTTATTTTTGACTTGCATGGGCATGTCCAACCCTGCACTCTATTTTACTCTCCAAATATAAAGTTCTCTCTTTTTTCAGACAATGAACTGCAACCCAATTCTCTGTTATACTCTCTAAAAATAATATTTTTCTTTCTCCTCAATATTATATTATTATTTCTATTTCAATTTATTTTCTCATTTCACAATATAAATTTGTTCCTTTTTTTTTCAAACTAATCATCCTACGTAATTTTCATATAATATAAAATTATTATTTTTTAAAAAGTTTTTGTTTAGTATAAAATAATATATCATTCTAAATTTTAAAGAACAACTGCGAAAAATTGAAAAAAGAAATCAACAAGCATAGCCGCAATCGCAAACACAACAATTCTCTAGATCATAAACTATTTTCTTTTGAATATTTATTCAATCTAAAAATTACCTAATGGATTACTAAACTATTATTGTGATTTTGAATTTTGTCGTGTATTGTATTTTTGAATGAAAATTTTTATTTTATCATTTAAGTTTTGTGCATTCTTCATAGTGAAAATCAATAATGATAATAATACCAAATTATATCTTAAAGTGAAAAAAATGAAAAAAAATATAAAGTGAATTTGGGATGAAAGTAGTATATACTAAATAATATAATTTTTAAAATGTTATATTATATTTAAAAAGAATTACGAACATTCGAAATTTAATTAATAGCCTTATATAAAAATTAATATGTTAGTTACAAATAATAGAAATAATATTAAAATAATAAAAATATAAAATAGACAGGTGAATAGTAATTCTCCAGATTTGGAGAACTACTATTCACCTCTCTATAAATGGAGATTAGAGGTTGAATTGAAGGTCGGTTGGAGTGCTAATTCTCTATTTTACTCTCTAAGTATAGAGAATGAAGAGTAAATTGGAGTGGGGTTGGAGATGATAATACTTGTTGTTGATATGCTAAAACTGAGTTTTTTCCCTCACTAGATAGAGGTAAAGTTGTACACACAACAGACCCCCAGACTTCTCTTGTGGAATTCATTATATTTGTTATAATTGTAGTATTTCCTTCAACTTTTTAACCTAATCATTGAAAATTACACCATGCTTTGGAGGATAAGAATAAGTATAATAATAGTGATTGAAGAAAAGACATGTTCAAAAGTTGTTACGTGGTCCACCTCAAGGGAAGAAACCTTATTTGTTATAGCACATGCTAAGGCATTCAATTGTATAAACACACTGAGGTAAAGAACAACTCCACAACAATTTCAAATCAAAATGTCAGTGAGGACAAAGCAAGCCAATATATATACGTTCATACTTCCATTACCAAAAATGCATAACCAATTACATATACAAGGAAATAAAAGAAGCAATAACATAATTAACAAAAATATAGTCAATCTACATATTCATGATATTCACAATTCACCATAACAATTCAAAGTTTTCAAGAAATTGGGAAGTACATGGTTCTAGGGAAATCTCATAGGAAATAATCAATTAACCTTAAATATATACTTAAACAACATTAATTCATCATAATTTATCACAATTGAAACATAATTTAATACTTCTCAAACAAGTTATTTACACTTATATAGGTCTAAAAACATACATATTCAACATATGAGGCTCTAGTATAGATCATAGAAATTACAGGGTGTTACAGTTATCGAGGATTTAGAAGCCCTAAATGCAGAGCAACCTGTAAAGGTAGGACCTAATATAAATCATTTGATTACTAATTTGGGATATGTTCTTGAAGTTGGTATATAATTGAGGGAATATAGCATATGTAGAGGTGTGGTAGTTACGACAATATTTAATGATTTGAAGTCAATATTTGAGATAATGAATTTCAGGAGTAGGTTAGAGAGCGAGCCAGATGATGTTAGGTCAATAATAAGAAGGTTGAAGTCAAGAAGACTTCCCTTTACAATGGTAAGAAAAAATATTGTTTGATTTGATTCCTCATCCACCTAAAATATCTTTTAGATATCGACAATTTACTATCTATATGATCAATAGGCCACCTAGTCCTAATTACCATCACACGGTTTGTGCAATTTTAGATAGGGCGAAGAGGATCCGTAAGGTGAATCAACATTACAATAGTTTTGATTACCTTCTTGGGAAAAATAAAATACTGACTTGAATCAATAAAAAACAATGAATAAAAAAACTATTGGAAAAACTAAGGGTTTTCCCTTAAGAGGAATAGAAATTTGCCTACACTAGTCACCAGTAGAAATACTCATCATCCTATTCACTTTCTCGATGAGTATCAAAAACTTAGACATGTCCGTCAAGGAAGAATTGTAGAAAGGTGTAGGTCAAGTATGGGGCAACTAATCATTCGTGGAAGAAGAAGACCTAAAATAAGAGGGACATGACGACTGAAGGAATCCAGAAACTGACTAGAGGTATTGAGAATTTACCTAAAAAAGAGCTTGGTGTAGTTGCTGAGATAATAAAGAATAGGGGCGTACCATATAAGAAAAATAACGAGAAGCTTCAACTATGCATAAAGAACATTGAAGTGACCAAAACAGGTATTCTTGGATAAATCAAGTTGATTTTTTGATCCTTCGATGGCTTATTCATGTAACACCTAAAAAACTATTAGGTGAAACTAGATCCTTACGTGAGAGTTTTAGAGTTTTATGTGTGAGTTAGAATCGTAACTGTATTCCCGTACATAGAATGAGGGTTTTAGGGGTTAAACGTCAAGTTAATACTCCCCAATGACCAATCAAGGGTCCTTGAGGAAGACCCTAAAAGTTTACCCCAAAATTTTCAAAAAATGGCCACCTACGGATGGCACTTACGCCTTGTAGGTGGAATCGTCCCCCATGGTTGGGTGTTGTGGATCAAGGGAAAAGGTGAGTAGTTGAAGGCCATGAACCACAGACCTGCAACACATCCTGTAGGCCCACCCACGGTCCGTGGGGCTAGATCGTGGGTCATGCCTGTAGGCTCCCTCATTTTGGCCAAGGGTATGTACTTTTAGGTAATATACTTATATTGTTTTAATATAATTATATAATCTTTTAAGTTATTAACTAACTCATACACCTCATAAATTCCAAGACCCAAAATTCATAACCAACTTTTCCCTAAAATCTTCTCTCTAGAACTTCAAGGAAAAAGAAAAAAAAGGTTAGGGTTGAAGAATCAAGTTTTTCTCCCTAAATTTGTGAATGAATAGATTTTCATCTATCTGGAGCCTTTAACCATAGATCCCTTCCAAACCCTTATTTCAAAAACCAAAAAGCTTATGAGCATGACCAGCTTATTAAGACATTTTGACAAAAAGGAAAAAAGTGCATATATAAAAACCACTCAGCCATGAACTTATATTATAAGCATTTTTATTTTGTTCAGAAATTTATGATTTTATTATTGACATTTTAGGTAAAGTCCATATTTTATTTCCAATCATAATCCTTAATTTGTCTTTGTTTCATATTGTCTTTCCCCCTATTCATTACCCATACTTTAAAACCTTTTTTTGTAAACATTGTTAGGGACATGTTTCAACCATTAAAAAGCTTTATATTGATAACTAATCAAAAGGCCATTGAATGACGATAATAAATGGGATCTTGGGCTTATTGGACCATTATTTAAAGTTATAAGTGATGGTCTTTTATTTAGTAATTACTACTTTAAATATACTTTTATTTTGTTACCATTTTTGCCAACTTTTTAGCAATTCTTAAACAATTTTATTTAAAGAATACTAAACTTAGCAAAAACTGTTGTATCTAATTGAGAACTAATCGGTAACATTCATTTTCTCATTTTCTCATTTACTCATTCATTCTATATCCTTTTTTGAATCCTCCCCTACGTTGTGCTAGGCATGCTGCATTATCTTCATATAAAGTGGTGGATATTTTATTATACTCCAAACCGTATTTCTCTCGAATGAAATGTATCATAGACCATAACCATACACATTCTCTACTTACTTCATGAATAGAAATTATCTCAGCATGATTAGATGAAGTGGCTACGGTGGACTTCTTTGTAGATCTCCAAGATATGGCAGTCCCCCCCCCCCCCCCCCCCCCCCACATATAAACACATATCATGTTTGGGATCGAGATTTCTGTGGATCATATAAATATTCCACATCAGCATAACCAACAAGATTGGGGCTACAACTATTAGAGTAAAATAAGCTCACATCAGCTGTCCCTTTAAGATATCGCAAAATGTGTTTGATCCCATTTCAATGTCTCCTAGTAGGAGCAGAACTAAACCTTGTAGTATTCGCAAGATACATTAGTGCACCAATTGCACTAATATATGGTACTTCAGAACAAGAACTTCCTCATCCTTTTCTTGAGGTCGGAATGGATCATCATTTAGATCAAGTGAACGAACAACCATCGGAGTACTTAATGGATGCGATTCATCCATACAAAATCTTTTCAACACTTTTTCGGAGTAGGCAGATTTATGAACAAAAATATTATTTGTCAAATGCTAAATTTGGCAAACCAAGACATAATTTTTTCCTTCCCAGATCTTTCATCTCAAATTCATTCTTTGAATAATCAATTGTCTTTTGAATCTCTATTGGAGTTCCAATAAGATTTATATCATCAACATAACAAAAAGTCCAACAAATTCCGATATTGTTTTCTTTATAAAGAAACATGGTCAAATTCCATCATTTGTATAACCTTTCTTAAATAAAATACTTACTAAGACAGTTATACCACATGCGTCCATATTGCCTCAAAACATATAATGATCTTTGCAATTTAATTGAATACATTTCTCGAGATTTTGAGTTACATTATTTAGGTATCAAAAATCCTTCAGGAATAAACATGTATATCTCATCATCAAGTGATTCATAAGGGTAGGTTGTACCCGCATCCATCAAATGCATTTAAATTTGCTCATGGACTGTGAAACTAATGAGATTACGCAATGTTATTGCATACATAACAAGTGAGTATGTCTCTTCAATATCAATGCCAGGCATTTGAGAAATTCCTTGTACCACAAGGCGTGATTTATACCTTTGTATTTCATTTTTCTCATTTTTTTTTTTGCACAAAAATCTATTTACAATCAACAGGTTTATTACCATTAGGTGTTTGAACTATATGTCCAAAAACTTCACGCTTGGCAAGTGAATTCAACTCTGATTAAATAGCTTCTTGTCATTTTGGCCAATCAGTTCTTTGTCGACATTCTATAACAGATTGAGATTCAAGATCCTCATTATCTTGCATGATATTTGCTGCAACATTATTTGCAAATACATAATCTACCACTATTTTCGATCTATTCAAATTAGTTTGAATATTTCTTAAATTTATGGATAGTTCATTATTTCCTTGAGTTCAAGTTCATTGATTCTTTCTAAATATCAGAATTACTCAAATTTTGAACTTCCATATGATATTCTTTCATAGTGTCATCTTGACATTTAATGTTTCTTTTTCTCGGATTATGATCCTTAGAACCCAATGTTCTACCACTCTTTAAGCATGCTTTTGACCCATTAGCTATGACACTAGTGGATGGTCCTATAGGGACATCAATTTTAATTGGGACATTTTTCCGCAGGAATATGTGATTTAACAATCCTTTTCAAATCTGTAAATGTGTCTGGCATTTGATTTGCAATTTTCTGCAGATGAATAATACTTTGTAGTTCTTGCTCACAAATAGAAGAATATGTATCAAGATAAGATAATGATAAATTTTCCACAAAATTTCTCATTTTATTTTACTATTCTCTCCCCATAATTTTGGTATAACTGTCTCATCAAACCAACAATTTGCAAATCGAGCAGTAAACATGTCTCCAGTCAATGGTTCAAGATAGCGATAATGGAGGGTGACTCAAATTCAACATATATTCCTAACCTTCTTTGAGGAACCATCTTAGTGTGGTTTGATGTTGTCACATGCATATGTATGGAACATCAAAAAATTCTTAGATGGGATATATTAAATTCTTGACTCATAACGAATTGCAATGGAAAAACCTTATGATAACTTATCGGTCTGAGAATAATAAGTGTTGCAGCATGCAAAATTACATGTCCGCACACATAAGTGCGAAACCTAGTATTCATAAGAAATGGTCTTGCAATTAATTGCAGTCGTTTAATTAATGACTCAATGAGACCATTCTGAGTATGAACATGAGCAACAGAGTGTTCAACTTTTATCCCAATTGCTAATCAATAATCACTAAATGGTTGGGATGAAAATTATGCAACATTATCAAGACGAATGGACTTAATCTGATTATCTGGAAAGTATGCCCTAAGACTTATTATTTATGCCAATAATTTTGCAAATGTCATGTTACGAGATGACAATAGGCTCACGTGAGACCATCTAGAAGAAGCATCTACTAGAACAATAAAGTATCTAAATAACCCACAAGATGGGTGAATAGGTCCACAAATATCCCCCTGTATACGTTGCAAGAACGCACGGGACTCAATCTCAACTTTCGTTGGTGGTAGTCTCACAATTAACTTGTCTTGATAGCAAGCAGTACAAGAAAATTCACCAATTAAAAGAACCTTTAGGTCCTATAATGGATGTCCATTCGAATTTTCTATAATTTTTCTCATCATTATATGTAATGACCCGAAAATAATTATTTTTATTAAATTATCATTTTACCTCTTCTGGTAGTGATTTCGAGTCATTTATGATCAGTCGTGATTTTGATTTAAATTTTTTTAAAACTATTCGATAATTATAGTTAATTAATGGATTAATAATATATATATAATAAATTAAATCTGTAATTAATGGGATAAGCCCGTAACTTCTTAATTAGTTGCACCAAGATGAAGAGCAGTCGCACATCTTCCAGGAGTAACTTCTCATCCAAACATTCAAACCTTTGTTTATATATATATTTATTATTAATAATTAAGAATCAGAAGTGTAGATATTATATAATTGCCTTGATAAGAAACAGAAAGTTTAGATTCATTTTTCAATGGATAGCGATTTGATTTTGGATTTTTGGGGAGGACATTAATTATTATTATTATTGAATTATTTTATTATGTATGGGTAGTTTAAAAATAAAAAGTACATAGAATGTTCATATGGATTTGTAGGGTTGTTACTAAATTATTTGTAGTTGTTTATTAGTTAATAATTAGGTGAGATGAATGCATAAATTGTTTCAGAAGTTATGTTTATACAATGTTAACTATAATATATATATATATATATATATATATATATATATATATATATATATATATATATATATATATATAGGTATAATCTGTGTGTTGGGTTGTAATTTCATGTTAAGATATTATATTATAAAGCAAGTTTTGATATAGTGATATATAAAATTAAATTTTAGGTATATTGTTTGAGATGAATATTGTCAAATTTATGATATTTGGAGGAAATAGACTTAATTCTAGACTTCAAATTTAGTTGGATGATATGTAGTGTATGGGTTGACATCAAGAATCAAAAACTTATTATTGTAATATAGGAGTTGTTAATTTAGAAATATTTTCGCAATTATTTTCATGAATAGATTGCATTGATTTGAAAGTTCAAGGAAAGTGGAAGACTCAAGTCCTAGAGTGTTGTTCGGTTATTTGATGCAAGTGGATTTCTAAACTCTTGTTAAGTGTATGAAATGTGTGTATTTCTTTGTGGTATGTATTTTGGGAGTAATGGGACTTGGTGAAGGGTTAGACTTGTCCATCTTGATTAATTATAATGATGAAAGGGGTAATAAAAGACAATATGATTAATTGTTCGTGTGTGGGTTGAGAATGGTATGAGTGTCAGTGTTATAAAAGCAAACTTTATTATTAAAGAATGTGTATTGTAATTTGAGAATGCCAAAGCATATGGCATTAGCTGATATATTATTGACTTGAATTATTATGTGCAATTTTGTTCTTTACTGAACTCGTATAATTGTGATAATTGAGGTGATTATATGTTATAGTGACATTTGATTTATTGAGATGTTGCATCATATCATTTATTTAATATCATATTGTGCACATAAATTGACATGATATTGGGTATGAATAAAGGTCTAACACGTGGAGATCGTCCGTGTTGAGATCAAGTTATGATTATTTGGGCACGTGAAAATCGTCTATGCTATAGAAAAGTTATGATTATGATTTGGGCACGTGGAGATCGTCCATGCAAATTTTATTTGATTTATGATAGTGCATTGAGATTGTACACACAGACACGTGGAGATCGTCCGTGTTGGTGTATGGACCTCGCGAGTCCTCCATAGGTCATGAACTCTCGATGTATTTTTGAAGAGTATCATGTATATGTTGTTGAGAGAGTACTTGGTATTTTGAGGCATATCATTTCATAGTGTTATATGAATTGCATCCAATGACATCCTTCATTCATTATGATTGTGTATTTTATTGGTGGTTGAAAGTACTTGATATGTGGTTATCTCTATTTGATGAACTTGATTTGTGTGTTGTTGATATTATGAGCGCCTTTTTTTGAAGGTTGTAATTGATGAATATTAAGCTTGTTGTTGATTAATATGTAATTGTTGGAATATTGTTGTTGAGATATGTTTTTGTATATGGTGAATTGTTAGGTTGGGCTGGTTTTGTGCAGGTGGTAGTTGAGGAGGTCTGGTTGGGGTGTAAGGAGTACCCGTATTTTATACCCTTCTCTCGTGTTTAGATGTTTACTTTCTGAGTACCGTGTGGTTAGGTACTCACCCCTTGCTTCTACAATTTTTTGTAGGTTATTTGCCTGGACCTTTGTGATATTTATCTTTTTCTTGTTCGACACTTCTTGTGGAGAATTGTGAAGTAGTTGTTTATTATCTCAGCAGACCTTCTTACTCCTATTTATGATCTTGTTCTATTCGAGAAACAATGTCATTTGAGACATTTTTTTAAATCAATTGTAATACTTTAGAGGTTTGTACACGTGACAACCAAATTTGGGGGGGTATTTTTGAGTAAATTATGAAATTTCCGTATTTTATTGTGATGGTCGAGTTTTAGGCTGACTTGTCTAAGTGGGATAAGGCGAGTGTCATCACGTCCATTTTTGGTTCGTGACAACATGGTATCAGAGCACAAGGTTCATAGGTCTCACTTGTATACAAGCCTAGTCTAAGTTGAGTCTCGAGGATCGATACAGAGACGTTTGTACTTATCTTCGAGAGGCTATAGTGACTTTTAGGAAAAATCTTTACTTCTTGGATTTCTATCGTGCGTACTTGGTTCGGTTGAAATTCTTATTTCTTCACTCCATTAACTTTCGCTTAGAGTGATGACTCGTGCGTGATTCCTCATATGAGTAACTGGTGTGTTGTTAATAACTTGAATGTTAGATCCGATATTAAGGTGAAAGAAATATACTTATGGAAATGGTGTGCGGTTAGATTTAGAATGTTCAACAATTTGAAGGCGTGGTGTAAGGTCTGGAAACTATAATTAGTAAAGTTATCATGACATGAATGGGTTGCTTAGAAAATAATTAGAATAATGATGCACCTATTAAGGTTAGAATTTCTACAAAAAAGTATAAATTTTACTTAGTTAGAGTTACGGAATGTGTTACTCTTGTTATAGATATGATATACGAAGAATAGCAAATTACTTTTGATGAGACACTGAACAAATTTAGTAGTGTAATATAGTTACTTAATTGGCAGATGTATAAACTATATGGATACAGTCCTCTAGATAGGTGATATATCGTGGTTTCAGAGTATTTTTAATGTTTTTTCCTTAAGTTTAGTGTGTGTCCAAAAGCCTTTTTGTATAAATTTTAATGTAAGTTTCACTTTATTTGCAAGAAATATGTCAAAAGATGAACACGAAAGTATTTGAGCAAGAAATGCAAAAAAGTACAACCTACGGAGCTTGTGACTGTCCGTCGTGCATGTGACGGTCCATAGGTGGCATCATAGTGAGGATGCTGAAGGAAGATGGGGAAGTCTTACCAAGTGTGGGGTTACGAAGTGCGTGACGGACCATCGTAGCCATGAAGGTCTGTCCTGCTGGTTCATCGTGAAGATCAGAGAAGTAGTCCCAGTACCCAAATTCCATGAGTTTAAGTGTTATGGAACGGAGACCCTCGACGGAACGTTGTGCCTATGACGATCCGTCATACCTGCCGTCGCGGGTAATGAAGAGAGCAACAGAAGAATTTGCTAAGTATGAGACGACAGAGTCCATGAAGGCCCATCGTGAGGTCCGTCGACCCAGCCGCGTTTTGACAGATTTCAGCAAATAGAGTCCTTTTTTTATTAGGTTTTTATTTTTTATAAATAGTTTGAAAAACCTCGTTTTTGGGGTTAGACTCTTTATTGGTTAGACTCTTGGTTGTTAGACTCTTAGGTATTAGACACTTTTATGTTAGATTCCTTGTTGGTAGATTATTTTGATTATTACACTTTGGTTTATCACACTTTTCTCTGGAGTTGATTGTTGGTGATTTTATCGATTAATCAAGTAAATTTTTGGATTTTATTCATTCTCATCTAAGTAAGTTCATGAATTCTTATATCATATATATGGATATTGTGATTATGACTATGGGTAACTAAATTCCATAACTAGGGTTGTGGAAACCATAGGTGAATAATGAGGTAAAACCTAACTGAAATAACAATTCTAGAAAAGTGTCTTGCATGTATTGATAATTCTTTCGCTTAGAAGTATTTTTAACGAATGTCCAAAGTTAGAACTTGCTTTAATGGTACTTGCCGGACCAAGGAGGTAGATAATAGGAAAATAATTATCAACGTAAATTTATTGTATACTATCTAATAGGCTAGTATTGATTGGTACGAGGTAATAACTTAGTCAAATATCGAATACAATGCTTAATATGAGGTAAAGGAAAGGGTTTGTATAGAAACACACGTAGTCGGCTAGGGTGCGGAGTGAAATTTTCTAGATGTCGGACCAAGGATTTAGAAATACATAACTTATCACTTTGCATGCAAGATACTAGGAAAGAATTTTTATAGTTGGAATTATCAAGTTAGGAACCTGTGGGGAACACGTAAACCCTAGTTACTTTTATTAGTTGATTAAACTCAAACATTTGAATCTGCTAGTTGTCTACTTTAATTTAGATAATTATTTTCATTCATTTAGAAATAAAAAACCCCATTTTATTGTCTTTGTTTTCCAAGGAAATTATTGACTAAATAGTACTAATAATAAATTGAAGCTAAGTAGCTTCTAATCTATTTTTCTCGTGGGAACGACCCCAAGCTCATTTGTTGGGTTCCGTACTTGATATGACCGCTTTACTTCTTATTTGAGAAGTAAGTTTGAGCGTTATCAAATTTTGGCGCTGTTGCCGAGGAAAGTAGCTTTTAGATTAACTTAAACTTATTACTATAGTTTAGTTATTATTTTCTTGATTTTACTTTGTTTCTTGTTTTTTTTATTCTTGCAGAACTATCTTCCTTATATGCCAAATACACGGAGAGGAAGAGAACCATTATTTCCCAACGATCACAAATTAGAGCATACACTACGCAACATGAGTCGAAACTTGGGTATTAATGATGATGACCCAAACCAGAACATCCCAGCTCCGATTGATGTTCATGGTCAGCTGTTACCCGATGCTCCAGGTGAAAACCAACAGAGGGGACAAAATCCCGCTCCACGGCCCCAGGAATACTACTAAGGCTATGACTATATAGCAGACTCTGATAGGCCACTTGTCTTGCCCCTCTACAACCAGGCCACACCTTTGTGGTAACTAGTAGTCTGATGCAAATGCTCACTGCCAGAGGTTTTTTTTCTGGGCTACATTCTGGGATCCACATGACCATATATCTAAGGTAAGGGCAGTGTTTAAAAGTTGTGTAGGGAGGCATGACTTGGCCTTGGATGTAATATGTCTAAGAGTGTTTCCTCTCTCACTGATGGGAGAGGTTGCTATTTGGTTCACTGAGCTCCCTTATAACTCAATTTTCACCTGGAACCAACTAAAGGACGTTTTCTTAGCACGCTACTACCTAGTCTCCAAGAAACTAAACCACAATGACAGAGTAAACAACTTTGTGGCACTACCAGGAGAGTGAGTTAGTAGTTCTTGGGATAGATTCACCTCGTTTTTAAGAAGCATCCCCAATCACCGTATTGATGATGAGACACTAAAGGAATACTTCTATCGGGGACAGGATGATAATAATAAAGTGGAGTTGGATACTATAGCAGGTGGTTCTAATAGGGAGTGTCCTTATGCTGAGATTGCCGAAAAGTTAGAGAAAATATCTCGAAACAATAATGCTTGGAGTACTAGAAAGTCAGATACTGGGGGGAAATACCTTCGCAGTACAATCCACTCACAACCCAGCCACACATGAGATTCGTGAAGAGATGGCTCAGATAAGAACTGAGCTTGGGTTGGTATTAAAACATATCACTGGGGGTGCAGAAAAGATAAATGCAGTTAACTACTTGTCTAAATACCATCAAATGATAGTGTTATTATGCGGATGATTTCTATGCGATAAATGAGCAGATGGGGGGTTTCTGACCGAGTACCCAAGGCTCAAATCAGGAGAATTGGCGCCAAGGTCAAGGACACCAAGGTCGGATCTATGGTAACTATAACTGTAAGGGTCATTATGTCCGAGATGGAAACTACAACCACGAGAGGAACTTCAACAAGGGTAAATATGGTATCAGAAATGATAAGAATGGGCCCTATGTACCTCCTCAAAATCATGAAGTTACTCTTAGGGATGGTGGAAATAGTATGGCTCGAGTTGAGGATATGTTACACAAAATGATGAGGAGGTTCGATGCTAATGATGAGCACATTAAAGAGTTAAGGAGTGATTTAGAGGGTATTGGGCAGAAAGTCGATACACATGCAATAATTTTTAAGCAGATTGAGTTGCAAATGGCCCAATTATTTGCGACTGTGAACACACGGCAATCGGGCACTCTTCCTAGCAACACTGTCCAAAATCTGAAAAATGACGGACACTGTTTTGCAATCACTAATCGGGGTGGTAAGCAGAACATTGACCCACCTATGCCGTCTAAGGAGAAAAAGGTGATAAAAGATAATGATAAGGTGAATGAGGGTAGTGGTGAAGTAGAAGATAACATTGGAAAAGATGCTGAAGTGCCTATAAAGGTAATTCCCATGCCTAGAACACCACCTCACTTTCCTCAGAGATTAGTGAAAAAAATCGAGGATGGTAAATACCGGCATTTTATAACAATGTTGTAGCAAATTTCTTTAATGTTCCTTTGATATATGCTCTAGAACAAATGCCCGATTATGACAAATTTATGAAAGATCTGGTTACAAAGAAAAGATCGGTCACTTTCGAGGGTGATCATAGATTGCAGCATTGTAGTGCTATTGCTACAAGATCTCTCCTACAAAAGAAAGAACATCCGAATTCGTTCACTATTCCTTGTACACTCGGGTCATTACATTTTGCGAAAGCATTATGTCATCTTGGGGCAAGCATAAATCTCATGCCCGTCTCGATTTACAAGAAGTTGGGTTTTGGTGACCCAAGGCCCACTAGGATGTGGCTACTAATGGACGATTAAACAGTGAAAAGGCCTATAGGGATACTCCACGATGTGCTAGTAAAAGTGGAGTCGTTCATATTTCCAGCAAATTTTGTTATCCTTGATTGTGAAGTCGATTTTGAAGTGCCTATTATTCTTGGGAGGCAATTCCTTTCTACGGGTAGAGCCTTAGTTGATATGGAAAAGGGGCAGATTAAATTTGGGTTGAATAATGAAGAAGCGACCTTCAACATTTGTAGTTCCATGAGGCAGAGTGGTGAGCTCGAATCGGTATCTGCTATATCCTACAAAGAAAATATGAAGAAGGATTATGACCTAAAAAGTGAAAACGAGAGTTTATGGTTGGGGATTTTGTGGTTTTAGACAGTTATAGGTTGTGTTGGCTTCCGGGTAAGCTCAAGTCCAAATGGACTGGCCCTTACTTGATTACCCAATTATTCCCTCATGGAGAAGTTGAGTTAGAAACCAAGAAGGGAGTGCGGTTTAAGGTGAATGGAGAACGAATAAAACTCCATTTTGGGCATACTGAATTGGAAAATGAAGTGATCGAGGTATACCATCTTGATGAAGGCTGAGTAATCAAGTGTCCTGAGTCGTGCCGCGACATTAAATCAGGCGCTTGTTGGGAGGCAACCCAATACTTATAGTTTTTCTTTCTAGTAATGGTAGCATTCTACTAATGGGTTTTAAATTTGTAGGCACATCACCAGGAAATTCTACAGAAAATCATTCTGCAACAGTCACTGACAGACCCATCGACGGCACGTCACAAACGCGATAGACCATCGCATGAATCCGTCGTGCCATGTACGTCTTTCAGTTATTTTCAAAACTAGGGCACACGCGACGGAACCAATGACGGACCGTCACAATTGCGACGGACCGTCATCGGGGACTCGTCGCATCATTAATGAGCGTACTCGACCCTACCCGGCTGCAAACTTCTAAAAATTTTCAACCTATAAAACCCCGCACCCCTTCATTTGAATGGTTTCTTTCCCTCTTTCTTCCATTCCCTCCCTTTTAAACTTCCCACTTCCTGCCTCTCTTTCAATCGATCATTTCCCCAAATTCCCCAATTCCTAAAATCCACTATTTACTAGTCGGAGTCTGCTGTTGTGGTTCTCTTCTTGATCACCAAGTATCTTCCTCGCTTGTTTTTCTCAAATTCTCAAGTATGTGTCTCTGATTTCTACCCATTTACATTGAATTTTTGTTTATCAATTAGTATTAGCCTATTTCTTATTGATGGGTTCATTCTTTAATACAAATTTTGTCTGACGTAGGTTGAGAATCCTCAAAATGGCCTTGTTAAAACTCTAGAAATATGTGCTTAAGCATTGCTAGTTTACTAGGTATTTGGATTAGACACATGTAGGTTAAACACTAAAAATTCTATTTGGGTCATAGGGGATGATTGTGGCATCCCAAGTTATGTCACTGAATGACAGAACGAGACCCCGATGACGGACCGTCGTACCCACAATGGACCGTCATAGGGTTCGTCCCAAAACGCACATCACCTCGTTGTCCAATTTTCTCAAAGTGTCCAGCAACGGACACATGCGACGGTCCGTCCTGCACAACCGTTCTGGTTGTAAGAGACCCTGTTCCTAAGGGTCTCAAACTTTTTCTAAGTTTCCTTTTATGGACATATACGACGGACCGTTATACCCTCAATGGTCCGTCCTGCAGAACCGTTCTGGTTGTCACAGACTCTATTCCTAAGGGTCTCCCACTTTTTCTAAATGTCCTCTTACGGACGTCTACGACGGACCGTCATACGCTCGACGGTCCGTCCGGCACAACCGTCATGACGTTCAGAGACCCATCTCCTGAGGGTCTCCATACTTTTTCTAAGTTTCCTCTAACGGACATCTACGACGGACCGTCATACCCTTGACGGTCCGTCCTGCACAACCGTCGTGATTGTCAAAGTCCCATATCTTGAGGGTCTTCATACTTTTTCTAAGTGTCCTCTAATGGATATCTACGATGGACCGTCATACCCTCGACGGTCCGTCCTGCACATCCGTAGTGACGGTCAGAGACCCCTCTCCTAAGAATCTCCACGATGGAGATCGACGACGGACCGTCGTTGTCATGACGGTCCTTCCTGCTTATCTGTCATACTTTTCAGAGACTCTCCTTCAGGGGTCTCCATATCAACATAGTTGAAGTAAGACATGATGGATCCTATGACTGTCCGTCGTACTCACAACGAGTCATCACTTGGTCCCTCGTGTTTCACTGTTACTATAGAAATGTCATTACATCTTAACTCTTATATTTATTTTGTTTCGTTTTTGCTCGACTTGTTTGCTCCTTCTGGTTCTAATATTGATTCTTTACAGGTACTATCTATAATGGCACCAAAACAAGATTGAGTATATGCACGTGGGCGATCAAAGTGTGTCACCCTCTCTGCCCACATAGTCATTGGCTCTGATAATAAGCGTGACCTCGAGTACGTGCCCCAGGCACTGCCACTCTAACATGAGTTGCACGTGCTGCCAGTGCTACGCTCAAGAAGGCGGCGTCCGGCGTAGTTACTGCCTCCCAGTATGATGAGGAGCGCATACTGACCGGCACACATTCTAGGTCAGCTACTCATGAAGAAGGAGCGTTTGTCTCCTTAGGAGTCTCATGGTCTGAGGAAGCCTCCGGGTCTGCTGAAGTTCCTGCACCCGCCACAGCTGTCTCGTCTGATGAGGCTGATAGTTCTGAATCCTCTCTCGGCTCACCGACTCATGCTCTCACCCCGGTTGCCGACCCGCCCAATCGGTGGTGTGTCGACGGGCATCAAGTTTATTCAGACGCAAAATTTCTGAATGATAAAGGATTCATGACAGTGACCCTTACATTGGAGAGGCGGGTCCTTTTGGAAAGTCTCCCTACTATGCAGAGATCAAAAATCTCTTCACCAGACACCGACTAGAGTGGACAGCGCGTTTTTTGGGCCGTTACAGTGTAGAGTTGGTCTGAGAGTTCTACGCCTCCTTCGTGGCTCTCAGATCACAGATTGATATGCGGGCTGCCCCCGCCAAACAGGCCCCACTTGATCATGTTCAAGTACGTGGCATTCAGGTTGATATCTCCCTGCCTGCCATTCGCCAGTATTTATACGGTGAGGATGTTAATGCCAATCGGACCCCTCTCACCGCTAGGTTCGACTACCAGTGGCAAATTGTAAAAGATGGCCAATTCTTGCGTGAGCCAATGCTGAGAGAGACCAATAAGAGGTGGATGGCCATGCATTGTCTGTTGATGAAGAGGGTAATGACTAGGTAACCGAGCCGAAGGGAGCCATCAAGAAGGCTAACCTGACCTTCACGGCGAAGTTCTTATGGTTAATTGTCCGCCACTGCCTTTCCCCCTTAGCCGCTGATAATATAGTCACATGGAATTGTGCAGTTTTGATGGCGGCGATGATAGCTGGGTCTGAGGTGGACTTTTGCTTGGCTTCTACAGGCGGTCATGCACGAGAGGGCTTTTAAGGTCACAACTACTTACCCTTTTCTGAGCATGATATTTTCTTTATGCAGGTTTGCGGGTGTGCCCATCTGGAACATTGATCAGCTCAAGACTCCGCTGGGCACTGTTGATATCAGCCTAATCAGGGATGAGGCCAATGAGTTGGCTCCATGCAGAGGGCCCCGTCCAGAGTTGCCTCCCGTTGGTGACAATTTGGCTGATACGGTAGCACAGGCTCGCACGGCTACGCTGGCTTCTTCTGAAACCACTAACAATACCCCAGTCGAGTCTATCCCAGGTTGTAGCACTGCCCCGAGCTCCTCTCGTTCAACCCCTTTCCCCGCTCTGATCCCGCTTACTAGTGTCCAAAAAATTGAGGCACAGTTGGCTACACTTCTGCATCACATCCAGCCTTAGATTCAGAGGTCTACTGCTGAGGCAGAAGAGCGCTTAGAGAGGAGAATGGTCCAGCACACAGAGCGGAAGATCGCTGAGGTTCATCAGCGCTTGGACGCATTTGAGTTTTAGGTGCTAGCCCGGCCAGCCCCTCAGGTGGATGTGTCGACCCTTCAGGCTATGGTCGAGAGACTTCGAGCAGACATTGATATGATCCTAGAGACTAGGGTACCTATGTCTGAGGCCCCTTCTGCAGAGCCTGCTAAGGACACAGTGATGGCGGCCTTATTTGCCACTTCTGAGATTCCACCACCTCCCCATAGAGAGCATGCCAAGAGTCGTAGGGATCAAGAGGAGGATGAGGCTAGAGCACGGAAGAAAGAGCTTCGTGAGATGGAGGCTGCGAGGAGAGCCTCGCTTGCTGATGAGGAGGCGCGTCCAGAAATGTGGAGATAGCGGGAGGCACTATTGATAGTGTTGTTGCTGCTGAGGACAATAGTGAGGGTGTCCAGATTACATAGGTAGTGTGTTCCAGGAAACCGGACCCACCAGCTTGCTGATCGTCGACGTTTTACGCCCCAAGTTTGCTTCACCTACCACTCTCGCACTTCAATTTTTTTATGCCTTGGGGACAATTGCATGTTTTTTTATTGGGGGTGGGGTAAATGGAAAGTGTGTTATAGGGTGAAGTCTGAGTAGCCCAATTCACTATCTTCTTTTGGGGTTTTATTGCCTGTGTTCTTTTTCCCCAATAGACTGATTTTTTTTACTATTGAACTGGCATGTCTATATCTTGTGTACATAGTTTAACTATGAATCATGATGGCTAAAATGATATCCTGATGAAATGAAAATGATGCATTACTAGGCATTGTAATTGATAAATGTGTAGCTCTAAACATGACATAGAGATACATTACTACATAACCCTAAGTCTAAAATTTGAACTAGGTGTCTGATAATCTGGCAGAGTAATGAGATGTCTAGTGAGTGTGAGGAAGATTTGAATAGTCCACTATTTGTACTGAGCTAGAACTTGCCTGGTTAGTCCTGCTAAAAGTATGTTGTAATAGACAATTAGGAAAGGATCAAAGGCCCTTGTTCACTATAGCCCATTTTTAGCCTAAATAAAAAAAAGAAATTAATCCGTATTTTATCCAAATGATTTGATTTTAGACTAGACCTTTCTTTTCCACCGCAAGTGATCTTTTCCAGGAATAATATGTTGGCCCTGGTCCCTCCTTGGACAGTGCACCTCAGCTTATGCCAAAAGCATAAGTTGAGGGTGGCTAATGCAGTAAACAACCTTTTTATGGCCCTGACCCAACTGTGGATATTGTGTACTTTGACTCATGGCAAAGCCATTAGTTGAGGGTGGCTATTATGAGGAATGATCTGGAAAGTGGGGTTGAAAGAACAAAGAGAGAGAAAGAACAAAAGTAAAGTGACTCAAGAAACAGTTGAAAGAAAAGTGAAATAAAAATTAAAAAATAAAAAAAATACAATAAGTACAAGCAAGAAAAGAAGAAGAGTCACTTACACAAATAAAGAAAGAAGGGAACATAGCAAGGTGAGAAAATATGAGAAAGAGGGCAAAATAAAATGATAAAAAGTGGTATGTTTAGCCGATATGTCAAGGAGTGCACAAAGTCACTAACGTATACCTAAATATACCCTACTGACCCTGAACCTATGTTACAAGCTAAGAAAGTCCTATTGTGATCCTAAGAAGAGTATAGCGAACTTAAAGCAGTGAAAATAAGGGCAAGCTTATGGCAATATGTATGAATGAGTTGTGAATTTGTTCTGAGAGTTAGTGTTGAAAAGTAATCCTTATACTCAAACTGAAATCATTGTGTGAAAAATGAGGATGTTGTTTTGAAGTGAGAATACTAGTTGCAATACCCAAAAAATTAGCACCTCGGTGAGAAATTGAAGTGGCTAGGTTTTAGTGCGTAGCGAGTCTGTGTAATGGTCTGATTCCACATCATTCTAGCCTAATAGTTAAGTCATGCATAAATATGATGAAACTGATCGGGATTGATACCAAATGATTGCGAAAGATAAAACATGGATACTATTGTACAATGATTTTGTAGTGAGTCATAGTGCGTCGCTTGAGGGCAAACAACGAATTTAAGTTGAGGGTGTTGATATACCATGGTTTCACGGTATTTTTAATGCTCTTTCCATAAGTTTAGTGTGAGTCCAAAAGCCTTTTGTATTAATTTTTATGTAAGTTTTTTTTTATTTGCAGGAAATTTGTTTAAATATGAATGCGGAAGTTTTTGAGGAAGAAATGCAAAAAAGTACCACCTGCGAAGCTTGTGACAGTTTGTCGTGCCTGTGAAGAAGATGGCATCGTAGTGATGTCTCTGAAGGAAGATGGGGAAGTCTGACCAAGTGTGGGATTACAAAGTGTGTGACGGGCCATCGTAGCCATGACGGTCCGTCCTGCTGGTTCATCGTGAAGATCAGAGAAGTAGTCCCAATACCCAATTTCTAAGAGTTTAAGTGTTATGGAAAGGAGACCCTCGATGGACCATTTTGCCTGTGACGATCCGTCATACCTGCCGTCGAGGCTAATAAAAAGTGCAGCAGAAGAATTTACAAAGTATGTGACGACGGAGTCTATGTCGGCCCGTCGTGACAACGATGACTCGTCGTGAGGTCTGTCAAACCAGCCGCGTTTTGACAGATTTTCACCAAATAGAGTACTTCTTTGATTAGGTTTTTGTTTTTTATAAATAGCTCAACAAACCTCATTTTTGGGGTTAGACTCTTGCTTGTTAGACTCTTGGTGATTAGACACTTTTATGTTAGATTCTTTGTTGGTAGATTATTTTGATTATTACACTTTGGTTTATTACTCTTTTCTCTAGAGTTGATTGTTGGTGATTTGGTCGATTAATCAATTAAATTTCTGGATTTTATTCTTTCTCATCGAAGTAAGTGCATGAATTCTTATATCATATATATATGAATATTGTGATTATCAATATGGGTAACTAAACTCCATAACTAGGGTTATGGGAACCATAGGTGAATAATAAGGTAAAACCTAATTAAAATAACAATTTTAGAAAAGGTCTTGCATGTATTGATAATTCTTTCGTTTAGGAGTCTTTTTAACTGATGGTCAACGTTAGAACTCGCCTTAATGCTACTTGCCAAAACAAGGAGGTATATAATAAGAAAGAATTATGAGGTAAAGGCAAGGGTTAGTATAGCAAGACATGTAGTCAGACCAAGGTGCGGAGTGAAATTTTCTAGATGCCAGACCAAGGATTTAGAAATACATAACTTATCACTTTGCATGCAAGATACAAGGAAAGAATTGTTATAGTTAGAATTATCAAGTTAGGAACATGTGGGGAACACGTAAACCCTAGTTACTTTGATAAATTGATTAAACTCCAACATTTGAATCTGCTAGTTGTCTACTTTAATTTAGCTAATTATTTTCATTCATTTAGAAATAAAAATCCCCCTTTTATTGTCTTTGCTTTCCAAGGAAATGATTGACTAAATAATAGTAATAATAGATTGAAGTTAAGTGTGAACTATTTTCCTCGTGGGAACGATCCCAACCTCATTAGTTGGGTTCTTTACTTGATATGACCACTTTACTTCTTATTTGAGAAGTAAGTTTGAGCGTTATCAATAGGTATGATGTGTTCTAGTGGTGGATTTAATAGAATTTCACGATGTGGTACTAGTGATATATAAAAACGGATACAACTATTGTTAAGTGCAAATAATAACTACTTAAGGAGTTATCTATTGTATCACATGATTATATAATATTATTTGGTGTTGAATTCATATTTGAAAAACCAACTGGCCTGTTAGTATGGATGGATGTGCTAAGCATTATTTATAAGGAAGCTTTTATTGGTGGATCTTTGGTATGGTATTGATGTTCAGGTGTGAAATATATTTTTGTGGATTTTAATTGATTGTTGGTTTCACCATAAGCTCCATGGAAGTGGACCGACATTAGGATGATAAGCTTACATATAAATAAAGCCCCAACGAGTATATTAGGGTGAAGGCGATTGAAAATTTTCATAAGTAAATGTGTATGAAGTTAAGTTAGTTTGTCGAATTTAATTGGTATAGTTAGATTTGAGATGTCATATCTATAACAACGTTGACTTTGTTGTGATGACAAGGGCTAAATGGACATCGTGATAATAAGAGTTTGTGATGGATTTTGATCAGGATACAACTATGTGATAAGTTTCGTTGGTTAAACAAATTTTGTATGGTAATAACAACTAGCAAGAATATAATGTGGTGGTTTTCCACTATTTGTTGAGTAATGTGGTTGTATGGAAAGTCGAAGAATATGTAGAGACACTGCTTGAATAAAATTTAAAGCATCTATAGTCATAATGAAAAAGTGTGGGATGTGGTGGAGCATCCAGAAAAGGTGAGAGTAAGAATATTTTTTCTTGTTGCAAAGGTCAAAGAGGTATCTTCAAAGGGATTGAGACTGAATTTAGAGAGATATAATTTTATTATTTTTGCTTTGTTTAGGATAATAATGTCACAATTTAATCATAATTGTTAAAAACTATTGGATAAGACTTGAGAAAGGAATGTATATACGTTCAACTCGAGTATGATTATAAATTCTATTGTGATTTTGAGTTTGATAATGAGTATGGTTCATTTTTTAGCGAAGGATATAATAAGATTGATATAAAGAAGATCAATATAAAGGTAAGATATATGAATTCAAAAAAAATCTACAAGGTATGAGATAATATTAATAGATAATGGGATTGTGTTACATAATTGGGATGAAATTTTTTTTAAGATTTTCATGGTGATTTTAGAATTGTGATAGTACGTTTTGTCAATGTATGAATTTATATGGTAATAAAAAAACGATCACATTGAGTATGGAGCATTTGGAAGGACTAAAAATAATTTGAGTAGTAAATTTGGTTACTTCTGATCATTATACCTAATGGGGGTTTCACATTACGTATTGATTTAGAGAATAAGGGAAAAATATCAGGGGTTGTTGGTCAAAGGATAATACTGGTAAGAAAGTCAGAAAAAGGAAAAAGAGTCTGATGTATTAAAGAGTTCAAGATAATTAAAATTTTGCTTTATAGGAAGTATTTAAGAGATGCGGAGCAATAAGACCTCACATATAGACACTTGGTTCGAAGTTGGAGCATGTATGATTTTTTATATATAAATTCTTATATGACTATGATTGGAATTGGTTCGATATAGAGTTACTAGGATTTTATCAGCAATTACTATGAAGATTGGGTTTGATTTGAGTGGAAAACAATGAGTTGTGTAAGATTATGTGGGGATTAACTGTTAAGATTACAATAGGTGACTTATGGATCAGTAAAAGTATGGACCTACAATTATACAAGGTTATTGAGAATTTAGAGGGGATTAAAATCACTAAATTTATAAGACAACATAGACTGCTATGATATATTACATAAGCATTTGATGGTGAGTAGAGGTTATGAGTTTATAGAATATTGAAGTATGTGAGTGACCAAGAATTTCTTAAGGTTTCATATTAGAAATATGATGGTTTGAATTATAGTTAAAGCTTTGCATGTGAAATATTGTGTGGAGATGATATTGAACGTGATTCAATAGTTTTATGTCTAGGAGGAAATAATATCAGATTTGGAATTAGTGTTATCAACCTTGGTTGTGGAACCATAAATATCAACGCATGCTTAAATAGAAAGAAAGGGAGTCATAATTCAAAAAAATTTGGAGGCTACAATGTGCTTGGTAAGAAGACTTTGATATTAGTGATGGTTTGAGGGTTAGGTAAATGACCGGTGTAGTTATGAAGTTTGTTGGTATAAATTAAACAAATTTTTTGACTTCAACAGAGTAATATAAGAGTATGTGAGGTTTTATAAATCAAGTATGTATACGATTGTAATAAGGATCAGACTAGTTGATTGTGGGTAGCTAGAAAATTAAAGAGATAGAGTCATATGAATAAAAATGTTTGACATGGATACTATGGAATAAGTATCTAGTGTTATTCGACTTTAGTTTTGTATAGTCTTGTGTAACCACCTCCTTCGTATTAGGCACTATTTGGAGTATTATTCCTACATATATTACGTGTGTTTTCACATCTATGGGTGAATTCTTAGTGGTGGATAGGATGAACTGATCCTCTTATGTCCCTGGATATAATCAGATCCTTGGGCAGAATTGATCATTTCAGCTATAATAGGTTTGGTTTTGTTTGGAAGTTAGAAGTATATAAGTAGTTCTACACGCACAACCTTACTTATATGAATTTATAGGAGAGCTACTATACATAAAGAGTTTCAATCTGTCTTAGAGTGTTATTAAAGGTTCTGCATCTTAGAGTGTACCACATATTGGGTTATTAGTTGATCTTGTTCTTCTTTGGGTTGATAAGTTTTATTCTCCCTTGATGAGTACCCAATGTCTAAACATAAGTTTTTTTTTAACTTAAGTTCATGAAAATATTGTGTTATAAAAAAGGAATCTTGATAAGATTCATTATGGTTTGTGCGTTACGAGTATCAGTGGTTGCTTGAGGTTCACTTCTGGTTGTAGCCAGTATTCATTCAGAAGGTTATCTTAGTTATGCAAGAAAAGATTTGTCATGATGGTTGTGTTAAGGTCCAATGGGTTTGAGTTTAAAATTTAGTTCATGAGTTAGTTTGTGGATTTATAATCGCTCTTAATATTTAGACATTACTAAGTTTGATTTGAAGGTTCAGTTCTTAGTAGTTGATCTTAATGGAATTGTCTTAAGAAAGAGCTCACTTAGAGAGATGAACACTGACTAGTAGGTCATAACCCAAACTTTTGATAAAGTCAATTATTCTTTCTTCTTCTTCGTTATGTTCGAGGACACACATGATTTTTAGTGGTGGATAATGTAATGACCCAAAAATAATTATTTTTATTAAATTATCATTTTACCTTGATAGTAATTTTGAGTCATTTATGATCAGTCGTGATTTTGATTTAAAATTTTTTTTAAACTATTCGATAATTATAGTTAATTAATATATAAATAATATTTAGATAATTAATTAAATTTTTAATCAATGGTCTAAGCCCATAACTTCTTAATTCATAACAAAAAAAATTCAGAAAAAAATAAGAGATTAGGCTAGAGGCATACCTGCACCAAGATGAAGAGCAATCGCACTTCTTTCAGGTGTAACTTCTCATCCAAACATTCAAACATTTGTTTATATATATTTATTTTTAATAATTAAGAATTAGAAGTGTAGATATTATATAATTGCCTCGATAAGAAGCTGAAAGTTTGGATGAAATTTTCAGTGCATAGCCATTTGATTTTGGATTTTTAGGAAGAACATTAATTATTATCTTTGAATCATTTTATGGTGTATGGGTAGTTGGAAAAGGTACACAGAATGGTCATATGGATTCGTAGGGTTTTTACTTAATTATTTGTAGTTGTTTATTAGTTAATAATTAGGCGAGCTAAATTTATAAATTGTTTCAGAAGTTATGTTTTAATAATTTTAACTACATTTCATATATATATATATATATATATATATATATATATATATATATATATTATATATATAGGTATGATCTGTGTGTTGGGATGTTATCTCATGGTAAGATATTATATTATAAAGCATGTTTTGATATAGTGATATATAAAATTAAATATTAGGTATATTGTTTGAGATGAATATTGTCAAATTTATGATATTTGGAGGAAATTAGACTTAATTCTAGACTTCAAATTTAGGAGGATGATATATAGTGTATGGGTTGACATCAAGAATTAGAAACTTATTATAGCAATATAGGAGTTGTTAAATTAAAAATATTGTGGCAATTATTTTCGTGAATAGATTGCATTGATTTGAAAGTTCAAGGAAAGTGGAAGACTCAAGTCCCACAGTGTTGTTCGGTTATTTGATGCAAGTGGATTTCTAAACTCTTGTTAAGTGTATGAAATGCGTGTATTTCTTTGTGCTATGCATTTTTGGAGTAATGGGACTTGGTGAAGGGTTATACTTGTCCATCTTGATTAATTCTAATGATGAAAAGGGATAATAAAAGACAATATGATTAATTTTTCGTGTGTAGGTTGAGAATGGTATGAGTATCGGTGTTATAAAAGCAAAGTTTATTACTATAGAATGTGTATTGTTATTCGAGAATGCCAAAGCATATGGGCATTAACTGATATAACATTGGCTTGAATTATTATGTGCAATTTTGTTCTTTACTGAATCCGTATGATTGTGATAATTGATGTGATTATATGTCATAGTGACATTTGATTTATTGAGATGTTGCATCATACCCTTTATTTGATATCATATTGTGCACATGCATTGACATGAGATTGGGTATGACTAAAGGTCTAACACGTGGAGATCATCCGTGTTGACATCAAGTTATGATTATTTGGGCACGTGGAAATCGTCCATGCTATAGAAAGGTTATGATTATTTTTTGGGAACGTGGAGATCGTCCGTGCGAATTTTATCTGATTTATGATAGTGCATTGAGATCGTCCATACGGACACGTGGAGATCGTCCATGTCCGTGTATGGACCTCGCGAGTCTGCCATGGGTCATGAACTCTCGATGTATTTTCGAGGAGTATCATGTATATACTATTGAGAGAGTACTTGGTATTTTTAGGCATATCATTTCATGGTGTTACATGAATTGCATCCAATAACATCCTTCATTCATTATGATTTTGTATTTTATTGGTGGTTGAAAAGTACTTGATATGTGGTTACCTCTATTTGATGAACTTGATTTGTGTGTTGCTGATATTATGAGTGCCTTTTTGTGAAGGTGGTAATTGATGAATATTAAGCTTGTTGTTGAGAATATGTGATTGTTAAAATATTGTTGTTGAGATATGTTTTTGTATATGGTGAACTGTTAGGTTGGTTTGGTTTTATGTAGGTGGTAGTTGAGGAGGTCTTGTTGGGGTGTAAGGAGTACCCGTATTTTATACCCTCAACTCGTGTTTAGAAGTTTACTTGCTGAGTACCGTGTGGTTTGGTACTCACCCCTTGCTTTTACAATTTTTTTTGTAGGTAATTAGCATGGACCTTTGTGATATTTCTCTTCTCCTTGTTCGACACTTCTTGTGGAGAATTGTGAGGTAGCAGCTTATTATCTCAGCAGAACTTCTTACTCCTATTTATAATCTTGTTCTATTCGAGAAATAATGTCATTTGAGACTTTTTTTAAATAAATTGTAATACTTTAGAGGCTAAGTATTTTTGAGTAAATTATGAAATTTTTGCATTTTATTGTGATGGTCGAGTTTTAGGCTGACCTGTCTTGGTGGGATAATGCGAGTGCCATCACGTCCATTTTTGGTTCGTGACATTATAGACCCAGCATGTCCTAGATGATCATGCCAAAGTACAAATGTATTGAAATCAGTAAACTACTTATTTATTATAAAATGTGCCTCAATTACACGAATTTTTGTCCAATACAAGTTGAAGATAAAGTAGGGTAATTTTCTATAATGCATGTCTGCCCAAAGACATTCTTGGTGATACCAAGATATTCAAAATTTATTTCATCCCTTGATTGGATATGATAACTATTTTCATGGATATCTTTAACACTCAACAAGTTTCTCTTAGATTTTGGAGAAAACATAGCACTATTAATGATGAGTTTAATTCCCTTGGGCAAATTTACAATGGCTCTTCCAAAACCCTCAATCATATTAGTATTACTGA
The DNA here is from genome assembly GCA_027704785.1 of Solanum chmielewskii. NCBI lineage: Eukaryota > Viridiplantae > Streptophyta > Magnoliopsida > Solanales > Solanaceae > Solanum > Solanum chmielewskii. The sequence continues at coordinate 34,375,746 of JAKWIX010000320.1, forward strand.
AAATTGTAGTAACATTTATATTTCTCATTCTTAATTGAGAAAAATATTTCTTATTTTTGAATATCATATGTGTTGTACCAGAAGCAATCAAGCAAATGTCTTCATATTTTGAAAATATGTTTTAGATTTATCCATATCTTCACATGAGATGACATATACAAAATAAATATATATTAAATATTAGTGTTATCAAAAGGGTATAATATATTCAAAGTAATAAACTAATAATTAAATATTAGAAATTGAGCTTTAATTTATTACTTTCTCGGAGTCAAAAACGAGTTGTTAGGAAAAATAAAATAAAATCATTATTTAATTATAGTTAATAACAGACTGCATGTTTTTAACATTAGATCAAGTTAAAGATCTAATATGATACAAACACAATTTAAATCCTATTTAATAACAGACTGTATGTTTTTAACATTAGATCAAGTTAAAGACCTAATAAAATACAAACATGTGATAAAGTTTAGTATATGACTAACACTATCATATCATAATCGTATAAATAAATCAATAAAAATATATATTATTTAACTACGATGGAACAAGTTACTGAACTATAAAATATGATTAAATTAAACTAATTTAAAATACTAATACTTATGCAAACAACTATCATTACATGAAATTTATTAATAACTACTACCAGAAAAAATCACTCTTCGATGTTCATAGAACCATCACCAATAAAGTGATCTATCTTTTCTTCAGGAAGTGCGAAGAAATCTGCTACATCGAAGTACGTGATGTCAACTTGATTTTCAGAGATAAAATTTACCTCAGGATTTTTTGCTTTCTTATTTAGCGTTTCTTGATAAAGCTCAACCATGTGTTTGGGAGTACGACAATCACGTTCATAATGACCTCTTCCACTATATAGAAAACAACCTTCCCTAATCGTTTCACATTTCTCATCCTTTCTTTTTTCCTTTTTATTTGATGAGTGATTACCACTAGAAAAATAATTACATTTTTAACCATAATCACAATCATGTCCACATCCACGACCACGATTAGGATCGCGACCTTTTTCACGCCTAGCATGGTGGGCGTACGCCTCATTCACTTCAAGAAGTGGTTCAGATCCACTATGATGATTTTTCTGATTTTTTAATAATAAATCATTATTTTTTTCAGCCACAAGAAGATGAGAAATTAGTTCAGAATCTTTTTTGAAACCATTCTCTCGATATTGTTGTTGCAAGAGCACACGAGGCATGGAAAGTGGAGAATGTCTTTTCCATCAGATCAATGTCACTTACTGTTTCTCCACATAATTTTAACTAAGAAGTGATTCTGAACATGGAAGAATTATACTCATGTATAGACTTAAAGTCTTGTAGCGTTGATTCATCCAATCATATCGTGTCTTTGAATGTATGACTATCTTTAAGTGGTCAAATCTTTCTTTTAGGTTTTTCCACAAAACAAGTGGATCCTTAACTGTTAGATATTTAATTTTCAGAATCTCGTAAAAATGATGAGGCAAGAATTTCATTGCTCGTGCACAGTTTTGCTTTGATGCCATATTTTCTTCTTTTATGGTGTCTCCAAGACGCATTGCATCAAGGTGGATTTCAACATCCAATAACCATGAGAGGTAGTTTCTGGCCAAACTTTGAAAGGCAGTGAACTCTAGTTTTATAAGATTGACCATTAAAATTAAAAACAAAAGGGATAATACCCAAGTACCCCCTCAACCTATGCTCAAAATCCCAGAGACACACTTATACTATACTAACGTCCTATTACCCCCCTGAACTTATTTTTTAAATAATTTTCTGCCCCTGTTTGGCCTACGTGGCACTAGTTTGAAAAAAAAGTCAACAATCATTGGACCCATAAGATAGTGCCACTGTAACGACCTGTTTAGTCGTTTTGAGCAGCAGATTTTATTTCTGGAAAAACAGGCTGAGGCAACGGACCCCACGATGGACCGTCATGGGCCCGACGGACCGTCGCAGGGTCTCGTTTCAAAACACTTAGAAAATCTGAGATTGGGTACTGAAAATCGACTCTCTGAACTTCGTAACGGAATGGCAGGACGGACCGTCACAGACCCTTGGTGGAAATTTGGGTCTCTGAACTATGCGACGGACAGCAAGACGGACCGTCGCAGGCGCGACGGCCCGTCACGGGCTACGCAATCCCAATTCGGGTCGGATTTCTTTATACATTTTAAGGGACGTTTTTGACTATTCCTGCTTTAATTATAAAGTTAGTGGGTTAATGTTAATAAGTCTAATTACTTGGGGGTTAAAAGAGGTAACCTTAAGTTAATTAGTGGGTTATTATTGTCATCTTTTATTCTTAATTATATACTAATTAGGGTAAAAGAAAGAGGGTTTGAATAAGAAAAATAAGAAAGAACAAAGAGAGACAAAAAAAGAAAGAGAACGAGTAGAGAGAGAGAGAAACGAAGAGGATAGCAAGGATTCTGAGAAGATAGCTTGTTGATCGCAATTCTTCGGTGGAGGTAGGTTATGGTTTTCATGCTATTCGTAGTAAACTCTTAATAGTGAATGATATGTGTTAGTAGTATTGTAAACCCTTCTATATGCTTGATTGTATGCTTGCATGAATGATGTGATTATGTAATTATGATATAGTAAGCATGATGAAGCTATTGAATCCTGAATCTTGGAAAGAAACCCTAATCTACTTTGTTAATGATGATGCCTTGGTATAAAAGAAGACTTGATGAACGAAAGTAGTGAGATTAGGGGATCGGGTGCCACGTTCCGGTACCAGGATAGTATATGAGGATTGGAGTGTCACGTTCCGACACCAGGATAGTATATGGATCGGGTGCCACGTTCCGGTACCAGGATAGAATATGAGGATCGGAGTGTCACGTTCCGACACCAGGATAGTATATGGATCGGGTGCCACGTTCCGGTACCAAGATAGAATATGAGGATCGGAGTGTCACGTTCTGACACCAGGATAGTATATGGATCGGGTGTCACGTTCCGACACCAGGATAGTACATGGATCGGGTGCCACGTTCCGGTACCAGGATAGAATATGGATCAGGTGTCACATTCCGACACCAGGATAGAATGAGGATCGGAGTGTCACGTTCCGACACCAGGATAGTTTATGAGGAGCAGAGTGTCACGTACCGACACGAGGGGAATAAAGATAATGAATCTTGAAAGATGATAATGTATTCAAATCTAATGAACCTAATTCCCAAATGAGTATGATGAGGAGGCGTGAGTCCACATTGATGTGCTTGGTGTTGTAACCAAGGGTTATGGTAACTGTAAATGCTGCATGCTAAGGATATTAGTTGATTTTATAATATTGCTTAATATATACTGTTTTCTATTTTTAGTTGGCCGATGATATCTACTCAGTACCCGTGTTTTGTACTGACCCCTGCTTTTATGTTTTCTTCTTGTTTATTTGTGGAGGGCAGCAAACGTGCCGTCGTCTTCGACTCAACAGCAATTCAAGCCAGTCTTACTACATCGGAAATTCAGGGTGAGCTAATGCTTCTAGCTTGGACTGGATCTTCTTCTTCAAGTCTTGATGCCTTGAACTTCCGGCATGGACTAGCTTCTTATGTATTTTTAGCTTTTAGAATACTCTTAGTTTAGTCATTTGATCATAGATGTTCTTGTGGTGATGACTTCCAGATTTTGGGGATAATAATAGTTATTGATTTTATTAATGGGTTAAGTCTTCCGCATTACTTTCTGTTGATATTATATTGAAATGTTAAGGTTTAGATTGGTTGGTTCGCTCACATAGGAGGGTAAAATGTGGGTGCCAGTCGCGGCCCGATTTGGGTCGTGACAAACTTGGTATCAGAGCATTAGGTTCGTTGGTCTCATCACAAAAGAACGAGTCTAGTAGAGTCTTAAGGAACGGTAGGGGGACGCCTTTACTTTTCTTTGAAAAGCTATAAGACTTTAGGAAAATTCCATTCTTTCATTCTTTCTTTCGTGCTATTACTTGGGTCCAATTGGTATCTAGGTGATACAAATTGGTATCTGACCATCTTCACTCTATTTCGCAGATGGTTAGAACTAGAGCAACAACCGCGCCAGCACCAGCACCGGCGGGACAGGGTGCGTCTGAACCAGCCACTAGGGTTGTAGCCAGAGGAAGAATAGCGGCAAGAGGCCGTGGGAAAGGTCGTAGGAGGACGTCCTCTAGAGGTAGAGGACGAGCACCTAGCCCATCTGATACTAGGGCAGTGACTCTTCCACCGACTGAAGAGGTAGTGAGAGAGGGTGAGGAAGGGGAAACTGAACAAGTACAGAATGAGGGATTGCCTCCCCAACCTACCCCAGACATGATCAATCAGGTTCTTGCTTATCTTAGCGGGTTATCTGATCAGGGTCAGGCACCTCCAATGTTTTCTGCACCAGCACCTCAGGCTCCGGAGGTACAACGTGCGGCTACTATGGCTCCCCGCATGGATGTTCCATTGGAAATAGGCACATTTCCACGTCTGACTACTGGGCCTATAATGACAAATGATCAGCATGAACTTTTCAGTAAGTTCTTGAAATTGAAACCTCCAATCTTCAAGGGTGCTGAATCGGAGGATGCTTACGATTTTCTGGTTGACTGTCATGAGCTACTACACAAGATGGGTATAGTGGAACGGTTTGGTGTTGAGTTCGTGAGTTATCAGTTTCAAGGGAAGGCCAAAATGTGGTGGCGGTCACATGTTGAGTGTCAACCAACAGAGGCACCACCTATGACTTGGGCTTCATTCTCTAGTTTGTTTATGGAGAAGTATATCCCGCGGACTTTGAGGGATAGGAAAAGATATGAATTCTTAAGTCTAGAGCAAGGTAGGATGTCGGTTACTGCATACGAGGTTAAGTTTCATGCATTATCCCGGTATGCCACCCAACTATGTTTCAGTCCACAAGAGCGGATTCGCCGTTTTGTGAAGGGGTTGAGATCAGAGTTGCAGATTTCAGCTTTACAGGTAGCGGCTACAGCGAAATCTTTGCAAGAAGTGGTGGACTTCGTGGTAGAGGTGGAAGGAGTGAAGCCAGATGAATTCACCATGGCATCGACATCAAAGAGGTTTCGAAAGGGAGGTGAGTTTAATGGTTCTTACTCTAGAGGACAGGGTTCCGGAGGTTACTCAATTCGACCCATTCAGTCTTCACTACAGACTGTAGTTGGGGGTCCACCTCCGACCGGTCAACACTTCTCTGAGAAACCTATGCATGAACCCAGAGAGTGCTATGGATGTGGGGAGATTGGACATATTAAGAGATATTGTCCAAAATAGAGTTACAGACCTCCAAATGTTAGAGGTAGAGGTGGTCATGGTAGAGGCCGTCATTCTGGAGGACGCGGTGGTCGAGGTAATGGTGGTCACCAAAACGGCCGGGGTGATGGGCAAACTGGAGCCACTACATCACAACATGGTAGGGGCGACGGACAGACAAGTAATGGGGCCCATTGCTACGCTTTTCCTGGGAGATCTGAAGCGGAGACATCAGATGTTGTCATCACAGGTAATCTTTTGATTTGTGATTGCATGGCTTCTGTATTGTTTGATCCTGGATCCACATTTTCTTATGTATCTTCCTCATTTGCTAATGGTCTAAATTTACATTGTGAATTACTTGATATGCCTATTCGTGTTTCTACTCCGGTGGGTGAGTCTGTGGTAGTTGAAAAGGTATATAGGTCTTGTTTGGTGAACTTTGTGGGGAGCAACACTTATGTAGATTTGATTATTTTAGAAATGGTTGACTTTGATGTAATTCTGGGTATGACTTGGCTTTCTCCGCAATTTGCGATCTTGGATTGTAATGCTAAAACGGTGACGTTAGCCAAGCCTGGGACAGATCCGTTAGTGTGGGAGGGTGACTACACTTCCAGTCCGGTGTGTATCATCTCGTTTCTTCGTGCTAAGAAAATGGTTAGTAAAGGGTGTTTATCTTTCTTGGCACATCTCAAGGATGACACTACCCAAGTGCCTTCGATTGAGTCAGTTTCGGTGGTCCGTGAGTTTCTGGATGTGTTCCCTGCAGATCTTCCTGGTATGCCACCAGATAGGGACATTGACTTCTGTATTGATCTTGAACCGGGTACTCGCCCCATTTCTATACCCCCTTATAGAATGGCTCCCGCGGAGTTAAGAGAGTTAAAAGCCCAACTTCAAGAGTTGTTGAGCAAAGGCTTCATTAGACCAAGTGCATCTCCTTGGGGTGCTCCGGTTTTGTTTGTAAAGAAGAAGGATGGGAGTTTTCGGATGTACATAGACTACCGGCAGTTGAACAAGGTAACTATTAAGAACAAGTATCCTCTTCCTCGCATTGATGACTTGTTCGATCAGTTACAAGGTGCTTGTGTCTTCTCTAAGATTGACTTGAGATCCGGTTATCATCAATTGAAAATACGGGCAACGGATGTGCCAAAGACTGCTTTTCGAACGAGGTATGGGCATTACGAATTTGTAGTGATGTCTTTTGGTCTTACGAATGCCCCTGCTGCGTTCATGAGCTTGATGAACGGGATTTTTAAGCCATATCTGGATCTATTTGTGATCGTATTTATTGATGATATATTGGTATACTCAAAGAGCAAGAAGGAACATGAAGAGCATTTGAGAATGGTATTGGAAATGTTGAGGGAGAAAAAGCTTTATGCCAAGTTCTCTAAGTGTGAGTTTTGGCTAGATGCAGTGTCCTTCTTGGGGCACGTGGTTTCTAAGGATGGAGTGATAGTGGATCCTTCTAAGATTGAGACAGTGAAGAATTGGGTAAGACCTACTAATGTGTCAGAAATAAGGAGCTTTGTTGGGTTAGCTAGCTACTACCGCCGATTTGTCAAGGGATTCTCTTCTATTGCTTCCCAATTGACGAACTTGACTAAGCAGAATGTTCCATTTGTATGGTCAGATGAGTGTGAGGAAAGCTTTCAGAAGCTCAAGACTCTGTTGACTACTGCACCAATTCTCACCTTGCCAGTGGAAGGTAAGAATTTCATTGTCTATTGTGATGCATCCTATTCGGGTTTGGGTGCAGTGCTAATGCCAGAGAAGAATGTGATTGCTTATGCTTCGAGGTAATTAAAAGTGCATGAACGTAACTATCCAACTCATGATTTGGAATTGGCTGCGGTAGTGTTTGCATTAAAGCAATGGAGACACTATTTATATGGGGTTAAGTGTGAGGTCTATACGTATCATCGAAGCCTACAGTATGTCTTTACTCAGAAAGATTTGAACTTGAGACAGAGGAGATGGATGGAACTACTGAAGGACTACGACATTACTATTTTGTATCATCCGGGGAAGGCGAATGTTGTAGCGGATGCTTTAAGTAGAAAGGCGGGAAGCATGGGAAGTCTAGCTCACTTGCAAGCTTCTAGACGCCCATTGGCCAGAGAAGTTCAGATTCTCGCTAACGACCTTATGAGATTAGAAGTAAATGAGAAGGGAGGATTTTTAGCTTGTGTAGAGGCAAGATCTTCCTTCCTTGACAAGATTAAGGGAAAGCAGTTTAATGATGAAAAATTGATCCGAATCCGAGATAAAGTGTTGCAAGGAGAGGCTAAAGAAGCGACAATCGATGAGGAAGGTGTTTTGAGGATTAAGGGAAGGGTATGTGTACCCCGCGTCGATGATTTGATCAACACTATTCTGACAGAGGCTCATAGTTCAAGGTATTTGATACATCCGGGTTTGATACATCCGGGTGCAACCAAGATGTATCGTGACCTAAAGCAACACTTTTGGTGGAGTAGAATGAAACGTGATATTGTTGAGTTTATTGCCAAATGTCTAAACTGTCAGCAAGTAAAGTATGAACACCAGAGGCCCGGAGGAACACTTCAGAGAATGCCCATCCCGGAATGGAAGTGGGAAAGGATTGCAATGGATTTCGTGGTTGGTCTTCCAAAGACATTAGGAAAGTTTGATTCTATTTGGGTAATTGTAGATAGGTTAACTAAGTCTGCTCACTTCATTCCAGTCAAGGTGACTTACAATGTAGAGAAGTTAGCCAAACTTTACATCTCGGAAGTGGTGCGATTGCATGGGGTTCCACTCTCCATTATATCAGATAGAGGTACGCAGTTTACTTCTAAGTTTTGGAAAACATTGCATGCAGAATTGGGTACTAGGTTGGACCTTAGTACTGCGTTCCATCCTCAGACCGATGGTCAGTCTGAGCAAACGATTCAAGTATTGGAGGATATGCTTCGTGCATGTGTGATAGAGTTTGGTGGCCATTGGGATAGCTTTTTGCCCTGAGCGGAGTTTTCATACAATAATAGCTATCACTTAAGTATTGATATGGCCCCATTTGAAGCATTGTATGGGAGGAGATGTAGGTCTCCCATTAGTTGGTTTGATGCATTCGAGGTTAGACCTTGGGGTACTGACCTTTTGAGGGATTCGATAGAGAAAGTGAAGTCTATTCAAGGAAAGCTTCTAGCGGCGCAAAGTAGACAAAAGGAATATGCAGATCGAAAGGTTAGAGACTTAGAGTTCATGGAGGGTGAACAAGTCTTGTTGATTGTTTCACCAATGAAAGGAGTGATGCGGTTTGGTAAAAGAGGTAAACTAAGCCCAAGGTATATTGGTCCCTTCGAAGTACTTAAACGAGTAGGGGAGGTGGCTTATGAGTTAGCCTTGCCTCCAGGGCTGTCCGGAGTACATCCGGTATTCCATGTGTCTATGTTGAAAAGATATCATGGAAATGGAAACTACATTATCCGTTGGGATTCAGTTTTGCTTGATGAGAATTTGTCTTATGAGGAGGAACCTGTTGCCATTCTAGATAGGGAAATTCGCAAGTTGAGATCAAGGGAGATTGCATCTATCAAGGTGCAATGGAAGAATCGACCCGTTGAAGAAGCCACTTGAGAGAAGGAGGCAGATATGCGAGAAAGATACCCACATCTGTTTACAGATTCAGGTACTCCTTTTCGCCCTTGTTTTCCTTCTTGTGATCGTTCGGGAACGAACGATGGGTAAATTGGTATCTATTGTAACGACCTGTTTAGTCGTTTTGAGCAGCAGATTTTATTTCTGGAAAAAGCAGGCTGAGGCAACGGACCCCACGACGGACCGTCATGGGCACGACCGACCGTCGCAGGGTCTCGTTTCAAAACACTTAGAAAATCTGAGATTGGGTACTAAAAATCGACTCTCTGAACTTCGTAACGGAATGGCAGGACGGACCGTCACAGGTGTGACGGACCGTCACAGACCCTTGGTGGAAATTTGGGTCTCTGAACTATGCGACGGACAGCAGGACGGACCGTCGCAGACGCGACGGCCCGTCACGGGCTACGCAATCCCAGTTTGGGTCGGATTTCTTTATACGTTTTGAGGGACGTTTTTGACTATTCCTGCTTTAATTATAAAGTTAGTGGGTTAATGTTAATAAGTCTAATTACTTGGGGGTTAAAAGAGGTAACCTTAAGTTAATTAGTGGGTTATTATTGCCATCTTTTATTCTTAATTATATACTAATTAGGGTAAAAGAAAGAGGGTTTGAATAAGAAAAATAAGAAAGAACAAAGAGCGACAGAAAAAGAAAGAGAACGAGTAGAGAGAGAGAGAAACGAAGAGGATAGCAAGGATTCTGAGAAGATAGCTTGTTGATCGCAATTCTTCGGTGGAGGTAGGTTATGGTTTTCATGCTATTCGTAGTAAACTCTTTATAGTGAATGATATGTGTTAGTAGTATTGTAAACCCTTCTATATGCTTGATTGTATGCTTGCATGAATGATGTGATTATGTAATTATGATATAGTAAGCATGATGAAGCTATTGAATCCTGAATCTTGAAAAGAAACCCTAATCTACTTTGTTAATGATGATGCCTTGGTATAAAAGAAGGCTTGATGAACGAAAGTAGTGAGATTAGGGGATCGGGTGCCACGTTCCGGTACCAGGATAGTATATGAGGATTGGAGTGTCACGTTCCGACACCAGGATAGTATATGGATCGGGTGCCACGTTCCGGTACCAGGATAGAATATGAGGATCGGAGTGTCACGTTCCGACACCAGGATAGTATATGGATCGGGTGCCACGTTCCGGTACCAGGATAGAATATAAGGATCGGAGTGTCACGTTCTGACACCAGGATAGTATATGGATCAGGTGTCACGTTCCGACACCAGGATAGTATATGGTTCGGGTGCCACGTTCCGGTACCAGGATAGAATATGGATCGGGTGTCACATTCCGACACCAGGATAGAATGAGGATCGGAGTGTCACGTTTCGACACCAGGATAGTATATGAGGAGCGGAGTGTCACGTACCGACACGAGGGGAATAAAGATAATGAATCTTGAAAGATGATAATATATTTAAATCTAATGAACCTAATTCCCAAATGAGTATGATGAGGAGGCGTGAGTCCTCATTGATGTGCTTGGTGTTGTAACCAAGGGTTATGGTAACTGTAAATGCTGCATGCTAAGGATATTAGTTGATTTTATAATATTGCTTAATATATAATGTTTTCTATTTTGAGTTGGCCGATGATATCTACTCAGTACCCGTGTTTTGTACTGACCCTTACTTTTATGTTTTCTTCTTGTTTATTTGTGGAGGGCAGCAAACGTGCCGTCGTCTTCGACTCAACAGTAATTCAAGCCAGTCTTACTACATCGGAAATTCAGGGTGAGCTAATGCTTCTAACTTGGACTGGATCTTCTTCTTCAAGTCTTGATGCCTTGAACTTCCGGCATGGACTAGCTTCTTATGTATTTTTAGCTTTTAGAATACTCTTAGTTTAGTCATTTGATCATAGATGTTCTTGTGGTGATGACTTCCAGATTTTGGGGATAATAATAGTTATTGATTTTATTAATGGGTTAAGTCTTCCGCATTACTTTCTGTTGATATTATATTGAAATGTTAAGGTTTAGATTGGTTGGTTCGCTCACATAGGAGGGTAAAATGTAGGTGCCAATCGCGGCCCGATTTGGATCGTGACAGCCACGTAGGCCAAAAAGGGGCAGAAAATTATTTAAAAAATAAGTTCAGGGGGGTAATAGGACCTTAGTATAGTATAAGTGTATCTCTGAGATTTCGAGCATAGGTTGAGGGGGTACTTGTTCATTATCCCAAAACAAAATAATAAATAATACCTTTATTAATTCTTAAAATCTAACCTTCACTTTTGAAAAAGTAGAGCCACGTGCTGATAACGCGTTATGAAACCATAAAATAATAATAAGAAGAAAACAGAGAGAATAGAAAACTTATTATTTCTCTTGAGGGATGATTTTACAATGACAGGAGTCCTCTATTTATAACAGAAATTTAACGTGGTCCCCAAGTAGGTTTTCTTAACCATATTCTAAAAGGGCTCCACATGATAAACATTAACTATTAGACAAATACTCTTTAACAATAATAAATAATTTTATAAATGATTTTAGAAACAGAAGAAGTTAAAAACAGCGGTTTTTCATAAGAAAATAGAATTTATTGATTAGTATAATTAATCTAAAATCTAAAAATAAAAATAACCTAAGAAACTAAAAAAAATTACTAATATAATAAGTAAATTCAAAATTTAAAAACTTATTTAATAAACAGAAATTAAAATTGTTAGTAGGAAATGGATAGTTACTTTTTTCTTTTTTAAAATTTATTAATTATATTTAAAAAAAGATGTCAAAACAGTGGATCTTTGTGAGAAACATGATTTTATTTATTAGTAAAATTAAAATAAAATAAATAACTAAATATAATAAGCAATTTTAAAAATTAAATAAAAAATACTAAATTTATTAATAAGTAAAATTGATTAAATTTAAACATTAAAAAAATGTCCACACGTCAACCAAAAAAACCTATTATTATTATCATTTAAAAGTTCAATTAAAAAACTGATTGTAAAAAAATAATAATTACCATTAAAAGAATTTATAAACTGTTATAAACAATTTATATTATAGTGAATGTCTTATTATGTGGAGTCCTTGTAGGATATAATTAGGAATCCTACTTGGAGACCAAGTAAGGTTTTCCCAATAAATAAAGGTTTTTCTTTCATTGTAAAAAAGATTTGGGAAAGATCAATGAATCCTAAATATACTTCAAGATGAATAAAAAATCTTTCTCTTCTCCCTACTTTATTCGTCTTCTAATCTCATATAATTTCATGACACGTTATCAGCACGATTGTTCTATTCTTAAAAAATTGTGATAGAAAATGAGAAAAGTGCAAAAGAGATCTTGCATTGTGCAATAAGGTTCTTATATCTTCAATGTATGATTTATCTTTATGTTATAATTATTTATGTGACAGATCTGGAGTAAGTATTTAAAGAGACTTGTCGACTTTTTATACGTTTAATTTTAACCGATTGGAAAGAGAATTCCTTAATTTATTTTAAATAATTAAATAAACACAATTTAGTGAAAGGTTTATTTTCAACCTTTATATAAGATATGTGATCTATTAAGCTATATCTATTAACTACTAATGTTAATTACAATAAATCAATAATTTCAATTTTGTGAGTAACTATAATGTACGATCATGTTGATGATCATCGAATGTGATAAAATTACAATTATTTTGAAGGCTTGAGGTTGAGCCTCATTGTACATAAGACGATGAATTTACATCCAATCGCACCTAGAGACTAAGACATTGGGTTAAGGTCCTGATACACCATGATGTGAAGATGTTGGGTTCAAGTTTCATTTATTTATGGTCTAAGGCATTTTTATATGGATAAGACCTTGAATTTGAGTCTTAATGCACCATACTGATAATAATAAATGACTCAAGAAAAACTAATGTGTTTTTTATGAGAAGTCATGAAATTTACTGAAATTTGCTCCATTACTGAAGTGAATGTGGTAGTAGTGTGGTAGTAGTGCATAATATGCCTAACAAAAGACAATTGATTAAATGATGCACATGAATATGAAATGAGGTACTGAATTATCAAAATTTGATGTACTTACATGATTGTGTTCTATTCATGAAGAACGAGAGCTTTTGACAAATGGTAAAAATACAGATCCATTCTTTAAAGTGAATGAGGTGTAAGTCGTCATGCTAGGCGTGAAAAAAATCGCAATCTTTGATTGTTGATGTGGTATCACCAAAATTGTCTCTTGGCAGACATATGTCAAAGAAAAATTTCATACTTTACCTTTTGATTTATATTAGATAGTATTTAGTGCAATTGAGGCACATTCTATGATAAATATGAAATTACTAATTTCAATACTTTCTTAGTTTGATACGATTGTCTGGGACATCGTTAGTCTATAATGTTTAGACGAATTATGAAAAATTAAAATGAAAATTAATGGAAGAAACTAAAAATTCTTTTAAATGCTGAATTTTCTTGTACTACTTGTTAGCAAGACAAGCTAATTGTGAGACCATCATAAACGAAAGTTGAGATTGAATTCTCTGCGTTCTAGGAACGTATATAGGATATTTGTGGACCAAATCATCCACCTAGTGGATTGTTTAGATATTTAATGGTCCTAATAAATGTTTCTTCTATATATATGGTCTCATGTGTGCCTATTATTATCTCGCTATTTGATGTTTGCAAAAATGTTTGCACAAATAATATGTTTATACGCACAATTTTCTTCATATTAGTTCATTCAATAATGGGATCACGATTCACCTAAAGGGTAAAATAATTGAGAAGAAATAAATCTTAAAATTACTCTTGGAGTAATAAAATCAAAATTTAATCATATAATAGAAAATCAGAAATTTACTAAAGCGAAAGGTACATGGCGTAGTAAACTTGGAGTTTACGAGTACTACTAATTTTATTAGTTGGCATGAATATTTTGGTCATCCCAAAGATGTGCATACTGAGTAATGGACATACATTGAAAAACTAGAAGATTCTTCAAGAACTCTTTACGTTGCTTGTTCTCGTGATAAAGTTGATTGGATTTTAACTAAAGTTGGGACTAAATCCCTAAATTCTGAAAAGTATAAAAGTTGAATATGGTCCCATTTACCTATCATATGATATGATAAAAAGATGCAACAATAAGATAATCACATGTCCGTTTGTTGTCAACTTGCAGTTTGACATTCGTAAAATTATTTGTGCAAAAATAATTGAGATAAGAGCACAATTTCACAATATGTAATCAAGACAATTTATCTTTGATAATATTGATAAATACTCAAGATGTTGTGATATTAAATATCTGAGATAGTGAAATCATTGCTTGTGAAAATAAAGCTCCATGTGTTCATCTGAAATATGATACCACATACAAAAGTAATTGTATGCATCAAACCAACAAATTATGATCAGATTTCTTTTCTGTTAATTTATGATCAGGGATCAAATATTTTTCATTTGATTATTTTAGTATATAGTATATAATCAATGAATATACAATGATGAACAAATATATATTCTCCAAAAGATTGAGATATATGTTAGTTTGTCTAACACAAGGGGGAGACTAGAAGCAACAAAAGAGTTGTAAATACATCTATTGAATGTCCATTAAGGATAAAGTCTATGACATGCATGCAGCATGATAGACTAATCAATTCTAAATAAAATAATCCTTGAAAAGGGAGAGAATCAAAGAATCAAAATTATCATAATAAGGAGACAATGTGCTCTTGGAGAGCCTACGACATAAGACTTTATGAAACTTCATGAGAGGGGTAGCTACTTAAAAATAATGAAGTGATGAGATCTCAATAAGTTTTATCGTATTGTGAATCGATACAAAATGATATATCGTTAACGATATCTTTGATACAATAGAGCGCAATATAGTAAAAGATTATGAGGATATGAATTCTACATCTATTAAAGCATGCTTGTGTAGAAATAAATATCAAGTGAAAAGTGGAATGATGCATCTTGGTAAGCGTAAAACTTATTTTACTTGCAATCTAGGCATTAGAAGATGTCATACATCTAACATTGAACGTTGTCACTTAACAAAATTGATATGAAAATATCCGATGAGTTCAAAATCTAAAGCATATACAAGTTTTTGGAAAACTTATTTATCGTCCTTATAAGGATTAAATTGATTCAAAATGGATAAAGCATATACAAGTATTATTAAGCAAGTGGATGACTAGAATTAAAACTATTGAAGAGTTTTCAAAAGGCAATAGATTATTTGCTTAAAGAAGTAGAAGTAAGGAACTTGCAGAAATCTTTGATCTTGAAGAAAAGATTCATAAAAGCAGATAGAAGAAAACATATTTCATCAAGGTTTTTCTACACTCATAAGCTCCCAAGAATGGTGATATCAACATGCAAGAGGTCTGTTCAAGTAATATTATTGTTGATTTATTCACCAAATCTTTACTAACTACAACTTTCAAGAAGATGGTGCACAAGCTTGAAAAACGAAGATTCTAGAGTGTCTTAATTGATGTTGTCATTAGGGGGAGTTAATACACGATGTACTCTTTTTTCCTCACAAGGTTTCGTCCCACTAGGTTTTCCTTGTAAGGTTTTTAATGAGACATCCATAATGCGTATTGTTAAATATGTGTACTCTTTTTCCTTCACTATATTTTTTTCACTGGATTTTATCTAGTAAGTTTTTAACGAGGCACATAATGTACCGACATTCAAGGGGCAGTGTTATAAACAATTTGTATTATAGTGAATGTCTAATTATGTGGAGTCCTTGTAGGATATGGTTAGGAATCCTACTTGGAGACCAAGTAAGATTTTCCCTATAAATAAAGGGTTTTCTTTCATTGTAAATAAGATTTGGGAAAGATCAATGAATCATGAATATACTTCAAGATGAAAAAGAAATCTTTCTCTTTTCCCTACTTTACTCGTCTTCTAATTTTATATAGTTTCTTAACATAAACTTCTTTTTTTAGAAATAGTTAAAAAGGTCAATTAGTAGTTAGTTGTAGAAATGGGGTAAGCTTTTTATAATTCATTTTTAAAAATAGATATATATATATATATCTAAAAACAAAACATTTAAAAAACATATATATATCTAAGAAAACATAAACGAAAAACTATTTTTAAAATATTTGCGTTAAAAACTGATATGATTTTTTTTTTTTGAAAATGATTATAATTTGAATGTAGTTGTTCTAATTAAATGTTAACTTCTTACCAAAAAAAAAATGTTAACTGCCTGTTTTTTAAATCAGTGGGACAATTCTAGTTTATATTTTGTAAATCTTAAGTTTATATATATATATATATATATATATATATATATATATATGGGCGGAACCACATGCACCCCTGAGGATCCACGTGTACCCAATAATTTTTTTTAAAAAATTGAATATGTATATATAAATAGTTTGATTAAACGATAATATATATAACTGTGCAACCTAGCAACCAAAAGTTTCTTCGGGTGCACTGGTCGAACGTGCCTCTGTGAAGCGCAAGATCGTGGAATTGAATCCTGCTGAAGGTAAGTGATTTATTTACTTCAAATTAAGGTTTTCTCTTTTTAAAAAAATGTTGTTCCATTGTCCATTCATGTTTAATTGAATTTAAAAATAAATAAAAATTCCAATAAAATTCTAAACAAAATATAAGACTTCTCAATAAAATATAACATTTATAAGACTTCTAGAAAATTTACGCTTACAAGTATTCTTCACCATAATTAAAGTCCACTCTCATTATCTCGCATAAATTGATAAATTCTTTTTTATAATCGTATTTTTTGTTAGATTTATTGTTGATACTTGTGATTTAATATGGATAGATTTTTGAACAAAACATAATTCTTCTCAATCAAGTTTTAGTTTAGAGACAATTCTTCACGTTTTATAGGTGAATTTGATTTGCAATTAATAAAATCGGATCCTAAAAAAAGAATATCTATTGATAATTATAGTATTAGAATACGGATGAAGTTAGAAGACATTATATTCAACAAGACCCTTCTCAACAGGATATTCTTGATAAAAAGTGAGTTTTACTTCTTTTAATTTTTTTAATTATAATATTCAATATTAATAAAGTTAAATCAAATAATAAAATTCACTATTAAAATTTATCGGGAACTCAAAATTTTTGAGGGCCTTAGCAGGATGCTCCATTAACCTTACTCTTAAATCACTCCTATCCTTACCCTTGAGCCACTCTTAGTGGTGTTCCCGCTATCTTCAATTCCTAAGTTCATATGTGTGTGTACTTGCTTGGGTGGGTGGGTGGGTGTGTCTGAAGAAAAAAGTGACGTGTTTCAAAACCACAAAAATTCAATAATTTTAAAATTCAAAATATTATTCAAATTTAATTAATATTTAGCTTAAAATAAACTAAAAGTAACTAAAAAGAAGTAACCAACTAAATCATTCTGTTTTTTTTTCCCCTAAAATTAAAATTGATTAATTTTTTTAATCTGATTTAAAATATTTAAGAAAGAAAACAAAATTTTTTTGATAAGGACGACACATTATTAGTTTCAATTTTTATTTATTTTTAAAAATAATTAAATATATAAAATTAAGAATTTATTAACAGAAATTTTCTATTTAAAATATAATAATAATAATAATAATAATAATAATAATAATAATAATAATAATAATAATAATAATAATAATAATAATAATCTTTCAACAACATCTAAGCAAATAAATCTCCTTATCTACGCAAAGAAATTATTATTAAAATATTTAGAAGATAAAATAGTGACATATGATAAAGTCAAAATTCAGGATTATTTTTATCTTAAAATCGGTAAAAAATGGGTTTTAATTACTATTTATTTATAAATCTATATATAATAAGAGAGGGAAAACTGATATATGTCAGCACCATAAAAATTAAATACACTTTTATATTTAACAAAAAAAAAATTAAAAAAAAAAGAGAAAAACTATTAATAAGGAATACGGATATAATTCATGCAATTCAAATTTACATCAAACTTTAACTGTTATTATGCAATTTAAGTTCAAAATAAATAAAATCAAAATCAAAATATTAAAAATGACTACTTTAAAAATAATATTGAGAATCGTATGTAACTACTTAAATATTTATTTTTCCCTTTCATTTCGATTAATTGATACTTGTTATTTATTTATTTTTTTTATAAAAAGGAAATATAACTGACCACAACATTAAAAAAAAATAGATGCACACTAATAATCAATAATTGCACAAATACGTAGAAAATGGTAAAGTATTTTAGTATGATCTTTTTCCGCTTTTTTCTAAAAATTGATATTCATTATTTTATTTTTAAAAAAGAAGAAGATAAAACCCTACAAAAATTAACTAACCGCAAAATTCTCAACTATGTCTATGTAACTTCCCCATTCCTTATTACTCTCATCACACAATCACTTCCAAGAATTATCCAAAAAAAAAAAAATAGAAAATAAAGATTTCATCTTCTTTACAAATTCATCGTAATGTAAGTTTTTTTTAATGTCTTTTTATTTGTGTTGCATGCAGCATGAAAGCAATTATATAAGAACCAAAAAAAAAAAAAGATATCCAAAATTTAGAAGCAAGGAGAACATGCACAAGGTAATTGCATTGAAAGTCTTCGAGTGATATAGAGAAAAAACTTATACATGTGCATATATTTGTTCATGTCGTCAACATGAAATTATTATTCAAAACTAGGTAAACGATTTTAAATAAATTTTGTAACTCTTTCTAAAGACTAATATGTTGGTGAATTGATTAGTTGTTTTGATGATTATATTTCAATGTTTTTGGATATTAATGTAAACATTGTGTAGTTTCTCCAACAAATTTCTGATCACATATTAACGTATTTATTTTTTAGTTCTCATTTTATCGATACATAGATTCTTAATACCATCAACTTAAATCACATAAAATATTTGATAAAAAACATATTTCAAAACAAATCAAATCATATTCAAAATTTTGAATCAGAGAAAAAATTCCACTTAATTTTTAAACTACTGAAAAATTTAATTTCAATAAAATCCATAGTATTTTGTGCCTGCTATTTTCAAAATTATATATATGATCTATTATATCTTCTAATCTTATTTATAGCACTTATATGACTGTCTAAAACTCTAAAAAGTTAAAATTGTTGAGCTATTTTTTGATATAATAAAAATTAATTATACTTCTGATAAGTGATATTTCGATGTTAAAAGGTGTTAATGAAAAATGAAGAATTCCGAATTTTATGAAGAGTTGTGACTTTGATGAAAAGTTGTGACTGTTATGAAAAGTTGAGACTTTTATGAAAATGTGAGACTTTTATGAAAGGTGATAATCTTTCCGAAAGATTGTGACTTTTTCAAAGGTTTGTGACCTTTCCGATAAGGCACATAAGGACATTTTCACACTACCCTTTGTTTTCAGTAAATTAAAGAATTTCCTCTCATTTAAAAAAAAATGAATTTCTAGACTTCTTCTACTGCAACTACATCTAGTATTCTAAGTGTATTTTACTGTCGTTTAGTGGCTCGCTGATACTATCGTTTTGGGTATCAATACACTGGTAATTGAGATCATTCTATCATGGAAAAACGTATTCCAAATCAAACCTTGGATACTAGAGGCAAATAATTCTTTGAGGGGGGGACACTGTTCATTCAGTGGGTTTGATCTTCTTTCTATTTTTCTAGATTCTGGTATGTGTTACAGATTTTAGATTTGTGAATTAATTAATGTTCTTCTGTTCTTCACTAGTTCATTAAACTTTGGTAACTTCATATTCTTCAAAGTTTGTTGGAATCAGCAAGATTTTTTAAACACAGATTGACAATAATTCTTCTTTTAAAAAAATTTGGTATATTTTTTCTAATCTATTTCTGATTCTAGTTTCTCTACTAATTTTAACTTTCTAGTTGTGAAAATGTTCTTAAACTTTGTTGTGTCTTACCAAGTTCTTTAAACTTTTGCTCTTAGTATCTTAGGAATACTAGATGAAAAACAATCTTAAGAAAATTATTATACTGTTGGTATTTCTTGTATTATACTGAATTGAAAGAAACATATCACGGAAGTAGAAGATTTTTAATTTCTTCTCCAGAATTCGGTGCTTTCTTTATCAAGGTCTAAGTGAGAATATACTGAAAACTTTTTGGTGATGTTCCATTAAAAGATTACACCAGGTAACCTTCTTATTATTTTGTCTAAGGACAAAAATAGTTTCTAACGGTTAACAACTTTGATTATTTATGACGTGTATCTTTGGAAAAAAATTTTCAAACAATATGTTGTGGAATGAATTCTTCTTGCAAATAGTGTTGTCTTTAAAGTTCTTTAGTTTAAAAATTGGGAGATGATATTTTTGTTTGATAAAATAGTATGTCAAAATTTTATAGTTAGAAGGCTATTGAAAAGACAAAAATTTTTATGTGATAAAGAATATGTTTAATTCTTCTTGGAGACTAAAAGCTTTTGTAGTTTTATGCACCATGTGTCTGATTTTTGTATACTAAAACCTTTTGTAGTTCTACTCTGGATAATCAAACTATGCAATTGGTTTATATGAAAATTTCATACAATTAATTAATGTTGCACTTTTGACTTTAGATAAACTTCACTGGTAAATTGTACAATTTTTTAGTTTTTAATTTTAGTATTATAAATACTAAGTGATATATCTATTTGTTATAGAGGAAAAAGACCAGTGACTTAGAGTTTGTGAGTTTGAGTCTTTGTAGAATGAACTTTGACACTATTATATATTGTCAAAGAAAATTTAAACTCTAAAATTCTTTCGTAGAATAATATTTTCAAAAAAAGTTTCATACTGTTAATGACATTTCGATAGTATGGAAAAATATGTGGAAAGACTATTTTTAAATATGTGGAAAAATATATATCTAGATCACATTTAAAATATGGGGGTTCTTTGCAATAAAGATAAAATTAGACTTGGTGTGTAATTTAATTTTGGAGCAAAAGATAGAAAATTCAGTGATACTTTTGCATTATGTTAGACCCACGAAATTCTTGGAGTGTATTTTGTATTGTATTTGTTGAGTTTCTCTATTACTAGTATATAGTGTGACTAGTATGAAACTACCAAATATACATATACTTGTTCAAAATGTTGTGTTCTTTTATGAAAATAGTGTCATTTAAAATGTTTTGCTTTTTCATGAAAAATATGTCGGTTATAATAAAAGTATTTGCATAGACATGAATATCGGTGAATATCATTTGTTATATTTTGTAAAAGAAACATTTGGACTATTCCCTTTGTTAGACTTGATGAAACTTTCTTTATGGGTAATTTTATAACAATAAAACTGAAAGTTATGAAAAGGTCCTTTTGAAAAGGATGTATGACAAGATGATGACTCTAAACAAAGGTTGTACCACACAAAAAATAGGAAAAAAATATTAGGTAAGAAAAACCTACCCCGAGAAGAGATTTTCGAAGTTAATATTTTTATTTGTTGTTACTTGGTTGAGTCAAAGTTTGTGACATGAACACTTGGGGCATGTCAATTGCAAAACCTTGTAAGGGAAACTGATCAACTTAGAAATTTTGCTAACTTTGAGTGCAATAAAAAAATGTCAAGTTTGTGTGGAATCTAAGTATGTTGAGAATTCTTATAAATATGTTGAAAGGACTATTAATCCATTAGAGTTGATTTACACTGATATTTGTGATATTAAGTCAACACCATATCGTGGTGGAAAAAAGTTTTTCATACCTTTCATTGACAATTGCACTAGAAAAGAAGAAAAGACTATATCTATTTGCTTAATAGTAAGGATGAAATAATAGGAAGGTCTAGACAATATAATATTGAAGTTGAAAAAAAGATAACAAGTGATAAGAATTGAGAGTGTAAATCTCCTTGCGCAGAAAAATGTTTGGAAAGTGGAGTTATCCATTGAACTACTGCCCTAGTCACCTCAAGCTAATAAAAAACCAAACGTTAAAAGAAATGATGAATGCATTATTTATAAGTTCACATTTATCACAAAACTTGTGTGGAGGAACCAACATTACGGCAAAAAGGAACAACAAAAAGTTTTATCTTTTAAGAATGAAAGCAGTTTTGTTTGTTCAGGACACAATCTATTCCATATGACAAAAGAAAAGTAGGAAAATCCAACTTGAAATATCTCAAAGTGTGCAAGTGTCTATCCAAAGTCCAAGTTCCTATTCCTAAAATGATTATAATAAGACCTAATATTGTGGACGGTAAACTTATACTTGAATAGTCTACTGAAAGGTATAAATAACCTTGGGAAGAACAAGAGGACAATGTACTTAATAAATAGATTCAAAGGCGTAGTAAATGTAAAAGCATATCTACTTCCTTTTATTATGATTTTGTAATATTTTTTGTGTCTTCTATAGACTCATCCTCTTGGAGAGATGATGTCAATAGTGAGATTGGTTCAATATTGAGCAATCCTATTTGAAGTTTGTTTATCTTCCTCCAAGAAATAAATCTTTCGGTTCAAAGTGAATCCTCAAAAAGAAAATGAAATTCAATGAAACTGTTTACAAATATAAAGCAAGATTTTTTGTCAAAGGTTTTAGACAAAACAAGGTTTGATCTTTTCAACTCATACTCACCAGTAACGAGAATTACATTCATTTGGATGTTAATTGTGTTAGCTATGATATATGACCTCTAAATACATCAAATAAATGTGAAAATGACTCTCTTAAATGGATAATTGGAGGAAGAAATTTACATGGAACAACCTAGGTTTTTGTGGTTCCTGGTAAATAAAAGAAAGTGTGCGGACTTATTAAGTCACGTTATGGACTAAAAAAAGCACTCAAACAATGACAAAAGAAATTCGACCAATCCATGTTGGCAAATGGATTTATGAATGATGGAAGTGATAAATGTGTTCACATTAAAATCACAAGGTCATTGTTCGTTTGTATATTGGTGATAAGTAGATCATCAATAGAGACACTAATGACATAAAGTGCTACTAAACGTATGCCAGATGGAAAGTTTGGAATGAAAATCTTGAAGTTGCTGATGTGATCTTAGGTATAAGAATCCTTAAAACTTCATAATGTTTAGCGTTTTCACGGTCTCATTGCGTTGAAAAGGTACTTGACTAGTTCAAATATTTGAATTTCAATATTGTCAAGTCACCAATAAATGTGTTCTTTGCATTTCAATAGAGTGAAAGCGAAAGAGACTCACAATTGGATTGTGCTAGAGTATTGAGAAATATGATGTATATTATGAAGTGTGTGCGATCAGACATAGCATTTGCTATTAATGAGCTGAGTCGGTTCACGAGTGATCCCAATAGAACTCAATAGAAGAAAATAAAAAGAGTTTTGGAGTATTAAAGAAATACTCAAAACTATGTCTTGAATTATAACAATATCAAGCAGTATTGAAAGGATATATATAGTGTTGCAAATTGGATCACCGTACAAATAAAGTGAAATTCACGAGTGGATATGTATTTACTCTTGGTAGAGAAGTAGTCTGTTTGAAATATTTTCAAAAAATACATGTATCGCTAGCTCTACAATGATCTCTGAGCTAGGTGCTCTAAATAAGGTCAATGAATAAGTGGAAAGACTCAAGATTTTCTTGATAGATATTCTTTTTGGACCAAACTATTGGCATTAATGTGCATACACTTGCATAGGTAGGGCATGAAGCATGATGTATAACGGAAGGTCTCGTCATATTGGACATAGACATAATACCATTAGAAAACTAATCTCTAGTGAATATAAGAATTGACTATGTAAAGTCAAAGGAGAATGTGTCAGATCCACTTACAAAAAGGCCTAATTAGAGAGAAAGTTTAAAGATCATCTAAAGGAATGAGTTTACGGCTTAGGACAAGTCATCATGGTGGTAACTCTATCTTGCAAATGGATATCCGAAGAGCTACATTGAAGGAGAAAAATAAAGTTGTGACTAACGGTTCGACATTGTCAACAAACTCAATCCATTCTCATCATAAAGACAATGCTCAGGAACAAGGATACAACATTTAAGGCATTTTAATGAGTTGATAAAGCTTAATGTTTTCATGATTTGCTAAGTTTGTTAGATTTGATCAAATGGTGTATCTATGCAATAACAAGGTTAAAAATCATGTATGTAAGTGTGAAGTGTAAGCCGCTTCAAAGAGAATTGTTGTCAAAATCCTATTCTATATACACTCATAAAATCAGGAGGTGTTCATGGATAAAAAGAACACAACTATAGAACCATAAACGGTAATGGGTTAATTATGTGACATATGATTGTCTAGGTATACACCAAAGCTCAAAGGTTCAAAGATATCACATCGACTGATTGACCGAGTATATCCGACATATGTTCACTACGGAAAGTCCAAGAGAGAACCTACTTATCCTGATGCAATTAGTTCTTGCTTGTAAAGTACACATACTTGTCAGTTTCTTTGTCTTGAAGTCATTCCCCGTTCACGCGGGGGATTTTTAGGTGTTAAAAGGTGTGAATGAAAAATAAAGAGTTGTGACTTTTATGAAAAGTTGTGACTTTTATGAAAAGTTGTGACTTTTATGAAAAGTTGTGAATTTTATGAAAAGTTGTGAATTTTATGAAAAATTGTGACTTTTTTTAAAGGTGATGACCTTTTCGAAAGATTGTAACTTTTCCAAAGGTTTGTGACCTTTCTAATGAGGCACAATAAGAACCTTTTCGCACTATCCTTTGTTTTCTATAAATTAAACTGAGGAACTTCCACTCATTTAAAAAAATGATTTTTTTGACTTCTTCTACTGTTACTACTAAATCAAGTATTCTAAGTGTACTTTACTGCCGTTGAGTGGATTTGCTGATTTAGATCATTCTATCCCGGGAGGATATATTCCAAATTAAACCTCGGATACTAGAGGGGAATAATTTCCTTAAGGGGACATTGTGCATTCAGTAAGCTTGATATTCTTTCTGTTTTTTATATTCTAGTGTATGTTACAGATTTTAGATTTGTAAAGTTGTTTATGTTCTTCTGTTCTTCACTGGTTCATTAAACTTCGTGTTTCTACAAATTTTGTGAAAATAATTAAGATTTTTTAAACACAAAGTTACATATTTCTTCTTTAAGAAAAATATTTCGTATATTTTTCCTATTCTATTTTTATTCTAGTTTCTCTTCTTATTTTAATTTTCTATTTGTGAAAATGTTTTTAAACTTTGTTGTGTCTTATCAAGTTTTTCAAAGTTTTGTTCTTAGTGTCTTAGGAAAACAAGATGAAAAACATGATACATATGTGGTAATTTTTCTTTTTTCTCAATTTTCTCTCTTTATAGTAAATTAAATTACGATACGATAAAAATTAAGATTTAATTTGATTTTCTGTAACTTTGATAAGTGATACAGATATGATAACTTATATTTGAACACATAGTAAAAACGCTTACATTTTCTTTTAATGACAAGGGAAACCCGCAGCCACTATCTTTTTGGTGCGCACTAGGTATTCATACTGGCGCGTTACAACTTTTAAAAATCTTTCTAATAAGTGTACTAGTATGGGCAAGGGTATGGAACCTTGTCCATGCATTGCACATGTGTGCCTTGATAGGATAGTTCCTAGGTTTGGTTTTCTATGTACATGAATGTAAATGCATGATTATGTTAATGTATGAACATATGTGGTCTTAATGTGTTATGTGAAAGGATTGCTCACATATATATACACACACATTTATAATAAGATAGTCAATGGAGGGGCCATGAAAGGTATTCTCAAGTGTACCCTAAACTCGATTGGTGCTTGAATATGCTATGACCACGTGAAAGGGTTTCTCACATGATATAGGTTGATGAACTCTCATCTATCACCTATGAGATAAGAATGTAAGGAGTCAACCTCCTAACCTTAATTTTATATATTAGTGTCAATAAAGGCTTTTCAATAAAGGGAACTTAGCTTGAAGATGAGGGGTGACACCTTCGAATGTGGGGAGGTAGGGCTCACCATAGTCCTCAAGAGACGGTTAGCCTCAATTCCCAAATGACATAGAGTGATATTTCCATGATGCCTCCAAGTTCCATAACTATGCTTTCTCCATAGGATATAGCAAGTGATATCAGTTAGTATGATAGCATGTGTTAATGTTTAACTATGGCTAAGTGGAGAACCTTTCCTTGGTAACACCAAATTCCATGTTTAGTACCCCTCGTCTTAGTGTCGGTTAAGGCAATAATTTTATGTGAAGTAAAGTTAGTATATATGCATGATGACTAGAGCTTAAGGTAATGTCATTAGGGTCTTGGCTTAAATGTTCCTATAATGTACTATACTTCTATGATGGTATGTGATGATTTATGTAGGATGCATGTATGATTTATTTGTGGCCTTGAGGTGTTTCATTGCACCAAGTATCACTAGAGGGTTACTTGGAAGGTTAATGAGTTAAAGAAAAGAAGTTCATTGTAAAGAGAAAAATGCTTATTGTAAACTGTGAGGAGGTTACTGTTATATGACCCCAAATGTGACTTAAATGCTATGTGTGATTTTATTTGATGTGTGACCATTGAATATGCCTATTTTATGTATATGAATTGTATAATGTTCATCACATCAAAGTTTTATGTGATTTTCACAAAAATGCATAATGCATGGTTTCAAGTAAAATGACCCTTTTAAATGCATGTTTTTGCATGGTTGCCATACTTAGTGCATTCTTAATGGTAACTCCATTCTTCTATACCTTTTTACACAAAGTATAGGTTTTGGACGCTTAAGGTATGTTTTTAATGGTGAGGATCTTGATATCTGATTCCCAAGCTCAAGGAAAGGAATCCTTAAGTTCAAGGATTTCCTAAGTCTTACTTTATTGTAAAGTCTTGTAACAATATACTTATGTTTTATTTTGTAAGGGTCGTGTCCTAATATACTCTAATGATGTTGAGTCTGAGATACCAAAAAGAGTCTAGAATCATTAACTATGTATTATGATATCTTACATATAATGGAAGTGATGTTATATCTTATGATGTGCTATGAGAGTTTTATATTTTCCGCTAAATTTATCTATGACAATGTGATGACTGATAGATATGCGCTTGTATAAGGCCTCCAAAAGGTCAATTAAGCCATGTTACTTCTAGCGGGTGCTACCCGATTGTGACAAACTTGGTATCAGAGCATGGGGTTTATAAAAGTGGCTTTAGGTTCCAAGAGTCTCGTATTGGCATGTCTAGTAGAGTCTCGTTCATTGGTGGTAAGTAGTGACATATATATAGGCGAGAGGCTATAGGATGATAGAGTTTCCCTTCTTCATCATTCTCATGTCGTGCCATAGAACTTAAATCTATAACATCTCTCTCTTATGTATTCTTCTCCGGTGGTCTTTTAGATGTGATTGTTTGGATGATATTGTATCTCTATGCTTGAGGGAGAAAAGGTTAGTTTTGATGTTTATCTTGGTTTTATGGTTTGATGAGTATGTGTGAAGGTGATCTTTGGTTTATGTTGATATGATGCCCTTTGAGGCTATATTGAGATCTATGTGAAATGACATATTCTGTTGAGAAATGTATGTCATGATATGGTTAAATCATGTCAGACGTTGTTATGGTAAAAACGAGTCCCTTTTTGAAATGGTGTTGCTTTATGGTTTATTACGATGATACTTCTATAATATGGGTTAGACTTGAAATGTTTTAGGAAGTGTGTTAAAATGGCCAAAAATGCATGTTGCCTATATATATCTGTAATGGTTCAAATGTTGCCCTTTTGTATATGTGTTGTTCTTCATAGTTGCCTTGTTGGGATTGAAGTCTTTTATTTTGGCTTGATCCTAGAAGTGAGGGTAGCATGCTTATCTTTGTAAGGTGATGATGTGGATTTGATTGACCTAGAAGTTACCTTACTGTAAGGTTGAAGGGAAAAAAAGAGTCTTCATGGCTAAGTCTCCTCTATTGTTTCTCCTAAGGTTTTCATGACCTTTAGTGTCTATGGTATAGTTGAGATCTCATGTGGTTAGGTAGCATGGCCTAACTTGTGTGTTTTGGATTTCCTTTTGGTTTTACGCCTAGAGGGATGGTTATGATTGAGTTAGTAGGATCCTTGATGTGAGATTTGGAGTGAAAACTTCAATGATGTTAAATCTTTTTGAGTGAAGAGTATGAAAGGTTGGCTTTGACTTGTCTTGACCTTGGTGTTTAAGGGGATGAGGTGAATAGGCATACCACAAGTGGAGGATAGTGTGCCTCGATAGTAAGATTTTAAATGCCTTTGATGTCCCTATGTTAATTTACTGTAATTCCTTTTTAGATTGATAATCACTTTTAGGTGATGCTGATGAAGGTTGATAAGTTAAGATCCTCTTGAGGTTGGGGTAAGTTGCTCTAAATTGGGTTTGCCCTAAGTGGGGGATTGTTATGGGAGTAGTAAGGTTGTAGATATTTCTATCTTGTCCTTATGTTCTTACTTGAGCTTGAAACTAATTAGTTCCTAGAAGCTTGTTCAAGATAGAAGTCTTGCATTAAATTATGAGTGGATGATCTCCCTATATTTTGTATGTCTTTAAAGCATGTTTTGAAGATTCTAAAGTGCATGAAAAAGGAATTTTGGTCAAATTCATGTATTCTCATGTTGATTGTGCATCTTAATATGTTAGTTGTGCATCTAACCTCATGAGATAAGGTAAGGAACACGGTTGTAGTCACTTTTGATGTGTAAGGTTTTGCCTTATAATGAGAAATTGAGCCTCTTTAAAAAATTTAAAATGTTAAGTATCTTGAAAATTGTGTGGCTTTTATGTTTTGGAAAGCATGATTTTTGGCTCATTCTTAAAAAGTGAAGACATGTTTAGCCATTTTCCTTGTGTTTGCCCTTAAATTGTTATATTTTCCTTAAATGATAGTGTTATGCTAGAAATTAAAATTTTGGTGAAATGGCTTCCTACGATTGTGAAGTTTGTGGTGTGAATTACCATGTAGACTTTATTACGGAGAAAGTTTAAGCATGCTATGGTTAAAATTTAAGGAATTCTCATTTTTACAGTGAATTGACCCTTATGCCTTGTTCGGGTGTGAAATCATGAGACTTGTAAGCGTGTTAAGGAGAAGTACATTCCTCCCTGAACATAACTAAGCATGTTATGTTTGAGTATGACCCTCATGGAAGTATTCCTAATTAATAAAAACCCATTGTTGATTCATTTGACTCAAGTCTATGTGTATTGAAGTATGAGTTCCTATTTGCTTCTTGAGTGTTGTTGAATCTGCCTATGTGTGATCATGTATGACGAAATCTTAATAAAATGAAGTTTAATGACCATGTTATGATTGGGAGAAGGATTTTCCTCATATGAACATAAGAAGTGCCTAAGTGTATGATGCATTTAGCATGAGTGAGTGAAAGTGTGGCTTGCTTTTGTTGCATTGAGTTCTAAGTGGTGTGAAGTTTGTGTTACTTTTAAGTTTGGTGCATTGACCTCTAAGTGATGATGTTCTGAATATTGTGAGCTACACTATGGTTCATTGAAGTCTTGTTATGATTAAAGTGTTCCAAGTGTCATTCGAGGACGAATGTCCACAAGTGGGGGATATTGTAAGACCCCCAAAAAATGAGTTAGGCTGTCTAGAGCTTCACATGTTCTTATAAGATTTTTAACATGTAAATTAAGTTTTTGAAGTACTCATGATTGATTTGAAGTCATTTGGAAGTCAAACGTCCAAGAACGTCTAAGACGTTTGAAAGTTAGCCCTTGAGACGTGTATGTGTGACTTCAATGTGCCTAACATGTTTAGATGTGTTGCCAATTATTTTTTTGGGTGAAACTGATGTGTAAGGTCCTTGAAATGTTAAGGTGTGTATTTACATTGGGAACACCTGGGTACGAGTCCCTAGGGCTCCACAAAAGGACCTCAAGGAGGACTCAAAGTGTGCCTAGTCTACCAACGACCCTCAATCATCGGCCAGTAGGTTCACCTACGCCCCTTCGATGGTGAGGCGTCGATTGGAACTTAGCTTGGCGAAGGCTCAAGGAAGTTTACAAGTCCCATACCCAAACGATGGCCTGCAGTACGGTTTGTTAATTGACTTACTAGGCGTTGATGGGCCCGTCAATGCAGGTCGTGTCAAAACTGGCAGGTAACTGCTTTCGTTAAGGGGTGAACAAAAAATTCACCCCACGTCCTAACCTAACCTTAGGTGGTTTATTTGGTTATTTTTGGGTGAATTTAGTTGGTTAAACACGTGAAAAATCCCAATTCATTCTTCAAATTAGACTATTCCCTCTCAAAAAGAAACCTCTCTAGAAATGTCCATTGGAGATGAGCTCAAGAGCAGCTATGGTGATGGATTCTCAAGATTTCTTCATAAATTTTCAGTATTTTTATTTTTCAATGTGGTATGGTGATCCTTTATATCTAGATAATCTTTCATCTAGAGAGTTCCTTTCATAGTTTTCAAAGAAAGTTTCATGATCAAACTTCTTATCTTTCAATCTACACATAAGTTCTTTCTCAAATTGATTTCAAAAGCATTATGATAAATTCTTGATTATATTTTGATTTTAAATTGAATTTCAATCCGATTCCATGTTGAACCCATGATCTCTCTTGAACTCGATTTAGCGTATGTATGGGCTTTGTGATCTTGATCAAATGTAAATCAAATTGTGATTCAATTATGTTAAAATGCTTATATCAACTGCCTAGTATGTGTATTTATGGTTAATTGTTTATTAGTGATCCATGTGGATCAAGGTTTGATGGTTTGAATACAACTAACCTATAATGTAGTATCTTGTGATCTTGATGCTAGAATGATTGTTATGTGATTCAATTATGATGAATTGTCTTAGATACTACCTACATTGTAATGTGATCATAAATTAGGTGTAATTTATCCAATGTGAATAGATACAATCTAATTGGTAAGGATTGATCTAGTTTCTTCTAACCTATAGATTGATAACGTAATGAACATGACGTGATCTCTATTCTAGGGTAGATGAAGCATGATTTAGTTTAAGTTGTTATCCCTTTAGATACTGTGTATATTGTTGATGAATTATGATTGATGATCAAGGCAATGGAAATTGGGAATGATCTATGTTTCTCTACTTTCTAGTGAATTAGTGATGTAGTGTACTATTAGTAGCATGCTCTTGTAGTGGCTTATGTATGATTTCATTTATGTTAAAGTAAATTTATCTACTGCCCTATAATTTAATTGTTGATGAAAAAAGAGTATTGATCAATGATGATCAAAGGTTGAGGAATTGGTAAGATTTCCTACTTTCATTATTTTTCTATAGAATTGTTAGTTGATGAAACCTTGTATGGCATTGTGTGGTATGGTCCACTTATGGTGGAGGTGTTGACTTCTTGTCAATACATATGTGTTGATTATGGCCTTGAAGGCAACTTGATGTTATATGGGTGTGTGGTTATGATGGTCACACTATGTGAAGCCTATGCCTAGTTTTCTATTTGAGCTTTATCTAGGTTGTATTGCTAATGTTATGAGCATGTGAATGGTTATGTTAGGTTTATGTATATTTTCTTCCACTGATGAGTTATAATGGTTAATTACCCCTTACCTACATACCCCTATATGAATGTGTGATTAGCTATGGTTAGGAGTCTTGAATTCAAGTATTGAAGTTACTTTGTCTCCTATTCTAGTATGTGTTGTGTGGTCTATGATTAGTCCTATGAGGGTGGCTGCCTCAAAGTGTTGTTGATAGCCATTATGTGATCATGTTGACCAATGTACACAAACTCACACATTATGCATGCTTACAAGTAGTATAGGTTAATGGTGTCTAATGAAAAGGTATTCTCATATGCACTAATGTCTACTACTATTCATGTAAAGGTTATTTCTATGGAAGTATGTTATGTATACCTTAACTAGGATGACTTGATAGGTGTACTAGTATGGTCAAGAGTACGTGACCTTGTCAATGCATTGCACAATTGTGCCTTGATAGGATAGTTCCTAGGTTTGAAACCTATGTACATGAATGTAAATGCATGATTATGTTAATGTATGAACATCTGTGGTCTTAATGTGTTATGTGAAAGGATTGCTCATATATATGTATATACACACACATGCATAATAATCTAGTCAATGGAGGGGCCTTGAAAGGTGTTCTCAAGTGTACCCTAAACTAGATAGGTGCTTGAATATGCTATGTCCATGTGAAAGGATTTCTCACATGATATAGGTTGATGAACTCTCATCTATGACCTATGAGCTAAGCATATGAGTAGTCAATCTCCTAAGCCTAAGTTTATAAATCAATTTTAATAAAGGATTTTCAATAAAGGGAACTTAGCTTAGCATCGATTGGACTTGAAGATGAGGGGTGACACCTTCCCAATGTGGGGAAGTAGGCATCACCATAATCCTCACAAGGTATTTAGCCACATTGCCCAAAGGGTATAGAGTTATAGTTCCATGTATGCCTCCAAGTTCCATAACTATGCTTTCCCCATAGGATCTAGCAAGTGATATCACTTAGTATTCTATCATATGTTGATGTTCTACTTTTGCTAAATGGAGCCCCTTCCCTTGGTATAAGTCTCTACAACACAAAATTCTATGTTTAGCACCAATGGTCTTAATGTCGGTTAAGGCTATAATTTCCCTAAAGTAAAATGGACAATGAAAGTAAATTACTAGGACTCTAACTAGGATGACCTAAGGGAGGTTGCTTAGGATAGGTGAGAGTAATGAACTTACCTATGCATTGCACAAATAGCTCTTGAGGGAAATTCAAGGAAGGTGTTCTAATTCATATTACTATGTTTATGTTCCTTATGCACTACATTGTAGTGTTTTCTACTCATTGTGATGGAATGAATGGTATGAGTCTATATGATGTGGTCTTGTCTTTACATGCATAATGTTGGTCTTAATGACTATATGATGAAGAGCTTGCTTTGCATGAATGAAGTTGTCTATGCTTGTCACGTTAATGTATGAAGTTAATGTTAAGGCTTGTGGTCTCATGATAGATTTACTAAGTATGTGTGAGGTTATGGGGCTTGATTGCACTGGTAGACTTAGATTGGGATTGTGAGTAAGGTCTTATAATGTTCTATGTGAAGTAAAGTTAGTATATGTGCATAATGACTAGAGCTTACTGTAATGTCATCAGGGTCTTGGCTTAAATGTGTCTGCAATGTACTATACTTCTGTGATTGTGTGTGCTGACTTATGTAGGATTTATTTATGATTTCTTTGTGGCCTTAAGGTGATGCATTGCACCAATTGTCACTAGAGGGTTATTTGGGAGATTAATGAGTTAAATAAAAGAAGTTCACTGTAAAGAGAAAAATACTTATTGTGAAGTGTGAGGAGGTTATTGTGCATTTAATTAAACTGTCTTATTTTGCTTGTTTTAAAAGTTTTTTATGAATGACTATCATACTTAGTGCATGTTTGTATTAATC
This sequence comes from Solanum chmielewskii, assembly GCA_027704785.1. Classification (NCBI taxonomy): domain Eukaryota; kingdom Viridiplantae; phylum Streptophyta; class Magnoliopsida; order Solanales; family Solanaceae; genus Solanum; species Solanum chmielewskii. Next base: position 34,409,052 of record JAKWIX010000320.1, read on the forward strand.
CATATTTCTTTTACATTTTTTACTTAGTGTAGGGTTTGGAAATATCAACTTTCATCCTCATGGCTAGTATCGTAATAGATCAGGAATACGAACTTTTGTGAGTCCGCATAGTTTTTGAGGGCTTGACCATTATGACTGTTAAGTCTTTGTTTTATATGTTAGACTTTTATATGGGCTACGTCCCAAATATTTATTCAAATTCTTATTAAATTGTTTGAGACATAGCGTAGACTTTTGGTTATTTTTATAAAAGACTTCAATTAGATGGATAAAGTTTTATTCCGCACTATTTCCTATTTTCTTATGTTATGATATGCTAAGAGGCTTTAATGAGCCTCTTCGGAGTCTTGTACGCTATGTTACGTCTAAGGGGTACTCCTTGGTTGTAATACTTCGTCTTTAGGATATCTTTGTTTTCAACTTTTTTACTGAAGTTGAGGAGGTAAATCCTCAAAATCGTCATCGGTGTCCTTGATTTTCTTTGACATAGATGCAAAATCAACACATCTTCTCTTTAACAGATTTTCCCTTGCATTAAACATGCATTCTCTCCTTCTTGTTCTTCTTACCCGCTACTTGTAAAATTCCAAATTAAAACTAGGTCTGTCATTAACTTCATTAGTAAATACGCAATGAATGACTAAGAAAAGTCATCATCTTATGTGGAAAGCACACTTCCCTATTGAATTTCCTTTATGGGACTTCTTGCCTCGTCAATTTTAAGATTTTTTTTTAAAAAAAGGTTAATTTGAGAGGGAAGGATACAACTTAGGTCTTTCATAAAACTATATACATCCCACACGATAAGGAAAAAAAGCAAAAATCAATATATCCTATACAGATTCAGCATACAAAGAAGTCGACTGGCATAAAAAAAAGGAGAGTCAATAGGTCAGATTGGCACCTGGGAACTGAGACATTCGTTTAAAGGGTTTGAGCATCCCATTATATACATACCACCTACACCTGGAAGATGAACAAGTGAGAGGAATACGTACAAGAAAAGAAGAAGGTCAAGAATGAAATCAAGAGTCTATCCAAAGGACTGAAGCAGACTCAAAAGATGGAGGATCTCATAAGATCATCAAAAAAAGGAGATAATCCTTATCCACTTGAGAATATAGCTGAAAATGGCGAAAAATCTACTGGTGAGGACACAACTAAAAGAACAACATAGATTAGAGGTATGTACTTACTCTGATAGCTGATGGAAGGGATGAAGACCCACGAAAGTGAATGTTTATCACCGAAAAAAGAAGGAAATGGATTTGGCAGGACCAGTAAGTGAATATCTTCAGTAGATGAGCGGCGGAAAGACGAGATGGGTATAGTTTTTTTGATTAGGAAACCCTACTCTACTGATATGTAAAGTCTCAGATTATTGGACTAAGCTTTGTTTCGATAGCATAGATTTTATTTTTTTATTTTAGTGTTGTGAGGCGTTTCCCTGGGTTAGGATATGCTTGTGGAGGTATAAGGTTGTATCATGTTGACTTCACAAAAATCCCAAAACTTTGATTGTTGGGATGGCCTTTGTTTTGATACAACCCTTTTTGCTAAGTTGAAATTTCTTTAAACAAAATTGTTTTAAGTGAGTATTGCTAAAAGTTGACAAATATGATGATGAAATAGAAGAATATTTAAGAGTGGTAACTATTAAATAAAAGAACTTCAATTATGTAATTTTTTCCTATTTAAAACATATCCATGTCATTTCAAAATTGTCTTTAAATTGAGATTTTAATGATTGAAACTTCAAACATATATATTTAAAGTAGGATTTGCTAAAGTCTAACTTTAGACATGACAAATCAACCAATAAGAGAATCCTGAGTTTCGTGAATAGCCAGAATGTAGAGCACAAAGAACAGGGTAGGCCAATAAAAAACAATGAAAAGTGAGTTATGTTGCAACAATTGCCACTGATATTTAGAGAAAGAGAGACCAGCAAACTAACAACCAAAATTGAGATGAGCAATCAATGTCACTAAATGAAACCTGTATGTATGACAAAAACACATCTCGCGGTAGTCAGTCGTAAGTATTTATTATGGACAACAAAAGGTTTCAACCATCTTTAGAAGCATAAATACTAGTGCTATAGGATAGAACACTGACAAGGACATACAGACAGGAGACGATGGCTGGCCATTCTTTTCATTACGTCAACACCGACAGGAAAAATCTAATCTAATACTTTGGTATGCATTAGGATTTGTCGGTTGATCATCTTTCCAATCTTTTGAAAGCAAATCATAATTGATTGACGCAAGCTGGGACAAATTCTGCAGGAAGCTAGAGAAGTCATTATAATTAGAGACCAAAGAGAACATGCCAAATGAAATAGAGATTATAGTCAAACCTTCTGTCTAGCAAGTTAATATCCCTAAAGAAAGGGTGTTGTTTCACCTGCATAAGAATTACATTCAATTCTCAGATGAATTCCAACTTAAAAGAATGAATAGAACTATGTTATCGTATAATTGATACAATGGGAAAATGATTGTTACCTCGTAGGCTCCTCATTGAACATGCCAAATGGCAGATTCAAAACTCTAGCTCACTCATCTCATTTAATATGGTGGATGCTCTTCATTTAATTTGTGTGGAATCACTTGTTGTGGTTAACTGGGTTTATGATAGATTCTCTTATCCTTGGATATCTTTATCGCACTTTACCGCTTATATAGTTGTTTTTACTGTTTATCTTTGAATCAGAGACTTTCGATGAGCTCTTGGATTTCATAATTGTTTTTCTACTTTTGTTTTGTCCGCACTAGTTTTTATTTTGTGTTAAAAAATGGTTCTCTATATGTGCACTTATTTAATATTTTTGTGTCTTCGAGGTGTTTTTTTGATATCTTGTTTCTCATTCCCTCTTTTACTTCTCATATTTATTTTCACATTCATCTCTCTCGCGTCATAAATCATTACTCCTTGTTCTAGGATATAATTTTGGCTTACTCACTAATAGGATGTTGTAGGGGACATCATAACTTGAGATTCCAAATCATGATAGTGAAGGCATGCTTTTTCTGGAAAGGATCGAGAAGATGAATAGAGAAAAATTAGGGTGTGGGCTAGGTATGGAGGAAATATGAGTCAAAAAAATGATTTCATTATGATTTAATGGAAAAAAATGCATCAAAAATGGTTTGAGGAAATTGACACATTTTTAACATATTTTATCAAACTGAACATGACTCGAAACCAATTCAAATTTGATAAGACGAAAATGAGATTTTTCAAGTACTTAATCAATTGAATGAGCTTCTCAACTTCAATAATATAAACTAGTAGTAATTTGATATAAACGCATTTTAAAATAAAAGACTAATTATATCATTAAATTGTAACTTAATTTATTATGATAAAATAATTTCCCAAATATTTGTAAAAATACAAATTGTATAAATCAATATAACATATATAATAAAGATATATTATTTTTGAAAAGGAAAAATTTTCCTTGTAGTGACTCTTCAAGTATTTTTATTTATGTAAAACAATAATTCCAACATTATTTGAAATTGAAGTAACTCGAAAAATTATTAAATTATGAAGAATAAAAGTCGAGTGTTAACAAGAACAGGAAGTTTTTAGTTTGAGAAATATTACAACGTCTAAAATAATGAGGAAGTTATAGCATATCCTACAATTTTATCTGACAACTTCTATGTGATTTGGTCATGATGCACCAAACAAATCTTCAACAAAATTTACTGATTGTAATTATTATTTCCACTTTAGATATTATTCCAACGTCAAAGGAAATAAAAAAAAAAAAGTTAAAAATCTTCTTTTCTCAAGGGATCTCAATTTCACAATTAAGAATTTTTTGTATCAAAAAGATTAAATTTTAGATTTAATTTTAAGTAATATGGTACATAGAATTATTTGAGATTATATTTATATCTTTTATCATGTATATATCAACTCTTTTACCCTAAAATATAAAATAAAATATATATTAAATTATAAGTGATTGTGGATGTTTGGGGTGGTAGATACCCCTTTTGAGTTCCTCTATAGAATATGCAAATCATGTTATGTTTTCTTCATCCAACTATGTCCTACCTGCTCAAATTTTTTACTCTTTTATTTTCTTTGTTCTTTTTATGTCATCTATTTTCCACCTCTTCCCTCTCCCCTCTCACGTAAAATATCATTAGTTTTTTTCTTTTTTTGTATAAATATTTTTTTTTTGTAAGATTTTCTTGCTTAGTATTCCATATATTTTGTAGTTAACTAAATGTAATTCTATTTCGATATTATCTCTATTCATATATAAAAAGAGAAGAAAAAGTGTTCTGTGTCAGCACTACAAAATCATTTTTAAAATAAATAATTAAAATTATTAGTTACATATAATAGGGTTAAATAATAAATTGATTTTTATTTTTTAAAATAGTTTCTGAATTTGTTATGTTTTCCTTTAATAGATTCTTTTACGCTTCTAAAAAATAAATTATGATATTTTACGATCATAGACAGTTATCTATTTAATTACAATTTTAAATACATTTTCTATATTATATTGTTAAAGAAATCAGCCATCAGCAAAATAAGGTATAATAATAATAATAATAATAATAATAATAATAATGATAATAATAATAATAATGATAATGATAATAATAATAATAATAATAATAATAATAATAATAATATAATAATATAAAAATATATTTTTAAATATTAGAATTAACAACATCTAATAGAATTACATATAAATTTCTATTTTATTTTTAAAAATAAATTTTAAATTTTGAATATGTAAAGTGTGTGTCACGACCCAAAATGAGTCGTGAGTGACACTTACACTTAACCTCTTAGGTGAGCGAACCAACAAATCTAAACCCCAACATATACCAATAGTACAACTATGAATAACAAAAATAATGCGGATGCTCCAAAACATATTAAGCAACCAATTAAATAAGCTTCTAAATTTAACACTTATTATTTCTAAAAATCTGAAAGTCATCACATCAAGGACATCTATCCTCAAAATATCAAGTCTAAGAGTATTTAATAAATCAAAATAAGCAAAAAAATGGTCCATGACTAAAATTCAAATACATCAAGATGTGAATGAGAGAATCCAGCATGAGCTGGAAATAATAGCTCACCTTGAACTCTGATGTGTTGGAGACTAGCTAGAGCTGAGGGCAAGTCAAAGTCGATGGTACACTTGCTGCACTCCACAAAAGAACAAAAAAGAAAATACAAGTAGGGGTCAGTACAAAGAACACATACTGAGTAGGTATCATCGGCCAACTCAAAATTGAAACCAATATATATTGAATAATAATATAAAATCAACACAATACTTAACAGGTGGCAAGCAACAAACACATGAACCAGTAACAAAAAGACCATAGTAGGTACACCGTCAATCACAATATCAAGCACACCTACAAGGACTCATGCCTCCACACCATACTCATTTGGAAAACGGGTTCTTTGAGATTGAGTATAATAAGTTAATTCATGATTCCTTTCCTTTAATGTTATTGTGTCGGAACTTGACACTCCAATCCTATATACCGTGTCGGACCGTGAAACTCTGATCCCATAACATCGTGTCGAAACGTGACATTCCGATCCAATAATACCGTGTCAAAATTTTACACTCTGATCCAATTATCTCATTATTTTATTTCTTCAAGCCTTCTTTATTTAAGTCGTCATTTTAATAGAGAGGGTTCAAGATTAGAAATTCAACAGTCTCAGAATTTTAGGCCAACCACACAACCAAGACATACAACCATACAATCAAGTACATAGGAAATTTCACATTATCACTCAATACATATTAATCGCTAATGAGAGTTTATCTATCAAATGGAAATAAACTATAACCTACCTTCACCGAAGAATCGAAGTCAAGCAACTACTTCTTCAATGTCTTTCCTTTCCTTATTGCCTCCGAACCCTTCCAATCTATCAAGTATATATATACATGACTTGCAAATTAACGAGTCTCTAAACACTCCATTTATTCTATGTTTAACCTAGACCCAAAAACTCACCTAATTATATAATCAATTTTCTAAAGTTTAAACCTAAGGATAATTCTCCATTCTCCAATTATCATAACTTTGAATGAAGTTTAAAATAATTTAATACACCTAATATTTATTACCTATCTTAGTATATCAAACTTTAGTTTATTAAATAATATTAATAAGTTATAATAATAATAAGATATAATATCCCAACTAAAGCAACTGGTGTCGAAACTAGTGGCAGTCCTCACTTTAACCCTGCACGTTCAGTTCCAATGTTAACATATGTACATATATACTAACATTTTTATATTAATTCTTAGGCAACATAAGGTACAGTAATGTCATTCTTTATTCTCACTACTTCATTCTCTATTAATTATTATAATTATTAACTAAGAGGCATAGTACCGGTCCACATAAATAACACATGTAACTTCAATTTTTATCCTTTTTCAAATTAACAATTTAATATAATATTAATATATGTATCCCTTTTTTCTTTAATGATTCAGGCAACCTTATTATAATAATAACAAAAATCAATTCTTTTACTACCGATTCCAACCCAACAATTTCAATAGTAGTAATTCTCATTCTATCATTAATTATGAGCATAAAAATTCCCTGAATGTTGTTCTTTTCGTTTATAGCCGTCAGTACTATTTTCTCCTAAATTTTTCCTTCTTTTCTACGGTTTATTTACCACCCTAATTCTTATATAACCAATTATAAAAAGTAGTAAAAACGACCCACTATTTATTTTAATATTATTTTCTTAACCACTAACTAAATAAATTAGTAAAACTATCCATTAATTTCATAGTGGTAGTTATAAATAGTCCAAAATACCCATTTAAAGTCTATCAAAAAAATATTTATGAAATAAAAAGCTCTAGTACTCAAAATGACCAAAAGAGTCATTACTATAGATACCAATTTACCCATCGTTCGTCCTCAAACGATCAAAAAGAAAGGCTAGGGCGAGAAAGAGTACCTGAATCGATAAAAAGATGTAGATATCTTTCATGCATATTAGCCTCACTCTCCCAAGTGGACTCTTCAACTGACCGATTCTTCCACTGAACCTTGATAGATGCAATCTCCATTGATATCAACTTGCGGACCTCCCTATCTAGAATAGCAACAGGCTCCTCCTCATAAGACAGATTCTCATCAAGCAAAACTTTCCATCACCGTGATTTTTTTTAGCATAGACACATGAAATACCACATGCACTCCTGACAATCCTAGAGGCAAGGCCAATTCATAGGCCACTTCCCTCACGCACTTAAGAACTTCAAATGGCCCAATATACCTCGGACTAAGCTTACTTTGCTTACCAAACCGCATCACATCTTTCATGGGTGAAACCTTCAGTAAGACTTGTTTACCCTCCATAAAGTCCAAGTCACTAACTTTTTGATCTGCATATTCCTTCTGCCTACTCTGAGCTCATAAAATCTTTTTTTCAATAAATTTCACTTTCTCTAACGATTTCCTCAGAAGATCAGTACCCCAAGGTCTAACCTCAGATACATCAAAACAGCCTATGGGGGGACCTACATCTCCTCCCATAAAATGCCTCAAATGGCGTCATATCAATACTCGAGTGATAGCTATTGTTGTATGAAAACTCTGCTAATTGCAAAAATTGATTCCAATGAACACCAAAATCTATCACACATGCACGAAGCATATCCTCTAGCACTTGAATTGTTCGCTCAGACTGCCCATCGGTCTGAGGGTAAAATGTAGTACTAAGATCCAGTCTAGAACCTAATTCGGCATGTAAGGTCCTCCAAAACTTAGAAGTAAATTGTGTACCTCTATCTGATATGATGAAAAGTGAAACTCCAAGCATTCAAGAATCTCGATGATATAGAGTTTGACTAACTTCTCTACATTGTAAGTCATCTTCATCGGAATGAAGTGAGCAGACTTAGTTAAACTGTCAACAATTATCCAAATAGAATCAAACTTACCCAATGTCTTTGGAAGACCAACTACGAAATCTATTGCACTTCTTTCCCACTTACATTGAGTAAGGGGCATTCTCTGAAGTGTCCCTTGAGGCCTCTAGTTTTCATATTGTACCTTCTGACAATTCGGACATTGGGAAAAAAATCAACAATGTCACGCTTCATTCGACTCCACCAATAATGTTTTCTTGCCTTAGATCATGATACATCTTTTGTTGCACCAGGATGTATAGAATACCTCGAACTATGAGCCTCTGTAAGAATAGTGTGAGTCAAATCGTCAACACGGGGCACACATACCCTTCCCTTAATTCTCAAGATGCCTTCTTCATCAATTACTGCCTCTTTAGCCTCTCCTCGTAATACCATATCTGAAATTCGGCTCAGCTTCTCATCAGCAAACTGTTTTCCCCTAATTTTGTTAAGAAAAAAATATCTTGGCTCCATACAGGCCAAAAATCCTCCTTTATCTAGTACTTCCAGCCTTATAAAGTCATTAGTCATAGTTTGAACCTCTCTAGCCAATGGGCATCTAGAAACTTGTAAGTGGGCTAACCTAGCGATGCTCCTTGCTTTTCTACTTAAGGCATCTGCCACAACATAGTCTTTTCCTGGGTGATATAAAATAGTAATATCATATTCTTTCAATAACTCCATCCACCTTCTCTGTAAAATTCAAGTATTTCTGAGTAAAGACATATTGTAAACTACGATGATCTGTATAAACTTCATACTTGACCCCATATAGATAATGCCTACACTGCTTTAATGCAAATACAACTGCAGCCAACTACAAATCATGGGTCGGATAGTTACGCTCATGCACTTTCAATTGCCTCGAAGCATAAGCAATTACAGTCATCTCCTGCATTGGTATTGCACCCAAACCAGAATAAGATGCATCACAACAAACAATAAAATTCTTACCTTCCCTTGGCAAGGCAAGATCGGTGTAGTAGTCAACAAGGTCTTGAGTTTCTGGAAGCTTTCTTCACATTTGCCCGACCATACAAATGGAACATTTTGCTTAGTCAAATTTTTCAGCTGGGAAGAAATAGAAGAAAATCCCTTGACGAATCGACGGCAGTAGCTAGCTAAACCAACAAAGCTCCTTACCTCTGAAACATTAGTCGGTCTTACCCAACTCTTCACTGCTTCAATCTTAGAGGAATCCACCATCACTTCATTCTTAGAAACCACGTGCCTCAAGAAGGACACTGAATCAAGCCAAAACTCACACTTGGGGAATTTGTCATAAAGTCTTTTCTCTCTTAACAACTCCAATACAATTCTCAAATGATCCACATGTTCTTTCATGCTCTTTAAGTATATCAGTGTATTATCAATAAATACAATAACAAAGAGGTCCAGATATGACTTAAAATCCCGTTCATCAGGCTCATAAAAGAAGCAAGGGCATTCGTAAGCCCAAAAGACATTACTAAGAATTCATAATGCCCATACATGGTTCGAAAAGCAGTCTTTGGCACATTTGTTGCCCGTATTTTCAATTGATGATAACTGGATCTCAAATCGATTTTAGAGAAGACACAAGCACCTTGTAACTAATCGAACAAATCATCAATGTGAGGAATGAGATACTTGTTCTTAATAGTTACCTTATTCAGCTGCCTGTAGTCTATGAACATCCGAAAGCTCCCATCCTTTTTCTTGACAAATAACATTGTAGCACCCCAGGGAGATGCACTCAATCTAATAAAACCTTTACCTAACAACTCCTGAAGTTGAGCCTTTAACACCCTTAATCAATTGGGGCCATTATATAAGGTGGAATGGAAATGGGGAGAGTCCCCGGCTCTAGGTCAATACAAAAATCAATTTCCCTATCTGGTGGCATACGTGGCAGGTCTGCAGGAAAAACATCAACAAACTCACAGACTATCGAAACAGACTCGATCAAAGGCATTTTGGAAGTTTCATCCCTGAGATGTGACAAGAAATCTAAGCAACCTTTACTCACCAACCTCTTAGCACGAAGAAAAGAGATGATACAAATTGAAGTGGAAATACAGTCACCTGCCCACACTAGCCGATTTATCCCAAGCTTGCCCAAGGTCACAGTCTTAGCATTACAATCTAAGATAGAAAAATTTGGAGAAAGCCAGGTCATACCCATAATTACATCAAAATCAACCATCTCTAGAATAATCAAATCTGCATAAGTATTGTTCCCCACAAAAGTCACAAGGCGAAACCTATACCATCTTAATTATCACAGACTCACCCATAGGAGTAGAGACATGAATAGGCATGTCAAGCAAATCACAATGTAAATCAAGACTAGTAGCGAATGAGGAAGATATATATGGAAATGTGGATCCAGGATCAAACAATACAAAAGTCATGCAATCATAGACCAGAAGGGTACATGTGATAACAACATCAGATGTCTCTACCTCAAACCTCCCGAGGAAAGCATAACAATGGGCCCTATCAATTATATGTTCATTGTCTTTACCAGGCTACACTACAGTAGTTCCAACCTGCCCGCCACCCCAACTGAACTGGTGACCATCATTACCTTGGCCACTACGTCCTCCAGAATGACGGGCTCTACCATGACCACCTCTTCCTCTAGCTACTGAGGATCTGTAACTCTTCCTTGGACAATATTTCCTAATATGTCCAACCTCTACACATCCATAAAAAGTCCCGGAGTCAAGTGTAGGTCTCTATGAGCGAAGAAGTCTGAAGATAACCTCCAAACTCTATAAAAAGGCTGATTGGCCTGCGACGGACCCTCAGCTGAAGCCTGCAATGAAGACTAAATAGGACGAGCTGGATAACCCCTTGAACTCTTCCCTCTGGAGTAAGAACCACTAAACTCACCTCCCTTATGAAACTTCTTAAATGTCGACATCTTAATGAAGTCGTCTGGCTTCACCCCCTCTACCTCTATCACAAAATCAACCACTTCCTGAAAGGATTTTGCTACAGCAGCTACCTATAAGGCTGAAATCTGCAAATCTGACCTCAATCATTTCACGAAGCATCGAATCCTCTCTTGTAGACTGAAGCAAAGCTGAGTGGCATAACTGGATAGTGCACGGAATTTGGCCTCATAAGCAGCAACATACATCCTTCCTTGGTCTAGGCTCAGAAACTCATCTCTCCTCCTATCCTTCAAAGTCCGGGGTATATACTTCTCCGTAAATAAGCTAGAAAATGATGCCCAAGTCAACGGTGGTGCCTTTGCTGGTTAACACTCAACGTAAGACCGACATCATATTTTGGCGTCCCCCTGAAATTGGTAGGTCACAAACTCAACACCGAATCATTCTACTATGTCCATCTTATGTAGCAACTCATGAAAATCAACTAGAAAATCATAGGCATCTTCAGATTCAGCACCCTTGAGTACTGGAGGTTCAACTTTAAGAACTTAATGAAAAGGTCATGTTGTTCACCTGTCATTATAGACCCTGTAATCAATCGAGAAAACATGCCTATTTCCAAGGATGCATCCATGCTGGGAGCCACAACAGCTGCATGTTGTACTCCCTGAACCTGAGGTGCTGGTGCAGAAAATACTGGGGGCGTCTGACCTTGATCAGATAAACTGCTGCGATAAGTGAGAATCTGATTTATCATATCCGGAGTAGGCTGGGGTGGTACTTCCTTCTCCTGAATATGCTCATCTTCCCCTACTCCGCCCTCTCTTCCTACCTATAGAGTCGTTGGTGGAGTAACCGTCCTATCCCTAAATGGAACAGGTGCTTGTACTCTACCTCTAGTAGTCCTTCTCCTGTGACCTTTACCACAACCTCTCGCCACTACACCCCCTCGATCTGCAGCCCCAATGGTTGGCTCAGAAGCACCCTGTTTGTAGGTGTTGGTGTTGGCACAATTGTTGCTCTTGTTCTAACTATCTGCCAAAAAGAGTGAAGAAGGTAAGATATCAATTAGTATCACCAAGATACTAATTGAATCAAAGTAATAGCACGAAAGAAATAAAAAATATGAATTTCCCTAAAGCAATATAGCATCTCGAAGAACAATAAAGGCGTCCCCGTACCGTTTTGCAAAATTCTACTAAACCTGTCATTATGTGATGAGATCATTTAACCTAATTCTCAGATATCAAGTTTGTCACGACCCAAAATGAGTCGTGAGTGGCACCCACACTTATCCTCCTAGGTGAGCGAACCGACAAATCTAAACCCAAACATATACCAATAGTTCAACTATGACTAACGAAAATAATGCGAAAGCTCCAAAACTTATTGACTAACCAATTAAATAAGCTTCTAAAGTTTAACACTTATTATCTCTAAAATCTGAAATTCATCACATCAAGGACATCTATCCTCAAATTATCAAGTCTAAGAGTATTTAAGAAACCAAAATAAGAAAATGTCCATGTCCGAAAACTCAAAGACATCAAGACGTAAATGAGAGAATCCTACATGAGCTAGAAATAATAGCTCACCCTGAACTCTGATGTGCTAGAGTGATATGTGCATTTGGTATTTATAGTTTCACTGAACTTCCATTTCTAACAGTAAGCTCAAATGTTCCTCCATCCGAGAACTTGATGCCTTTACGACCAAATTTCTCTTCAAGACTCTCGGGAGCAAAAGTAGTAGTACTACTACTACTACCTGAAGAAGCTTTAATTACATTATTAAGCTTAGGTAGAGAAAGAGATAAAACAGCAGCAGCAGCCATTCAATCTTAACCAACAATACAAACAAGAAAGAAGAAGAAAATAAGAAATAACAAAGTGAGAGTTTGGGAGCTTAGCTTCCACAAACACAGACAGACTGGCTAATCCTATCACCACCTTGTCCTTACAACATGCAAATAAAAGAAATCATATTGATTAGTAAAATTAATTAAAAGCAGCATTTATTTATTACTAAAATTAAATTAAAATAAAATTAAAATTAAATAAAGAACTAAATATAATAAGCAATTTTAAAAATTGAATAAAAAATACTAAATATAATACTAAATTATTGATTAGTAAAATTTATTAAATTTAAATATTAAAAAAATTACCACGTTTCAGCAAAAAAAAAAAGCTATAATTATTATTTAAAAAGTCAATTAAAAAATTGATTGTAGAAAAATAATCATTACCATTAAAAATATTTATAAACTTCTTTTTTCAATAATAGTTAAAACGATCAATTAGTAGTTAGTTGTAAAGATGGGGCAAATTTTTTCATTCATTTTTAAAAATTATCTATATATATCTAAAAAAATAAAACATTTAAAAAAACATAATTGAAAAAGAACTTTTATAAATTATTTGAGTTAAAAACTGATTTTGTTATGAAACTATATAAATTTAGAAGAAGAATAAAGTAGGGAGAAGAGAAAAGACTTCTTATTTATCTTGAAGTATATTCATCATTCATTGAACTTCTTTACAAGGAAGGAAAACGATTAATTTATAGGGAAAATATAATATGATCGCAAACTAGAATTCCTAATCATATCCTAAAAAAACTCCACATAATTAGACATCCATTATAACACAAATATGTTTTATAACAAATTTGATCATTTCTTAAAAAAATATGATAACAATTTGGATGGTGTTGTTCTAATTAAATGCTAACTGCCGGCTTTTTAAAACAGTGGGAATATATATATATATATATATATATATATATATATATATATATATATATATATATATATATATATATATATATATATATATATATGAAATAAGAAAAGAGTGACATGTGTCACATAACCACAAAAATTTAACAATTTTAAAATTCAAAATATTTTTTCAATTTAATTAATATTAATTTAAAATAAACTAAAAATAAATAAAAAGAAGTAACCAACTAAATCATTATGTGTTTTTTATTCCTAAAACTAAAATTGGTTAGTATTTTTTACTTTGAATTTAAAATATTTAAACAAGAAAACTAAAAAAAATTATAAGGACGACCCGTTAATAGTTTAAATTTTTATTTTTCAAAAAATAATTAAATATATTAAAATTAAGAATTGATTAACAGAAAATTTCTATTTGAAATAATATAATAATAATCTTTCCACAACATTTAAGCAAATAAATCTACTTATCTACGCAAAGAAATTATTATTAAAATATTTATTAGATAAAAATAGTAACATAGGATAAAGTCAAATATTCAAAATTATTTTTATTTTAAAATCGATAAAAGATTTTTTCAATCAATCACTATATGTATATATATATATATATAGCACCACAAAAATTAGAAATATTTTTATATTTAAAAACACAAGAGTAAAAAGAGAAAAAAAAATCAATATTAAAAGAAGAAAAAAAATGAGAAAAACTGTTAATAAGGAATATGAATATAATTCATCCAATTCAAATTTACTTCAAAGTCTAATTATTATTATTATGCAATTTAAGTTCAGAATAAATAAAATCAAAATATTAAATATGACTACTTTAAACATAATATTGAGAATGGAATATTGAAACTACTTAAAGTATTATTATTTTTCCCTCTCTTCCTAATTAATTGATGTTTGTTATTTTATTTCTAAAAAGAATTCAAAAAAAAAAAATCACAGGCATAAGTGACCACAACATTTTAAAAAAATCGATGCACACTAATAAACAATAATGGCACAAATACGTGAAAAAATGATAAAGTATTTTATTATTATCTTTTCTCTACAAATTGATATTCATTATTTTATTTTTAAAAAAGGAGAAGGTAAAATCCTACAAAAATTAACTAACCACAAAATTCTCAATTATGTCGATGTAACTTCTGTTAGGATCGAATCCACACACACACTTGATGAATGAAGAACACAAGAACTTTCAAGAGAAAGAGATGAGAGATCTAGAGAGAGAAATAGAGAAAACAATATTTCGTGGTAACACCCCGTGAGTAAACTTCCACGGTGGTGGCGTATGTATATTAATAAATCAGAGTATTTTTGGTTACAGAGAATATTAATCAGGCTCGACAACCTAGCAATTCTCCCACTTGGAGACTGATTCAGTCATCCAAAAAATACATTCTAAAAAAATCTCTTCATCATCAACATCTTTACCGCACCGCAACATCTGCAGTAACAACTACAGAAGATCAACCGAGGTTTTGCATAACCCCAGATTCCTAACATCAACACATTTCGTCAACATGTTTGCCGGGTTCTTTGCACCCTCTATCTTCTCCAAACACATATCACCATCCTCCACTGCCCTGCGAGTGAAATGGTACCGCCTTCTGATATGCTTTGTCTTCGAATGATAGACTGGATTTTTCACCAACTGTATGGCACTTTGGCTATCTGAGTAAAGAATCTTCTCGCTCTGCTTCTTGCCAATTCCTCCAAATAATCTGCCAGCCATATCATCTCTTTCCCAGCTTTAGCTATTGCCCCATACTCAGCTTCAGTAGACGAAAGAGAAACACACTTCTGAAGCCTGGACATCCAACTCACTGCTGTTCCACCTATGGTGTAAATGTACCCGGATGTACTCTTGCTCGAGTCCACATCCCCACCAAGATCAGCATCCACAAAACCCTGTAGAGTTACCTTGCCTTTGCCAAAGCAAAGTGAAGTACTAGATGTACCTCTCATATATCTCAGAAGTCACTTCACAACTTTCCAATGCTCTTTCCCCGGGTTCGCCATGTACCTGCTAACAACTCCAACTTCATGTGCTATATTAGGTCTACTGCAGACCATAGCATACATCAAACTCCCAACTGTTGAAGCATATGGAACAAGTGTCATATGCTCACGCTCCTCGGCTGTCTTGGATGACTGCTCCTTTTACAATTTAAAGTGATTTTCCAATGGAGTAGTCTTGGGTTTAACATCATTAATCCTGAATCTTCTCAACACCTTCTCAATGTACAACTCCTGAGATAGATTTAAATTGCCAGCAGATCTATCCCGAGAAATCCTAATCCCCAAAATCTGCTTCGCTGGACCAAAATCTTTAATCTGAAACGATGCAGACAACCTTGTCTTCAGGTTATTAATCTCCCTCATGATAGATCCTGCAATCAACATGTCATACGCATACAAGAGTAGAAAGACATATGAATCAATATATTTCTTGAG
This sequence comes from Solanum chmielewskii, assembly GCA_027704785.1. NCBI lineage: Eukaryota > Viridiplantae > Streptophyta > Magnoliopsida > Solanales > Solanaceae > Solanum > Solanum chmielewskii. The sequence goes on from JAKWIX010000320.1 coordinate 34,425,112, forward strand.
GAAATAACACGGATCCTTTTCAGCTTTGCAGAATCCACTCTTGGTCATGAAGGAGTCAAACTTCTTGTACCACTGCCTTGGTGCTTGCTTTAGTCCATACAAGCTCCTGGTGAGCTTGCACACCATGTGTTCCTTGCCTGGAACCACAAATCCTTCCGGTTGCTTCATATAGATCCTTTGTCCAGATCTCCATGTAAAAACACTGTTTTTACATCCATTTGCTCTAGATGCAACTTCTCCGATGCAACAATACTCAACAGATTTCGAATAGAGGTTAACTTCACAACAGGAGAGAATATTTCAGCATAATCAATACCTTTGCTTTGTGAATATCCTTTAACCACTAAACGAGGCTTGAACCTTCTTTTTCCATCTGGTTCAGTCTTGATTCTGAACACCCACTTGTTCAGCAAAGCTCTCTTCCCTGCAGGTAACTCAGTCAACACCCATGTGTCATTCTTCTCAAGTGACCTCATCTCATCATCCATGGCTTGCTCCCACTTGATCGAATCCTCCACCTGTAGGACCTCATCAAAAGACTCTGGTTCTGCCTCATCAGTCAGCAATAGATAATGTAATGAAGGTGAATACTTATCTCGTCTCCTGATGATTCTAGATGATCTTCTTAACACATGCTCAGGTGTAACATGCTCCACTTCATATTCCTCAGTAGGAGTTGGTTGAGTATCTTCTTCGATATCTCTGGGGTTACTCTTCTCCAACTCAACCTCAACTCCCACTTGCTTTGTAATCTCTAGAACTTTTTGCTCTCTGTCCTTGTACAGGACAGACTTGATCAAATATCACGTCACAATGTCACAGGATCTCTGTGTTCTTGTCATCCCAAAACCTGTAACCAAACAAATAAGAATCATAGCCTATAAAGTAACACTTCACAGCCTTGGCATCAAGATTGTCTCTCTTTTCTCGATCGACATGAACATAGGCGGTGCAACCAAAAGTTCTCAAGTGTGAGTACTCGAGTTCTTTTCCTGTCCACACCTCCTCTGGAATCTTGAACCCTAAAGGAACTGATGGTTCCCTATTGATCAAGTATGCAGCTGTGCTCACAGCATCCACCCAAAATGTTTTGGGCAGCCCACAGTGTATCCTCATACTCCTTGCACGCTCATTCAATGTTCTGTTCATCCTCTCAGCAATTCCTTTCTACCTTGCCTTACCAGGAACTGTTCTCATCAATCTTATTCCTTCAGCTGCACAAAATACCTTGAACTATGATTTGACATACTCTCCTCCATCATCAGACCTTAGGCATTTGACTTTCAAACCGGTGTGATTCTCAACTTCAGCTTTCCACTTCTTAAAAGTTGCAAACATATCTGACTTATGCTTCAAGAAGTAAACCCATACCTTCCTGCTGAAATCATCAATGAAGGTAACGTAGAATCTGGATCCTCCAAGTGATGATACTGGAGATGGTCCCCAAAGATTTGTATGGACCATTTCCAAGAGCACTTTCTTTGTCTCTCTAGGATTCTTTGTGAAGCTTACTATTTTCTGTTTTCCCATAACATAGCTCTCGCAAAGACCCATATCAACAGACTTCAGACCCTCCAATACTCATTTTGCAACCAACATCTTCATTCCTTTAGCACTCATGTGTCCAAGTCTGTTGTGTCACAGACATGAACCAGAAGCACCTTCAACAACAACGGCCATGTTAATACACCCTGCAGTGGTGTACAAGGTTCCAGTTTGGTGCCACGAGCTACTACCATAGCCCTTTCACAATATTTCATGAACCTTTCCCAAACTCTGCTGCATATCCCGCGCTATCCAACTGACCAACAGAGATTAGATTTTTCTTGAGCCCAGGAATATATCTGACATCCTCCAATTTCCACTAGTTTTCCGAGGTGGTCTTTATGCAAACATCCCCCTTTCTTTCAATCTCTAAGTCTTTATTGTCAGCAAGATATACCTTGCCAAAATTTCCAAATCTGAAATTTTTGAACAACTCCTTGCTTGGAGACGAATGGAAAGAGCCACCAGAATTCAAAATTCGTGATTCAACCGGGATGTTCACACTAAGGATTAGAGCATCCCCAATGTCCTCTATTGAATTTACAGAATCATTATCATCTCTAGATTTCTGATTTTGCTTCTTCTTTGGCTTTGTACAGCTCGTCCGAAAGTGCTCTTTTTCTCCACAGTTCCAACAAGTCATGTTTGATTTTGATCGACCAAGTTGATTTTGGTCTTTTAAATCTTACTTCTCCCCCTTCGGTCAACGCTGAGAGCACTGCCCGATGAATCTCCCACTTCTCGTTTGCGAATACTTTCGCTAAGGACAACATCACGGATTTCATCAAACTTCAGTTTCCCAGATCTAGGAGAACTGCTAATCACGGTAACAACAGTATCCCAAGACTCGAGCAGAGATGACATCAAAATCAATGCCTTAATTTCATCTTTGAAATTAATATCCACAGAATTGAGTTGACTCACAATCATATTGAACTCATTTATATGATAAGAAACAGATTCATTCTCATACATCTGTAAATTGAACAATCTACGCATCAAATATACCTTGTTCATTGCCGATGGTTTTTCGTACATGTTTGACAAATTCTTTAACAGATAGTACGTAGTCTTCTCCTTCACGCTGTTGAATACCACGTTTCTTGACAAAGTCAATCGGATCAACCCTAGAGCCTGGCGATCCTTGAGCTTCCACTTCTCCTCCGTCATGGATTCCGACTTCACCCCGGTCAACGGTTCGTGAAGATCTTTCTGGTACAGATAATATTCGATTTGCATCTTCTAGAAACTGAAATCGGATTCATCAAACTTCTCGATTCCAAGCTTCCAACTATCCATCTTCAGTGATCGTGTTGAATCTCCTTAACTCTGATACCAGTTGTTAGGATCGAATCCACACACACACTTCATGAATGAAGAACACAAGAACTTTCAAGAGAAAGAGATGAGAGATCAAGAGAGAGAAAGAGAGAAAGAGAGAAACCAATATTTCGTGGTAACACCCCGTGAGTAAACTTTCACGGTGGTGGGGTATATATATTAATAAATTAAAGTATTTTTGGTTACAGAGAATATTAATCAGGCTACACAACCTAACAACTTCTCCATTCCTTATTGCCCTCATCACACAATCACTTTCAAGAATTATCCGCAAAATAAATAAATAAATAAAGATTTCATCTTCTTTACAAATTCATCATAGTTGTAATTTATTTTATTGTGTCTTTTATTTGTGTTGCAACTTGCACGTAACATGAAAGCAATTAAATAAGAAACAAATATTCAAAATTCATAAGCAAGGAAAACATACACAAGATATATATGTTGAAAGTCTTTGAGTGATAGAGAAAATGTGATTATATTTGTTCATGTCATCAACATGAAAATATTATTCAAAACTAGGTAAACGATTTTAAATAATTTTTAAAAATCTTTCTAAAGAGTAGAATGTTGGTGAATTGATTAGTTGTTTGATGATGTAACTTCAATGTTTTTGGATATTAATGTAAACGTTGTGCAGTTTCTCTAACAAGCAGTCTGATTGCATATTATCGTATTTATTTTAGTTCTCATTTATTGGTACATAGATTGTTAACACCATCAACTTAAATCACATAAAAAGTTTTTGATGAAAAACACACTTTGAAAAAAATATGTCAAAACAAGTCAAATCATATTCAAACTTTTGAATCGAAAAAAAAATTCTACTTAATTTTTAAACTACTGAAAAAACAAAATTTCAATAAAATTCATTGCATTTTCTTTTGTACTATTTTCAAAATTATATAAATGATCAATCATATTTTTAAAATGTATATATATCACTTATATGACTATGGGTGAAACTCTAAAAAATTAAAATTGCTGAGCTATTTTTTAATATAATAAAAATAAATTACACCTTTCATAAGTGATACACATGCGCTAATTTCTTTTTTTAATCGATTCTTTTCTCTTTTTTTAGTAAATTAAATTACAAAATGATAAAAATCAAAATTTAAATTAATATTCTATAACATTGATAAGTGATACATATAGGGTAACTTATATTTGGGCACATAGAAAAAACGGTTACATTTTTATATTAGGTATATAATGAAAAAAATAATTATATCTTCTTTACAAATTCATCATATATAATTTTTTTGGTTTTTTTGATTAATTTTATTTGTGTTGCACATAATGTGAAAGCAAATATATTAGATCAAAAATAAAAAATTATTCAGAATTCAGAAGCAAGGAAAGCATGTGTGGTATTTTTATAGAAAGTCTTTGAATGATAGAGAGATTAAAACTCTTTTCATGTCATCAACACTAAATTATCATTCAAAATTATGCAAACAATTTTAAATAACTTTTAAAACTCTTTCTAAAAACTAGAATATTGGTGAATTGATTAGTTGATTTTTTTGGATATCAATGTAAAAACTGTGTAGTTCCTCTAACAAAATTTTTAATCACATATTATCGTATTTAATTTAGTTTTCATTTTGTATATATATAAATTGTTTACACAATCAACTTAAATCACAATTTTATTTTATTTTATCAAAAACATACTTTGAAAAAAAAATTCAAACCATATTCAAACTTTTGAATGGGAAAAAAAATATCCTACTAACTTTTTCAAATTCCAATCAAATTCATTGCGTTTTCTTTCTACTATTTTCAAAACTATGTAAATGATCTATCCTATTTTTAAAACTTATTTATAGCACTCTAAGCCTTAAAAACTAATATAGCTCAGCAAATTTTTAATATGATAAAAAAATTGGTGTATCTTCTAAATATCTGTTATTTCCAATTTAATAAACTTGTTCATTAATGATTTGGCTCGAGTTTAAATCATTAAGTAATATTTTTTAAATTTGTGGTTTGAATTATATATTTATAAAATATTTTTTTTGTAGTATTACATGTCATGTGGAGACTTAAAATTTTATTTTTTATAGGAAAATAAATATCTTTTAGATAGATTTGATAAGTAGCTGAGTATAACTATTAGAATATTATTATTAGCAAATAAAGTTATATACTAAATCATTCAGTTTATAAGATGATGTATTGCTATAACTATTTAAATAACATATTAACATGTAGTATTTTTTTATTATTTATAAATTACTTTTAATTTAACAATTATGAGATTTAAAAATATTTGCACAACGGTGGGTACAAATACTAGCTAGTAATAACAATTGAGATATAGAAACGGTTATATGAAGCCTTAAAATTAATAAGTCTAAAATGTTGTAGCCCCTAAATTAAGCTTAGAGTCTCTGAATTATGAAAATGATAATTGAGATTTTCTTGAAAAACTTTTATATGTTCATATGACTAATTTGGATGTCTTTCCAAAAATTTTTCTTATAGATTTTTCAGTTGCTCTCTAGAAAAATCTTAATTATCGATCTTTAGAGATCACCAAACCTCACAACTTTCATTCCTGTAATTGTTGATCAAGCTATCATGGATCAAAATGATAACCAACAAATGTTATGTTCCTTTCAACAAGCTCATCTTAGCCAGTCAAGCTTTTTTCTTCTTTTTCCACCAACTGTTGAGCTAGCGTATGTACCAACAGTTGTTGCAGCATCACCAAAAAAAATTGATTTGCTATAACAATTCATAATGTGAGCTAATATTTATCCTAATTACATGTTATCCATGAATATTGTGGTAATTCAAAATTGTTGAAGATATGTATTTTATGTGTATCATTTTATGTAACTGTGATTGAAAAATTGTGTACTGTAATTTAGATTTGAAATAAACAAAAAAATTGATAAATATTATTATAAATTGAAACAAGAGAAACTTAAAGATGATACATGAATATTGTGCAAGATTAAAAGATATTAAAAGTTCTTTATTTCTCAGATTTTTTTCTCTTAACTATTTTTTTCATGTCATTGAAAGTGATGTTTGTTTCTATATTTTGGTGAAAAATAATAATAGTTATATTAGTGATGGTATAGAGACATGTAATCTTTTTACTTTGTCTTATTTATTATTTTATGAGTATATTTATATAATAGCAACGGTGACTGAACAAGTCATAAAATTTGTTGATTATCTTTTAGATCCATGATAACTTGATGAGAAATTACATGAATGAGATTTATGGGTTTGATAATCACTAAAAATTAATCATTTGAGTTTTTCTCATGAGACACTAGAAAATTCATAGGAAAAGTTTCAAGAAAACATTTCAATTTACTAGTTGGAATACATCATTCTTATATCCCAACTAGTAAATATGTTCACTCTTTGCGCTATTATGAAAGTTATTAGTAAATTTTCTTAAGGGTATCTTATGAATTTAGAAAATGAAGTATATAAAGTTTTCATATCTACACATAAATTTTGATTTTGTGAATTACTTATACAATTAGTTCAAATTATAGAATGATCTTTCTTTTATAGGAAAAATTATAATATTGTACATGATACCATTTACAATATTATAAATCAATAATTAGATATTACAAATTGAAAGTTAAAAATAATAATCAATGTAACGCCTTTAATTTTTCACAATTCTAACAAAGACACATTTATCATACACTTAGAGAGTTGAAGAAGTGAGTTTTGAGTTTTTATAATATTATAGAGCATACAAGAATTTTTTTTAAAAGAAAGATATCAAAAAAATGAAAAAATTATAAATAAATTTCTTGAACTAAGATGTGTCATATAATTTTTTATTGGAGATTATATAAAAACTCATACTAAGGAAATTATGAGAAGGTGTCAAAGTTTATAAGTAAAATATTATTTGAGGGCTAGAAAGAAATTTGAAAAAAACATACGAGTAATGGAAAATATTAAGAATAGGAGTGATGAAAACGTGACTTAAAGTCACAAAATTAAGGATTGTTATTATAACAGAAGTAATTTTAAAATGTGGTATGGGTTATGAAGACTTTTTAATTAAAATAATTATACCACTTTATTTTTGTTGTTGTTTTTGTCGATGTCATTATTATTGTTGTTGATGTTATTTTTGTTGTTTTTATGATGTTGTTGACATTGTTATTGTCGAATGTATTGTTGTTGTTATTTTTGTTGTTATTGTTGTTGTTGTTGTTGTTGCTCTTGCTGCTATTGTTGTTGTTGCTGTTGTTGGTGGTGTTATTGTTGTTGCTACTGTTGTTATTATTGTTGTTATTGTTATTGTTATTGTTATGAAGATGATTTTTTAAATCAGAATAATACGAAGTAAAAATTATTGTGTTATTATATAAAAGAAATGCGGGAATAAAATACCAAGAAGAGAACAAATAATGTAATTGGAAGTTATTATACAAAGGTGACACATTACTTCTTTACATTTTTAGCTTTATAATATTTGTTGATTTCATGTATTTAATTGAAAAACAATAATAGGAGAAAAAAAAAGCATATTATTATACAAAGGTGACACATTACTTCTTTACATTTTTAGCTTTATAATATTTGTTGATTTCATGTATTTAATTGAAAAACAATAATAGGAGAAAAAAAAAGCATATCACTTATTTGTTATATTCATGTAAGGTGTATTCATGTGAAATAAAAATAAAGAAAATAAAATTCAAACATTATATCACACATAAACTAAGTAAGCATTTTTTCATAAATTTTCAGTCTAAAATATTTGGAAATCTGAAGTGCTACAACTCATGAAAGAAATATTTACCTCTCAATTAATAAAATTAAAAAAAGAAATTATGGAGATTTAGAGTAACATAGATGCAATAAAGTTATTATTACAAAATGACTATTTAGAAATAAAGATATTACTATTATAATTAAGTATTCAATATAACCAAAAGTTCTAAATTATTATATTTTTTATTTTCTTTCTCTCAATCTTAAATTAATTATTTCACCATTTCATTTTCTCCACTCCGTATATTAGATTATGTATACCTGCAGACAATGAAACGATGTTATTTTTACAGTTGTGAATTGAAATTAAGTTTAGAATTTAATTTTCATAAAAAATTACTTTTCTTTCATCCTCCCCCTTCCCTTCTTTAAATAGTGCAAAATACATAAATTCTTCTAAAAAATTAACAATAAAGTAAGAGTATAATTGAATACCTCATATATTAATCACTTAGCAAAACTTATGATCAAACAGTACAACTTCTTTAGTCATACATACAAAAATAAAAAAGGAAATAAATATAAAAGAGATTCTGAGAAAAATTACGTATAATTTCTCATCATCAGCTCAACTATTTTCTTTGTATTTTCTGTAGATATCTACTGATAATCAAATCAAATAAACAATAAACTCAAAATAATATGATAATGATTGATATACCGTGGTTTCACGGTATTATTAATATTTTTTTCTTAAGTTTAGTGTGTCCAAAAGCCTTTGTGCTAATGTTTATATAAGTTTCTCTTTATTTTGCAGGAAATCTATCCAAAGATGAATGCGGAGATTTTAAGCGAAGAAATGCAGAAGAGACCACCTACAGAGCTTGTGACGGTCCATTGTGCTTGTGACGGTCTGTAGGTGGCAGCGTAGTGCAGCTGCCGAAGGAAGATGGGGAAGTCTGACCAAGTGTGGGGTTACGAAGCTTGTGACGGTCCGTCGTGTCTATGTCGGTCAGGTTCGTCATGAAGTTCATAGAAGTAATCCCAGTACCCATATTCCAAGAGTTGAAGTGTTTTGGAACGAAGACCCTCGACGGACCGTTGTGCCTATGACGGTCCGTCATACTTGCCGTCGAGGGTAATGAAGAGAGCACCAGAAGAAATTGCATAAGTATGGGAGGACGGAGTCCATGACGGTCCGTCGTGACCACGACGATCCGTCGCGAGGTCTGTCGACCCAGCCGCGTTTTGGCAGATTAGAATCCTTGTTTAATTAGGTTTTTATTTTTTATAAATAGTTTGAAAAACCTCGTTTTGAGGTTAGACTCCGTATTGTTAGACATCATATTAGTAGACACTGTATTGTTAGACATTTGAGAATCATTAGACTTTTTGTAAGATTGTTAATTACTTTGAGATTCTTGCAAGTGATTATTTGTGATTAATCAAGCAAACTTTCGGATTTTACTCCTTCTCATTGAAGTAAGTACATGAATTCTTATTTAATATATTTGAATATTGTGATTATGACTATGAGTAACTAAACTCCATACCTAGGGTTGTGGGAACCATAGGCAAATAATGAGATAAAACCTAACTAAAATAACGATTCTAGAATAGTGTCTTGCATGTATTGATAATTCTTTCGCTTAGAAGTCTTTTTAACGGATCACCAACGTTAGAACTCACCTTAATGCTACTTGCCGGACCAAGGCGGTAGATAATAGGAAAAGAATTATCAACATAGATTTAGTGTATACTATCTAATAAGATAGTATTGATTGGTACGAGGTAATAACTTAGTCAAATATCGAATACGATGCTTAATATGAGGTAAAGATAAGGGTTAGGATAGTAACACACGTAGCCGGACCAAGGTGCGGAGTGAGATTTTCTAGATGCCGGACCAAGGATTTAGAAATACATAACTTATCACTTTACATGCAAGATACTAGGAAAGAATTGTTATAGTTAGAATTATCAAGTTATGAACCCGTGGGGAACACGTAAACCCTATTTACTTTGATTAATTGATTAAAATCCAACATTCAAAACTGTTAAGTGTCTCTTTCAATTGCGTTAGTTATTTTCATTCATTTAGAAATAGAAACCCCCCTTTTATTTACTTTCCAAGGAAGTCATTGAATGAACAATAGTAATAATAGATTGAAGTTAAGTCTAGACTATTTTCCTCGTGGGAACGATCCCAACCTCACTAGTTGGATTATTTACTTGATAGGACCACTTTACTTCTTATTTGAGAAGTAAGTTTGAGCGTATCAAATTTTGGCGCCGCTGCCGGGGATTATAGCTTTTAGATTAACTTGAACGTATTACTATAGATTAGTTGATATTTTTTTCAGAACTATCCTCACGAATTAGAGCGTACACTACGCAATATGAATCGAAACTTGGGAATCAATGATGATGATCCAAACCAGAACATCCCAGCTCCGATTGATGTTCATGGTCAGTTGTTACCCGATGCTCCGGGTGAACACCAACAGAGGGGCCAAAATCCCGCTCCACGACCCCAAGCATACTACAGAGGCTATGATAACATAGCAGACTCCGATGGGCCACTTGTTTTGCCTCCTCTACCCATAGGCCATACTTTTGTGGTAACTAATAGCCTGATGCAAATTCTCACTGCCAGAGGTTTGTTTTCATGGCTACCTTCTGAGGATTCACATGCCCATATAGCAAAGGTAAGGGCAGTGTGTAAAAGCTGTGTAGGGAGGCCTGACTTGGACTTAGATGTAATCTGGCTCAGAGTGTTTCCTCTCTCACTGACGGGAGAGGATGCTATATGGTTCACTGAGCTCCCATACAACTCAATCTTCAGTTGGAACCAACTAAGGTATGTTTTCTTAGCACGCTACTATCCGGTCTCCATGAAACTAAACCACAAAGACAGAGTGAATAACTTTGTGGCACTACCAGGAGAGTCAGTTAGTAGTTCTTGGGATAGATTCTCCTCATTCTTGAGAAGTGTTCCAAATCACCGTATAGATGATGAGTCACTGAAGGAATACTTCTATCGGAGACACGATGATAATAATAAAGCGGTGTTGGACACTATAGAAGGTGGATCTTATGGGGAGTGTCCTTATGCTGAGATTGCTGAAAAATTAGAGAAAATCTCCTGGAACAATAAATCTTGGAGTACTAGGAAGTCCGATACCGGGAGAAACACATTCGCAGTGCAATCCACTCACAACCCAGCCACATATGAGATTCGTGAAGAAATGGCTCAGATGAGAACTGAGCTTGGGTTGGTATTAAAGCATGTCACTTGGGGTGCAGAAAAGATAAATGCAATCAACTACTTGTCGAAACCAACGCAACCTAATGATGAATGCTATTATGCGGAGGACACCTATGCGGTAAATGAGCAGACGGGGGGTTTTCGACCAAGCGCCCAAGGCTCAAATCAGGATAATTGGCGCCAAGGTCAAGGGAACCAAGGTAGGAACTATGGTAACTATAACCGTAAGGGTCATTATGGCCGAGATGGAAACTACAACCGCGATAACAACTTCAACATGGGTAACTACGGTAACAGAAATGATAGGAATGGGCCCTATGTCCCTCCTCAAAATCGTGAAGTTACTCCTAGAGATGGTGGAGATAGTATGGCGTGAGTTAAGGATATGTTGCACAAAATGATGAGGAGGTTCGATGCTAGTGATGAGCACATTAAGGAGTTAAGGTGTGATTTAGTTAGTATTGGGCAAAAAGTTGATACACATGCAATATCGATTAAACAGATCGAGTTTCAAATGGCCCAACTATTTGCGACAGTTAACACTTGGCAACCGGGGTGGTAAGCAAACCATTGACACACCTATGCCGTTTGATGAGGAAAATGTGAGAAAGGATGATGATAAGGTGGTAAAGGGTAGTGTTGAGGAAGAAGAGAGCATTGGAAAAGATGCAGAAGTCCCTGTGAAGGTAATTCCCCTGCCTAGACCACCACCACCCTTCCCTCAGACATTAGTGAAAAAGACCGAGGATGGAAAATATCAGCGTTTTATAACAATGCTAAAACAGCTCTCTATCAATGTCCCTTTTGTAGAAGCTCTAGAACAAATGCCCGGTTATGCCATGTTTATGAAAGATCTGGTCACAAAGAAAAGATTGTTCACTTTTGAGGATGATGATAGACTGCAGCATTGTAGTGGTATTGCTACAAGATCCCTCGTACAAAAGAAAGAAGATTCGGGTGCGTTCACTATTCCTTGTACAGTTGGGTCATTACATTTTGCGAAAGCATTATGTGATCTGGGGGAAAGCATAAATCTCATGCCCCTCTCGATCTACAAGAAGTTGGGTTTGGGTGACCCAAAACCCACTGCGATGCGTCTACTGATGGCTGATCGGACAGTGAAACGGCCTATAGGGATACTCCATGATGTGCTAGTAAAAGTGGAGTCATTCATCTTTCCGGCTGATTTTGTTATTCTTGATTGTGAAGTCGATTTTGAAGTGCCTATTATTCTTAGGAGGCTATTCCTTGCTACATGTAGAGCCTTAGTTGATATGGAAAAGGGCCAGATGAAATTTCGGTTGAACAATGAAGAAGCGACCTTCAACGTGTGTAGGATTATGAGGTAGAATGGTGAGATCCAATCAGTATCCGCCATATCCCACAAAGAAAAGATGAAGAAGGAGAATGAACAAAAAAGTGCAGAACAAGAGTTTAGGGTTGGGGATTTGGTGCTTGTAGACAGTTCTGGGTCGCCTTGTCTTCCGGGCGAGCTCAAGTCCAAATGGACTGGCCCTTACTTGATTACCCAAGTATTCCCTCATGGAGCAGTTGAGTTAAAAGCCAAGGAGGGAGTTTCGTTTAAGATGAATAAAGATCGAATAAAACTCTATTTTGGGCATAAAGCATTGGGGAATGAAGTGATAGAGGCATACCATCTTGATGAAGTCTGAGTAATCAAGTGTCCCCAGTCGTGCCGCGACATTAAATCAGGCGCTTGTTGGGAGGTAACCTAATACTTATAGTCTTTTTAGTAATGGTAGCATTTTTCTACTAATGGGTTTTTAAATTTGCAGGCACATCACCAGGAAATTATGCAGATAATTACTCTGCAGTAGTCACTGACGGATACATCGACGGACCATTGCGCCTGCGACGGACCATCGTATGCCTCCGTCGTACCAGGTACGTCTTTCTGTTATTCTCAAACTACGGCACACACCACGGACCCAACGACGGATCGTCACAACTGAGTCGAACCGTTGTCGGAGAGTCGTTGCGTCATTAATGAGTCGTACCCAACCTGACTCGGCTGGAGTCTTTTTCAAAATAAGACCGTTTAAACCCCCCAACCCCTCATTTCACCCCCATTCCTTCACTACTCCCCCTATTTCCCTCTCTTTTCAACTTCCACAATCTCTCCCTCTATCAACCGATCATTGTCCCCCCAAAATTCACCAAAGCCCTAAAAGTTATAATCTACTAGTCGGAGTTGCTGTTGTGGGTGTCTTGTTGGTCACCGAGTACTTGCCCATCTTGTTTTTCTCCAATTCTAAGGTATGTGTCTCTAATTTCTACTCATTTATCTTGCATTTTTGTTTATTAATTAGTATTAGCTTAGTTCTTCGTCATATGTTCGTTTCTTTGATATAAGATTCTGTATAACCTAGGTTAAAAATGTTCGAAATTGCCGTGTTTACAACCCTAGACATAGGTGCTTTCTCATTGCTAGTTTCCTAGGTAGTTGGGTTGGACAAATGTAGGTCCAAAACACTACAAGTTGATTTGGGTTCACCGGGATTGCATGGGGTACCCCCAAATCTGTCACTGATCTACAGAACGAGACCCCGATGACGGACCGTCGTAGGGTCCGTTCCAAAATCCCTAACACCCCACTATCTCTCACTTTTTCTAAGTGTCCTTCAACGGACAGATGTGATGGACCGTCGTACCCACGACGGTCCGTCCTGCATGACCGTTATGAGGGTCAAAGACCCCTCTCCTAAGGGTTTTCTAAGTGTCCTCTGACGGACACCTACGACGGACCATCGTACCTGTGACGGCCCGTCCTGCACATACCGTCATACTAGTCAGAGACTTTCCTTCAGGGTTCTCCATATATACATAGTCCAAGTAAGACACGACGGACCCCATGACGGTCCACCATAGTCACGACGAGCCGTCACCAGGCCCATCGTGTGTCACTGTTACCATAGAAATGACATACTATTTTAATTTTTTTGTGTGGTTTTGCTTTTATTGTGTGCCACTTCTCGTACTAATATTGATCCTTTACAGGTACTATCTACTATGGCACCCAAGCAAGATCAAATCTATGCACGTAGGTGATCGAAGTCTGTCGCCCCGTCTGCCCGGATGGTCATTGGCTCTGATGATGAGCGTGACCCAGAGTACGTGCCCCCAGGCACTTTCACCCCTTCCCGTGCTGCACGTGCTCACAGAGCCACACCCAAAAAGGTGGCGTCCGGTGTAGTCACTGCCTCTAGTTTGATGAGGAGCGCATACTGACCGACACACCCTCTGGGTCAGCCACAAATGAAGGAGCGTCTGGCTCATTAAGAGTATCCTGGTCGGAGGAAGCCTCCAACTCTGCTGAAGTTCTCGCATCCGCCACCGCTGAAGCGTCGGCCTCGTCTGATGAGGCTAACAGTTCGGAATCCACATTAGGTTCACCAGCTCAGGCCCCCACCCCAGCTACTGACCAGCCCAACCGGTGCTGTGTCGACGGGTAATTTCAAGTCTACTCCGACGCCAAGTTCCTCACTGACAAAGGGTTATGACTCGAATACTCACCTTGGAGCGGCGGGTCCATACAGGGAGTCTCCCGACGATTCCTGAGATCCACAATCTCTTCACCAGGCATCGCCTGGAGTGGACAGCACGCCCGTTGGGACGTTATAGTGAAGAAATGGTCCGAGAGTTCTACCCATCCGACGTAGCGACTCTCCCATCACAGATAGATAGGCGGGCTGCCCCCGCCAAACAGGCCCCACTGGAGCAAGTCCGAGTACGGGGCGTGCAGGTTGACATTTCCCTGCCTTCCATCCGTTGGTTTCTATATGGCGAGGATGTTGATGTTACTCGGACCCCTCTCACTGCCGAGTTTAACTACCGATGGCAGATTGTTAAAGATGGCCATTTCCTGCGCGAGCCATCACTGAGAGAGACCACAAAGAGGTGGATGGCCCTGCACCTGTTAGTTGATGGAGAGGATGCCGACTGGGTAACGGAGCCAAAGGGGGCCATTAAGAAGGCCAACCTAACTTTCACGACAAAGTTCTTTTGGCTGATTGTCCGCCACTGCCTTTCCCCCACAGCAACTGATAATATCGTTACATGGGATCGAGCAGTGTTGATGGCGGCGATGATTGCTGGGTTCGAGGTGGATTCCGCGTCTCTTCTACAGAAAGTCATGCACGAGAGGGCTTTCAAGGTCACTACTACTTACCCTTTCCCGTGCATGATCTTTTCTCTCTGCAGGTCCGCAGGTGTGCCTATATGGCACGTAGATCAGCTCAAGACCCCGCAGGGCACTGTTGACGTCGGCCTCATCAGAGATGAGGCCAATGAGTTGGCTCCATGCAGAGGGCCCCGTCGAGAGCTGCCCCCACTTGCTGATGATCTTGTTACACGGTAGCCCAGGCCTGCACGGCTACACAGGTGGCGTCCACTGACACTACCGCGGTCGAGTCTATCCCGGGTAGTAGAACTGCCCCAAGCTCCTCTTGCACAGCCCATTTATCGGCGCTGGTCCCGCTTGCTAGGGTCCAAAAATTAGAGGCACAAATGGCTACACTTCTGCATCATATCCAGTCGTGGATGTAGAAGTCTATTACTGAGTCAGAAGAGCGCCTAGAGCGGAAAATGGTCAAGTATACAGAGTGGAAGATCGCTGAGGTTCACCAACGCTTGGACACCTTTGAGTTGAGGGTGCTAGCTCGGCCAGCCCCTCCAGTGGATGTGTCGACTCGTCAGGCTGCGATTGACAGCCTTCGCGCAGATATTGACACGATTTTAGAGGCAAGGGTGCCAGAGTCTGAGGCCCCTTCTGTCGAGCCTGCTGAAGACACAGTGTTGGCGGCCCTATTCGCTACTTTAGAGATTCCACCACCTCCCCCTCGAGAGCATCCCAAGAGGCATAGGGTTCAAGCAGAGGACGAGGCACGAGCACGGAAAAAAGAGCGCAGAGAGATGGAGGCTGCGAGGAGAGCCTCACTTGCTGAGGATGAGGCGTACCAGATGAGAGCATCAGAGTTAGCGGCTGGGGAGTCTGGCTCCCGAACTGTGGAGATAGCAGGAGGCACTACTGATAGTGCGGTTGTTGCTGAGGACACCACTGAGGGTTTCCAGATTGCAGAGGACGTGGGTTCCGGGGAACCGGACCTACCAGCTTGCTGATCGACGGCGCTTTGCGCCATAAGTTTGTTTCACCAACCACTCTAGTATTTAAATTTTTATGCATTGGGGACAATTGAATGTTTTTTTGTTGGGGGTGGGGTAAATGGACAGTGAGTGTTACGGAGAAGTCTGAGTAGCCCAATTCACAATCCTCTTTTGGGGTTTTCTTGCCTGTGTTCTTTTTCCCCAAAAGAATGATTACTTTTTTCTGTTGAACCGGCATGTCTATATCTTTCATACATAGTTTAATTCTGGAGCATGATAGATAAAATGATATCTTGATAAATTGGAAAATGATGCATGACTAGGTATAAAAACTGATAAATGTGTGGTTCTAAGCATGACATAGAGGTACACCATTGCCTTACCCTAAGTCTAAAATTCGAACTAGGTGTCTGATAATCTGGTAGAGTGTTGAGATGTCAAATGAGTGTGAGGAAGATTTGAATAGTCCACAATCCGTACTGAGCTAGAACTTGCCTGGTTAGTCCTGCTAAAAGTAAGTTGTAATAGACAATTAGGAAAGGATCATAGGCCCTTATTCAAGATAGCTTATTTTTAGCCTAAATAAAAGAGAACCAAATGAAATTTATCCTTATTTGATCCAAATTATCTGAGCTTAAATTAGACCTTTCTTTTTCACCCTAACTGTTCTTTTCTGGGAATAATGTGTTGGCCCTGGTCCCTCCTTGGACATGTGCACCTCAGATTATGCCAAAAGCATAAGTTGAGGGTGGCTAATGCAGTAAACAACCTTCGTTATGGTCCTGACCCAACTTTGGGTATTGTGTACCTTGACTCATGGCAAAGCCATGAGTTGAGGGTGGCTATTATGAGGAATGCTCTTGAAAGTGGGGTTGAAATAACAAAGAAAGAGAAAGAAGAAAAGTAAAGTGACTCAAGAATTAGTTGAAAGAAAAGTAAAGAAAAAGAAAAATATACAAGAAATACAAGTAAGAAAAGAAGAGAGTCACTTACACAAATGAAGAAAGAAGATAAAATAGCAAGGTGAAAGAATACGAGAAACTGGGCGAGATAAAATGATAGAAAGTGGTAGATTTAGCCGATATGTCAAGGAGGGCAAAAAGTCACTAAAGTATACCTAACTATACCCTACCTAACCCTGAGCCTATGTTACAAGCTAAGAAAGTCCTATCGTGATCCTAAGGGTTGCATAGCGAACTTAAGGCAATAAAAATAAGGGCAAGCTTATGGCAATAGATATGAATGAGTGTGACTTTGTTCTAAGAGCGAGTGTGGAGAAGTAATCCTTATACTCAAACTGAAATCATTGTGTGAAAAATGAGAATTTTGTTTTAAAGTGAAGACACTAGTTGCAATACCAGAATTTTTAGCACCTCTGTGAGAATTGTGCTAATGTTTATATAAGTTTCTCTTTATTTTGCAGGAAATCTGTCCAAAGATGAATGTAGAGATTTTGAGCGAAGAAATGCAGAAGAGACCACCTACGGAGCTTGTGACGGTCCGTAGGTGGCAGCGTAGTGCAGCTGCTGAAGGAAGATGGGGAAGTCTGACTAAGTGTGGGGTTACGAAGCTTGTGACGGTCCGTCTTGCAGGTTCATCATGAAGTCAAAAGAAGTAATCCCAGTACCCATATTCCAAGAGTTGAAGTGTTTTGGAACGAAGACCCTCGACGGACCGTTGTTCCTATGAAGGTCCTTCATACTTTCCGTCGAGGGTAATGAAGAGAGCACCAGAAGAAATTTGCATAAGTATGGGACGACGGAGTCCATGACGGTCCGTCGTGACCACGACGATCCGTCGCGAGGTCCGTCGACCCTGCCGTATTTTGGTAGATTTCCAGCAAATAGAGTCCTTGTTTAATTAGGTTTTTATTTTTTATAAATAGTTCGAAAAACCTCGTTTTGAGGTTAGACTCCGTATTGTTAGACATCATATTAGTAGACACTGTATTGTTAGACATTTGAGAATCATTAGACTTTTTGTAAGATTGTTAATTACTTTGAGATTCTTGCAAGTGATTATTTGTGATTAATCAAGAACACTTTCGGATTTTACTCCTTCTCATTGAAGTAAGTACATGAATTCTTATTTAATATATTTGAATATTGTGATTATGACTATGAGTAACTAAACTCCATACCTAGGGTTGTGGGAACCATAGGCAAATAATGAGATAAAACCTAACTAAAATAACGATTCTAGAATAGTGTCTTGCATGTATTAATAATTCTTTCGCTTAGAAGTCTTTTTAACGGATCACCAACGTTTGAACTCACCTTAATGCTACTTGCCGGACCAAGGAGGTAGATAATAGGAAAAGAATTATCAACATAGATTTAGTGTATACTATCTAATAGGATAGTATTGATTGGTACGAGGTAATAACTTAGTCAAATATCGAATACGATGCTTAATATGAGGTAAAGATAAGGGTTAGGATAGTAACACACGTAGCCGGACCAAGGTGCGGAGTGAGATTTTCTAGATGCTGGACCAAGGATTTAGAAATACATAACTTATCACTTTACATGCAAGATACTAGGAAAGAATTGTTATAGTTAGAATTATCAAGTTATGTACCTGTGGGGAACACGTAAACCCTATTTACTTTGATTAATTGATTAAAATCCAACATTCAAAACTGTTAAGTGTCTCTTTCAATTGCGTTAGTTATTTTCATTCATTTAGAAATAGAAACCCCCCCTTTTATTTACTTTCCAAGAAAGTCATTGAATGAACAATAGTAATAATAGATTGAAGTTAAGTCTAGACTATTTTCCTCGTGGGAACGATCCCAACCTCACTAGTTGGATTATTTACTTGATAGGACCACTTTACTTCTTATTTGAGAAGTAAGTTTGAGCGTATCAATGATCGAAAAGAAAAAAAGTATAGAATACTTGTGCCGTTCTTTTAGTTGAATCATCTCAAATCACTTTCACTACAAATTTGAGAGCTTCACACATATATATACTATATAAATTTGATCATATTTTTTGTAAGAAAAAATTACAATGTCTCTATTTATAAGATTAGAATAGGAAATACCAAATGAAATCCTGAACACGACTATTAATAAAATTTAGGAGTTATGGTCATGAAGAATCATGAGAATAATGAAAAGAAAGACAATTAGAATTTATATTAAAGAATGTGAATAAATGAAAGGAATAGTAATTGCCATATTCATACTTGTAAAATGATAATAAATAAATAAAATGTCAAGAAATAAGAAAAATAAATAAATAGGATCCTTGACCAAAGAGAGGTGTCACATCACATTTTTTTAATATAGTTTTATATAGGGAAATTTTTCAAAACAACAATATTTTGACATTTAATAGGATTCAGTGGAATTGATCTTCTTTCTGTTTTTCCAGATCATAGTATGTGTTACAGAGTTTAGATTTGTGAATTAATTTTGGTTCTTCTGTTTTTCATTGGTTCATTAAATTTTGATAACTTCATATTTCTGCAAAGATTGTTGGAATCAGTAAGATTTTTTAAATATAAATTGACAACAATTCTTCTTTAAGAAAAGTTTTTGTATATTTTTTTAAAATTTATTTCTGATTCTAGTTTCTCTAATTTTAACTTTCTATTGTGAAAAATTTCTGAAACTTTGTGGTGTCTTACCATGTTTTTAAAGTTTTGTTCTAAGTATCTTAGGAATACAAGATGAAACACAACCTTAGAAAATTATTATAGTGTTGGTATTTCTTGTATTCTAGTGAATTGAAAGAAACAGATCATGGAAGTAGAAGATTATTGCATTACTTCTCCAGAATTCAATGCTTTTCTTAACAAGGTCGAAGTGAGAATGTACTGAAATTTTTTTGGTGGTGTTCCGATTAAAGATTACACCAGGTAACCTTCTTATTATTTTGTCTAAGAAGAAAAATAATTTCTAAGAGTTAACAACTTTGATATTTTATGATGTGTATCTTTGGAAAAAGATTTTCAAACAATATGTTGTGGAATGAATTCTTCTTGGCAAATAGTGTTGCCTTTAAAGTTCTTTGGTTTGAAAAATAAGAAATGCATATTTTTATTTGACAAAATAGTATGTCAAAATTTAATAGTTGGAAGGCTGTTGAGAAGAAAAACATTTCTATGTGATAACGAATATGTTTAATTCTATTTAGAAACTAAAAACTTTTGTAGTTTTGTACACCAGGTGAAATTTGGTTATGTCTGATTTTTGTAGACTAAAACCTATTGTAGTTTCTACTCTCGATAAATCAAACCATGCAATTGGTTTATATGAAATATAATTAATTAATGTTGTACTTTTGACTTTCTATAAACTTCACTGGTATACAAAACTAAACTGTACAATTTTTTTATCTTTATTCTTAGTATGCTAAATACTATGCGGTATATCTATTTGTGATAGAGAAAAAGGACCACTGACTTAGAACTTGTGAGTTTGAGTCTATATGGAATGAACTTTGACACTATTTATAGATTGTCAAAGAGAATTTAAACTGTAAAATCTTTCGTAGAATAATATTTCAAAAGAGGTTTCATACTGCTAATGACATTTTGATAGTATGAAAAAATATGTGGAATAACTATTTTTCGATAATGACAAATATTCTTGAGATCACATTTAAAATGTGGGGGTTCTTTGCTTATGTTAAAGACAAAATTAGACTTGGTGCTAATTTAATTCTGGAGCAAAAGATATGAAATTTAGTGATACTTTTGTATTATGTTAGATCCACCAAATTCTTGGAGTATATTCTGTATTGTAGTTGTTAGGTTTCTCTATTACTAGTATATAGTGTGACTAGTATGAAATTATCAAATTATATATATATATACATATATATATATATATATATATATATATATATATATATATATATATATATGTATATATATATGTTCAAAATAATGGTGTTTTTTATGAAAAAAATGTCACTTAAAATATTGTATTTTTTATGAAAAGATATGTCTATTATAATAAAAGTACTTGCATAGACATGAATATTGGTGAATAGTCATTTGTTATGTTTTGTAAAGAAACTTCTGAACTATATTGCCTTTATTAGACTTGATGAAACTTTGTTCATGGATAATTTTATAACAATGAAATCGAAAGTTATGGAAAGATTCTTCTGAAAAGGACGTGTGACCAAGTGATGACTCTAAACAAAGGTTGTATCACACAAAATTGTAAGAAATAGGAACAAAATACTAGTGAGAAAAAAGCTACCTCGCAAAGAGCTTTTCGAACACAATATTTTTATTTTTGTTACTTGATTGAGTCAAAGTTTGTGACATGAACACTTGGGGCATGTCAATCACAAAACCTTTTAAGGAAAGTTGATCAACTTAGAAGTTTTGTCTAACTCTGAGTGGAATAAAAAAATGTCATTTTTTTGTGGAATCTAAGTATGCTAGGCATTCTTATAAATCTGTTGAAAGAAATTCGAATCCATTAGAGTTGATTTACAATGACATTTGTGATATTAAGTCAACACCATCTCGTGGTGAAAAGAGGTATGTCACAACTTTGTTTGACAATTCCATTAGAAAATACTATATCTATTTGCTAAATAGTAAGAATGAAACAATAAAAATGTGTAGACAATATAATATTGAAGTTGAAAACTAGTTGAAAAAAACATAATAAGTGATAAGAATGGAGACTGTAAATCTCCTTGTGCAGAAATATCTTTGGAAAGTGGAGTTATCCATTAAACTGCTGCCCTAGTCACCTCAATCTAATGAAAAAACAAACGTTGAAAGAAATGGTTGATGCATTATTTATAAGTTCACGTTTACCACAAAACTTCTGTGAAGGAAATATCCTTACTGCAAAAGGGAACAACAAAAAGTTGTCTCTTAAGAATGAAGCAATTTTGTTTGTTCAGGACACAATCTATTCCACATGATAAATGTAAAGGAGGAAAATTCAACTTGAAATATTTTAAAGTGTTGGGGTGTCTATCCAATGTCAAAGTTTCTATTCCTAAAATAATTAAAATAGTTACTAAGTTTGTGGACGGTAAACTTAGACTTAAATAGTCTAGTGAAAGGTATAAATAACCTTGGGAAGAACTAGAGGAGAATGTACTTAATAAAGAGATTCAGAGGCGTAGTAAATGTCAAAGGATATCTACTTCCTTCTATTATGATTTTGTAACATTTTTTGTGTCTTCTATAGACTAATCCTCTTGGACAAATGATGTCAATAGTGATATTGGTTCAATCTTGAGCAATCCTATTTGAAGTTTGTTGATCTTCTCCATGAAATTAACCTTTGGGTTCAAAGACAATCCTCAAAATAAAAATGAAAGTCAATGGAACTGTTTGCAAATATAAAGCAAGACTTTTTGTCAAAAGTTTTAGACAAAACAAGGTCTTGATATTTTTGACACATACTCGCTTATAATGAAAATTACATTCATTTGGATGTTAATTGTGTTAGCTATGGTATATGACCTCTAAATTCACCAAATGAATGTGAAAATGACTCTCTTAAACGGAGAATTGGAGAAAGAAATATACATGAAACAAGATGAGGATTTTGTGGTCTCTGGTAAATAAAAGAAAGTGTGCAAACTTGTTAAGTCGCATTATTGATTAAAACAAACAACCAAACAATGACATAAGAAATTTAACCAAACCATGTTGACAAATGGATTAAAGAATGATGGAAGTGATAAATGTGTTCACATTAAAATCACAAGGTCATTGTTCGTTTGTATATTGGTGATAATGTTAATCATCAATAGAGACACTAATGACATAAAATGCTACTAAATGTATATCAGATAGAAAGTTTGGAATGAAAATCTTGAAGTTTCTGATGTGATCTTAGGTATAAGAATCCTTAGAACTCTATAATATTTAGCATTTTCACATTCTCATTGCATTGAAAGGATACTTGACTAGTTCAGATATTTAAATTTTAATATTGTCAAGTCTCTAATAAATGTGAGCTTTGCATTTCAAAAGAGTGAAAGCGAAAGTGAATCAGAATTGGATTGTGCTAGAGTATTGGAAAGTATGATATATATTATGAAGTGTGCATGATCAGATATAACATTTTCTATTAATGAATTGAGTTGGTTCACGAGTGATCCCAATCGAACTTATTAGATGCCAATGAAAAGAGATTTTGATTATTTAAGAAATACTTAAAACTATGTCTTGCATTATAACAATATCCATCAATATTGAAAGGATATATGTAGTTATGCAAATTGGATCACCGAACAAATGAAGTAAAATTCATGAGTGGATATGTATTTACTCTTGGTAGAGAATTATTCTCTTTTAAATAATCCAAAAAATACATGTATCGCTATCTCTATAGTAATCTCTGAGCTACGTGCTCTAAATAAGGTCGGTGAATAAGTGGAAAGACTTCGAAATTTCTTGATAGATATTTTTTTGGTCCAAACCATTAGAAATAGTATGCATACACTTTGATAGTCAAGATTCAATAGGTAGGGCATGGAACATGATGTATAACGGAAAGTCTCGTCATATAGGACATAGACATGATACCGTTAGAAAACTACTCTCTAGTGGAATTATAAGAATTGAGTATGTAAAGTGAAAGGATAATGTGTTGGATCCACTTAAAAAGGCCTAATTAGAGAGAAAGTTTAAATATAATCTAAGGGAATGAGTTCACGGCTTCGGACAAGTCATCATGGTGGTAACTCTATCTAGCGTACTGGATATCTCAAGAGCTAGATTCAAGGAGAAAAACAAAGTTGTGACTGACGGTTCAACATTGTCAACAAACTCAATCCATTCTCATGATGAATACAATGATCGGTAATTTTAACATCTCTTATTCTAGATAAACTAAGTCTAATCCAAGAAAAACAAGAAGAATCAAATTTGGAATAAGTAAGGAAATCCGGAAAATTTCCAGATTTCTAAAGCGAGTTTTGTCCATTTTAAAACAATCATAACATCCATATCACGAAGATTTTTGGTGATTACTCTATATTGATGGAAAGATCGTTGGAATAGCTTTCCAACGATGTCAAGTTTGTGAATTTCTGAGGTTGTATGAGGGAGATATGACCTTCAAAAGTTAGACTGTAGAGCACGGAAAGTTTCAAATCCGGATTTGTTAAGGGTGATTTGGTCTTTTCCTAAAGTCAGTAATTAATTTCGTTAAGGGGTAATATGTTGGGGTCAAAACTTATCTCATTCAGTTTATGCACTTAGAAAAATAGACTAAGGCGTTGAAAGAAAAGAGAAAAAAGGAGAAGGAAGAAGAAGACGCAAGAACGCCAAGTTTTAGCTTCGTGAATTTCGTTGAGGGTCATTCCTAACAAGGTTTGTGAGATTATTCGGTGATGAAATATTTCACCCACCTTCCAATTTGATTCATTACAACAATTAGAGTTCAATTAAAAAGAAATCTTGAAACTTTTGAAGATCTTGTTGATTGAATTGTTATTGATCACTGTTAGTTGTAATCCATATTTTCGGACTGTTTTCCGGTCTAAATCATTGGGTAATAAGTTATTGCTATAGATGATACATATTTTTTTTATTTGTAGTATATTCATGTAAGTTTCCCTTAAAATTCCAATCAAATTCATAATATTTTCTTTGTACTATTTTAAAAACTATGTAAATGATCTGTCATGTTTTTAAAATATATTTACAGCACTTAACTCTGAAAAATTAAAATTTATGGGCTATTTTTTAATATGATAAAAATTTATTATACCTTCTAAATTTCTATTATTTATAATTTAATAAATTTTTCCATTAATAATTTGGCTCGATTTTAATCAATAAATAATATTTTTAAAGATATGGTCTTGAATTATACATATATAAAATATTTAAATTTGGTTTTTTTATAGTATTAAATTTCATGTTGAGAATTGAAATTTTCTTTTTTATAGGAAAATAATACCTTTTTAATAGTTTAAAATAAATATATTGTATGTTTGATAAGTAGTTGATCATAATTGAGATATAGAAACGGTTGTAGCAAGCTTCAAAATTAATAAGTCTAAAATGTTGTAACTCCTAGATTAGGCTTAGAGTCTCTGAATTATGAAAATGGTAATTGAATTTTTTTTTTTGAAACACTTTATTAAATTCACATGACTAATTTGTATTCCTTTCAGTAGATTTTCCATCCAGTAAAAGCTAAATGATCTATCTTTAGAGATCATCAATCCCACAACTTTCATTCCTGCTATTGTTGATCAAGCTATCATCCATCTTATATATCACTATCCAGTAAGTGATAAGCTTCATTCTAATTGTTTTCATATTAATTCTTGACTTAAATTGATAATTATAAAAGAGTGTCTTGACGCTTAATCCAACAAACTCATGCTTAAACTCCAAGATTCAGTAGGTGGGACTAATCTTCCAACCTTAGAATCACGACATGTGACAAACCTTTCACATTCTATGATATTCATACCTAATTCTCTCTGTGTGTGAGTATACTCATCCAATTAATACAAGAATTATATCATAGTATATTAACTTTATTCTCGAAGCAATATAATTTACTTTGCTCAAAGGAATATAATTGCATACACACAACTCTCACACATAGAAAATTCTAATGTTTTCCCTATAAGTAATGTAGATAGCATTTAACCAACCTATCTAGAATTACAACATTAAACAATATGGTAACATGATTCAAATAACTTCTACAACATAATCTTCTAATATTCATCTCAATTCACCCACATCACAAAGTCACAAATTAGGGACGTGCGGGTTCATGGATTTTTGGAGGAAATTCAACATCAAAACCATATAAATTCCTCAAATAATACATAATTCAAGTAAATCAATTCATTACATTCATGATTCTATAACATTAAACTTGCATCAATCAATATCCATACTTTAAGATCTACTTTGAGAAAATAGGGGACATTCATGGATTCCATGAGATTTAATTCAAACCCTAACTTTAAGTTCTCTAGTTTTGTATTAAAAGTTTTGGAAGGATTCTATGGGTAAAGGCTACCCATTGATGAAAATCTATCATACCTTAATGAAGATTCACAGTAAATTTGATGAGAAAAGCTTGATTTTTCAACCCTAGCTTCTCTTTTCTTCTTCTTTCTTGAAGTTCTTGAGAGAAGATTTTGGGTGAAATTTAATTATGTATTTTGGGTCTTGAGATTTATGAGATGTAAGGGTTATTTAATGACTTAAAAATACTTATAAGTATATTAAAACAATACAAAATGACTCCACATTAAATGAACTAAAAAGGAAATTACCTAACACTCCATAGCCTTGGCCGAATTGAGGTAGCCTACGGACATGACCCACGCCAAAGCCCCACAGACCATGAGTAGGTCTATGGTGTGTGTTTCAGGTCTTTGGTTCATGGCCTGCAGCTTCTCAACTTCGCCATTGGCCCACAGTACCCAACCACGGGACGTGGGTTCACCTACAGGTTGTAGGTGCCATGCATATATAGCCCTTTTTGTGTAGTTTTAGGGTGAAAATTTAAGGTCTTAAGGACACCCTTGGTTGGTACTTGGGGAGTCGTACCTTGATTCTTAACCCCTAATCCCCTCATTCTAAGTATAGGAATTCATTTTACAAATCTAAACCACATACGAAACTCTAAAACTCTCATGTATTGCTTTAGTTTCACCTACTAGTTTTTTCGGGTGTTACATAAAGAAGCCATTCAAGGATACAAAAATCAACTAGACTTGTTCAGGAATACATATTTTGGTCACTTCAATATTTTCTATGGCTAATTGAAGTTTCTCGTTATTCTTCTTATATGGTACACCTCTTTTCTTGATGATCTCAGCAACCGTACCAAACTCTTTTCAAAGGTAAATTCTCAAGACCTCTATTAAGTTTGTAGATTTCTTCAATGTTCATGTCCCTCTTTTTCGAGGGCTTCTTCTTCCTTGGATGATTAGTTGTGCCGGTAATTTTGCTACATCTTTTTTAAAATTCTTCCTTGAGGGACATGTCTAAGTGTTTGATACTCATCGAGAAAGTGAATAGGACGACGAGTATTTCTACTAGTGGTCAATGAGGGAAAGTCTTCTCTATTCCTATTTGAGGGAAAACCCTTTGTTATTCCTATCATTTTTGTTACTCTTTAATTTTTTATTGATTCTAGTCGGTGGTTTTTCTCTCCCAAGAAGGTACTCAGAGCTATTGTAATGTTGATTCACCTTATGAATCCTCTTCTCCCTCTCAAAAATTTCACAAACTGTGGGGTGATATTAGGACTAGGCGGCCGGTTGATCATATAGCCAGTAAATTATGGATATCTACAAGATATTTTAGGAGTACGAGGATCCAAAATTAGACGACGTTTGTTGTTACGATTGTAATAGGAAGTCTCATTAACTTCAATCTTCTTTACCATTCTTCTAACATCAACTAGTTTGCCTTCTAACATACTCCTGACATATCTAATCACAACTATTGACTTCAACTCATTAAGAATCATTGTAACTACCTTTGCACCACTACATCTACCGGCTTCCCTCAATTCTACACCACCTTCGAGCACATCTCCTAAATTAGTAATCAAATGATTCTTATTTAAGTATTACCTTTACTGGCTACTCTGCATCTAGGGTTTATGAATCCTTGGTGATATTGGTCAAATGGCTGTAGAAGCATCTTTCTTCATTGTTTTATGGTTTCTCCGGATGTAAACTTTCCCATAGAATCTTTGTCTTTCTTATGAATCTATCTAAAATTTAACCTGGCAAAAAAACATAAACCCCAATTTCGGAACTTAGGATTTTCAAGAAAAGAAATTGAAAATAGTTTAGCGATGTAGAATGAAAATTTAAAACTTAAAAGATAAAAGAAATTGATATAGATTACTGCCATCGATCGGAGAAGATGATCGGAAATGAAACTTACAAACAAAAAGAAGAAAAGAAGTAGAAGTTATCAGAGATGATTGATGGAGGTTTTGAGAGGATGATCGGAGAATAAATGGATGTAATCACAAAATTATCGACAATAGTTATGCGCTTGTATAAGTCCTCCAAGAGGTCAAGTATGCCATTTTACTTCTAGGGGGTGCTCCCCCATCGTGACAAACATTGTATTAGAGCATGAGGTTTATGAAAGTGGTTTTAGGTTCCAAGAGTTTCGTATTACCATGTCTAGTAGAGTCTCGTTCATCGGTTCTGAGTCACGACACATCTATGGGCGAAAGGCTATAGGACGATAGAGTTTCCCTTCTTCATCATTCTCATGTCGTGCTATAGAACATAACTCTATAAGATCTCTCTCTTATGTTTTATAGTCGGGTGGTCTTTTAAATGTGATTGCTTGGATGAGATGGTATCTCTATGCTTGAGGAAGAAAAGTTGAGTTTTGATAGATATTTTTGTTTTATGGTTTGATGAGTATATGTGAAGGTGAACTTTGGTTTATGTTGATATGATGTCCTTTTTGGCTATATAGGAGATCTATGTGAAATGGCATGTTATGTTGAGAAATGTATGTAATCATATGGTTAAGGAATGTTAGAGGTTGTTATGGTTAAAATGAGTCTCTTTTTGAAATGGTGTGTTGCTTTATGGATTTGTATGATGATAGTTCTATGATGTGGGTTAGACTTGAAATGCTTTAAGAAGTGTGTTAAAATGGCCAAAAATGCATCTTGCCTATATATATGTTTAATGGTTCAAATATTACCCTTTTTTATATGTGTGGTTCTTTATAGTTGCCTTGTTGGGATAAGAGTCTTTCGTATTGGCTTGATCCTAGAAGTGAGGGTAGCATGCTTATCTTTGTAGGGTGATGATGTGGATATGATTGACCTAGAAGTTACCTTACTATAAGGTTGAAGGAAAAGAAAGAGTCTTTACGGCTAAGTCTACTCTATTGTTTCCCCTAAGGTTGTCATGACCTTTGGTGTCTATGGTATAGTGGAGACCTTATGTGGCTGGGTAGTGATACGCTCAAACTTAAATCTCAAATAAGAAGTAAAGCCGTCGTATCAAGTAAAGAACCCAACTAATGAGGTTAGGATCGTTCCCACGAGGAAAATAGTTCGGACTTAACTTCAATCTATTATTACTACTATTTAGTCAATTATTTCCTTGAAACAATAAAAGGGGGGGTTTTACTTCTAAATGAATAAAAATAACTAGCAAAATTAAAGGAGACAATTAACAGATTCAAATGTTGGAGTTTAATCAATTAACAGACGTAACTAGCGTTTACGTGTTCCCCACAGGTTCCTAACTTGATATTTCTAACTATAACAATTCTTTCCAAGTATATTGCATGCAAAGTGATAAGTTATGTATTTCTAAATCCTTGGTTCGGCATCTAGAAAATTTCACTCCGCACCTTGGTCCGGCTACGTGTGTTGCTATACTAACCCTTACCTTTACCTCATATTAAACATCGTATTCGATATTTGACTAAGTTATTACCTCGTACCAATCAATACTAGCCTATTAGATAGTATACACTATATCTATGTTGATAATTCTTTTCCTATTATCTACCTCCTTGGTCCGGCAAGTAGCATTAAGCGAGTTCAAACGTTGGCCATCGTTAAAAAGACTTTGAGGCGAAAGAATTATCAACACATGCAAGACACTATTCTAGAATCGCTATTTTAGTTAGATTTTATCTTATTATTCGCCCATGGTTCCCACAACCTTAGCTATGGTGTTTAGTTACCCATAGTCATAATCACAATATTCAAATATGTAATATAAGAATTCATGCACTTACTTCAATGAGAAAGAATAAAATCCAAAAATTCACTTGATTAATCAACAAAATTACCAACAATCAATTACTGAAATTAATTGAAGACTTAAGATTCTCCAAAAGTGTAATAATAATCACAAAGTCTAATCCACAAAAGAATCTAAAATAACCAAGAGTCTAACTATAAGATATTCTAATCACCAAAGAGTCTAACCCCCAAAACGAGGTTTTTCAAACTATTTATAAAAAAACAAAAACCTAATCAAAGAAAAACTCTATTTGCTGAAAATATGTCAAAATGCGGCTGGGTCGACGGACCTCGTGATGGGTCGTTGTGGTCACGACGGGCCGTCATGGACTCCGTCGTCCCATACTTTGCAAATTCTTCTGTTGCTCTCTTCATTATCCTTGATGGTAGGTACAACGGATCGTCACAGGCACAATGGTCCGTCGAGGGTCTCCATTCCATAACACTTAAACTCTTGGAATTTGGGTACTAGGACTACTTCTCTGATCTTCATGACGAACCACTAGGACGGACCGTCATGGCTACGACGGTTCGTCACGCACTCCCTAACACCACACTTGGTCAGACTTCCTTCAGCAGATTCACTACGATGCCACCTACGGACCGTCATGGGCACGACGGACCGTCACAAGCTCTGTAGGTGGTACTTTTCTGCATTTTTTGCTCAAAAACCTCCGCATTCATCTTTTAGACTGATTTCCTGCAAATAAAGAGAAACTTACATAAAAATTAATACAAAAAGGCTTTTAGACACACACTAAACTTAAGGAAAAAGCATAAAAAATACCGTGAAACCACGGTATATCAACACTCTCAACTTAAATTCGTTGTTTGTCCTCAAGCGACGCACTATGACTCAATACAAAATCTTTGTACAATAGTATCCATGTTTTATTCGCAATCATTTGGCTATCAATCCGATTAGTCTCATCATATATATTCATGCTACCACTATTAGGCTTGAATTATGTTGAATCAGACCATGACACAGACTCACCAGGCACTAACACCTATCCTCTTCAATTTATCACCGAGGTGCTAATATTTTTGGTATTGCAACTAGTGTCCACACTTCAAAACAATATCCTCATTTTTCACACAATGATTTTAGTTTGAGTATAAGGATTACTTTTCAACACTCACTCTCAGAACAGATTCATAGCTCATTCATACATATTGCCATAAGCTTGCTTTTATTTTCAGTGCTTTAAGTTCGCTATATAACTTTTAGGATCACGATAGGTCTTTCTTAGCTTGTAACATAGGCTCTGGTTCAGGTAGGGTATATTTAGGTATACTTTAGTAACTTTTTTCCCTTTTTGACATATCGGCTAAACATACCACTTTTTATCATTTAATTTCGCCCAGTTTCTCATATTCTTTCACCTTGATATTTTCCCTTCTTTTTTCATTTGTGTAAGTGACTCTCTTCTTTTCTTGCTTGTATTTATTGTATTTTTTTAATTTCACTTTTCTTTTAACTGATTCTTGAGTCACTTTACTTTTGTTCTTTCACTCTCTTTTTTATTTCAACACCACTTTCCAGAGCATTCCTCATTATAACCACCCTCAACTCATGACTTTGCCACGATTTAAAATACACAATACACAAAGTTGGGACAGGGCTATAAAAAGGTTGTTTACTTCATTAGCCACCCTTAACTTATGCTTTTGGCATAAGCTGAGGTGCACATGTCCAAGGAGGGACAGGGACAACACATTATTCCCAGAAAAGATCAGTTGGGGTGAAAAAGAAAGGTCTACTTGAAGCTCAAATCATTTGGATCAAAGAAGATTAATTTCATTTGTTGTTTTTTTTTTGTTTTTTTTACTTAGGCTAAAAATGGGCTATATTGAACAAGGGCTTATGATCATTTCCTAATTGTCTATTACAACTTACTTTTAGCAGGACTAACTTAACAAGTTCTAGCTCAGTACAAATAGTGGACTATTCATATCTTCCTCACACTCACTTCGAATCTCATTACTCTACCAGATTATGAGACACCTAGTTCGAATTTTAGAGTTACGGTCATGCAGTGGTGTATCTCTATGTCATGCTTAGACCACAGATTTATCAATTACTATGCCTAGTCATGCATCATTTTCATTTGATCAGGATATAATTTTAGCCATCATGCTTCAGAGTTAAACTATGTACACAAGATATAGACATGTCGGTTCAACAGTAAAAATATTCACTCTTGAGGAAAAAGAACACAGGCAAGAAAACCCCAAAAGAGGATAGTGAATTCGGCTACTCAGACTTCACCCTAGCACTCACTTTCCATTGACCCCACCCCCAACAAAAAGACATGCAATTGTCCCCAATGCATAAAAATGTTGAAATACGTGAGTGGTAGGTAAAGCAAACCTGGGGTGAAAGCGCCGACGATCAGCAAGCTGGTGGGTCCGGTTCCACGAAACCCACTACCTCTGTATTCTGGACACCCTCAGTAGTGTCCTCATCAGCAATAGCACTATCACTAGTTCCTCCCTCTATCTCCACATTTCTGGAGGTAGATGCCCCAGCAGCAAACTCCACAGCCCTCATCCGACGCGCATCCTCATCAGCAAGCGAGGCGCTCCTCGCAGACTCTATCTCACGGCGCTCCTTCTTCCGTGATCCAGCCTCATCCTCCTCTCTACCCCTAGGCTTCTTTTCATGCTCTCGAGGGGGAGGTTGTTGAATCTCAGAAGTGGCGAATAAGGTCGCCATCACTGTGTCCTCAACAAGCTCTGTAGAAGGGGCCTCAGACTCAGGCACCCTAGCCTCTAAGATCATATGGATGTCTGCGCGAAGACTCTCAACCGCAGCCTTAAGGGTCGACACATCCACCTGAGGGGCTAGCCAGGCTAGAACCCGCAACTCAAAAGCGTAAAAGCGCTAATGAACCTCAGCGATCTTCCGATCTATGTGGTGGACCATTCTCCGCTCCAAGCGCTCTTCTACCTCAACAATAGACCTTTGCATCCAAGGATGGATGTGATGCAGAAGTGTAGCCATCTGTGCCTCTAGTTTCTGGACCCTAGCAAGCAGGACCAGAGCAGGGAAAGGGGCTGAGCGAGAGGAGCTCGGGGCAGTGCTACTACCCGGGATAGACTCGACCAGGGTAGTGTCACTGGAAGCAGCCTGCGTAGCCGTGCGAGCCTGTTCTACCGTAGTAGCCAGATTGTCACCAAGTGGAGGCAACTCTGGACGGGGCCCTCTGCGTGGAACCAACTTTTTGGCCTCATCCCTGATGAGGCCGATATCAACAGTGCCCATCGCAGTCTTGAGCTGATCAATATGCTAGATGGGCACACCTGCGTACATGCATAAAGAAAATATGATGCACGGGAAAGTGTAAATAGTTGTGACCTTAAAAGCCCTCTCGTGCATGACCTCCTGTAGAAGCCAACCAAAGTCCATCTCAAACCCGGCTATCATCGACGCCATCACTACTGCACGATCCCATGTGAGGCAGTGGCGGACAATCAACCATAAGAACTTAGCCGTGAAGGCTAGGTTAGCCTTCTTGATGGATCCCTTCGAGTCGTTTACCTAGTAAGCACTCTCTCCATCAACAGACAAGTGCAGGTCCATCCACATCTTGGTGGTCTCTCTTAGCAATGGCTCTTGCAAGAATTGGCCATCTTTGACAATTTGCCACCGGTAGTCAAACTCGGCGGTGATAGGGGTCTGGTTGGCATCAACATCCTTGCCGTATAGATACCGGTGGATGGTAGACAGGAAGATATCAACCTGAATGCCACGTACTCGTACATGCTCCAGTGGGGCCTTTTTGTGGGGTAGCCCGCCTATCAATATGTTATCTAAGAATAGCCACGTAGGAGGCGTAGAACTCGCGGACAAACTCTTCACTATAACGGCCCAACGAACGCGTTGTCCACTCCTGTCGATGACTGATGAAGAGATTGTGGATCTCTGGCATAGTCGAGAGACTTCCCGTAAACACCCGACTCTCTAATGTAAGGGTCTGTGTCATGACTCCTTTGTCATTTAGAAACTTTGCGTCTGAATAAACTTGATACTACTCATCGACACACCACCGATTGGTTGGTCGGCAACCGAGGTGAGAGCATGAGTCGGTGAAGTGTGGATTCAGAACTGTCAGCCGCATCGGACAAGGCAGACTGTGCAGCTGTGGCGGGTGCAGGGACCTCAGCAGATCCGGAGGCTTCCTTCGACCACGAAACTTCTAAGGATCCTGATGTTCCTTCTTCATGAGTAGCTGACCCAGAAGGTGTGCCGGTCAGTGTGTGCTCCTCATCAGATTGGGAGGCAGTGACTACGCCGGATGCCACCTTTTTGGGTGTGGCTCTGGCAGCACGTGCAGCTCGGGATGGGGTGGAAGTGCTTAGGGGCACGTACTCGGGGTCACTCTCATCATCAGAGATAATGACCAAGCGGGCATATGGGACGACAGACTTCGATTGCCCACGTGCGTAGACTCGATCTTGTTTTTGTGCCATAGCAGATAATACTCGTAAAGAATCAATATTAGTACTAGAAAGAGAAACAAAGACAAACAAAATGACACAAAATAAAAAATGAGTTAAGATTTAAGGACATTTCTATAGTAACAGTGAAACACGATGAACCAGGTGACGGCTCGTCGTGAGTACGACGGACCATCATGGGGTCCGTCATGTATTACTTAAACTATGTTTATGTGGAGACCCGTGAAGGAAAGTCTCTAACAGTTATGATGGATAAGCAGGACGGACCGTTGTGATGATGATGGTCCATCGTCGATGTCCGTCATGGGACACTTGGAAAAATTATGGAGACCCTTAGGAGAGGCGTCTCTGGCCGTCATGACGGTTATGCAGAACGGACCGTCGAGGGTGTGACGGTCCATCATAGATCTCCGTAAGAGGACGCTTGGAAAAAGTTGGAGACCCTTAGAAAAGGGGTCTCTTACCGCCATGACGGTTATGCAGGATGGACCGTCGAGGGTATGACTGTCCGTCATAGATGTCCGTAACAGGACACTTAGAAAAAGTGAGAGACCCTTAGGAATAGGGTCTCTAACAACCAGAACGGTTGTGCAACACGGACCATCATGGGAACGATGGTCCGTCGCATATGTGCGTTAGGGGACACTTGGAGAAAATGGACAGTGGGGTGCTGGGGATGTTTTGACGGACCCTACGAAGGTCCATCGTGGGTACGACGATCCATCATCGAGGTCTCATTCTGTCATTCAGTGACAGAACTGGGGATGCCATAATCATCCCCTATGACCCAAATGGAATTTTTAGTGTTTAAACCTACATGTGTCTAACCCAAATACCTAGTAAACTAGCAAAGCTAAAGCACTTATTTCTAGAGTTTGAACAATGCAACCTAGGTCAGAAAGAATATGTATTAAAGAATGAACCCATCAATAATAAATAGGCTAATACTAATTGATAAACAAAAATGCAATGTAAATGGGTAGAAATCAGAGACACATACCTGAGAATTTTGAGAAAAACAAGCGAAGAAGGTACTGGGGTTTACGTGTTCCCCACAGGTTCCTAACTTGATAATTCTAACTATAACAATTCTTACCTAGTATCTTGCATGCAAAGGGATAAGTTATGTATTTCTAAATCCTTGGTGCGGCATCTAGAAAATTTGACTCAGCACCTTGGTCCGGCTATGTGTGTTGCTATACTAACCCTTACCTTTACCTCATATTAAGCATCGTATTCGATATTTGACTAAGTTATTACCTTGTACAATTCAATAGTAGCCTATTATATAGTATACACTAAATCTATGTTGATAATTCTTTTCCTATTATCTACCTCCTTGGTCCGGCAAGTAGGAAGAAGGCGAGTTCTAACGTTGGCCATCCGTTAAAAAGACTTCTAAGCGAAAGAATTATCAATACATGCAAGACACTATTCTAGAATTGTTATTTTAGTTAGATTTTATCTTATTATTCGCCCATGGTTCCCACAACCCTAGTTATGGAGTTTAGTTACCCATAGTTATAATCACAATATTCAAATATGTAATATAAGAATTCATGCACTTACTTCAATAAAAAAGAATAAAATCCAGAAATTCACTTGATTAATCAACAAAATCACGAACAATCAATTATTGAAATTAATCGAAGACTAAAGATTCTCCATAAGTGTAATAATAATCACAAAGTCTAATCCACAAAAGAAGCTAAAATAACCAAGAGCCTAACTATAAGAGAGTCTAATCACCAAAGAGTCTAACCCCAAAAACGAGGTTTTTCTAACTATTTATACAAAAATAGAAACCTAATCAAAGAAGGACTCTATTTGCTAAAAATCTGTCAAAACGCTGTTGGGTCGACGGACCTCGCGAAGGATCGTCGTGGTCACTACGGGCCGTCATGGACTCTGTCATCCCATACTTTGCAAATTCTTCTGTTGCTCTCTTCATTATCCTCGACGGCAGGTATCACGGATCGTCACAGGCACAACAGTCCGTCGAGGATCTCCGTTCCATAACACTTGAACTCTTGGAATTTTGGTACTGGGACTACTTCTCTGATCTTCATGACGAACCAGCAGGCCGGACCGTCGTGGCTACGACGGTCCGTCATGCACATCGTAACCCCGCACTTGGTCAGACTTTCCCATCTTCCTTCAGCAGCTTCACTACGATGCCACCTACGCAATGTCATGGGCATGAATGACGGTCAAAAGCTCCATAGGTGGTACTTTTCTACATTTCATTCTCAAAAACCTCTACGTTCATCTTTTAGACAGATTTCCTGCAAATAAAGAGAATCTTACAGAAAAATTAATATAAAAAGGCTTTTGGACACACACAATTAACTTAAGGAAAAAGCATTAAAAATACCATGAAACCACGGTATATCAGGTAGCACGACCTAATTTGTGTGTTATGGACTTCCTTTGGGTGTTAGGCCTAGAGGGATGGTTATGATTGAGTTAGTAGGCTCTTTGATGTGAGATTTGGAGTGAAAACCTTAATGATGTTAAATCTTTTTGAGTGAAGAGTATGAAAGGTTGGTTTTGACTTTTCTTGACCTTGGTGTTTAAAGGGGAGAGGTGAATAGGCATACCATAAGTGGGGGGTAGTTTCCCTAGATAGTATGATTTTAAATGCCTTTGATGTCCCTATGTTAAGTTATTGTAAAAAAAATTTAGGGTGGTAATCACTATTAGGTGATGGTGATGAAGGTAGATAAGTTTAGATCCTCTTAAGGTTGGGGTAAGTTGCTCTAAATTGGGTTTACCCTAAGTGGGGGATGGTGATGGGAGTAGTAAGATTGTAGACATTTCTATCTTGTCCTTTTGTTCTTACTTGAGCTTGAAACTAATGAGTTCCTAGAAACTTGTTCATGATAGGAGTCTTGCATTAAAGTATGAGTTGCATGATCTCCCTATGTTTTGTATGTCTTAATTGACACTATGTTAAGCATGTTTTGAAGACTATAAAGTGCATGAAAAAGGAATTTTGATCAAATTCATGTTTTCTCATGTTGATTGTGCATCTTGATATGCTAGTTGTGCATCTAACTTCATGATATAATGTAAGAAACATGATTGTAGTCACTTTTGATGTTTAAGGTTTAGCCTTATAATGAGAAATTGAGCCTCTTTAAAAAATGAAAAATGTTGAGTCTATTGAAAATTGTATGGTTTTTATGTTTGAAAAGCATGATTGTAGGCTCATTCTTGAAAAGTGAAGACGTGTTTAGCCATTGTTCTTGTGTGTACCTATAAATTTTAATTTTCCCTAAATGAAGCATGTTTATGAAAGCTAGTGTTATGCTAGAAATTAAAATTTTGGTGAAATGGCTTCCTATTGTTGTGATGTGTGTGGTGTGAATTACCATTTTGACCTTATTAGGGAGAAAGTTTGAGCATGCTATGGTTAAAAGTTGAGGAATTCTCATTTTTACAGTAAATTGACCCTTGTACCTTGTTTCAGTGTGAACTCAAGAGACTTGTGAGTGTGTTAAGGAGAAGTACAATCCTCCCTAAACATAACTAAACATGGTATGGTTGAGTATGACCCTCATGTCAGTATTCCTAACTAATAAGAACCCATTGTTGATTCACTTGACTCAAGTCTATGTGTATTGAAGTATGAGTGCATATTTGCTTCTTGAGAGTTGTTGAATCTGCCTATGTGTGATCATATATGATGAAATTTTAATAAAATCATGTTATTATTAGGAGAAGGATGTTCCTCCTATGAACATGGGAAGTTCCTAAGTGTTTGATGCATTAAGCATGAGCGAGTGAAAGTGTGGCTTCCTTGTGTTGCATTGAGTGCTAAGTGGTGTAAAGTTTATTTTACATTTAAGTTTGGTGCATTGACTTCTATGTGATGATGTTATGAATATTGTGACATTCTCTATGATTCATTGAAGTCCTTGTTGTAATTAAAGTGTTCCAAGTGTCATTCGAGTGTCATTCGAGGACGAATGTCCCCAAGTGGGGGATATTGTAAGACCTCTAAAAGAATGAGTTAGGGTGTATAGATCATCACATGTGCTTATAAGATTTTTTAACATGTTAATTAAGTGTTTTAAATAATGTATGATTGATTTGAATTCATTTGGAAGTAAAACGTCCACAAACGTCCAAGACGTTTGAAAGTTAGCCCTTGAGACATGCATGTGCGACTTGAATGTGCCTAGCATATTTGGATGTATTGCGAGTGTTTGTTTTGGGTGAAACTGATGTAGAATATCCTTGAGATTTTAAGGTGTTTATTAACATTGGAAACGTCCGGGTACGACTACCCAAGGGCCCTGCAAAAGGCTCTCAAGGAGGACTCATAGTCTGCCTAGACACTGCCATGGTAGTGTCTACCAACGACCCTCAGTCGACGGCCAGTAGATTCACCTACGCCCCGTTAATGGTGAGGCATCGATTGGAACTTAGCTTGGTGAAGGATCAAGGCAGTTGAAAAGCCCCAGACCCAAACGACGGCCTGCAGTATGGTCCGTCAATGGACCTATTGGGCGTCGATGGTTCCGTTGATGCAGGCTGTGTCAAAACTAGAAGGCAGCGGTTTTCATTAAGGGGTGAACGGGAAATTCAACCCATGTACTAATCTGACCGTAGGTGGTTTATTTGGTTGTGTTTTTTTTGGTGTATTTAGTTGGTTAAAAATGTTATAACCCCATTCCCAATTCATTCTTCAAATTAGACTCTTCCCTCTCAAAAAGAAACCTCTCTAGAAACCTCCATTGGAGATTAAGCTCACGAACAACCATTCTGAAGGAGGATTCTCAAGATTTCTTCATAAATTTTTAGTGTTTTTCTTCTACAATGAGGTATGGTGATCCTTCATCTCTAGATAATCTTTCATCTAGAGAGTTCATTTCAAAGCTTTCAAAGAAAGTTCATAATCAAACTTCTTATCTTTCAATCTAGCCATCGTTCTTTCTCCGATTGATTTCAAAAGCAAGATTATGATGAATTATTGATTATATGTTGATTTTAAAGTGAATTTCAATCCAATTCCAAGTTGAACCCATGATCTCTCTTGAACTCGATTTAGCCTATGTATGGGCTTTTTGATCTTGATCTTATGTAATTCGAATTGTGATTCAATTATGTTCAAATGCTTATAACTACTGCCTAGTATGTGTATTGATGGTGAATTGTTGATGAGTGATCCATGTGAATCAAGGTTTGAAGGTCTGAATAAGACAAACCTATAATGTAGTATCTTGTGGTCTTGATGCTTGAATGATTGTTATGTGATTCAATTATGATGAAATGTCTTAGCTGCTGCCTACATTGTAATGTGATGATAAATTAGGTGTAATTAAACCAATGTGAATAAATACAATTGAATTGGTAAGATTGATCTAGGCTTTTCTAACCTACAGACTGATAATTTAATGTACATGACGTGATCTCTATTCTAGGGTAGATGAAGCATGATTTAGTTTAAGTATTTATCTCTTTAGATACTGCCCTACATGTATATTGTTGATGAATTATGATTGATGATCAAGGCAAGGGAAATTGGGGAGTGATTTATGTTTTATACTTTCTAGTGAATTGGTGATGTAGTGTACTTGTTAGTAGCATGATCTTGTAGTGGATTATGTATGATTTCATTCATGTAAAATTACATTTAGATACTTCCCTATACTTGAATTGTTGATTAAAAAGAGTATTGATCCTTGTATTTACCTGGTATGGTCCACTTATGGTGGCGGTGTTTAATTCTTGTCAATAAATATGTGTTGATTATGGCCTTGAACGCGACTTGATTTTATATGAGTGTATGGTTATGATTATCACACTATGTGAAGCCTATGCCTAGTTTCCTATTCTAGCTATGATCTATGTTGTATTGCTAATGTTATGAGCATGTGAATGGTTATGTTAGGGTTATGTATAGGTGATTCTATTGATGAGTTATAATAGTTAATGACCCCTTACCTACATACCCCTATATGAAAGTGCGATTAGCTATACTTAAGAGTCTTAACTGCAAGTATTCAAGTTATGTTGTCTCCTATGCTAGTATGTTTTGTGTGGTCTATGCTTGGTTATGAATTGTGGTCCTAAGAGGGTGGTTGCCTCAAAGTGTTGTTGATAGACATTATGTGATCACGTTTGCCAATGTACACACACTCACACATTATGTATGCTTACAAGTAGTATAGGTTCATGGTGTCTAATGAAAAGGTATTCTCATATGAACTAATGTCTACTACTATGCATATAAAGTTTATTTCTATGGAAGTATGTTATGTATACCTTAACTAGGATATCTTGATAGGTTTACTAGTACGGGAAATGGTATGGGACCATGTCCATGCATTGCACATGTGTGTCTTGATAGGATAGTTCCTAGGTTTTGTGTTCTATGTACATGAATGTAAATGCATGATCATGTTAATGTATGAATATGTGTGGTGTTAATGTGTTATGTGAAAGAATTGCTCGCATATATGTATACACTCACACATATATAATAATCTAGTCAATTGAGGGCCTTGAAAAGTGTTCTCAAGTGTACCCTAAACTCGACAGGTGCTTGAATATGCTATGTCCATGTGAAAGGGTTTCTCACATGATATAGGTTAATGAACACTCATATATGACCTATGAGTTAAGCATATGATGAGTCAATATCCTAAGCCTAATTTTATAGAGAAATTTTAATAAATGTTTTTCAATAAAGGGAACTTACCCTAGCACTGAGTGAAATTGAAGATGAGGGTCACACCTTCCCAATATAAGGAGGTAGGGCGCACCATAGTCCTCATGAGGTGGTTAGCTTCATATCTCAAAGGGCATAGAGTCATATTTCCATGTATGCCTCCAAGTTCCGTAACTATGCTTGCCCCATAGGATCTAGCTAGTGATTTCACTTAGTATGGTAACATGTGTTAATATTCTACTTTGGCTAAGTGGTAAGCTCTACAACACAAAATTCCATTTTAGCACTCATGGTCTTAGCGTCAGTTAAGGCTATAGTTTCTCTAAAGTAAAATGGAAAATGGAAGTAAATGACTAGGACACTAACTAGGATGACCTAAGGGAGGTCTAGGGTGAGAGTAATGAACTTACCTATGCATTGCGCAAGTAGTTCTTGAGGGAAATTCTAGGAAGGTGTTCTAATGCATGTGACTATGTTTATGTTCTTTATGCATGACATTGTAGTGTTGTCTACTTGTTGTAATGAAATGCATGGTATGAGTCTACATGATGTGGTCTTGTCCTTACATGCATAATGTTGGTCCTAATGATTATATGATGAAGGTTTTGCTTGGAATGAATGAAGTTGTCTATGTTTGTCATGTTAATGTGGTCATGCTTGGAATGAATGAAGTTGTCTATGCTTGTCATGTTAATGTATAAAGTGAATGTTAAGGATTGTGGTCTCATGATAGGTTTACTAAGTATGTGTAAGGTTATGGGGCTTCACATGTGCATTGCACTAGTAGAATTTTATTGCGAGTGTGAGTAAGGTCTTATAATGTTCTATTTGAAGTAAATTTAGTATATGTGCATAATGACTAGAGCTTACTGTAATGTCATTAGGTTCTTGGCTTAAATGTGTTTGTGATGTACTATACTTCTATGATGGTATGTGATGGCTTATGTAAGGTGTATGTATGAATTATTTGTGGCCTTAAGGTGATACATTGCACCAAGTATCACTCGAGGGTTACTTGGGAGGTTAATGAGTTAAAGAAAAGATGTTCACTGAAAAGAGAAAAATGCTTATTGTACAGTATGAGGAGGTTATTGTGCATTCATTTAGATTGGCTCTTTTTGCTTGTTTTCAAAGGTTTTTATGCATTACTATCATACTTAGTGCATTTTTTGTATTAATCCATATTTCTTCTACATTTTGCAATAAGTGTAGGGTTTGGCGATATCAACTTCAATCCTCGTGGCTAGTATCGTAATACATCAGGAAGAAGAATTTTTGTGAGTCCTCTTAGTATTCGAGGGGGTACTTCTTGGTCGTGATACTTCATCTTCAGGACATCTTTCTTTTTCAATTTTTTGACTGAAGTTGAGGAGGTAAATCCTCAAAATCATCATCAATTTCCATGATTTTCTTTGGCATAGATGCAAAATCAA
The DNA here is from genome assembly GCA_027704785.1 of Solanum chmielewskii. NCBI lineage: Eukaryota > Viridiplantae > Streptophyta > Magnoliopsida > Solanales > Solanaceae > Solanum > Solanum chmielewskii. Next base: position 34,467,405 of record JAKWIX010000320.1, read on the forward strand.
CACATCTTCTCTTTATCACATTTTTTACCTTGCGATAAACATGCAATCTCTCATCTTGTTCTTCTAACCCGCTACTTGTGAAATTCCAAATTAAAATTGGGTCTGTCATTTACTTCATTAGTAAATACGCAATGAATGACTAAGGAACGTCACCACTTAGGGCACTTCCCTATTGAATTGCCTTTGCGGGACTTCTTGCCTCGTCAATTTTTAGAGTTTCTTTAACAAAAGGGTTATTAGGAAGACTACAACTTAGGTATTTCGTAAAACTATATACATCCCACATGATAACAAAAAAATATGCAAAAAGCAAAATAGACTATACATATTCAGCATACAAAAAAGTCGACTCGCATAAAAAAAGAGAGTCAATGGGTCAGATTGGCACCTGGGAACTGATACATTTATTGAAAGGGTTTGAGGGGTTTGAGTATCCCATTATGTACATACCACTTACACCTGAAAGATGAACAAGTGTGAGGAATACGTAGAAGAAAAGAAGAAGGTCAAGAGTCTACTAAAAGGATTGAAGTAGACACAAAAGACGGAGGACCTTATAAGATCATCAAAAAAGGAGATAATCCTTATCCTCTTGACAACACAGTTGAAAATGGCAGAAAATCTGGTGAGGACGCAACTAAAAGAACAACATAGATTAGAGGTATGTACTTACTCTAATAGCTGATGGAAAAGATGAAGACCCATGAAGGTGAATATTGATCATCAAAAACAGGAGGAAATGGATTTGGGAGGACCAGTAAGTGAACATTCTTCAACAGAGGAGCGGCGGAAATATAAAATGGGAAGAGTTTTTTTATTAGGAAACCCTACTCTACTGATATGTAAAGTATCAGCTAATTGTTAGGCTGGGCTTTGTTTCGATACCACAGATTTTATTTTATTTATTTTAGTGTTGTGAGGCGTTTCCTTGGGTTGGGATATGCCCGTGGATATATAAGATTGTGTCATGTTGACTATTCATAAAATCCCAAAAGTTTGATTGTTGGGTTGGGCTTTGTTTTGATACAACCCTTTTTGCTAAGTTGAAATTTCTTTAAACAAAATTGTTTTAAGTGGGTATTGCTAAAAGTTGACAAAAATGGTGATGAAACAGAAGTATATTCAAGAGATTTTAATAATTAAAACTTCAAACATATAGATTTGAAGTAGGATTTGCTAAAGTCTAACTTTAGATAGGACAAATCAACCAATAAGAGAATCTTGATTTCGGTAAATAGCTAGAACGTGGAGCACGAACAACAGGGTAGACCAATAAATAGAATGATAAGTGAGCTATGTTGCAACAATCTCTCACTGATATTTAGAGAAAGAAAGACTAGCAAACTAACAACCCAAAATTGAGATGAGCAATCAATGTAACTAAATGAAACTTGACAACATTGAACTTGTATGTATGACAGAAGGTTTCAACCATCTTCAGAAGCATAAAGACTAGTGCTACAGGATAGAAAACCATTAGACAAGGACATACAGACAGGAGATGATGGCTAGCAATTCTTTTCATTACGTCAGCACAGACATGAAAATTCTAATTCAATACTTTGGCATGCATTAGGATTTGTCGGTTGATCATATTTTCAATCTTTTGAATTTAAATTATAATTGATTGACGCAAGCAGGGATAAATTTTTCAGGAAGCTAGAGAAGTCAATATAATTAGAGACCAAAGAGAACATGCCAAATGAAATAGAGATTGCAGTCAAACCTTCTGTCTAGCAAGTTAATATCCCTAGAGAAAGGGTGTTGTTTCACCTGCATAAGAATTACGTTCAATTTTTAGATGAATTCCAACTTAAAAGAATGAATAGAACTATGTTATCATATCAATGATACAATGGAAAAATATTGTTACCTCGGAGGATCCTTATTGAACATGCCAAATGGAAGTTTCACAACCCTAGCTAACTCATCTCATTTAATATGGTGGATGCACTTCATTTAATTCGTGTAGAATTGCTTGTTGTGGCTAACTAGGTTGTCAAGACAGTTTCTCTAAGTATACTCCTTCACCTTTTTACAATATATCCTCTTATTTTTGGATATCCTTATCGCACTTTACCTCTTCTATAGTTGTTTTTACTGTATATATTTGGATCAGAGACTTTCAATGAGCTCCTGGCTTTCATAACTGTCCTTTTACTTCTGTTTTGGCCGCACTAGTCTTTATTTTGTGTTCAAAAATGGTTCTCAGTATTTGTACTTATTTAATATTTTTGTGTTTTGGCGGTGTTTTTTGTATATCTTGTTTATCATTCCCTCTTTTACTTCTTATATTTGTTTTCACATTCGTCTCTCTTGCATCATAGATCATTACTCCTTGTTCTAGGATATAATGTTGGCTTTCTTACTAATAGAATGTTGTAGGTGTCATCTTGACTTGAGATTCCAGATCATGATAGTGAAGGCATGCTTTTTTCTGAAAAGGATCGAGAAGATGAATAGAGAGAAAAATTAGGGTGTGGGCTAGGTATGAAGGAAATATGAGTCAAAGAATTTGGTTTCATTATGATTTAATGGGAAAAATGTATCATAAATGGTTTGAGGGAACTGACCCTTTTTAACATATTTTATCAAACTGAACATGACTCGAAACCAATTCAAATTTGATAAGACAAAAATAAGATAAATCAAGTACTCAATCAATTTAATGAGCTTCTCAATTTCAATAATATAAAATAGTAGTAATTTGATATAAAAGTATTTTCAAATAAATAGACTAATTATACCATTAAATTGTAACAATTTATTATGATAAAATAATTTCCCAAATATTTGTAAAGGTAGATATTGTATACATCTATATAACATATGTAATAAAGATACACCTCAACTTTGTTATTTGGAGCTGATATACCCCTCGTTAATAGATTCTTTTACGTTTTAAAAAATAAAATGTGATATTTTACAATCGTAGATAGTTATCGATTTAACTAAAACTTTAAATACATTTTCTATATTACATTATTAAAAGAAATCAGCCATCAGCAAAATAAGCTATAATAATAATAATAATAATAATAATGATAATAATAATAATAATAATAATAATAATAATAAATAATAATAATAATGACGATAATAATGATGATAATAACAATAACAATAAAAATAATACTAATAATAATTATTATTATTATATAATAAAATAATAATAATAATATAAAAAATATATTTTTAAATATTAAAATTAATAACAGGTAATAGAATTATATATAAATTTCTATTTTATTTTTAATAATAACTTTAAATTTTGAATATGTAACGTGTGTGATTTCCATTTTTGGAAATATATTTTTAATCATCTTTCCACAAAGCTTCTTATTTATTATTATTATTATTATTATTATTATTATTATTATTATTATTATTATTATTATTAATAATAATAATAATAATAATATGACCAATTGTAGATAATAATAATAATAAAAAAATCATTTAAATCTTTATTTTTTCTTATAAAATATGATTTATTAATTATTAATTACATGCAATTATATCAAATATTAAACTAAAAATTTAAAATACAAGATGGAAATTTAAATGCATTGTTTAACCGTTTTTAAAAACCATATAAAAAAGTATTTTAAAAAAAAAGATAAAAAATAAATAAAATATATCTATAAAAACTTACTAAGCTCACGTAAAGATATTTAAATAAAGGATAATCAAAAAATTTAAACAAAATAAATTTAAAATCTTTAAAATAAGAAAAAGCAAATGTGAAAACATAAAATTAATAACTGAAAAATATAATTTGTGCAAATATGTAACCACTTCTTATTTTTGAATCTATATATGTATATTTAAAAAAATTAAAAGACAATCACCTACCATTCATCCATTGATTCCTTCATTTTATAAATATGTTTTTTTTTTCAGGAAAAATATTTATTGATTTTCCTAGACATTTTTTTGACCCATTTTGTTGATTAGTGAAAATCATATTTTATTTGCTTGAATATGTCAGATCCAGTAAGTTTTTATGTTTAGTGTTGGTATGTTTTCGATAAATTAAATATCAAATTGTACATTTTTCTTGATTCTATATTTGCCTTTTGCAATGTTATAATATTTTTTCCCTTTTGAATTACATAATTCTCTAAAATGTTATTTACCCTCTTTGTTCAAACATTATCTGAAGGCACTTTTAGTACAGAGTTTTTGTAGCTTAAGAATTATTTTTGAAAGAAACCTATAAGCTATAATAATAATAATAATAATAATAATAATAATAATAATAATAATAATAATAATAATTTATATTAATAATTTATTATTGTTATTATTATTATTATTATTATTATGTATCTATATATATTAAGAGAAGCAAAAAGTCTATACTATTAAAATTAGTTTTATGTAGTTGATTTAAATAATATATTATAGAAGTTAAAATTGTTCGAGGGAAATGGACAGTTACCTTTTTCCCATTTTTTAATAATAAATTATATCTATACAATATGCAAATAAAAGAAACAATAGAAAAATAATCGAATAATAAATAAATTTAAAATGATTTAAAAACAGAAGAAGTTAAAAACCGTGGTTTTTCATAAGAAAACGGAATTTATTGATTAGTAAGATTAATCTAAAATCTAAAAATAAAAATAAGATAAGAAACTAAAAAAAATACTAAACATAATAAGTAAATTTGAAATTTGAAAACTTATTTAATAAGGCAGAATTTAAAATTGTTAGTCGGAAATGGGTATATATTACTTTTCTTTTAAAAAAAATTATTAAATTCTATTCATACAACATTTCCTATTTAATAAAAGAAAGAATAAAATAATAATCTAATAATAAATAAATTTGATAATTACATATATTATTTTTTAAAAAAAGGATGTTAAAACAGTGGATTTTTGTAAGAAAGCAGAATTTATTTATTAGTAAAATTAAACTAAAATAAAATTAAAATTAAATAAAGAACTAAAAATATAATAAGCAATTTTAAAATTGAATAAAAAAATACTAAAGATAATACTACATTTATTGATTAGTAAAATTGATTAAATTAAAACATCAAAAAATGTCCACGTGTTAGCACCACAAAAAAAAACTATGATTATTATTTAAAAAGTCAATTAAAAGATTGATGGTAGAAAAATAATAATTACCATTAAAAATATTCATATACTTCTTTTTTCAAAAATAGTTAAAACGATTAATCAGTAGTAGGTGGTAGAAATGGTGGTAATTTCTTTCATTCATTTACGAAATTTTTCTATATATATCTAAAAAAAACATTTAAAAAAACATAAATGAAAAACAATTTTTAAAAATTATTTGCGTTGAAAACTGATTTGATTTTTTTTTAAATGATAATAATTTGGATATATATATATATATATATATATATATATATATATATTATATATATATATATATGAGAAGAGAAAAGTGACATGTGTTAGAACTACAAAATTTAACAATTTCAAAATTCAAAATATTATTTCAATTTAATTAATATTTAATTTAAAATTTACTAAAAATAAATAAAAAGAAGTAACCAACTAAATCATTCTTTGTTTTTTATTTCCTAAAATTAAAATTGGTTAATGTTTTTTTAATTTGAATTTAAAACATTTAAACAAGAAAACTAAAAAAAAAATTGATAAGGACAACCCATTATTACTTTCAATATTTATTTTTTCAAGAAAAAAATAAATATATAAAAATTAAGAATTGATTAACAGAAAATTTGTATTTAAAATAATCATCATCATTATCATAATAATAATAATAATAATATTTCCACAACATCTAATCAAATAAATCTACTTATCTACCTAAAGAAATTATTATTAGAATATTTATTAGATAAAAATAGTAACATAGAATAAAGTCAAAAATTCAAAATTATTTTTATCTTAAAATGGATAAAAGAGGATTTTCAATCACTGTATATAATTGTTGAGGGAAAACTGATATATGCCAACATCATAAAAATTAGAAATATTTTTATATTTAAAAACATAAAGTAAAAGAGAAAAAAAGATCAAAATTAAAAGAAGAAAAAAAACGAGAAAAACTGTTAATAAGGAATACGGATATAATTCATGAAATTCAAACTTAGATCAAACTCCAATTATTATTATGAAATTTAAGTTCAAAATAAATAAAATCAAAATATCAAACTACTTTGAACATAATATTGAGAATGAAATGTTGAAACTGCTTAAAATATTATTATTTTCCCTTCTCTTTTCAATTAATAGATGTTTGTTATTTTATTTTTAAAAAAGAATTTAAAAAAAAAGGAGGAAAAAATCACAAACATAACTGACGACAACATTTAAAAAAATAGATGTACACTAATAAATAATAATGGAACAAATACGTGAAAAAACGATAAAGTATTTTATTATTAATTTTTTTCTACAAATTGATATTCATTATTTTATTTTTTTAAAAAAAAGAAGAAGATAAAACCCTACAAAAATTAACTAACCACAATATTCTCAAGAATTATCCAGAAAAAAAAAGAAGTAAAGATTTCATCTTCTTTAAAAATTCATGATAGTGTAATTTGTTTTATGAAAATTGTATATAATAGCAAACTAATAATTTAAAATAAATGGAGTAGCTAAGATTTGATTTAATTGTGTTCCATAGCAAACGTTTGCAAAAAATTGCCAAATGCCTCTCTCCCAAATATCTCGCTCGCCACTTTCTTCCAATCTCTCGCTCGCTTCCTCACTTTTTATACAAACACAAGTGTATAAAAAAAATTTCTAATTGTATAAAGCAGAGAAAATTGTATAAATACATATATTTTTGTTCCCTCTCTCCCCTCTTCCAGATCTCGCTCGCCACTCTCTCAAATGTCGCTCGCCACCCTTGCCTTTCTCACTTATACAAACAGAAGTGAAATGTATAAATTGTGTTTCCGTTTGTATAAAGCGTGAGAAAATTGTATATACACATGCAAGTACATATATTTTCATCCTATACACTTATAGTTATACAATAAAAATACTCCCCTGCCCAGTTTCTTTTGCCTTTCTCTCTTTCTCGTTTTATACAATTTTCAAATTGTATCTAATTTCTCTCTTTTTCGTTTTATACAATTCGATTCAATTGTATATTCCTTATCAAGTTTCTTTTGTCTTTCTCTCTTTCTCATTTTATACAAATTCAAATTGTATATAATCGTTCTATACACTTATAATAATACAATTCGTTTTATACACTTCGTTTTTATACAGTTCTCTGCCCAAGTGTCTTTCTCTTTCTTGTTTTATACACTTCGTTTTATACAATTTGCTTCAACTGTATAAGTATAGCGAATTATACAGTTTCTATGTTTGATATAAAGCGCAATTATGCAAACTTTGCTATAGTATACAAATATAATTTTTTTATTTGCTATATGTGAAAATTGACCTTTATTTTATTGTGTCTTTTATTTGTGTTGTACATACCATGAGAGCAATTATATAAGAATAAAAAAATATATATTCAAAATTCAGAAGCAAGGAGAACATGCACAAGGTATTTGTGTTGAAGTCTTCGAGTGATAGAGAGAATTTCTTTTTTACATGTGAATATAAATATATTTGTTCATGTCATCAACGTGAAATTATTATTCAAAACTAGGTAAACAATTTTAAATAACTTTTGAAACTCTTTCTAAAGAACTTGTTCATGTCATCAACATGAAATTATTATTTAAAACTAGGTAAACAATTTGAAATAACTTTTGAAACTCTTTCTAAAGACTAGGATGTTGGTGATTTGATTAGTTGTTTGATGATGTAACTTTAATGTTTTTGGATATCAATGTAAACATTGTGTATTTTCTCTAACAAACTTTTCGATTACATATTATCATATTTATTTTAGTTCTTATTTTATCGATACGTAGATTGTTAACACCATCGACTTAAATCACATAAAAGTTTTTTTTTTTTGATAAAAACACACTTTAAAAAAATATTTCAACACAAATCAAATCATATTCAAACTTTTGAATCGGAAAAAAAATTCTACTTAATTTTTAAACTATTGAAAAATAAAATTTCAATAAAATTCATTGTGTTTTCTTTCTATTATTTTCAAAATTATATAAAAGATCAATCATTTTTTTAGAATTTATATATATAGCTTATATGAATATGGGTGAAACTCTAAAAAACTAAAGTTGCTGAGCTATTTTTTAATATAATAAAATTAAGTATACCTTTGATAAGTGATAGACATGCACTAATTTCTTTTTTTTTTTTTGTTAAATCGATTTTTTCTCTCTTTTTAGTAAATTAAATTAAACAATGATAAAAAGTAAAATTTAAATTAATATTCTATAACATTGATAAGTGATACATATATGATAACTTATATTTTTCACATAGAAAAAACGGTTACATTTTTAAAGTAGGTATATAATGAAAAAAAATAGTTATATCTTCTTTACAAATTCATCATATATAATTTTATTTGTTTTTTTCTGTATTTTTATTTGTGTTGCACATAATATGAAAGCAATTATATTAGAACAAAAATTAAAATTATTCATAATTCATAAGCAAAGAAAGCATGTGTGGTATGTGTATAGAAAGTCCTTGAATGATAGAGAGATTAAAACTTTATTCATATCATCAACACTAAATTATTATTCAAAATTATGTAAATGATTTTAAACAACTTTTTAAGACTCTTTCTAAAGACTAGGATGTTGGTGAATTGATTAGTTGATTTGATGATGTAATTTCAATGTTTTTTTAATATCAATGTAAAAATTGTATAGTTTTTCTATCAAATTTTTTAATCACATATTATCGTGTGTATATATATATATATATATATATATATATATATAAACAATACCTCCAATATTTCAAAGAAAAATGGATAAAATATTTGGAGAATATAAAAGATTTGTTTTGGTATATGTAGATGATATTTTAGTATTTAGTAAAGATATGAAAGAACATTTAGGACATTTACAAACAATTTTTAGGCTATTTGTTAATAATGGAATAATAATTAGTAAAAAGAAAATAGAATTATGTAAAAATTACATAAATTTTTTAGGAATTACTTTAGGAGAAGGAAAGATTAAATTACAACCTCATATAGCTAAAAAAGCCTTAGATATGCCAGATAAATTAGATAATTTAAAAGACTTACAAAAATTTTTAGGAATAGTTAATTATGCAAGACCTTTTTATTAAAGATTTAGGAAAAATAGCAAAACCATTATATTCTAAGACAGGAAATAAGGGACAAAGAAATTTTAATATTGAAGATATAAAATTAGTACAAAAAATAAAGGAAAAAATAAAAAATATACCTGATCTTAATATGCCATTAGAATCAGATTATTTAATAATAGAGACAGATGGAAGTTTTGATGGATGGGGAGTAGTGTTAAAATCATTTGTATTTTAAACTCTTCTTGATCTTGATTTGTGGCTTCTATAGAGACGGTTTTTATTATATATTCTGGGTTTATTATATCTAATTTGCATACTACTTGATTATTTTCCCAATGTTTTAAGGGTTTTTCTCCTATTATTTCTATTTGATCTAATATTTTTACTATATTATCAAGATCCTTTTGATTTTTTATTTGTCCTATTTGCTGAATTTCTGTTTTAAAATTATATAATTATGTTTCCATTTCTATTAAAACATAGTTTTTGTTAACTATTTCATCTTCTTCACTATTGAATGTAGATGAATATATGTCAGATAATGAAAGTATTTATTCTATAGTAAGTATTGATGTAGACGAAAATAATAAAGAAGAAGACTCTTCTAATTCAGAAGGGGAAGAATTAAAAAAAAAGGGAAGTTTAAACTAGAAACTAATATGATAAAATTACATAATAGAACAAGAGAGTGAAGGAGTACTGAGTAGGATTGTACAACATAAAGAATTAAAACAAATCAATTTACACATTATATTATTGAAACATCATCCTATTGAAACAACAGCCTATATTCTTGGGTTGGAGGTTGAACTCCTTTGCCCTTGTCTTGAAAAGAGGGTCTCATTCTGAAAAAATTGGAATTAAACTTTAATTAATAGTCTACTTAATTGATCTGCAATATTATTATCATTTCCTTTAATATGTTCAAAAATTATAGAATTATAAATTGATATAGTGTCTAAAAAATTTAACCATCTTCTTCTACTACTTGTTTTATCATTTATTTTTTGATGAAATTTTACTATTGCTTCAGAATCAGTTCTTATTAAAATTTCTAATTTATTTAAGATATAAATTCTAAAACTATTTAAACCATATATTACAGCTAAGATTTCTACATCTATACTAGCTTTATTTCCTTTTTCTTTAAATTTTCCACTTTGGTAAGCGCAAATTTTTTCTTCTTGTTTAGAACTATATTTATGTGGTTTTGATTTTAACACTGCTCCCCATCCATCAAAACTTCCATCTGTCTCTATTATTAAATAATCTGATTCTAATGGCATATTAAGATCAGGTATATTTTTTATTTTTTCCTTTATTTTTTGTACTAATTTTATATCTTCAATATTAAAATTTCTTTGTCCCTTATTTCCTGTCTTAGAATATAATGGTCCTGCTATTTTTCCTAAATCTTTAATAAAAGGTCTTGCATAATTAACTATTCCTAAAAAATTTTGTAAGTCTTTTAAATTATCTAATTTATCTGGCATATCTAAGGCTTTTTTAGCTATATGAGATTGTAATTTAATCTTTCCTTCTCCTAAAGTAATTCCTAAAAAATTTATGTAATTTTTACATAATTCTATTTTCTTTTTACTAATTATTATTCCATTATTAACAAATAGCCTAAAAACTGTTTGTAAATGTCCTAAATGTTCTTTTATATCTTTACTAAATACTAAAATATCATCTACATATACCAAAAACAAATCTTTTATATTCTCCAAATATTTTATCCATTTTTCTTTGAAATATTGGAGGTGCTGTTTTTAATCCAAATGGCATAACTAGCCATTCAAAATGTCCTTCGGGGCAAGTAAATGTTGTCCATTCTACACTATCTGGATGCATTTTTATTTGCCAATATCCTGACTTACAATCAAATTTACTAAAAATTGTTTTACCTTGAATTCTATCTATTAACTCTGTTTTATCTGGTAATTTATATCCATCGGTCCTAGTATTATCATTTAATCTTTTATAGTTTATGACCATTCTAGCTTTTCCTCTAACTATTTCATTATGATTTCGTACCATAAAAGCTGCTGATCTATGCTTTGAAGTTGATCTTCTTATTACTCCTAATTCTAATAGTTCTTTAATTTGTATTTTAAAGTCTTCTTGATCTTGATTTGTGGCTTCTATAGAGGCCGTTTTTATTATATATTCTGGGTTTATTATAGCTAATTTGCATACTACTTGATTATTTTCCCAATGTTTTAAGGGTTTTCTCCTATTATTTCTATTTGATCTAATATTTTTACTATATTATCAAGATCCTTTTGATTTTTTATTTGTCCTATTTGCTGAATTCCTGTTTTAAAATTATATAATTCTGTCTCCATTTCTATTAAAACATAGTTTTTATTAACTATTTCATCTTCTTCATCTATTTCTAGTGTATTCTCATATAATGTATTACATTTCTTTTTAGTACATTGTATATTATCTTCACAATTGTCACAACATTTTTCTTTATGTCTTACTTTAGTGTCAATTTTCTTAGTTAAAACTGAAGTATAAGTAGTATTTTTCATAAAAAGTATTCCATCTTTAGTTATTAAAGTTCCTCCTTTGTTGTGTAGTATAAAGTCTAATCCTAACACAAAATCTACCCTTATATCTAGACCTCGTACCCATATTTTATCCATTTTATAGGTAGGTTTATAGAATTCTGAACAAGTGTTTAAAAAATTTATTTGAGTTTTATCGATATAATTTCTATATATATTATGTGTTCCATCCATTTGCATTGCTGCAAGTGGTTTTTATAGAGTTTTTATTAATTCTATAGGTACAATCTTTTTATTTTTAGAATACTTTTGGTACATCCTGAATCTATCAATGCTAAAGTCTCTATTTCATATTTTCCAATTTGAAGTTTTGCTAATATTTTAATAGTATTTATATTTTTATCTTCATTATATATTAAAGTATTAGGTTCTTCATTCATTAATTCTTGATTATCTAGTTCTTGTTCAATATTTTTTCCTTTTTCTAATCGTATTATTCTTTCTTCTAATTCTTTAGTTTTTTCTTCTAATACTAATACTTTTAAATTTATTAAAGGTTCATTTGTATATACTTCTTTTTTTTTCTGAGTTATTATTCCTAATTGTGTCTCTATACAATTTATACATCCTTCTACAAAGCATTTATTACATTTAGCTCTTTTATATTTACTTGGATACCATTTACACCAATTACATGGATTACTATCCAATCCAGTGTCTTTTTCAAAATTATGTTCACATTCTATTATATTCATAAAATTAATTTTTAGATCATCTATATTTAAGTTTTCTATTCCTATTTCATTAATTAATTCTTCCCCTTCTGAATTAGAAGAGTCTTCTTCTTTATTATTTTCGTCTACATCAATACTAACTATAGAATAAATACTTTCATTATCTGACATATATTCATCTACATTCAATAGAGCTTCATTAAATATTTCTACTAATTGAACGTTTCTAGTCTTGACATTATATCTTTTAGGACAAGTATTTGCTAAATGTTCTATACTTCCACATGTAAAGCGTTCTAATCTATTTTTATAATTTCTATCCGTTCTATATTTTCTAACATGTCTATCTCTGTTTAAGTATGGTTTTCTGGCTGAAGATCTTCTAAGAAAATACACTTTTTTATTATATCTCTTATTATTTTGTGGGTTATATCTTTTATACTTTTTCTTTTTATATTGGTCTTTATCATAACTTTGGTTGTATATATTATGTCTTTACAGAAATTCATTTCATTTTATTTTAATTGTTTTTGTATTTGTAAATTAGTACATTTTTCTTGTAATATCTCCATTATATGTTGTATTCTATGTCATATTGACCATTTAGCTTGAGGGTTTTGTGTTACTCCTTCTCTTTTAGTCCATCTTTCTTCTATTTCTCTTCCTAAGGCTCCTGGTAATTTATTAAATAATTTTTTTCCTAGGTCTTGGTCAAAGGCATTTCCACTAATTGTACAATAATAAAAATAATCATTTAAAAATTTCTTTATATAATACCAATTACTTATACTTAATTGTTCTAATTTTAGTACTCCATTTCGTTGTAAAGCTAATAATCCACTATTTGGATCTTTTCCTGTTATCAATGTATGTATTTTATTTGTAAAATTATAAGGATTTGGTCCTAATGATACTAAATATTGAAATTCTGATGGGAATTCTACTTTATAAGCTTCCCATAGAGCTTTAGTTGATTCTCCTAAGAATGTTTCTAAGTATTTATACATGGTTTCAGCATCAGAATCTGTATAATAATTTCACTTTTATTACAATTACATAAAAAGATAGATAAAAAAGAAAAATCTGAAGGTGAAAACATAAGCACAACTGGAGTAGAAGAATTAATAGAAAAGCTAAATAAAATAGAAATTACTCCTCAACAAGAAAGAATAATTAAAAAGCAGAAAAATGGACATTTTTCCAACTAGATCAAGAGATAAAAGACCAAGACCTAGTTACACCCAGAATAAAATAAGTAATAATTTTATATCAAAAATATTAAATAGAAAGGCAAGAGAAGCAAATAATCAATAATTAGACGAAATTATAGATACAGATAAAGATATACAAATTTTTCAACAGAATCAATTAAATTTATTAAATCCAAAAGTTTTATATAATACAAATTCAAAATCTCAATTATATAGACATTATAGAGAGGAACAATTATCGGTATTAGGAAAAAACTTTGTATCTTTACCCCTCATAAATGAAGAATCTGTAAAGGAAATAAAATATGTTAGAAAAGACTTAATGCATTTAGGATTAATAGTAATAGGAATTAAAGGATTAACTAGAAAAAATTTAGGAACAAATCCTTATAATTTAAGTTGTGCTTATGTATCTTCTACTCCAATTGTGCTTATGTTTTTACCTTCAGATTTTTCTTTTTTATCTATCTTTTTATGTAATTGTAATAAAAGTGAAATTACTATATTATTCTGATGCTGAAACCATGTATAAATACTTAGAAACATTCTTAGGAGAATCAACTAAAGCTCTATGGGAAGCTTATAAAGTAGAATTCCCATCAGAATTTCAATATTCAGTATCATTAGGACCAAATCCTTATAATTTTACAAATAAAATACATACATTGATAACAAGAAAAGATCCAAATAGTGGATTATTAGTTTTACAACGAAATGCAATACTAAAATTAGAACAATTAAGTATAAGTAATTGGTATTATATAAAGAAATTTTTAAATGATTATTTTTATTATTGTACAATTAGTGGAAATGCCTTTAACCAAGACCTAGGAAAAAAATTATTTAATAAATTACCAGGAGCCTTAGGAAGAGAAATAGAAAAAAGATGGACTAAAAGAGAAGGATTAGCACAAAACCCTCAAGCTAAATGGTCAATAGGACATAGAATACAACATATAATGGAGATATTACAAGAAAAATGTACTAATTTACAAATACAAAAACAATTAAAACAAAATGAAATGAATTTCTGTAAAGACATAATATATACAACCCAAAGTTATGATAAAGACCAATATAAAAAGAAAAAGTATAAAAGATATAACCCACAAAATAATAAGAGATATAATAAAAAAGGGTATTTTCTTAGAAGATCTTCAGCCAGAAAACCATACTTAAACAGAGATAGACATGTTAGAAAATATAGAACGGATAGAAATTATAAAAATAGATTAGAACGCTTTACATGTGGAAGTATAGAACATTTAGCAAATACTTGTCCTAAAAGATATAATGCCAAGACTAGAAACGCTCAATTAGTAGAAGAATTTAATGAAGCACTGTTGAATGTAGATGAATATATGTCAGATAATGAAAGTATTTATTCTATAGTAAGTATTGATGTAGACGAAAATAATAAAGAAGAAGACTCTTCTAATTCAGAAGGGGAAGAATTAATTAATGAAATAGGAATAGAAAACTTAAATATAGATGATCTAAAAATTAATTTTATGAATATAATAGAATGTGAACATAATTTTGAAAAAGACACTGGATTGGATAGTAATCCATGTAATTGGTGTAAATGGTATCCAAGTAAATATAAAAGAGCTAAATGTAATAAATGCTTTGTAGAAGGATGTATAAATTGTATAGAGACACAATTAGGAATAATAACTCAGAAAAAGAAAGAAGTATATACAAATGAATCTTTAATAAATTTAAAAGTATTAGTATTAGAAGCAAAAACTAAAGAATTAGAAGAAAGAATAATAAGATTAGAAAAAGGAAAAAATATTGAACAAGAACTAGATAATCAAGAATTAATGAATGAAGAACCTAATACTTTAATATGTAATGAAGATAAAAATATAAATACTATTAAAATATTAGCAAAACTTCAAATTGGAAAATATGAAATAGAGACTTTAGCATTGATAGATTCAGGATGTACCAAAAGTATTCTAAATAAAAAGATTGTACCTATAGAATTAATAAAAACTCTAGAAAAACCACTTGCAGCAATGCAAATGGATGGAACACATAATATATATAGACATTATATAGATAAAGCTCAAATAAGTTTTTTTAAACACTTGTTCAGAATTCTATAAACCTACCTATAAAATAGATAAAATATGGGTACAAGATCTAGATATAAGGGTAGATTTTGTGTTAGGATTAGACTTTATACTACACAACAAAGGAGGAACTTTAATAACTAAAGACGGAATACTTTTTATGAAAAATACTACTTATACTTCAGTTTTAACTAAGAAAATTGACACTAAAGTAAGACATAAAGAAAAATGTTGTGACAATTGTGAAGATAATATACAATGTACTAAAAAGAAATGTAATACATTATATGAGAATACACTAGAAATAGATGAAGAATATGAAATAGTTAATAAAAACTATGTTTTAATAGAAATGGAGACAGAATTATATAATTTTAAAACAGGAATTCAGCAAATAGGACAAATAAAAAATCAAAAGGATCTTGATAATATAGTAAAAATATTAGATCAAATAGAAATAATAGGAGAAAAAACCCTTAAAACATTGGGAAAATAATCAAGTAGTATGCAAATTAGATATAATAAACCCAGAATATATAATAAAAACGGCCTCTATAGAAGCCACAAATCAAGATCAAGAAGACTTTAAAATACAAATTAAAGAACTATTAGAATTAGGAGTAATAAGAAGATCAACTTCAAAGCATAGATCAGCAGCTTTTATGGTACGAAATCATAATGAAATAGTTAGAGGAAAAGCTAGAATGGTCATAAACTATAAAAGATTAAATGATAATACTAGGACCGATGGATATAAATTACCAGATAAAACAGAGTTAATAGATAGAATTCAAGGTAAAACAATTTTTAGTAAATTTGATTGTAAGTCAGGATATTGGCAAATAAAAATGCATCCAGATAGTGTAGAATGGACAGCGTTTACTTGCCCCGAAGGACATTTTGAATGGCTAGTTATGCCATTTGGATTAAAAACAGCACCTCCAATATTTCAAAGAAAAATGGATAAAATATTTGGAGAATATAAAAGATTTGTTTTGGTATATGTAGGTGATATTTTAGTATTTAGTAAAGATATAAAAGAACATTTAGGACATTTACAAACAGTTTTTAGGCTATTTGTTAATAATGGAATAATAATTAGTAAAAAGAAAATAGAATTATGTAAAACTTACATAAATTTTTTAGGAATTACTTTAGGAGAAGGAAAAAATTACAATCTCATATAGCTAAAAAAGCCTTAGATATGCCAGATAAATTAGATAATTTAAAAGACTTACAAAATTTTTTAGGAATAGTTAATTATGCAAGACCTTTTATTAAAGATTTAGGAAATAAGACAGGAAATAAGGGACAAAGAAATTTTAATATTGAAGATATAAAATTAGTACAAAAAATAAAGGAAAAAATAAAAAATATACCTGATCTTAATATGCCATTAGAATCAGATTATTTAATAATAGAGACAGATGGAAGTTTTGATGGATGGGGAGCGGTGTTAAAATCAAAACCACATAAATATAGTTCTAAACAAGAAGAAAAAATTTGCGCTTACCAAAGTGGAAAATTTAAAGAAAAAGGAAATAAAGCTAGTATAGATGTAGAAATCTTAGCTGTAATATATGGTTTAAATAGTTTTAGAATTTATATCTTAAATAAATTAGAAATTTTAATAAGAACTGATTGTGAAGCAATAGTAAAATTTCATTAAAAAATAAATGATAAAACAAGTAGTAGAAGAAGATGGTTAAATTTTTTAGACACTATATCAATTTATAATTCTATAATTTTTGAACATATTAAAGGAAATGATAATAATATTGCAGATCAATTAAGTAGACTATTAATTAAAGTTTAATTCCAATTTTTTCAGAATGAGACCCTCTTTTCAAGACAAGGGCAAAGGAGTTCAACCTCCAACCCAAAAATACTCAGACATATATAAACAGACAGTATTATTTTATTTACATTTCAGACCTTTAAATAGCATAAATGATAATAAAATAGAAAGATTACAATTTGGACAACATAATCTAATAGCATATGAATCATCTAATTTAACTTTTAGAAGTCTACCTATATATCAGATAGATAAACAACAGAAATGTTTAATAGACAACATATGGATAGCCCATAATAAGAAAGACACTAAATATATAATTGCAGTTTTAAACGCTTTAGGATTTTATTTTAATAGTAAAAATAAAGAAAACAAATTTAAATACTATGTTGTTATTCATGGTAAAATGAATGGAGTTTTTCAGACTTGGATAGAAGTATTAGATTCTATTAAAGGTGTTTCCAAACCTCTTTTTAAAGGCTTTAATGATTTTACTAAACCATTAGATTATGCTAGAGGAGTATTAGGCCCAAACTATTATATCCCTCCCTCTCTTAAACAAAATCCAGACAAAATCCCTCAATATCATATTCAGAAAGATACAGATAAAATTATATTTTGTGATCATTGTTCTTCAATGACCGAACCCTTCAAGAGATTAAATTACAAGAATGAATTATTAGCTCAAGAAAATCTCCAGCTAAAAGATAGAATTGCAAAAATGGAGAAAGACTTGAAGACAAAAGACAAGCAGGATTTTCCATCCCCGATAAAAATGGATGAGATGGGTGTGCATTCCCCTCTAAATGTAAATAAATCCACTGTATCGGATGAAGATACAGCTAGTCCGGTTCAAACGGTGGCCGGTAAAGACTTATCAAACCCGTTAATGGCTGTCACTTTGCCAAAAAGTGAAAAAGAAGAAGGCTCATCTTCAAGAAGACGTTTACCAATTTCCTTTAGCCAGAAAATTAGACAAAAGACCAAAAAATCACAAAAAAATAAAGACCTAGAATCCATTATAACTAAAACTGTAGAAAAAATACTTAAAGAACAACAAGACAAAGACAAACATATAAATCCCAGCCCAATACAAAGTCCAAGACAAAATTTAGTTTCAAGCCCAAATAATTCAGACTGTTTTTCAGACACTATACAATTTTCTCAGGACCCAAATGACTATGACTCGGGTATGAGCTTTGATTCTATTGCTTTACACAATATATATATATATATATATATATATATATATATATATATATATATATACACACACACACACACACAATAATGTAGTCAAAAAGAGGAATGCTCTTTTGTCAATGTGAGTCCCACTTTACTCACTACCACACATTTGTGGAAAAACTGTTGGGACGCGTCGTTACTTTATTTTAAAAATAGACAGGCATTAAGAGATAAAGTTTCTTTTTGTATAAGACAAATAATAAGTGATAATAAAGTAGAAATCAAAGGACGGATGATAATGCAAATGAAGGAATCATTTCACGTGCGATGGGGCCCAATGCGCACCCGGCGGAAAAGATAAGATTCTTTTTCATTTTGAAGTCCGAAGTTTGAAGTCCATATTTGTGTATATAAAGAAGACATTATCAGAAGAAGAAGGTAGAGAGCAAAAAAGAGAGTGAAAGAAAGTAAGGAGAGCAAAAATCTACAACCCGCAAATCATATTAATCCCTCCAAAGATCTTTTTTAAAAATATATATATATATATATATATATATATTTTCTTTAGGTTCTTAGATTTTGTTTCAAGTTTTTGTAAAGTTACTTTGGAAGTCGTTCGGGTTTCCCGAAAGGGAAACTTCACTCTGTTCTAATAATGTAAGTTTTCATATCTATGTTTCTGTTAAACTTCCCATATATGTAAATTATGTGTGTTTAATTTTGCTAAGTTCATGTAAATATAAGAATATTATCATGAATCTATTTTACCTAGTATATGGTTAGTCTCTTAGCCTCTTAAAAGTATCGATGGATTAACCTGTAAATTCCTAGGACGAGTCAGGTTAAATGTTCTAAGAAAAGAACTGTGAATAACCATTTCCGGGGTGGGGTTAGAGAAGATTACTCTTAAGAACAAAGGCTAAGGGAAAGAGATGAACAGTATTAATAGATTCATGAATGGACAGAGTCCATAAAATTAAAAAAAAAAAGAAAAAGGAGGAAGTTTAAACTAGAAACTAATATGATAAAATTACATAATAGAACAAGAGAGTGAAGGAGTACTGAGTAGGATTGTACAACATAAAGAATTAAAACAAATCAATTTACACATTATATTATTGAAACATCATCCTATTGAAACAACAACCTATTTTTAGGAATTACTTTAGGAGAAGGAAATATTAAATTACAACCTCATATAGCTAAAAAAGCCTTAGATATGCCAGATAAATTAGATAATTTAAAAGACTTCAAAATGAAAAAGAATCTTATCTTTTTCGCCGGGTGCGCATTGGGCCCCATCGCACGTGAAATGATTCCTTCCTTTGCATTATCATCCGTCCTTTGATTTCTACTTTATTATCACTTATTATTTGTCTTATACAAAAAGAAACTTTATCTCTTAATGCCTGTCTATTTTTAAAATAAAGTAACCACGCGTCCCAACAGTTTTTCCACAAATGTGTGGTAGTGAGTAAAGTGGGACTCACATTGACAAATGAGGCATTCCTCTTTTTGACTACATTATTGTATCAAAAACATACTTTGAAAAAAAATCAAATCATATTCAAACTTTTGAATTGGAAAAAAATATCCTACTAACTTTTTCAAATTCCAATCAAATTCATAGTGTTTTCTTTCTACTATTTTCAAAACTATGTAAATAATCTATTATATTTCTAAAATTTATTTATAGCACTCTAACTCTGAAAAATTAAAATAGCTCGGCTATTATTTAATATAATAAAAATTCAGTGTATCTTCTAAATATATGTTATTTACAATTTAATAAACTTTTCCATTAATAATTTGGTGTAACAATTCATTTAATCATTCTGAGTGCTAAATTTATTTTTTTATTTCATAAAAGACTCTTTCGATGGATTCTAAATGGGTATCTTGAACTATTCGTGTAACTATGATTATTTAATTGACGAATATTTATTATGTAATTTATTCAATTGTTGGATGCGTATTTAGTAATTAATTTTATTAATTATAAATGGGTCAAGTCCATAAATAGGAATAAAATTAATAAAGTTTAGCATATTTTGATTCATTATTAATTTAAGGAAAATAAATTAGGTTAGAAGACTTACCTGCACAGACATTAGGAGCGAGGGCCGCCGAGCACATTCGGGTAAGAATATTAATGCTCTAATGTCTGTTGAATGGCATTATACAATGCCTATTGCCTTAGGATTTTATATCTTCATATGGAAAGAGACTAACCAATTATGTACGTGTAATTTGTTATATTAGAGGAATCTTTGTATAAGAAATTAATAATGCCAATGATTAGGATAACAATGAGATAATGAAGGATAGAAAGAATGAATTGTTACTTTGAAAAGTTTCTGCATATTTGTTTTCTTTGATTTTATTTGGTCCTGCTTCCAACACATGGGTTTATAGGTTTGGAATAATTAGTGATTAATGTTTATCTAAGGATTGAGGTGATGGATATAAATTGTTTCAATTTTATTTCAAAGTCCCTTGCATAAAGGATTAATGTTTGTCTAAGGATTGTGTGTGTAACTAGTGCATATAGTAATTCACTTTTACATAGTTGAAAAATAATAGAAATTAGAAAGATTTCACGTGCAGTGTGTTTATGAAATTGAATGGGTTAGCCTAATTGATGGGTATGGGGCAAACATTGGAAGTTTGACATGATCGTTGACACTCGCCGCTGATTCGTAATCAGTGACTTCCAATTTTAATCAAATATTATTTTATTATCTTATTAATCAAATGGGTTACAACATATTAAGATTGGTGATTAAATATTGAGTGTAATATGTTAATTGAATATTATTAAGGTTACATTATTCAAAGAAATAAAGACTTAACCTTAGGCTTAAATATAAGAAATAAGAGGCTTGACATATTAATTGACCTCAAGATAAGGAAACTTGAATACAGATTGATGCTTGATTCATTGTAGGGTCTAGTCTATACATAGAGTAATATGAGTGTCTAGAGAATCTTTGACTTATAAATTATGCATATTGCATAGATTGGAAAGGTTCGGAGGCCTTGAGGAAAGGAAAAGTATTGAAGAAGTAGCTTGCTTGACTTCGGTTCCTCGGTGGAGGTAGGTTATGATTTATTTTCATTTGATAGATAAACTCTCAATAGCGATTGATATGTATTGAGTGATATTGTAAAGTCTCTTATGTACTTGATTGTGTGATTGTATGTCTTGATTGTGTGGTTTGTGGTTGACCTAATATTATGAGACTGTTGAATTTCTAATCTTGAACCCTCTCTATCAAAATGATGATTTGAATAAAGAAGGCTTGATGAAATAAAATAATGAGATAATTGGATTGGAGTGTCACGTCCTGCCACGGTATTATTGAATCGGAGGGTCACATTTCGACACGGTATTATGGGATCGAAGTACTACGTTCCCACACGGTATATGGGATCGGAGTGTCACATTTCGACACAATAACAATAAAGGAAAGGAATCTTGAATTAACTTAATATACTCAATCTCAAAGAACCCATTTTCAAAATGAGTATGGTATGGAGGCATGAGTCCACATAGGTGTGCTTGATGTTGTTATTGATGGTGTACCTACTATGGTGTTGTTGTCACTGGTTCATGTGTTTGTTGCTTGCCACGTGTTAAGTATTGTAGTTGATTTTATATTATTATTCAACATATATTGGTTTTTATTTTTAGTTGGCCGATGATACCAACTCAGTATGTGTTCCTTGTACTGACCCCTACTTGTATTTTCTTCTTTGTTCTTTGTGGAGTGCAGCAAGTGTACCATCGACTTCGACTCGCCCTCAGCTCTAGCCAGTCTCCAGCACATCAGAGTTCAGGGTGAGCTATTATTTCTAGCTCATTCTAGATTATCTCATTCACGTCTTGATGTCTTTGAATTTCGAACATGGACCATATTTTTACTTATTTTGGTTTCTTAAACACTGTTAGACTTGGTAATTTGAAAATCGATATCCTTGATGTGATGACTTTCAGATTTTTGGGATAATAAGTGTTAAACTTCAGAAGCTTATTTAATTGGTTACTTAATAAGTTTTGAGCTTCCGCATTTTATTGGTATACACAAATACATTATTGTATATGTTGGGGGTTTAGATTTCTTGGTTCAACACTTAGGGTGTTAAGTGTGGGTGCCATTCATGGTGTATTTTGGATCGTGACAAACTTGGTATCAGAGTGTTAGATTCGGTGATCTCATCACATAAGGACAAGTTTAGTAGAGTCTTGCGGAACAGTATGTGGACGCCTTTACTTTTCTTCGAGAGGCTATAAGACTTTAGGAAAACTTCATTCCTTCTCTCTTTCGTGCTATTACTTGGATCCAATTGGTATCTAGGTGATACAAATTGGTATATGACCTTCTAACCCTATAGAGCAATAATTGTGCCAACACCAACACCGGCAAGAAAGGGTGCGTCTGAGCCAACCATTGGGGCTGTAACTCGAAGAGGAGTAGTGGCAAGAGGCCATGGTAGAGTTCTTGGGAGGACGCCCACTAGAGGCGGATGACAAACACCTAGTCCAGCTAGGGATAGAGCAGTGACTCCTCCACCTATTGATGAGGTAGTGAGAGGGGGTGAATAAGGGGAAAATATGCAAATTCAGGAAAACGAAGTACCACCCCAGCCTACCCCAGAGATGATTAATAATGTTCTTACTTATCTTAGCGGGTTATCTGATCAGGGCCAAACACCTCAGTATTTTCTGCACCAGCACCTCAGGTTTAGGGAGTACAACATGCAGCTGTTGTGTCTCCCCGCATGGATACATCCTTGGAAATATGTATGTTTCCTCGATATAATACAGGGTCTTTAATGATAGGTGATCATCATGACCTTTTCATTATGTTCTTAAAGTTGAACCTCAAGTCCTCAAGGGTGCTGAATCTGAAGATACCTATGATTTTTTGGTTGATTTTCATGAGTTGCTACATAAGATGGACATAGTACAACAATTCGGTGTTGAGTTTGTAACCTACCAATTTCAGGGGGATGCCAAAATGTGGTGGCGTTCTTATGTTGAGTGTCAACCAGCAAAGACACCACCTATGACTTGGGCATTATTTTGTAGCTTATTTATGGAGAAGTATATACCCCAAACTTTGAAGGATAGGAGGAGAGATGAGTTCCTGAGCCTAGATCAAGGAAGGATGTATGTTGCTTCTTATGAGGCCGAATTTCGTGCACTATATAAGTATGCCACTCATCTTTTTTTCAGTCCACGAGAGAGGACTCGATGCTTCGTGAAAGGATTGATGTCAGATTTACATGTTCCAGCCTTACAGGTAGTTGCTGCACCAAAAACCTTTCAGGAAGTGGTTGATTTTGTGATAGAGGTAGAGGGAGTGAAGCCAGACAACTTCACCACGGCGTTGACATTTAAGAACTTTCTTAAGGGAGGTGAGTTTAGTGGTTCTTAGTCTAGAGGGTAGAGTTTAGGAGGTTATCTAGTCTGTCCTATTCAGTCTTCATTGCATGCTTCATCTGGGGGTCCATCGCAGAACAGTCGAGCTTTTTCTAAATTTAGAGGTTATCTCCAGACTTCGTCATTTTAACAGACACCTATACTTGACTCCAGGTCTTGTTATGGATGTGGAGAGGCTGGACATATTAGGAAATATTGTCCAAAGCAGAGTTATAGATCCCAGTAGTTAGTGGTAGATGTGGTCATGGTAGAGGCCGCCATTCTGGAGGACGTGGTGGCCAAGGTAATGGTGGTCACTAGTTCAGTTGGGGTGGCGGGCATGTTGGAACTACTGCAACGTAGCTTGGTAGGGGAAATGGACAGACATGTAATAGGGCCCATTGTTATGCTTTCCCCGGGAGGTTTGAGGCAGAGACATTCAGATTTTTTTTATAACAGGTAATTTTTTGGTCTGTGATTGCATGGCTTCTATATTGTTTGATCCTGGATCCACATTTTCATATGTATCTTCCTCATTTGCTACTGGTCTTGATTTATATTGTGATTCCCTTGACATGCCTATTCGTGTCTCTACTCCTGTGGGTGAGTCTGTGATAGTTGAGAAGGCGTATAGGTCTTGCCGTGTGACTTTTGTGGGGAGCAATACTTATGTAGATTTGATTATTCTAGAGATGGTTGATTTTGATGTAATTTTGGGTATGACTTGGCTTTCTCCAAATTTTGCTATCGTAGATTGTAATGCTAAACTATGACATTGGCCAAGCCTAGGACAGATCCGCTAGTGTGGGAGGGTGACTATATTTCTACTCCAGTTCGCATTATAGCTTTTCTTCTTGCTATGAAGTTGGTGAGTAAGAGTTGTTTAGATTTCTTGTCACATCTCAGAGATAATACTTCCAAAGGGCCTTCGATTGAGTCTGTTTTGATAGTTCGTGAGTTTCTAGATGTGTTTCCTGCAGACCTTCCTGGTATGCCATCGGATAAAGGTATTGATTATTGCATCGACCAGGAGCCGGGTACTTGCCCCATTTCTATTCCCCCTTATACAATGGCTCCAGCTGTGTTAAGGGAGTTAAAGGCCCAAATTCAGGAGTTGTTAGGTAAAGGTTTCATTAGACCAAGTGCATCCTCTTGGGGTGATCCTGTTTTATTTGTTAAGAAGAAATATGGAAGTTTTCGAATGTGCATAGACTACAAGCAGCTGAATAAGGTAACTATTAAGAACAAGTACCCCATTCCTCGCATTGATGATTTGTTGGATCAATTACAAGGTGCTTGTGTTTTCTCTAAAATGGATTTGAGGTTTGACTATCATCAATTGAAAATACGGGCAACAGATGTGCCAAAGACTGCTTTTCGAACCCAGTATGGGCATTATGAATTCTTAGTAATGTCTTTTGGGATTAGGAATGCCCCTTCTGCTTTCATGAGCCTGATGAACGGGATTTTTAAGCCATATTTGGACCTCTTTGTTATTGTATGTATTGATGATATACTGATATACTCAATGACCAAGAAAGAACATGAGGAACATTTGAGAATTGTATTGGAGTTGTTAAGGGAGAAAAGGCTTTATACTAAATTCTCCAAGTGTGAGTTTTGACTAGATTCAGTGTCCTTCTTGGGGAACGTTGTTTCTAAGGATGGAGTGATTGTGGATCCTTCTAAGATTGAAGTAGTGAAGAATTGGGTAAGGCCTACTAATGTTTCACAGGTAAGGAGTTTTGTTGGTTTAGCTAGTTATTATCGCAGATTCGTCAAGGTGTTCTCTTCTATTGCTTCCTAACTGACCAATTTGACTAAGCAGAATGTTCCATTAGTATGGTCGGACAAATGCGAAGAAAGCTTTCTGAAACTCAAGACCTCATTGACTACTGCACCGATTCTTGCCTTTCCATAGGAAGGTAAGATCTTCATTGTTTATTGTGATTCATCTTATTCTGGTTTGGATGCAGTGCTAATGTAGGAGAGGAATGTAATTGCTTATACTTCGAGGCAACTGAAAGTGCATGAACGTAACTATCCGACCCATTATTTTGGAGTTGACTGCAGTTGTATTTGCATTGAAGCAGTGGAGGCATTATTTATATGGGGTCAAGTGTGAAGTTTATACAGATCATCGTAGTTTCCAATATGTCTTTACTCAGAAGGACTTGAATTTGAGGCAGAGGAGGTGGATGGAGTTATTGAAAGACTATGATATTACTATTTCATATCACCCAGGAAAAGCTAATGTTGTGGCAGATTCCTTAAGTAGAAAAGCGGGGAGCATGGGTAGTTTAGGCCACTTACAGGTTTTTAGACGCCCATTGGCTAGAGAGGTTCAAACTCCGGCTAATGACTTTATGAGACTGGAAGTACTAGAGAAAGGAGGATTTTTGGCCTGTGTGGAGGAAAGATCTTCTTTAAGGGAAAGTAGTTTGCTGATGAGAAGCTGAACCGAATTCGAGATATGGTATTACGGCTAAAGAGGCAGTAATTGATGATGAAGGCGTCTTGAGAATTAAGGGAAGGGTACGTGTGCCCCGTGTTGATGATTTGACTCACACTATTCTTGTAGAGGCTCATAGTTCGAGGTATTCTATACATTCTGGTGCATCCAAGATGTATCATGATGTAAGGCAACATTATTGGTGGAGTAGAATGAAGTGTGACATTGTTGATTTTGTTGCCCAATGCCCGAATTGTCAGCAGGTAAAGTATGAACACCAGAGGCCTGGAGGGACACTTCAGAGAATGTCCATTCCTTAATGGAAGTGGGAAAGAATTGCACTGGATTTTGTAGTTGGTCTTTCAAAGACATTAGGTATGTTTGATTATATTTGGGTAATTGTTGACAGGTTAACTAAGTCTACTCACTTAATTCTGGTCAAGATGACTTATAATATAGAGAAGTTAGCCAAACTCTATACCTCAGAGATTGTTCGATTGCATGGAGTTCCACTTTCTATCATATCAGATAGAGGTACGCAATTTACTTCTATGTTTTGGAGGACCCTACATGCATAATTAGGTACTATATTGGATCTTAGTACTGCATTTCACCCTCAAACTGATGGACAGTTTGAGCGAACAATTCAAGTGTTGGAGGATATGCTTCGTGCGTGCGTGATAGATTTTGTGGTCATTAGGATAAGTTCTTACCCTTAGCATAGTTTTCGTACAACAATAGCTATCACTCAAGTATTGATATGGCCCCATTTGAGGCACTGTATGGGATGAGATGTAGGTCTCCCATTGGTTAGTTTGATGCATTTGAGGTGAGACCTTGGGGTACTGATATTTTGAGGGAATCTTTAGAGAAAGTGAAATTTATTCAGGAAAAGCTTTTAGCAGCTCAGAGTAGGCGGAAGGACAATGCAGATTGAAAGATTAGAGACTTGGAGTTTATGGAGGGTGAACAAGTCTTACTGAAGGTTTCACCCATCAAGGGTGTGATGCGGTTTGGTAAGCGAGGTAAGCTTAGTCCGGGGTATATTAGACCATTTGAAGTTCTTAAGCGCGTGGGGGAGGTGGCCTTTGAATTGGCCTTGCCTCTAGGATTGCCAGGAGTGCACTCGATATTTCATGTGTCTGTGCTAAAAAAATACTGTGATGATGAAAACTACATTATTCGTTGGGATTCAGTTCTATTTGATGAAAATTTGTCTTATGAGGAGGATCCTATAGCTATTCTAGATAGGGAGGTTCACATATTGAGATCAAAAGAGATTGCCTCTATCAAGGTTCAGTGGAAGAATTGACTAGTGGAAGAGTCCACTTGGGAGTGTGAGACAGATATGCAAGAATGATATCCACAACTTGTTATCGATTCAGGTGCACATTCTTGCTCTTGCCTTCCTTTGATCGTTCGAGGACAAACGATGGGTAAACTTATATCTAATGTAACAATACATTTGATCATTCTGAGTACTATTTTTTTTATTTCACAAAAGACTCTTTCGATGAATTCTAAATGGGTATCTTAAACTATTCATGTAACTATGATTATTTAGTTGACAAATATTTATTATGTAATTTATTCAATTGGTGGATATGTATTTAGTAAATAATATTATTAATTATAAATGGGTCAAACCCATCAATAGAAATAAAATTAATAAAGTTTAGCATATTTTGATTCATTATTAATTTAAGGAAACTAAATTAGGTTAGAAGACTTACCTGCACAGGCAGATTAGGAGCGAGGGCCGCCGAGCACATTCGGTTATAATGTCTGTTGACTGGCATTATACTATGCCTATTGCCTTAGGTTTTTATATCTTCATATGGAAAGAGACTAACCAATTATGTAGCTGTAATTTTTTATATTAGAGGAATGTTTGTATAAGAAATTAATAATGCCAATGATTAGGATAATGATGAGATAATGAAGGATAGAAAGAAAGAATTGCTAGTTAGAAAAGTTTCTGCATATTTGTTTTCTTTGATTGTTTTTTCTCCTGCTTCCAACACATGGGTTTATAGGTTTGGAATAATTAGTGATTAATGTTTATCTATGGATTGAGGTGATGGATATAAATTGTTTCAATTTTATTTCTAAGTCCCTTGCATAAATGGTTAATGTTTGTCTAAGGATTGTGTGTGTAACTAGTACATATAGTAATTCACTTTTCCATAGTTGAAAAATAATTGAAATTAGAAAGATTTCACGTTCAGTGTGTTTATGAAATTAAATGGGTTAGGCTAATTGATGGGTATGGGGCAAACATTGGAAGTTCGACATGTCGTTGACATTCGCCACTGATTCGTAATCAGTGGCTTCAAATTTTAATCAAATATTATTTTACTATCTTATTTTAAAATGGATTGCAATATATTAAGATTGGTAATTGAATATTGAGTGTAATATATTAATTGAACATTATTAATATTACGTTATTCAAAGAAATAACGACTTAACCTTAGGCTTAAATATAAGAAATAGGAGGCTTGACATACTAATTGACCTCAAGATAAGGAACTTGAATATAGATTGGTAATTGATTTATTGTAGGGTCTAGGATATACATAGAAAAATATGAGTGTCTATAGAATCTTTGACTTACAAATTATGCATATTGCATAGATTGGAAAGGTTCGGAGGCCTTGAGGAAAGGAAAAGTATTAGTAGCTTGCTTGACGTTGGTTCCTCGGTGGAGGTAGGTTATGGTTTATTTCTATTTGATAAATAAACTCTCAATAGAGATTGATATTTATTGAGTGATATTGTAAAGTCTCCTATGTACTTGATTGTGTGGTTTTATATCTTGATTGTGTGATTTGTGGTTGGCATAATATTATGAGACTATTAAATTTCTAATCTTGAACCCTCTATTAAAATGACGCCTTGAATAAAGAAGGTTTGATGAAATAAAATAATGAGATAATTGGATCGGACTGTGACGTTCAGACACGATTTTATTAGATCGGAGAGTCACGTTCCGACACGATATTCTGGGATTGGAGTGTCACGTTCTGACACGGTATATGGGATCGTAGTGTCACGTTCCGACACAATAACATTAAAGGAAAGGAATATTGAATTACTTTAATATACTCAATCTCAAATAACCCATTTTCAAAATGAGTATGGTGTGGAGGCATGAGTCCACATAGGTGTACTTGATGTTGTGAATGATGATGTACCTACAATGGTGTTGTTGTCACTGGTTCATGTGTTTGTTGCTTGTCACCTGTTAAGTATTATAGTTGACTTTATATTATTATTCTATATATATTTGTTTCTATTTTGAGTTGGCCGATGGTACCTACTCAGTACGTGTTTCTTGTACTGACCTCTACTTGTATTTTCTTCTTTGTTCATTGTGGAGTGCAGCAAGTGTACCATCGACTTCGACTCGCCCTCAGCTCTAGCCAGTCTCCAGCACATCAGAGTTCAGGGTGAGCTATTATTTCTAGCTCGTGCTGGATTCTCTCATTCACGTCTTGATGTCTTTGAATTTTGGATATGAACCATCTTTTTGCTTATTTTGGTTTCTTAAACACTCTTAGACTTGGTAATTCAAAAATAGATGTCCTTGATGTGATGACTTTCAGATTTTGGGGATAATAAGTGTTTAACTTTAGAAGCTTATTTGATTGGTTACTTAATAAGTTTTAAGTTTCCGAATTTTATTCGTATACACAGATACATTATTGATATATGGTGAAGATTTTGATTCCTTGGTTCGTCACTTAGGAAGTTAAGTGTGGGTGCCACTCACGGTGTATTTTGGGTCATTACATTTGGCTCCCATTTAAATCAACAAGTTATATTTTTTAAGTATACATATATAAAATGTTTTTACAGTATTACATGTCATGTGGAGACTTGAAATTTTATTTTATTTATAGGAAAATAAATATCTTTTAAATAGCCTAAAATAAATATATTATAAATTTGATAAGTAGTTTAGCATAACTATTAGAATATTATTATTAACAAATAAAGTTAATACTAAATCATTGAGTTTAATCTGATGATGTATTACTATAACTATTTAAATACATATTAACATGTTGTCTTTTTTTTTTGTTCATAAATTATTTTTAATTTAACAATTATGACATTTAAAAATATCCACAAAACGCGCGGGTACGAATATTAGTAATAACAGTTGAGATATAGAAAAGGTTATAGGAAGCTTTCAAATTAGTAAGTCTAAAATGTTGTAGCTCCTAGATTAGGCTTAGAGTTTCTGAATTATGAAAATGATAATTGAAATTTTCTTGAAAAACTTTTATATGTTCATATGACTAATTTCGATTCCTTTCCTAAAAATTTTCTGATAGATTTTTCAGTTGGTCTCCAAAAATATCTTAATAATCGATCTTTAGAGAACATGAAACCTCACAACTTTCATTCTTATAATTGTTGATCAAGATATTATTGATCAAGTCATAATGTGGGCTAATATTTATCCTAATTACATATTATTAATGAATATTGTGGTAATTCAAAATCGTTGAAGATAGGTACTTTATGTGTATCATTTTATGCAACTGTGATTAAAAAATTGTATTCTGTACTTTAGATTTGAAATAAAAAAAATTGATAAATATTATTATAAATTGAAACAAGAGAAATTTAAAGATGATACATGAATATTCTGTAAGTAAGGTTAAAAGACAATTTAAAGTTCTCTATTTCTTAAATTTTTTTCTCTTTACTATTTTTTTCATGTCATAGAAATTGATGTTTATATCTATATTTTTCTGAAAAATAATAATAGTTCTATTAGGGAAAGTATAGAGACATGTAATCTTTTTGCCTCGTATTATTTATTATTTTATTAGTATATTTACATAATAGCAATGTTGAATGAACGAATCATAAAATTTATAGATTATCTTTTTTATCCATGATAACTTGATGACAAATTACATGAATGGGCTTAACTTTATTCTATTATTACTATTATTTAGTCAATTATTTCCCTAAAATTCAAAAGACAATAAATGGGGGTTTTTATTCCTAAATTAATGAAAATAATTAACTAAATTAAAGTAACAACTAACAGATTCAAATCTTGGAGATTAATCAATTAATAAAAGTAACTAGGGCTTAAGTTTTCCCCACAGGTTCCTAACTTGATAATTCTAACTATAACAATTCTTTCTTAGTATCTTGCATATAAAGTGAATTTTTGGATTTTATTCTTTCTCATTAAAGTAAGTGCATGAATTATTATATTAAATATATGAATAGTGTGATTATGGCCATGGGTAACTAATCTCCATAACTAGGGTTGTGGGAATCATGGGTGAGAGTACCAGTCGGTGAGCCTGGAGTGGAATCAGGACTGTTAGTCACATCAGACGAGGCAGACTGTGCGGCCATGAAGGGTGCAGGGACTTCTACGGACCCGGAGGCTTCCTCCGACTACGAAACTCCTAAGGAACCAGACACTCCTTCTTCTTGTGTAGCTTACCCAGAAGGTGTGCCAGTCATTGTGCGCTCCTCATCAGACTGAGAGGCAGTGAATACGTCGGATGCCACCTTTTTGGGCATAGCTCTGGGTGCACGTGCAGCTTGTGCTAGAGTGGCGGTGCCTGGGGGCACGTACTCGGGATCATGCTCATCAGCAGAGCCTATAACCTGTTGTGCAGACGGGGCGATAGAATTTGAACGCCCACGTGTGTAATTCTTGTTTCGGTGTCATTAGAGATAGTACCTGTAAAGAATCATTATTCGTACTAGAAGGAGAACACAAGACAAGCATAAACGACACAAAATTAACATAAGATCAAAGTTATAATGACATCTTTAAAGGAACAGTGAAACACGACGGACCAGGTGACGACTCATCATGAGTTTAACGGACCGTCATGGGGTCCGTCATGTCTTACTTCAACTATGTTTATGTGAAGACCCCTTAAGGAAAGTCTCTAACAATTATGACGGATAGGCAGGACGGACCGTCGTGATAATGACGATCCATCGTCGAAGTCTGTCGTGGGGGACTTAGAAAAAGTATGGAGACCCTTAGGAGAGGGGTCTCTAACCATCATGACAGTTGTGCAGGACGAACCGTCAAGGGTACGATGCTCCATCTTAGATGTCCGTTAGTGGACACTTAGAAAAAAACGGAGACCTTTAGGACAAGGGTCTCTGAGCATCATGACGGTTGTGCAGGACGGTCCATCGTGGTAATGACGGTCTGTCGTAGATGTCCGTTAGAGGATACATAGAAAAAGTTGGAGACCCTTAGGACATGGGTCTCTGACAACCATGACGATTGTGCAGGATGGACCGTCGGGATAATGACGGTACGTCTTAGATGTCCGTTAGAGGATACTTAGAAAAAGTTGGAGACCCTTAGGACAAGGGTCTCTGACAAAATAGGAACGACGCTCTGTCGTATATGTCCGTCAGTGGACACTTGGAAAAAAAATTGAGACCCTTCGGACAAGGGTCTATGACAATCATGACGGTTGTGCAGGACGGACCGTGGGGATAATGACGGTCCGTCTTAGATGTCAGAAAAAGTTAGAGACCCTTAGGACAAGGGTCTCTGACAACCATGACGGTTGTGCAGGACGGACTGGCGTGGGAACGACGGTCCGTTGCATGTTTCCGTTGTGGAAACTTAGAGAAAACGAATAGTGGGCTGTTGGAACAGACCCTATGACGGTCTGTCGTGGGTACGACAGTTTGTCATCGCGGTCTCGTTCTGTCATTCAGTGACAGAACTGAGGATGCCACAATCATCTCCTCTTACTTAAATGGATTACTTAATTTTAACTTACATGTTTCTAATTCAAGTACCTAGCGAACTAGCAATGCTAAAGCACCAATTACTAGAGTTTTAACAAGGCAATACGAGGACACTGAACCTAGGTTAGACAAAATTTTATCAAAGAATAAAGACCCACAAAAAATAAATAGGCTTATAGTAATTGAAAAACAAAAATGCAATGTAAATGAGTAGAGATCAGATACACATACCTGAGAAGAAGATAAAAACAAGCAAGTGAGGCACTTGGTTATCAAGAGCAGAACCACAACAGCAGACTCCGACCAGTAAAAAGGATATTTTGGGAATTAGGGATTTGGAGAAATGATATGGATCAGTTGATAGAGAAGAGGATGGGAAGGGTAGGATGTTAGAAAGGGAGGGAATGGGAGAAAGAGGGAAAGAAATCATTCAAATGAAGGGGGGAGGGGGTGGTTTAGAGGTTGAATTTTTTTTTAAAATTCCCCAGCCGGGTCGGGTTGCTGGTTAGTGACGCAATGAGTCCCTGGCAATTGTCCGTTGTAGATGCGACGGTCCGTCATGGGTTCCGTCGCGGGTTCCCTAATTTTGAGAATAAATGAAAACCGTACCTCGCACGACGGATTCATGCGACGGTCCATCGCAAACGTGACGATCAGTCAATGTATCCGTCAATGAATGTTGCGGAGTGATATTCTACAGAATTTTCAGGTGATGTGCCTGCAAATTTAAAACACATTAGTAGAAAATACTACCATTACTAGAAAGAAAACTATGTATTGAGTTGCCTCCCAACAAGCGCCTGATTTAACATCGCGGCACAACTGAAGACACTTGATTACTCAGACTTCATCAAGATGGTATGCCTCAATCACTTCATTCGCTGATTCAACATGCCCGAAATAGATTTTTATTCATTGTCCATTCACCTTAAAACACACCATCCTTGGTTTCCAACTCAACTTCTCCATAATGGAATAGTTGGGTAACCAAGTAAAGGCCAGTCTATTTGGGCTTGAGCTTGCCTGCAAACAAGCACAGCCTAGAATTGTATAGAAGCACCAGATCCCCAACCATAAAATCTCGTTTTTTAATTTTTAGGTCCTAGTACTTCTTCATCTTTTCTTTGTAGGATATAGCAGATACCGATTGGAGCTCACCACTCTGCCTCATGGACCTACAAATGTTGAAGGTCACTTCTTCATTGTTCAATCAAAATTTCATCTGCCCATTTTCCATATCAACTAAGACTCTACTCATACCAAGGAATGGCCTCCCAAGAATAATAGGCACTTCAAAATTGACTTCACAATTAAGAATAAAAAAATCTGTCGAAAATATGAATGACTCCACTTTTACTAGCACATCGTGAAGTATCCTTATAGGCCTTTTTACTGTTTGATCGACCATCAGTAGCCGCATCGCAATGGGCTTTGGATCACCCAAACCCAACTTCTTGTAAATACAGAGGGGAATGAGATTTATGCTTAACCACAGATCACATAATGCTTTCGCAAAAGGTAATAACCCTACTGTACAAGGAATAATGAACTCACCCGGATCTTCTTTCTTTTGTACTAGAGAACCTGTAGCAATAGAAGTACAAAGCTACATTCTATCATCATCCTCAAAAGTGACCGATCTTTTCTTTGTAACCAGATCTTTCATAAACTTGGCATAACCGGGTATTTGTTCTAGAGCTTCTACCAAAGGGACATTGATAGAAAGCTGCTTCAACATTATTATAAAACGCTGATATTTACCATCCTCGGTCTTTTTCACTAATCTTTAAGGAAAGGGGAGGGGGTCTAGGCATGGGAGTTACCTTTGTAGGCACTTCAACATCTTTTTCAGTGTTCTTCTACTTAACCACTAACTTCTACCACTTTATCATTACCTTTTATCACCTTTTCCTCATTAGACAGCATAGGTGGGTTAATGGTTTGCTTACCACCCCGAGTAGTGATTGCCATACAGTGTCCATCATTTTTTGGATTTTGGACTGTGTTGAAAGGAAGAGTGATCGGTTTCCATGTTTTCACAGTCGCAGATAATTGGGCCATTTGCAACTCAAGCTGCTTAATCAATATTGGATATGTATGAACTTTCTGTCCGATACCCGCTAAATCACTCCTTAACTCTTTGATGTGCTCATCACTACCATCGAACCTCCTCATCATTTTGTGCAACATGTCCTCAACTCGCGCCATACTACCCCTACCATCCCTAGGAGTAACTTCACGATTTTGAAGAGGAACATAGGGCCCATTCCTATCATTTCTGTTACCATAGCTACCACTGTTGAAGTTGTTGTCGCCATTATAATCTCCATCTCAGACATAATGACCCTCACAACTATAGTTACCGTAGATCCGACCTTGGTTTCCTTGACCCTGGTGCCAATTCTCCTGATTTGAACCTTGGGCACTCGGTCGGAAACCCCCCGCTGCTCATTTACCGCATAGGAATCCTCCTCATAATGACATCCATCATTTGGTGGTGGTGATTTAGAGAAGTAGTTAACTGCATTTATCTTTTCTGCACCCCCAATGACATGTTTTAATACCAACCCAAGCTCAATTCTCAGCTGAGCCATCTCTTCACGAATCTCATTTGTGGCTGGGTTGTGTGTGGATTGCACTACGAAGGTATTTCTTCCATTATCTGACTTCCTAGTACTCCAAGCTTTATTATTCCGGGAGATTTTCTCTAACTTTTCGGCAATCTCGGCATAAAGTCACTCCTTATTAGAACCACCCGCTATAGTATCCAATACCGTTTTTTTATTATAATCCTTTCCCCGATAGAAGTATTCCTTTAGTGACTCATCATCTATGCGGTGATTGGGGACACTTCTCGAAAATGAAGTGAATCTATCCCAAGAATTTCTAACTGACTCTCCTGGTAGTTCTACAAAGTTGTTCACTCTGTCTTTGTGATTTAGTTTCTTGGAGACCGGGTAGTAACGTGCTAAGAAAACGTTCCTTAGTTGGTTCCAAGTGAAAATTGAGTTATAAGGGAGCTCAGTGAACCAAATACCAGCCTCTCCAATTAGTGAAAGAGGAAACACTCTTAGCCCTATTACATCCAAATCCAAATTAGGCCTCCCTACACTACTTTTACACACTGCCCTAACCTTAGCTATATGGGTATGTGGGTCCTCAGAAGGTAGTCCTGAAAACAAACCTCTAGCAATGAGTATTTGCATCAGACTACTAGTTACCACAAAGGTGTGGCCATGTGGTAGACGGGGCAAGACAAGTGGCCCATCAGAGTCTGCAATATTATCATAACCTCTGTAGTATTCTTGAGAGAGTGGAGCAGGATTTTGTCCCCTTTGTTGATTTTCACCTGGATCATCGGGTAATATTTGACCATGAACATCAACCAGAGCTGGGTTGTTCTGGTTTGGGCCATCATCGTTAATACCCACAGTTTCAATTCTTATTGCATAGTGTACGCTCTAATTCGTGGTCGTAAGGAAACAAGAGTTCTCTTCCTCTCCGTGTATTTGGCATACAAGAAAGATAGTTCTGCAAGAATCAAAAACAATAGAAAAGTAAAATTAAGAAAACATTGAGTAAACTTTAGTAATAATTTTAAGTTAATCTAAAATCTACTTTCCCCGCCATCGACGCCAAAAATTTGATACGCTCAAACTTACTTCTCAAATAAGAAGTAAAGTGATCGTATCAAGTAAAGAACCCAAAATTTGATAGGCTCAAACATACTTCTCACACTTAACTTTATTCTATTATTACTATTATTTAATCAATTATTTCCCTAAAAAATAAAAGACAATAAAGGGGGGGGGGTTATTTCCAAATTAATGAAAATAATTAACTAAATTAAAGTAAACAACTAACAGATTCAAATCTTGGAGCCTAATCAATTAATAAAAGTAACTAGAGATTAAGTGTTCCCCACAGGTTCCTAACTTGATAATTCTAACTATAACAATTCTTTCCTAGTATCTTGCATGTAAAGTGATAAGTTATGTATCTCTAAATCCTTGGTCCGGCATCTAGAAAATTTTACTCCGCACCTTGGTCCGGCTACATGTGTTGCTATACTAACCCTTACCTTTACCTCATATTAAGCATGGTATTCGATATTTGACTAAGTTATTACTTCGTACCAATCGACACTAGCTTATTAGATAGTGTACACTAAATGTATGTTGATAATTCTTTGCCTATTATGTACCTCCTTGGTCCGTCAAGTAGCATTAAGGCGAGTTCTAACGTTGGCCATCCATTAAAAAGACTTCTAAACGAAAGAATTCTCAATACATGCAAGACACTATTCTTGAATTGCTATTTTAGTTAGATTTTACCTCATTGTTCACCCATGGTTCCCACAACCCTAGTTATGCAGTTTAGTTACCCATGTTCATAATCATACTATTCATATATTTAATATAAGAATTCATGCACTTACTTTAATGAGAAAGAATAAAATCTAGAAATTCACTTGATTAATCAACAAAAGCACCAACAATCAATTCCAGAAAAAGTGTAACAAATGCTGAAATTAATCCTTCAATACTTGAACAAGAGAACTAAAGATTATCCAAAAGTCTAACTATCAAAAAGTCTAACTATCAAAAAGTCTAACTATCCAAAAGTCTCACTATCAAAAAGTCTAACACCAAAAACGAGGTTTTTCGAACTATTTATAAAAAAAAACAAAAACCTAATAAAAGAAGGATTCTAATTACTGAAAATCTATCAAAATGCGTCTCGATCGACGGACCTCGTGACGGACCGTCGTGGTCACGACGAGACGTCATGGCCTCCGTCGTCCCATACTTCACAAATTCTTCTTCTGCTTTCTTCATTACCCTCAACGAACGGGTATGACGGACAGTTCCAAGCATGACGGTCCGTCGAGGGTCTCCGTTCCATAATACGTTAACTTCTTGGAATTTGGGTACTGGGACTACTCTCTGATCATTACGACGAACCAGCAGGAAGGACCGTTGTGGATATGACGGTCCGTCATAGACTTCCGTAATCCCACACTAGGTCATTCTTTCCCATCTTTCTTCAGCAGCTTCACTACGATGCCACCTACGGACCGTCATAGGCTCGACGGACCGTCATAAGCTCCGTAGGTGGTCTCTTTTGAATTTCTTCGCTCAAAAAACTTCCACGTTGATCTTTAGACAGATTTCCTGCAAATAAGGAGAAACTTACATAAAAATCAATAGAAAAAGGCTTTTGGACACACTAAACTTAAGAAAAAGTATTAAAAATACCGTGAAACCACGGTACATCCATAATCACTAAAGATTAATCATTTGAGTTTTTCTCATGAGACACTAGAGAATCCATAGGAAAATTTTCAAGAAAACATTTTTATTTAGTCATGTAAATATCTAAAAGTCTGTAAAGAAAATTACTATCATAATTTTTGTAACGATCCGCTAGGTCGTCTTGAGAACTAGGACTATTTTGGCTCTTTTCAAAAAATTTAAATGGGGTATTTAACCTATTCGGTAACAAAGAGTACCTAGTTGATGCAACTTTTATTAAATATGTAATATAGATAATAGGTTAGTGGAGTTTCATAGTTAATGAACTCTTATTTGGAAAATAAAAGAGGTGGAGGCAGAAACTTACCGTATGTGACGAACGACAGGGAAAACAATAACAAATACTTGAGGTAAAAAAAAAAGCTTCCTTTAGACGACTCTAATTTTTGCATAAGCGCACCTAAGTAGTATAAATTATTTGTGTGAATGATTGTGTTGATACTGTATTATTTTGTTGTCAATGGGTATTAAAAAGTTAGAGAAAATCTAGTATAATTATTAGGTTTATGATTGTTTAGTTAATAATAATTAGTACGTAATCATTGGACAATGATTACAGGAATAAGATTAAATTGAAAGGTTAGGGGTGGTAATTTTTCCGTCTTGTAGTGTAGGATCTAGGAATTTGTCTGTAATTTTCCTTTTTTTTTCAATAGTTTAAGAATGGTAGGAACAATATTGAGCCAATCATTGGGCAATCATTGCCAATGAATGCCAATGATTGGAATTTGACAAACATTTTAAAAAATTTGGCACTTGTTTACATAATGAATTTTAGGAAGAAAAAAAATGAAATTGGAAAATTGAATGGCGGAACGTTATTTATGTTTTGGGCTATTAGATTGGTGGGAGATAAGAGTGATTTTCATTCATTGGGCAATCATATGTCAATAATTAGCATTTGGTAAAGATTTTAAGAATTTTTGGCAATGTGCAGAATGGTGAAGGAAAAAAAAGAGGTCACGTTCCAATGAGTCTAACCAACAAAGAGTCTATTGTCAAAAAGTCTAACAACCAAAAGTCTAACCCCAAAAGCGAGGTTTTTCAAACTATTTATAATAAAACCAAAGCCTAATAAAATTAGGACTCTAATTATTGAAAATCTGTCAAAACGCGGCTGGGTTGACAAACCTCGTGACTAACTGTCGTGGTCACGATGGGCCGTCATGGCCTGCGACGTCCCATACTTCACAAATTCTTCTTTTGCTGTCTTCATTACCCTCTAAGGCAGGTATGACGGACCATTCCAAGCACGACATTCTGTTGAGGGTCTCCGTCCCATAATACTTAAACTTCTTGGAAATTGGGTACTGGGACTACTCTCTGATCATTGCGACGAACCAGCAGGACGGACCGTCGTAGCTATGACGGTCCATCATGGACTTCCGTAATCCCACACTTAGGTCAAACTTCCCCATCTTCCTTAAGCAGCTTCACTACGATGCCTCCTACAAACCGTCACAAGTGCGACGAACCGTCAAAAGCTCCGTAGGTGGTAACTTTTCTATATTTCTTGTTCAAAAAACTTCTGCGTTCATCTTTGGACAAATTTTCTGCAAATAAGGAGAAACTTACATAAAAATCAATACAAAAAGGCTTTTGGACACACACACTAAACTTAAGGAAAAAGCATTAAAAATACCGTGAAACCATGGTATATCAACACCCTCAACTTAAATTCGTTGTTTGTCCTCAAGCGATGCACTATGACTTTCTACAAAATCTTTGTACAATACTATCCATATTTTAGCTTTCGCAATCATTTGGCTATCAATCCCGATCAGTCTCATCATATTTATGCATGTTATCACTATTAAGCTTGAATTGTGTGGAATCAGACCATGACACAGACACACCACGCACTGACACCTATCCTCTTCAATTTCTCACTAAGGTGCTAATATTTCCGGTATTGCAACTAGTGTACTCACTTCAATCAACATCCTCATTTTTCACAAATGATTTCAGTTTGAGTATAAGGATTACTTTTCAAGACTCACTCTCGTAACAAATTCAAAACTCATTCATACATATTGCCATAAGCTTGCCCTTATTTTCAATGCTTTAAGTTCACCATACAACTCTTAGGATCACGATAGGACTTTTTTAGCTTGTAACATAAGCTCAGGGTCATGTAGGGTATATTTAGGTATACTTTAGTGACTTTTTTCCCTCCTTGACATATCGTCTACACATACCACTTTTTATCATTTTATTCTGCCCAATTTCTCATATTCTTTCACTTTGCTATTTTCCCTTCTTTGTTCATTTGTGTAAGTGACTCTTTTATTTTCTTACTCGTATTTATTATATTATATATATATATTTCACTTTTCTTTCAACTGGTTCTTTAGTCACTTTACTTTTATTCTTTCTCTCTGTTTGTTCTTTCAACCCCACTTTCCAGATCATTCCTTATGATAGCCACCTTCAACTCATGGCTTTGCCATGAGTCAAAGTACACAATACCCAAAATTGGGTCAAGGCCACGAAAAGGTTGTTTAATGCATTAGTCACCCTCAAGGCATAAGTTGAGGTGCACATGTCCAAGGAGGGACCAGGGCCAACATATTATCCCCTGAAAAGATCAGTTGGGGTGAAAAAGAAAGGTATATTTTAAGCTCAAATCATTTGGATCAAAGAGGGATTAGTTTTATTAGTTTTTTTTATCCTTTTAAGCTAAAAATTGGCTATATTGAACAAGGGCCTATGATCCTTTCCTAATTGTCTATTACAACTTACTTCTAGCAGGACTAACCAGGCAAGTTCTATCTCAGTACAAATAGTGGACTATTCAAATTTTCCTAACACTCACTTGACATCTCATTACTCTACTAGATTATCAGACACCTTGTTCGAATCTTAGACTTAGGGTCATGCAGTGATGTATCTCTATGTCATGCTTAGATCCACACATTTATCAATTACTATACCTAGTCATGCATCATTTTCATTACATCAGGATATTATTTTTGTTTTAGCCATCATGCTTCAGAGTTATACAATGTACACAAGATATAGACATGCCGGTTCAACAATAAAATAATCAGTCTCTTGGGGAAAAAGAACACAGGCAAGAAAACCCTAAAAGAGGATCGTGAATTGAGCTACTCAGACTTCACCCTAGCACTCACTTTCCATTTACCCCACCCCAACAAAAAGTTATGCAATTGTCCCCAATGCATAAAAAAACTAAAGTACGAGAGTGGAAGGTGAAGAAAACCTGGGGCGCAAAGCACTGACGATCAGCGAGCTGGTCGGTCTGATTCCCCGGAAACTACTACCTATGTAGTCTGGACACCCTCAGTAGTGTCCTCATCAGCAACAACACTATATGTAGTGCCTCCCGTGGTCTCCACATCTCTGGAGCTAGATGCCCCAGCAGTTGACTCTACATCGCTGATCCGATATGCCTCCTCATCAGCAAGCGAGGTTGTCCTCGTAGCGGCCATCTCACGGCGCTCCTTTTACCGTGATCTAGCCTCATCCTCCTCTCGACCCTTGCGCCTCTTGGCATGCTCTCGAGGGGGACGTGGTGGAATCTCATAAGTGGCGAATAAGGCAACCATCACTGTGTCGTCATCAAGCTTAGAAGAAGAGGCTTCAGACTCAGTCACCCTAGCCGCTAGGATCATATCAATATCCGCTTGCAGACTCTCAATCGGAGCCTGAAGGATTGACACATCCACCTGAGTGGCTGGCTGGGCTAGCACTTGTAACTCAAAAGTGTCCAAGCTCTAATAAATCTCAGCGATCTTCCGTTCTGTGTGATGGACCATTTTAAGCTCCAAGCGCTCCTCTGCCTCAGCAATAGACCTCTGTATCAGAGGTTGGATGTGATGCAGAACTGTGGCCATTTGAGCCTCTAGTTTCTGGACCCTAGCAAGCGGGACCAGAGTGGGGAAAGGGGCTGAGCGAGAGGAGCTAGGGCAGTACTACTACACGAGATAGACTCGACCGGGGTAGTGTCAGTGGTTTCAGAAGCAGTCTGTGTAGATGTTCGATCATGTGCTACCGTATCAGCAAGATTTTCACCAGGTGGAGGCAGGTCTGGACGGGGCCCTCTGCGTGGAGCCAACTTATTGGCCTCATCCCTAATGAGGCCGATATCAACAGTGCCCAACAGAGTCTTAAGCTGATCAATCTGCCAGATGGTCACACCTGCTGACCTGCATAAGGAACATATAATGCACGGAAAAGGGTAAGTAGTTGTAATCTTTAAAGCCCTCTCGTGCATGTCTGCCTCTAGAATCCAAGCGAAGTCCACCTCAAACCCGGCTATCATCTCCACCATAAGAACTGCGCGATCCCATGTGACTGTATTATCAGCAGCCGTGGGGGAAAGGCAGTGGCAGAAAATCAACCATAAAAACTTAGTCGTGAAGGTCAAGTTAGCCTTCTTGATGGCTTCCTTCGGCTCCGCTACCCAGACGGCAGCCTCTCTATCAATAGACAAGTGCAGGGCCATCCACTTGGTGGTCTCTCTCAATGATGGCTCACGCAATAATTGTCCATCTTTTACAATTTGCCACCGATAGTCGAACTTGGTGGTGAGAGGGGTCCTGTTGGCATCAACATCCTCACCGTACAGATACCACCGGACGGCGGGCAGGGAGATGTCAACCTGTATGTGGCATACTCGGATGTGCTCAAGTGGGGCCTATTTGGCTGGAACAGCCCACCTATCTATCTGTGATCGAGAGTATCCACGTAAGAGGCGTAAAACTCTCGGATTAACTCCTCACTATAGAAGCGTAAAGAACAAGCCGTCTACTCTAGCTAGTGTCTGGTGAAGAGATTGTGGATCTCTAGCATGGTTGGGAGACTTCCCGTAAGGACCCGCCTCTCCAGTGTAAGGGTTCTTGTCATGACGCCTTTATCATTTAGAAACTTGGTATTTCCCATCGACACACCACCGGTTGGGTTGGTCGGCAACCGGGGTGAGAGCACCAGTCGGTGACCCTGGAGTGGAATCAGGATTATCAACCTCATCAGACGAGGCAGACTGTGCAATTGTGGTGGGTACAGGAACTTCTGCAGACCCGGAGGATTCCTCCGACCATGAA
Organism: Solanum chmielewskii; assembly: GCA_027704785.1. NCBI lineage: Eukaryota > Viridiplantae > Streptophyta > Magnoliopsida > Solanales > Solanaceae > Solanum > Solanum chmielewskii. The sequence continues at coordinate 34,511,138 of JAKWIX010000320.1, forward strand.
ACTCTAAGGAACCAAACGCTCCTTCTTCATATGTAGATAACCCAGAAGGTGTGCCGGTCAGTGTGCGCTCCTTATCAGAGTAGGAGGCAGTGACTACGCCGGATGCCACCTTTTTGGGCGTAGCTCTGGTTGCACGTGCAGCTCGCGATAGAGTGGCAGTGCCTTGGGGCACGTACTTGGGATCATGCTTATCATCAGAGCCTATAACCAGTCGGGCAGATGGGGCGATAGAATTTGAGCGCCCACGTGCGTAAACTCGATCTTGTTTTGGTGCCGTTAGAGATAGTACATGTAAAGAATCAATATCAGTACTAGAAGGACCAAACAATAAAAGCAAAAACGACACAAAATAAATAAAAGAGCAAAGTTGTAATGATATCTCTGTCGTAATAATGAAACAAAATGGGCCAGGTGACGACTCATCGTGAGTTTGACGGACCGTCATGGGGTCCGTCATGTCTTACTTCAACTATGTTTATGTGAAGACCCCTTAAGAAAAGTCTCTGACAATTATGATGGATAAGAAGGACGGACCGTCATGATAATGAACGATCCGTCGTCGATGTTCGTCGTGGGGCACTTAGAAAAAGTATAGAGATCCTTAGGAGAGGGGTCTCTGACCATCATGACGGTTGTGCAGGATGAACCGTCAAGGGTACGATGCTCCATCGTAGATGTCCGTTAGTGGACATTTAGAAAAAAAAATGGAGACCCTTAGGACAAGGGTCTCTGACTGTCATGACGGTTGTGAAGGACGGTCCATCGTGGTAATGACGGTCCTTCGTAGATGTCCATTAGAGGATACTTAGAAAAAGTTGGAGACCCTTAGGACAAGGGTTTCTCATAACCATGACGGTTGTGCAGGACGGACCATTGGGATAATGATGGATCGTCTTAGATGTCCGTCACAGGACACTTAGAAAAAGTTGGAGACCCTTAGGACAAGGGTCTATGACAACCATGATGGATGTGCAGGATAGACCTTCGTGGGAACGATGCTCCATCATAGATGTCCGTAAGTGGACACTTGGAAAAAAATAGAGACCCTTAGTACAAGGGTCTCCGACAACCATGACGGTGGTGCAAGACAGACCGTCGGGATAATGACAGTCCGTCTTAGATGTCCGTTAGTAGACACTTAGAAAAAGTTGGAGACCCTTAGTACAAGGGTCTCTGACAATCATGACAGTTGTGAAGGATGGACCGGCGTGGGAACAACGGTCTATCGCATGTGTCCGTTGGTGGATACATAGAGAAAACAAATAGTAGGGTGTTGGAATAGACCCTATGACGGTCCGTCGTGGGTATGACAGTCCGTCATTGGGGTATCGTTCTGTCATTCAGTGACACAACTAAGGATGCCACAATCATCCCCTGTGACTCAAATGGAATACTTAGTGTTAACCTACATGTTTCTAACCTAAAGACCTAGCAAACTAGCAATGCTAAAGCACTTATTTCTCGAGTTTTAACAAGTAAATTCGAGGATTCTCAACCTAGGTCAAACAAAGTTGGATTAAAGAATGAAGACCCAGCAAAAAGAAATAGGCGAATACTAACTAAAAAAATAAAAAAATGCAATGTAAATGGGTAGAGATTAGAGACACATACCCGAGAAGAGGAGAAAAACAAGCAAATGAGGAACTTGGTTATCAAGAGCAGAACCACAGCAGCAGACTCCGACCAATAGAAAGGAGATTTCCGGAAATGGGTGCTTTTAAATGTTGACAATTTTTTTTAAAATACCCCAGCCGGGTCGGGTCGGGTATGCTAGTTAATGACGCAACGAGTCCCCTATGACGGTCCGTCACAGATGCGATGGTCCATCATGGGTTCCGTCACGTGTGCCCTAATTTTGAAAGTTAATGAAAGACAGACCTGACATGATGGATTCATGCAACGGTCTGTCGCATGCGTGATGGTCCATCGATGTATCCGTCAGTGACTGTTGCAGAGAGATTTTCTGAAGAATTTCATGGTCATGTGCCTGTAAATTTAAAACCCATTAGTAAAAAATGCTACCATTACTAGAACGAAAGCTATAAGTATTGGGTTGCCTCCCAACCAGCGCCTGATTTAACGTCGCGACACGACTAAAGACACTTGATTACTCAGACTTCATCAAGATGGTATGCCTCGATCACTTAATTCGCTAATTCAGCATGCCCCAAATAGATTTTTATTCGTTGTCCATTCATCATAAACCGCACCTCTTTGTTTTCAAACTCAACTGCTCCATGAGGGAATAGTTGGGTAACCAAGTAAGGGCCAGTCCATTTGGACTTAAGCTTGCCCGGAAACAAGCGCGACCTAGAATTGTGTAAAAGTACAAAATCCCCAACCATAAACTCTCGTTTTTCAATTTTTAGGTCATGGTACTTCATCATCTTTTGTTTGTAGGATATAGCAGATACTGATTGGAGCTCACCACTCTGCCTCATGGACCTACAAATAAAGAAGGTCTCTTCTTCATTGTTCAACCAAAATTTTATCTGCCCCTTTTCCATATCAACTAAGGCTCTACTTGTAGCAAGGAATGGCCTCCCAAGAATAATAGGCACTTCAAAATCGACTTCACAATCAAGAATAACAAAATCTACTGGAAATATGAATGACTCCACTTTTACTAGCACATCGTGGAGTATCCTTATAGGACTTTTTACTGTTCGATTGGCCATCAGTAGCTGCATCGCAGTGGGCTTTGGATCACCCAAACCCAACTTCTTGTAAATCGAGAGGGGCATGAGATTTATGCTTGCCCCAGATCACATAATGCCTTCGCAAAATGTAATGAGCCGACTGTACAAGGAATAGTGAACGCACCCAGATCTTCTTTCTTTCGAGCAATAGCACTACAATGTTGCATTCTATCATCATCCTCAAAAGTGGCCGTTCTTTTCTTTGTAACCAGATCTTTCATAAACTTGGCATAACCTGACATTTGTTCTAGAGCTTCTACCAAAGGGACGTTGAGGGAAATGTGCTTTAACATTGTTATAAAACGCTGATAATTTCCATCCTCTGTGTTTTTCATTAATCTTTGAGGAAAGGGGGGGTCTAGGCATTGGAGTTACCTTTGTAGGCACTTGAGTATCTTTTCCAGTGTTATCTTCACTTCATCACTAACCTCTACCACTTTATCATTATCTTTTATCACATTTTCCTCATTAGACGGCATAGGTGGGTCAATGGTTTGCTTACCACCCCGAGTAGTGATTGCCATACAGTGTCCATCATTTTTCAGATTTTGGACAGTGTTGCTAGGAAAAGTGCCCGGTTGCCGTGTTTTCACAGTTGCAGATAATTTGGGCCATTTGCAACTCAAGCTGCTTAATCGATATTGCATGTGTATCGACTTGTTGCCCAATACCCTCTAAATCACTCTTTAACTCTTTAATGTGCTTATCACTAGCATCGAACCTCCTCATCATTTTGTGCAACATATCCTCAACTAGCGCCATAATATCTCCACAATCCCTAGGAGTAACTTCACAATTTTGAGGAGGGACATAGGGCCCATTCATATAATTTCTGTTACCATAGTTACCCCTGTTGAAGTTGTTGTCGCGATTGTTATTTCTATCTTGGACATAATGACCCTCACGGTTATAGTTACCATAGATCCGACCTTGGCGCCAATTCTCCTTATTTGAGACTTGGTCACTCAATCGGAAACTCCCAGCTGCTTATTTACCACATAGGAATTCTCCACATAATAGCATTCATCATTTGGTGTTGGTGATTTAGACAAGTAGTTAACTGCATTAATCTTTTCTGCACCCCAGTGACATGTTTTAATACCAACCCAAGCTCAATTCTCATCTGAGCCATCTCTTCACGAATCTCATCTGTGGCATGGTTGTGAGTGGATTGCACTGCGAAGGTATTTCTCCCAATATCTGACTTCCTAGTACTCCAATTTTTATTATTTCGGGAGTTTCTCTAACTTTTCGGCAATGACGGCATAAGGACACTCCCCATAAGAACCACCAGCTATAGTATCCAATACTGCTTTATTATGATCATCCTGTCCCCGATAGAAGTATTCCTTCAATGACTCATCATCTATGCAGTGATTGGGGACGCTTCTCAAAAATGAAGTGAATCTATCCCAAGAACTACTAACTGACTCTCCTGGTAGTGCCACAAAGTTGTTTACTCTGTTTTTGTGATTAAGTTTTTTGGAGACCGGGTAGTAACGTGCTAAGAAAATGTCCCTTAGTTGGTTATAAGTAAAAATTGAGGTATAAGGGAGCTCAGTTAACAAAATAGCAACCTCTCTCATCAGTGAGAGAGGAAATACTCTTAGCCCTATTACATCCAAATCCAAATCAGGCCTTCCTACAAAACTTTTACACACTGCCTTTACTTTAGCTATGTGGGCATGTGGGTCCTCAAAAGGTAGCCCTGAAAACAAACCTCTAGAAGTGAGCATTTGCATCAAATTACGAGTTACCACAAAGGCGTGGCCTTGTGGTAGAGGGGGCAAGACAAGTGGCCTATCAGAGTCTGCAATATTATCATAGCCTCTGTAGTATTCTTGAGGACGTGGAGCTGGATTTTGTCCCCTTTGTTTATTTTCACCCGGATCATCGGGTAATAACTGACCATGAACATCAACTGCGTCTGCGATGGTCTGGTTTGGATCATCATCGTTAATACCTAAGTTTCTATCCATATTGCGTAGTGTACGCTCTAATTCGTGATCGTAGGGAAACAATGGTTCTCTTCCTCTTTGTGTATTTGGCATACAAGGAAGATAGTTCTGCAAAAATCAAAAACAATAAAAAAATAAAAATTAAGAAAATGTTGACTAAACATTAGTAATAAGTTTAAGTTAATCTAAAAGCTACTATCCCCGGCAGCGGCGCCAAAATTTGATACGCTCAAACTTACTTCTCAAATAAGAAGTAAAGTTGTCGTATCAAGTAAAGAACCCAACTAATGAGGTTGGGATCGTTCCTACGAGGAAAATAGTTCAGACTTAACTTTAATCTATTATTACTATTATTTAGTGAATTATTTCCTTAGAAAACAAAAGACAATAAATGGGGGCAGGGGGGGTTTATTTCTAAATTAATGTGAATAACTAACTAAATTAAAGTAAACAACTAACAAATTCAAATCTTGGAGTTTAATCAATTAATAAAAGTAACTAGGGTTTAAGTGTTCCCCACATGTTCCTAACATGATAATTCTAACTATAACAATTCTTTCCTAGTATCTTGTATGCAAAGTGATAAGTTATGTATTTCTGAATCCTTGGTCCGGCATCTAGCAAATGTCACTCTGCACCTTGGTCCGGCTACGTGTGTTGCTATACTAACCCTTACCTTTACCTCATATTAAAAATTTTATTCGAAATTTGACTAAGTTATTACCTCGTACCAATCAACACTAGCCTATTAGATAGTATACACTAAATTTGTGTTGATAATTGTTTTCCTATTATCTTTCTCCTTGGTCCAACAAGTAGCATTAAGGTGAGTTCTAACGTTGACCATCCGTTAAAAAGACTTCTAAATGAAAGAATTATCAACACATGCAAGACACTAATCTGGAATTGTTATTTTAGTTAGATTTTACCTCATTATTTACCCATGTTCCCACAACCCTAGTTATGGAGTTTAGTTACCCATAGTCATAATCACAAAATTCATATATTTAATATAAGAATTCATGCACTTACTTTGATGAGAAAGAATAACATCCAGAAATTCACTTGATTAATCAACAAAATCACCAACAATCAATTCCTGAAAAAGTGTAACAATCAAAAAGTCTAATATCAAAGAGTCTAACCAACAAAGAGTCTATTATCAAAAATTCTAACAACCAAAAATCTAACCTCGAAAATGAGGTTTTTTGAACTATTCATAATAAAAACAAAACCTAATAAAATAAGGACTCTAATTACTGAAAATATGTCAAAACGCGGCTGGGTCAACGGACCTCGTGACGGACCGTTGTGGTCACGATGGGCCGTCATGGCCTCCGTCATCCCATACTTCACAAATTCTTCTTTTGCTGTCTTCATTACCCTCAACGGCAGGTATGAAGGTCCGTCGACGGTCTCCGTTCCATAATACTTAAAATTCTTGAAAATAGGGTACTGGGACTACTCTCTGATCATTGCGATGAACCAGCAGGACGGACCGTCGTAGCTATGACGGTCCATCATGGACTTCTGTAATCCCACACTTAGGTCAGACTTCCCCATCTTCCTTCAGCAACTTCTCTACGATGCATCCTACGGACCGTCATAAGCTCTGTAGGTGGTAAATTTTCTACATTTCTTGCTCAAAAAATTCCACGTTCATCTTTGGACAAATTTCCTTCAAATAAGGAGAAACTTACATAAAAATCAATACAAAAAGACTTTTAGACACACATTAAACTTAAGGAAAAAGCATTAAAAATACCGTGAAACCACAGTATATCAGTGACGGACATTGGTACGAGTACGGTATTATAAAAGGAAAGTTACTATTATAGAATGTAGACTGTAATTTGAGAATGCCATGGCATATGGGAATTAGTTGATATATTATTGACTTGAAATCCTTGTGCGATTGTATTTTCTTTAGTATACCCTTATAGTTGTGATAATTGAGCTATTTATGTATTATGTTGGTACTTGACTGATTGAGGTACGTCATCATCCCCTTATTTGAAATAATATTGGGTACATGCATTGACATGAGATCGAGTATAAGTTGGGCACGTGGAGATCGTCCGTGCTGGGGACGGTGAGATGTTAAGCTTGAAATTTTTGTACGTTGAGACCATCAGTGTGGAATTTGTTTGATTTTATGAAAGTGCATTGAGATCTTCCACACAGATACGTGGAGACCGTCTGTGGTGGTATATGGACCTCGCGAGTCCCCATGGGTCATGAACTGTCGATGTATTTCTGAGGAGTATCATGTATATAAGGTTGAGAGAGTACTGGGTATTCTGAGACATATCATTTCACGATATCATATTGCATTACATTTCATCGCATTATTCATTCTTGATGATTATGTGTTTTATTTGGTGGTTGGAAATTACTTAATGTTTAATTACCTCTATTTGATAAAACTAAACTGGTAAGTGAATTATAGACTTGTGTTGCGCCCCATTTTTCATCAAAATGGGTTTTGTGCACGACCTAACAACTCTTTTTGGATTTTGAGCTTTTGAAGAGTCTTCACCTAACGAATTAAGGCGCCTTAGGGCACCCATCTAACCTAACTAAATCTAGCTAAGGTCAATGAGCCAGAGATTAGGGTAAGAGTTCAAATCACCTCGAGGGGAAGGTGTTAGGCATCCCTCGAGGTCCATAAATGTGGGTCTCGATCGTATCTCATGCAATCTATGATGGGGTTAAAAGTAGCAAATAAGGTCATTTCATTTATTAGTTAAATAAATAGCATGTTCACTAAGTGATAACAAATATAAAAAAATTTAGACTATTTTATTATTTTAATTAATTTAAACATGCAAGGCTAGGTAATAGCAATAAATAAACAACTAAGCTCATTTTTATTTATTTTAACATACGAGATTATGTGATAAAAAAATCGAACAAATAATTCATGTTATTATTTTAATTAATATTTAAACATGCGAGTCTAAGTGATAGCAATAAAATATATATACTAAACAATTAATAAAGAGATAAGCGAGATGATAGAAAAAAGACAAATAAAGAAGCAAACAATTTTATTATTTTATTTTAATTTACCCCAAATAAATATAATTTAAAACAAACAAGTAAAGGGATAAAAGGGGAGGGAGACTCTAAGAGACTATTTGGATCAACACTCAACTTTCTTTTATTTTTCGATTGGCTGCCGTATAGGGACAGACGAAACTAAGATTAATCTTTCAAGCCTGAGTCGATGTCATCATCTCCGTAGGGTCAACTACCCCTTCCCAACCACCGCATACATTTCGTACCTAAAAAGTTCCTAATCATCTCAACTTGATTTTCTAAGAGGCATTGAACTCTTAAAGGGTGGGTTTAGACAAAATAGAATATGATGCCCTCCTAGACACCAAGTCAAACAAACAAGACGAACAGAACGGTCATTTTAGCATGATCGGTCTCAATTTGGCCTCTAAATTTTAATTAGACATGCTTGCAAACAACACAGAATTGTGAAATGTTTCATGTTAAGTGTGTGAGCATACAATGTTATAATAACAAAACAAAGATTAATTATGAGGGCAAAATATGACATGGATGCAGATTTTGATGTTGAACTAATTTTAAAGTGAGCAATGATTAGTGGCATAATAGATTTTACGGACGAGGGTTTAAAATACCCTTAAAGTATTGAAAATGGTACAAAATTACCCTTAATCCACCTATTGTCTCAAAAATGCCCTTGTCATCCACCTATTGGCTCCAAAATACCCTTGTCATCCACCTTTGGGTTCAAAATAATTTGAGGGTATTTTATTTCCAATTAGAAAAGGATATGATCCCACATACACATATATTTTAAAATAATACAGAATTTAATTATTAATGCGAAATATAACTTAGGACAACAAATTTTATTTATTTCGGCAGAAAATTCATTTTAAGAACAACAATAGATTTAATACAGAAAATTATTTTAGAAAGAAGTAGTAGCAAAATATTATGAGTACAAAAATTAATTTAAAATGATGTTTAAAATGCAAAAATTAGTTAATTGAGAGAATTTTATAATAGATAATTTATTTATTAATGCAGAAATTATGTTTAACAGATAGTAAATTTATTAGATGCAATAAATCAATAGGAATTGTTTATTTTAAAAAAAAGTGTCAAAATATGCACAACTTCAATTATTGATATGCTGAAAATTTACAAGCCTATTGACATGATTTCTAGGTGTTTAACATACTAAAATGACAACGTAAAGTAATAAATCAATTGTGAACATGCTAAAAATTAGTTAATTCCTATAAACATGATTTATAAGTGATTTAATAATCAACACATTTAAATAAGACCTATAGGCATATTTTCCAACTCCAAATGACATATGAATGCATAAATTCTATATACATGATTTATTCAATGAGTAACTAAAATGCACACAAATTATTTACTTAAGATTCTAGCGAATTAGTCATAACTCATTGTTTAACACATTAAATTGGATAAAATTAATTTCAAACATTAATTGGGAAAAATTAACTAAATGTTTGAGCGAATATGATTTGCTTTATTTTTATCTTTTAATGTTATTTGTTTTGGTTAGATCTAAAATTACTTGATCACATAAACATTTATCAAACAAATTATGAACCTATAGGAATGCTTTTTAACACAAATAAGTTTGCACATAATTCTCCCTCCCTAGGCGATCCTCCAAATTGCGTCATATATAAGAGTTGTTTTATAGTTATACACATATTGTAATAAAAATAACAGATAAAATTATACACAACATTAAAATAAACAAAGCTTTGTCCGAAATTTCTTCTAGGCCACTCTTCATCATCTTGAACTGTAAGTCCAAAACCTGCTAGAATAAGTAAGGTAACACATATACAATGGAAAAATGATTGTAATGTAAAGTATTCATAGTAACAAATTACTCTCATATATACATATATAAAAAAAATACATACGAAATAAAAAGGACAAAACATAGGCATACACTTATCAACACACATAGGGAGAAAAGATATGGACTGCTTCCTTTTATTCCAAACACACAACAATAATAATAAATGAAAAAAATGAAAAATAATAGAGGGCTGACCAATAGTAAAATGCTAATTAAGAATACTAACCGGTTAAGAAGAAAAGAAATAGTGGCAATGACAACAAGTTGATCCAACTTTTATTCGAACAAAAGCAAAGTAGAAAAATAGTAAAAGGAGAGTACTTGAATATTTTACCAGAATCTTAATTTATTTTTAAGAGTAGCAAGAGAGCAATGAGAGAGTGAGAAGTGATGAGAGAACTTGTGGTAAAAGTGTAAATAAATGAGTTGAGTTAGTGAAATAAAATATGAATGAAAATGATGGAGGAGGGGTTGTTTATATAGTAGACGGAGGACACGAAAATATATATGAAAAGGATCCACTAAAATTATATTCATTTAAATAAAGAGTCAAATATTATTTTACCAAACATAATAGCAAGATTAATGCAAAGAGATCAATTAGCAAATTTGATTTCCATTTTAATAATTAAAATAAAGAGCCAAAATTTATAGACAAATTCATTTAATTTTTTTTCCTAAATCAATCAAGCAATTACCAAATAAAAATCGAGTAAAAAAGGAAATTTTAATTAAGATAACATGATCATCTTACAGACAAATAATATGTAAAAAATCAATCAATAATTAATTTAAAGGAATTTCATGATTACAACTCAAATTATGTCAATATAACTTTATCATAATCAGACAAGTGAAGAGAGAGAGGCATATAGTAAGAAATAATTTCAAATTGTCAATTAGGTGACAAGTTAAATCAGCAAGAATTAGTCTAAAACTAATAAAGATATAACCAAAATAAGGATTATGGAGAGATTCAAGCAAGGAGATATTTTCATTTTATTTTACTTTTGTAGGTGGAACGACAATGAGAGCTTACCTATTTGTTACCTCTATAGAAAATAAATATACTAATCATATCATATAACCAAATTACACCAACAATCATTTTCGCAAAAGCATATTCATAACAAAATGGTATAATCACAATGAAAGTTTTGGAGCCAATAAAAATCTTTAACCAAACCCACCAAATCAAAAGGAAAATAAGCAAGAAAACATGCTGCAATTTCTGAGGATAACATATTTATAGCAATTCTCAACTCCATCACATATAGCTTCAAACACCAATATAATATTAAAATGCGATAAATAATACTTAAACAGATACAAAAGATGGGTTTCAAACAAAATAAATTGACAAAAATATCAATATTAACATGGAACAGCGTCCCACATGCATTGATTTGAGTAATAAAATTTGTATAAAGAAATATGTACCTGGGACGGATCTGAAAACATCTGCCTTATCTGTTGATTTACCTCCCATTTCTGATTGGATCATGCTCGTCTATCGCTTGTTCGGGCTGCTGCTTTCTATTGTTGGAGCTGTTGGTAGGACATCTGTTGTTTTTTTGAAAAAGTGCAGAACAGAGGGTGATGGAGCAGTGTGCGCCTCGCCGGCGTTACTAGTCGCTGCAGCTCCTTGCCGACCTACTGTTGTGGTGGCCTGCAGGTTCCTCGCTATCGCCTGCAAGAGAAAGAGAAAATAAAGGAAGGAGAAGAGAGGATAAAAGGGAGATAGAGGAGGGAGGAAAGAAGGAGGAGAGTGTCACGACCATAATTTATACCCAGACGAGACCGGCGTTGTTGACCTCTCAGAGGTCTCAGACAAGCCTACATACGTCATTCTTACTTCATCTAGGTTAACTTTTAGCGGAAAGTTTGACCTTTTTATTTTCTAATTTCATGATAAACATTTTGAACTTAACATCATAGGCGTTCACAAATCAACCATCTAATATAGAGATCATCAAATGAAAGAAACAATTCATAATTGCATTAAATGTATTTTTGCCAAAACGACACCAATACAAAGTCTGAAATAGAAGTGGAAAGAAACACTAGTGGAACATGCTCCGCTCGCTAAAGCCTACATCTAAGCTAGTTAATAACAGTAGACAGCCTCGAAAGCATAAGGTCCTACCAAGTCTGAATGAAAGCTCCACGCCCGGATAGCTGCAACGTCGTACTGTAAGATTTAACATCCACATGTGCCAGCACCTAAAAGTAGATATTTGTATGAAATTAGTACACACTTGTAATAAGTATGGGTATATGCAAGCACACACCAAGGACATGCATGAGAAAGAATAGTTCTTTCCTAACAACATGATTTATGAAAACTCAAGTCAGTGGACTTACCGAATTTGGATTAGGAAAGTCAATGGACCTGCCAAATTTGGATTTGGAAAGTCATGCCATGAGTGTAACATGCATCATAAAACTTATCATTTTGCAAACAACACATAACATATTTCATATGTCATATCACATCTAGAACATAACATCTTTCATATCATTCATTCATATGCCATGAGACCTTGGAATCATGGACTTAACATTAAGACTTTCCAGAAATGAGGGCTTAACATATCGGACCTCAACTAGGGAGTATACATTAGCAAACGCAAAGTCTATTTCGTTCATTCATACGTAGTCCATTTCATTTCATTCATGGGCCAGTGTAAACACCACTTATACCTAGGATGTAGTTTAAGACTTTTATCAGGTTCGTTGTGCAATGACCAAGAATGACATAATGTCATTACTTGAATCTAACTCACCATTTGATTATCCTATCCTAACACTTTTGGTATCATTGATTTCATTATGTGCATCATTTGAGGCTGGCCTCCTTAATTCATTTGGAAGTGTAACTTTAACCGACATAGATCATGTGAGCATCATGAAATCCAGTGTCATGAAGCCCCACACAGAAAAAAGGTGGAATCACCGGCCAAAGTGACCCAAAACATGCTAGTGTACATGGGAATTGAACCCCGCCAGATCCCTATATTGGCAGTATATGTTCGAAGACTAGGAGATATAAGGAGATCCATACCCTATATGCCGAACAGTCTCATCTCATGAGAGTTACGTGAACCTCCGCCCTTCTCTAAAGAAGGTATCACTGCTCATAGCTAGTCTATCGGTGCTCAGTATAAAGTTCCATTACATTCTACTCATACGTCATGGAAGTTGGCTTCTAGTATGAGGACATCATAGATCAATAGATGATTTCTCATCTCATCATTAGTATTAAGTGTGTTAATCTCAATACTTTCATTAGAGTTTTCATAGAGACTGGTCTCTTCATTAACTTTACACTCTCATAGGTGAGTACATTTTGGCAACATTTACTTAGGCTCATTTGAGATTGATCTCATCTATTACATTAGCCTCATATCATGTTGTCACCACATCCATTAACATTAACACATTTTCTTATCATAATTACTCACCCCTTTTTACGTGAATGTTCATTTCATCATATGCCAATGCACTTGGCCATTTAGTGTGTTTCACACTCTTACTTAAACTTTCTAGGGTTTCATCACTTCATTGTTCATTTCATCACTTCATTGTTCATTTCATCATTTCATTATTCATTTCGTCATATGCCAATGCACTTGGCCATTTAGTGTATCTTACACTCGTACTTAACCCCTATAGGGTTTCATCATTTCATCACATACATCTTAGGTTGACTTATTTTTAATCGTATGCTAGACTTATGGGTCTATACATACAAGCCATGAGGCTTCATTCATAGTTTGTTAAGTGACTCATCTCTTCCAAAGATTATGTAGTACAAGACTTATGTATTTTGTATGTATGCCAAGATCTCAATTTCAGTCTATGTAGGTGGCATTATTCTTGAACATTTCATTCACGTATAATTTGTGTATCAATACGGAAATTTGGGCAAGGGAATCCAAGTTCGAACCCCTTGGACAATACTTACATTTTTCTTTGACTTTATTTTTAGTCTTCATGACATTGAGACCCTAGATCAAGCCTCAACATCACCATTCTATCTTTATTTTTCTCCTTGAATTCTCCTCTTATTAGGCCGAAGGGTTGTGGGATTATACCCCCACAACCCCTTTTTATTTTTCATTTAAAATTTGTACTGTCCAATTCGCCTAGACCAAGAGGTTATGGGATCAAACCCCCATAGCCTTTTTTTTATTTTATTCATTATTTAGCTGGAATTTGGGAGGTTGTAGGTTTGAACCCCCACAGCCTCCTTATTTTATTTTTAATTTCGCTAGGGCTGTGAGGTTGTGGGTTCAAACCCCCACGGCCTCCTTATTTTATTTTTATTTAAAATAAGCTTAGCTAGGTGGTTGGCAGTGAGGTTGTGGGATCGAGCCCCCACAGCCTCACTTTATTTTCTAATTTATTTCGCCCTTCTCCTTTACAACCTTGAGGTCATGGGTTCGATTCCCACGCCTCCCATTTTATTTATTTAAAGTTTTTCATTCTCCTTACTCGCCTGTACACCCCATTTCGAATCACCCAGCCCCATTTTTTTCTTTCTTGCGAGAGTAAGGTTTCACACAGGTGAAGTCACAGGTTCGAATCCTGGTGGCCTAACCCCTTTAAATTAATTTAATTTTCTAGATTTCCCTACTACATTTTAGCCTAAATTAAACTTATATTTTTGGCTGTACAATTAATCATTTTCTTAACTTATTTTCATCAATATTTCCTCTTGGAAACTTGGGAAGATTATGGATCGTTTAACACTTTTTTGGTGTATTTCATGGATTCGTTTAGCTAAATTATTGGCGCTCAAATCAGCCCCACTTCAATTTTTATGAACATCGCGATTAACATAGGTTTGTGTATGTAAAATCACAACCAAAACATTATTAAACTTGAAGCCTTAACTTGACCTCATTCACAGTAACATTCATAGTGACATTTTTGCACATACACACACTTGCACAAAATTTCGAATACATGGTTGCATTTCATATGATTTCAAGTACACAAATATATTCATAGTCATCACAAAAATATCACATACACCTAAATCTACCAGCAATCATCGAAACCTACGATTCATTGGGAACTAGTGACAGGGGCATGCAAAGGGGAAACAATCCTAGTTTTTGAATGACTAATACGAACCTTAAGGGGTCTCTTGGGAAAGGCACAAAGAGAGAAGAGAACCCATACCTTTTTGACGTTAAAACCTTGACCAACTTCCCAAAAACTCCTCCCAAGAACACGTCTAAGCCTCCTCAATATCAACTTCACTCGAATGACAATCTCGCTTAGTCTAGTGTGCGATTAATGTTTGTTTTCTTGTGATTTCGTGTGAGTTCTTCAAATGTGAAGAACTTGGTTTATTTTTCTGATTTTGTGTCTTATTTTGGCAGAGAAAATTTTGGGTCAAATAATGAGGGATATTGAGCGTGAGGGTTGAGAGATAGACGAGAGAGAGTAGGAGTTATATTAGGTTTAGGAGTGAAGTTTAGGACTTAGTCACATAAGGTTTACTTAATTATTACAAATCTAATTTTTATTTTTATTTTAAATTAGATAATGAATAATAATTATTAATATATTAATTCAATATCTTAAATAAAAATCACATTAATTCATTGCTTCCACCTAGGTTCGAACCCGGGTGAAGCAAGACTTCACTTCAAGAGCTCCATTTCGTCTCTCCCCAAATTTCCCCTCCACCTTATTAATTATATAATTAATTATATATTTATGGTAATTATGATATTACCCTTACCCTGGAAAAAAACCATTTTACCCCTAGACCCTCCAAACCTAAGATTTCCTCTTTTTAAGTTCGGTAAAGACTCCTCCGAGTAAATCTTTGTATTCGAGAGCCCTACATGGTTGGACCCAACCTTTACTATCTCAAATAACTCCCCAAGTTAGTTGACTTGGATATAGCAAGGGTTCTGAAGTCTGGTTCTACGCGCATCAATCCGTGTGAACCCTGGTCTAATTATAGGCATTCTTGACACATTAAGTATCTCTTAGTATATCTATTTTTAGGGTTGTTACAGAGAGCGAGAAGAGGACGTGGCTGGTTACTGGTTGCTGCTTCGCGGGCTGCTATCAGCACCGGACGCTGCTGCTCGCCATTGCTTGAGCGACGAGAGGGAGGCAACAAGGAGAAGGGAGGAGAAGAGAAAGAGGGAGGAGAGAAGAGCGACGGGAGAGGGACAAAGAAGAATAGAGAGGGGAGAGGGGAGGAAGGAGAGAGAAGAGCAGTGGCGCTGCTTGGTGTTTCTGTCCGGCTGCCTCCCTCACCGGAAAAATGGAGGAGAGGGAGAAAGGGGCAGCGCTGGAGAGGAAGGTAGAAGAGGATGAATCTTTTTTAGGTTTGGTCTTTTAGGGTTTTAGAATTTAGGAAGAACAAGAGGTTATATCTTGATCGTAGTATTAGTTTATATGAGAGATTAAGATTCAACTAGAGGATGGACGGGCGAGATTGAAGCTAAAATTAAATTGAATGGGATTTGGAATGGCCAAAATTGCAATAAAAATTGGCTAGAATTGACATGAAAGAGTGGTTATAATTCAAATAAGATTTGAATTGGATTGGCTAAAATTGAATGGAATTAGGATAAAATGGGCTACAATTTAAATGATTTTGAGGAAAATTTAGGAACTAATATTGAATTAAAATACTACATATCTTAAAAAAAAATTATATAATTGAAATCACTTAAATTTTAAAAGATTTAAAATTTATTAATGATTTTCATAATATTTACAATAATTTTATTAAGTGAACATACTAGAATATATAATTTTCAAGAAAAATCGATTAAAATTCTAAACTTTAAATAAATTTTAAAATATGTAATTAATCGAATACTAATCATAAAAATGGTTAAAGGTCGGTCAAAATTGGGTGTCAGCAACTTGTATAATTAAAGAACTGATTTTTCTTATATAAACTCCTGTCACTACTTCTTCGTTATCGGTCAATGAGACATACTAAATACATGTGGTTTTGTATTTATACTACACTTGTTGCACTCTTAGTGGTGCAGATTCAATTCTGAGTATGAGCGCATATCGTGGAGCAAATTGAGTCCGAGCCAGGAGTGTCTTGGAGTTGAGGTGAGCTGCTCGACTGTTCCGTGGCCCACACCTCCCTCTATCTTTTACTTATTCTGTTATATTAGTATTCAGACAGGATATCCCTTATGTTGAATTTTTAATTTCAGTTTCAAACTTGAATCGTATTTTAGAAGCTCTTGTACTTATGACACCAATTCTTGGGTGATATTTTTAGCTTTCCGCAATTCCTACTTATAAAGAGCTTTATGTTGAAGATTTTCACTTAGTGTTTACTTTTTCTCACTATTTTGTTAAAAAAATTGGTAAAATATGTCGGGTTGGCTCACTTATTGGTTGAGAACATAGGTGCCATCACGACTTGTGAATTTGGGTCCTGACAATTCGGTATCAGAGCCCTAGGTTCATTGGTCTCACGAGTACAAGAGCAATTTCTAGTAGAGTCTTGCGGATCGTTATGATGACGTCCATACCTATCTTTGAGAGGCTATAGGACATTTAGGAATAATTCTGTTCTTTCATTCACTATCGTGCACACTTTACCTTGTTGAAATTCTAATCTTGACATCTCGTTCTCTCTATGATGGCAAGGACTCGTACATAGGCAAGTGGTATTCATGAGCCTATTCCTGCACCTATTTTTGGGAGCAGTATCCCAGGTAGAGGAAGGGGACGAGGTCGAAATCGAGGTAGAGGTCGTATTGCAACACCTGTGGAAAGTCAAGTACGAATAGTTACCCTGGGCCGTGATAGGACAGTACCTCTTGATACAGATGTTATTCATGGAGATGTGCAAGATCGTGTCGAGGGGGATGGACCAGCTCAGGATCCACCCAATACTACTTCCACCTAGTGCTTTAAGATACCTTGGCTCGTATATTATGAATCCTAGAGGGTATGGCTCAGGCAGGAGCTTTGCCTTTCACTTCTGATGGCTCACAGACTTATGTTGGAGGTCAGACTCGAGATCCGATAGTTGCTCCAGATTCCTTAACTCCCAGGACTCAGCCAGTTGCTGCTGTAACTCCTCGTTTATATGGTGTGGAGTTTCAAGATATTGCATCACATTTGGCAAACATGCCTTCTATGACAATTGATGAGCAAAAGATGTTTAGGAGGTTTAAACTAATGAATCCTCAAACTTATAGTGGTGGAGGGATTATATTAGAAGTAGGCTAGCTGGATCTCCTCCACTATCTTGGACTTAGTTTACTCAGGTATTTCTATCCAAATTTGTTCCACATAATGACAGGGAGCGCAAGAGGGCCAAGTTTGAGGTTTTGCAGCAAGGTGGTATATAAGTCGCAGAGTATGAGGGTAAATTTCATGCCTTGGCTAGGCATGCCTAGATGATACTTCCTACAGAAGCTTAGAGAGTGAGAAGGTGTATTAAGGGGTTGATTATTCTGATTCGTCAAGGAATTTCTTAGGTTGTTGCTTCTAGTGTTCCTTTCCAAAAAATGGTAAATGATGCTAAGGAGTTGGAGATGATTCAACATGAGGGATTTGAGCAGCATGAGGGTAAGATGACTCGTTATTCAGGTGATTATGGTGGTGTTCCACCTAGGAGTTGAGGTTACGTAGGGAGAGGTTATCACTCTCAGTCCATCAGACCCATTTATGCTGCTATACCAGTGTCTTAGGCTGGTTACACTGGGCATAGTTCTTCGAGCTCAGTGCATACTTCACAAGGTTCATCTTTTAGACTTGTAGTTCGTTGAGCGCATTCTGGTCATTCAGGTACCTCTCATCAGCCTGCGTCTCGTAGGGGTTGTTAGTGTGGTGATATGGGACACTTTGTGAGAGACTTCCCTAGGAACAGATGTGGTAGCTTACATTAGGGTTCTTGGTCTTCGACTTCCAGGGCTACACAACCTCCAGCTAGGAGTGGTGCACAGAGTGGTGGAGGTGGTTCTCCTTCTAGTCGAGGTAGTGGTCACGGAGGTTCACAATATGAGGGAGGTCGTTCTCACTATTATACTTTTTTCCGTTAGGCCAGAGGCTGATACTTTAGATGCTGTTATAACATGTATTATTCCGGTTTTTCAGCGACCAGCTATTGTATTATTTGATCTAGGCTCTACTTATTCTTATGTATCCACATATTTTGCTCCTAGTCTGGATATATTATGTGAGTATCTTAATTTTCGGATACATGTTTCTACTCCTGTTGGGATTCTTTAGTGTAGACCGGGTGTATCGATTATGTATTGTTACCTTGATAGGTATGACACTCATGCAGATTTAAAGTTCTCAGATATGGTAGATTTTGATGTTATTATTGGTATGGGTTAGTTATCTTGTTACCACGCAATTTTAAATTGTCATGCCAAGACAATTACTTTATTTATGCCTGGAATTCCAATAGTAGAATGGAGAGGTTCTCTTAGTCACCCTCCTAAGGGTTTGATATCATTTCTTAAGGCTCTCTAGTTGGTAGGGAGAGGATGTTTGGCTTACTTGGCACATATTTGAGATACTAGCGTTGAGACTCCTATGCTTGACTTTATAATGGATTAGCCAGGTCTTCCACCAGATCATGATATTGATATTTGTATTGATATGGAGCCAGAGACTCAGCCTATTTGAAATCCTCCTTATCGTATGACATCGACTGAATTGAAGGATTTGAAGGAGCAGTTGCAAGATTTGTGGAGCAAGGGTTTTATTAGACCGAGTGTATCTTCTTGGGTGCTATCGTGTTATTTGAGAAGAAAAAGGATGGATCTATGCATGTGTGTATTGACTATCGACAGTTGAACAAGGTAACCATAAGAAATACGTACCCGATACCTCATATTGATGATTTATTTGATCAGTTGTAGGGTGCTTCAGTTTTTTCAAAGATTGACTTGAAATCTGGCTATCATCAGCTGAAGAGGGCGGAGAATATATCTAAGACAACTTTTTGAACACGTTATGGCCATTGAGTTTTTGGTGATGTTTTTTGCATTGACTAACGCCCCTGCAGCTTTTATGAACTTGATGAATGGGAGTGTTCAGACCGTATTTGGATTCCTTTGTTATTGTATTCATTGATGATATATTGATACACTCACGCAGTAAGGAGGAACACGAGTATCATTTGAGGATTGTGCTAGGGATTTTTAAGGAGAAGAAGCTTTATGCATTGTTTTTTCAAAGTGTGATTTTTACTGAGTTCGGTAGCATTCTTGGGACATGCATGTAGTTTCCAAGGAGGGTATTATGGTGGATCCTAAAAAGATTTAGGCAGTTAGAGATTGGACCAGACCTGCTTCAGTTACAGAGATTAAAAGTTTCTTAGGAATTGCAGGTTATTATCGACAATTTGTAGAGTGTTTCTCATCCATTGCATCTCCATTAACTAGATTGACATAGAAGGAGGTGACTTTTCAGTGGTCTGACGAGTGTGAGGTTAGTTTCAAAAAGCTCAAGACTTTATTGACTACTGCTACGATTTTGACCCTACACATTGAGGGAGAGGGTTTTGTTGTATATTGTGATGCTTCTCAGATTGTTCTTGGTTTTGTATTGATGTAGAAGGGAAAGGTGATAGCTTATACTTTGAGACAGTTAAAGGTCCATGAGAATAACTATCCTATTCATGATTTAGAGTTGGCGGTTGTTGTGTTTGCATTGAAGATTTGGAGGCATTATCTTTGTAGTGTGCATTATGAGGTGTTTACTGATCATCGTAGTCTCCAATATATATTCAATCAGAGAGATCTAAATTTGAGGCAGTGGAGATGGTTGGAGTTGCTCAAGGACTACGACATCACTATTATTTATCATTAAGGAAAGGCAAATGTGGTAGCAGATGCCTCGAGTCAGAAGGTGATGAGTATGGGTAGTCTAGCCAGGTTACAGGTTAGCGAGCATCCTTTAGCTAGGGATGTCCAATCCTTGGCCAATAGCTTTGTGAGACTTGATATTTCAGAATCTGGTTAAGTGTTGGCTTATATAGATGCTAGGTCATCCTTGTTGGATTAGATTCGGGTTCAACAGTTTGATGATTGTGATTTATGTAAGATTAGAGACACGGTGTTAAAAGGAAAATCCAAGGCTGCAATTCTTGATAGTGAGGGAGTTTTGAGGATTAAAGGTCGTATATGTGTTCCTCGTACAGGTTATTTGACTAGATTGATCATGGAGGAGGCTCATAGTTCGAGGTACTATATTCATCTGGGGGCTACTAAGATGTATCTTGACTTAAAGCAGCATTATTGGTGGTGTCGTATGAAGAGGGACATAGTAGATTTCGTATCCCGATGTTTAAATTGTCAGCAAGTGAAGTATGAACTCAAAAAGCCTGGAGGTGTGACACAGAGGATGCCTATACCTAAGTGGAAGTGGGAGCGTATTGCTATGAACTTTGTGATAGGATTGCCAGGTACCTTGGATAAGTTTGATGCTATATGGTTCATTGTGGATAGGTTGACTAAGTTTTAACACTTTGTACTAGTTCAGACTACCTATAACTCAGAGAAGTTAGCCAAGATCTATATTCGAGAGATAGTTCGTTTGCATGAGGTTCCTATGTCTATTATTTCAGATCGTGTCACCCAATTTACATGTCTTTTCTGGAAATCTACGCAAAAGGAGTTAGGCATTCAGGAGGATCTCAGTACATCCTTTTACCCTCAAACTGAAGTTTAGTTTGAACGGACTATCCAGGTTCTTGAGGATATCTTGCGGGCGTGTGTGATTGACTTTGGTGGTCAATGGGATCAATTCTTGCCATTAGTGGAGTTTGCTTACAATAATAGCTACCATTCGAGCATGGAGATGACACCATTTGAGGCATGTATGGTAGGAGACAATGCTCAAGAACAAGGATACAAAATTAAGGCTTGTTAATGAGTTGATAAAGCTTAATGTCTTTCATGATTTGCTAATTTTGGAAGATTTGACCAAATAGTAAACCTACGCGATAACACGGTTAGAAATCACTTATATAAGTGTAAAGTGTAAGCCGCTTCAAAGAGAATTATTGTGAAAAGCCTATTCTCTATACACTCGTAAAACCAAGAGATGTTCATGGCTGAAACGAGCAAAACTATAGAAATTATAAATGGTAAAGGGTTAATTGTGTGACATATGGTTGTCTAGGTATACACCAAAGCTAGGGTTCAAAGATATCACATCTACCGATGGACCGAGTATATCCGACATATGTTAACTAGGGAAAGTCCAAGAGAAAACCTGCTTATCCAGATGCAATTAATTCTTGCTTATAAAGTGAAGAGTTGTGACTTTTATGAAGAGTTGTGACTTTGATGAAGAGTTGTGACTTTGATGAAAAGTTGTTACTTTTATGAAAAGTTGTGACTTTTATGAAAAATTGTGACTTATGAAAGATGATGACCTTTCCGAAAGATTGTGACTTTTCCAAAGGTTTGTGACCTTTCCGATGAGGCACAATAAGAACCTTTTAGCACTACCCTTTGTTTTCTACAAATATAAATTGAGGAACTTCCTCTTATTTAAAAAATAAATAAATTTCTGGACTTCTTCTACTACTACTACTACTAAATCCAGTATTCTAAGTGTACTTTAATATCGTTGAATGACTTTGCTGATTTAGATTATTTTATCCCGGGAGGACATAATCTAAACCAAACCTCGAATACTAGAGGGGAATAATTTTCTTAAGGGGACACTGTGCATTCAGTGAGCTTGATCTTCTTTCTATTTTCTGTATTCTGGTATATGTTACAGATTTTAGATTTGTGAATTATTTTATGTTATTTAGTTCTTCACTGGTTCATTAAAATTTGGTAACATCGTATTTCTACAAAGTTTGTGGAAAGCAATAAGATTTTTTAAATATAGATTGATACATTTCTTCTTTAAGAAAAATATTTTGTTTATTTTCCTAGTCTATTTTTATTCTAGTTTCGCTACTGATTTTAATTTTCTACTTTTAAAAATGTCCTTAAACTTTGTTGTCTTACCAAGTTTTTCAAAGTTTTGTTCTTAGTATCCTAGGAATACAAGATGAAAAACATGATACACATGAAATTAAAATTTAATTTAATTTTTTTAACTTTGGTAAGTGATACAGATCGAATAACTTATATTTGAACACATAGGAAAAACAATTACATTTTTTGTATGACAAGGGAAACCCACAACCACTATCCTTTGGTTGCGCACAGGGTAAAACCCACACTCCTATGCAATAGCTCACAAATCACGTAAGAGAATTTGATACGCTCAAATTATACTTCCCTAAAGAAGTATAAGCAATCGTATCAAGTAAAGAAACCAATTGTTAGGTTGGGGTCGATCCCACAAAGAAAATGATTTAATCTAGGATTACGTCTATTTAGTCAAGTCCTTTTCGAAAACAATTAATAAAAGGGGGGTTTTGTGTAAAAAAAGTGTTTGATTATTTCTAAGTAAGACAAATACCAAATTTATAACTCTAGTGTTTATCAAGTGATGAGAGAAACTAGGAGTAAGTGTTCCCCATAGGTTCAGAATGCGGTAATCCTTGCTATAACAATCCTTTCCTAGTATCTTGCATGCAAAGTTGTAAGTTATGTATCCCTAATTCCTTGGTTCGGAAACTAGAGAATTTCACTCCAAACCTTGGCCCGGCTACTTTACAAAACCTTACATTTACCTCTTATTAAGCATCATTTTCAATGTATGGCTAAGTTATTAATTTGCACCAATTGAAACTAGCTTATTCAATAGTGTATACTAAATCTATAGTGATAATTCTTTTCCTATAAACTACATCCTTGGTCTGACAAGTAACAATAGGGCAAGATCTAATGTGTGCACTCGTTAAAAGACTTCTAAATGAGAGAGTTGTCTATACATGCAAGACCGTATTCTAGAATTGTTATTTAGTAAGTTTTACCTTGTTAATTACCCATGGTTGACACAACCCTAGTTGTGGATTTAGTTACACATGCTTAGAAATACACAATTCATGGTTATTAATATAGAATTCATGTACTTGCTTTGACAGGTCTGAACAAAATCTAAAAATAACACTTGAATTAAAGAAAATATCATGAGAGTCGATTCCGAAAACTTGAAGTAATTCCCAAAATCCAAAGTTCAACTTCCAATAACAAGAGTGTGAAAAATAACAAAAAGTCTAACCCCAAAAACAAGGTTTTTAACCCTATTTATAATAATAAAGTCCTAAAATAAAAGGATTCTAAATAAGGAAAAATCTGTCCAAAATGCGTCTTTAGTCGACGACCCAACTGACGGTCCGTCGATGGAACAACGGACAGTCGACTGCATCCTTCGGTCCACACATAGAATCTTTTTCATCCTCCACTTTTGCATCAAATCTGTTACAACTAACGGACCAACATCACGGTCCGTCGTTGGACTTACGATGAGTTGATGCCTCTGTTCCTCCATACTTAGTGATTTCTTCAAGTCGCGTACTTGGACTACTTTCTGTTACAATCAACGGTTTGCAAGACGGACCGTCGATCGGTCGACGGACAGTCGATCCCTCCGTAGCCCCACACTTATTTAGAATTCCCAAATTTGATTTCAGCATCTTGAACGTCCAGTCGACGATCACCACCTATGGAGCGTCGATGGGTCGACGAACCTTCGATGACTCCGTAGGTCATCACTTATGTACTGATTTCAGCACAGTCTTCTGCATTTCCATTTTTAATAGTTTTCCTTCAAACACATAAAAAATGTCAAAATTACTACAAAAAAGCCTTAGATATACACTAAACTGAAGGGAAAAAAACATTTAAAGTGCCGTGAAACCACGGTACATCAACACCCTCAACTTAAATTTGGTTTTTTGTCCTCAAGCGACACACTATGATTCACCATAATCCTTTGTACAAAAGTATCCTCATTTAAGCTTTCACAATCATCTGGCTATCGATCCCGATTATTTTCATTGCTTTTATGCATGATATCACTCTTAGGCTAACCAGGCTCATTCATGTGGATTAGACCATGACACAGACTCGCCAGCCGACACCTCTACTTTTTTATCTCACACAAAGGCACCAACTCTCCAATATTACAACTAGTGTTCTCACGTCAAAATATATCCTCCTTTTTCACACGGTGGTTTCAAATTTGAGTATGAGGATAATTATTCAAACTCACTCTCAGAACAACTTCACACCTAATTGATACTTGTCGCCATAGACTTGTCCTTATTTTCACTGTTGTAAGTTCACCATATTAGACTCTTAGGATCACGATAGGACTTTCATAGCTTGTAATGTAGGATCAGGGTCAGATATGGTACATATGGATGCATTTTAGTGACTTGTTGCCCTCCTTGACATTACAACTAAGCTGCCCTAGCTTTTTCATTGTCAATTATGCCCTATTCTTCCTTTTCTTGTATGTTTTGCCTTATTTTCTCCTTTTTTTCCTCGTTTTGTGCAAATGACTCTTCTTTTTTTTTTCAAATTTTTCACTTGATTTAAACTTTGATTGAGTCACTTTTCTTTTATTATTTTTTACATTAACTTTTTCCCACTTTTCGGAACATTCCTCATTATAGCCACCCTCAACTCATGGCTTTGCCATGAGTCGAGGTACACAATACCTAAGGTTGGGTAAGGGCCAAGATGATATTGGTTTTTTACATTAGCCACCATCAACTTAAGCTTTTGTCATATGTTCAGGTGCACATGTCCAATGAGGGACTAGGGCCAACACATTAAACCCAGAAACAATGAATTGCGGTAGAAAAGAAAGGTCCATTATAAGTTCAAATCATTTGGATCAAAAAGGGATAATTTTATTTGGTTTTTCTTTTATTTAGGCTAAAGATTGGCTAATATGAACAAGGGCCTATAATCCTTTCCTAATTGTCTAATACAGACTAATTTTTGCAAGACTAACCGGGCAAGTTCAACTTTCCTCACATTCTCTTAACACATCATTACCCTACCAGATTATCAGACACCTAGTTCGAGTGATAGATTGAGGTTCATGCAATGGTGTATATCTGTGTCATGCTTAGAGACAACACATTCAATATTCACTATGCCTAATCATACAAGCATTCTCTTTAGAACGGGATATCATTGTATTTAGCCGTCATGCTTCAGATTTCAAATTCATACTTTGTACAAGATACTAAATAGAAGGGTGTTAAAAGATACTAAACAGGCGGGCTCAACAATAAAATAACCAGTCTCTTGGGGCAGAAGAACACAGGCAAGAAAACCCCAAGAGAGGATCATGAGTTTGGCTACTCATACTTCACCCTAACACTCACATTCCATTTACCCCACCCCCAATAAGAAAGCATGCAATTTTCCCCAATGCATAATAAATAAAATAATAAGGTGGTAGATGAAGCAAACCTGAGGCGCATAGCACCAAATATCAACAAGAGGTCGGGTCTAGTTGCCCAGAACCCGCTCCATCAGTAGGAGGGATACCGTCAATAGTGTATGCAGCAATGTATGCACCCTCAATGGTGCTCCTCTCAACATCCTCAAGTCTGGAGCTGGACGCCCCAGCAGCCAACTCACGATCCCTCATCTGTCGGGCCTCCTCATCAACCAAAGAAGCTCTCCTCGTAATCCAACTCAGTCTACTCCCTCTTCCTAGACCGAGCCTCATCACTCTTTCTAGGTATGTGCCTCTTGGCACGCTCATGTGGCGGAGGCGGTGGCACCACAGTGGTATGGAAATAATGAAAAGAATAATTATATCTTCTTGACGAATTCATCATATATAATCTTATTTGTTTTTAGTTGTGTCTTCTTATTTGTGTTGCACATAACATGAAATCACTTATATTAGAAAAAAATAAAAATTATTCAAAATTCAGAAGCTAGGAAATCATGCGCAAGGTATTTGTATTGAAAGTCTTTTAGTGATTGAGAGGACAAAAGTTTGTTCATGTCATCAACATTAAATTATTATTCAAAATTATGTAATCAATTTTTAACAACTTTTGAAACTCTTTCTAAAGACTAGGTTGTTGGTGAATTGATTTGTTGATATGATTATGTAACTTCAATGCTTTTGTCATCCCTGAGACTACCCTCGAGACGGAAACACGAAACCGAGGACCACAAGTGATCCCCAAGCTAACCATGCTGGCATGACCTGAGCATACTAAAGAATATAAACTGCTGCAAAAGCTAAATCACAATTAAAATAAAAAATGGGAAATACTCATATACTATAACTGAGATATTTGAAACTGGTGAGTTTAATACAAAGAAAATATTAACTCAATACGAAGCTGAAACTAGTTATGTCTAAAAGTAGCCTCTAACTGACTAGAAATGTTGGGACAGTCCCCAGCTAACTTTAGCAAAAACTGAAACTAAAGGACTAAACTACTAGAAATAACCCGTAAATATTGACCTCGCAGAATGAGAAATCACCACTGATTCTGTTGAATTGGAAATCTACCTAAGTGTGATATGGATGCTGAGAACCTCAACCTACATCACGACAAGATTTAGCGCACGTATGCATCAGTACTTGTAAGGTACTGAGCATGTAAGATAGATTAAAGTTGAAATAATACATAACTTAACAAGCACAAAAGCAAGTATAGTAATCTGAACATGATATAGTGAATTCTGATATAACTGGATGCAATGACCAAATTTATAACATGCTGAGACTAAACACTAACAGAACTGTAAATATGGTCAATGAAATATAGTTTGACTGGACAATGGGAGCTACTGCTAAATATCGAGTCTGATATAGACGCCCCACCGAGAGGACCCAATATATATGTGTTGGTCATTCGTCATTCGTGTCAGAGGTTGGGTAGTAACAGTCTAAATCCACAAACACCATCGATGAACCGTAGTCTGATCTACGGACCATCAGTCCATCCGTAGGTCGATACTTAGTCGATTTTGCTTAGCTGAATTTTGGGAGGGCTGTAGTGACAATCTACGGACTTGTAGTACGGGCAATAGATCAGACTACGGCCAGTCGATGGTAACCATCGATTGGACCTACAATTTTTATTCTGAAAATCTTATTTTTGGTCTGTTTTGAGTACGAGGTGTTACGTTTTTTTGGATATCAATTTAAAATTTTTGCAGTGGAAAAATTACTTGGATGAATGGCTTTTAATAAAAAATTACTGATTTTAGTTGCACTTTTTATTTATTACTATTTATAACAATATTATGTTTAATATGCAATATGTATTAAAAGTGAATTAAATATGCAATATATATGTATTATAACTATTTTTAAAAATATATTATGCTTGGTTGGTAGAAGTTAACACATTGTATTGAAAGTTTATTAAAATGTGTGATAAAAGTATTGTCCATCAATAAAATTTGTATTATTTGTGAATAGTAAATATTTTTTGTAATATGAATTAAAAGTGTACTATAAATGTAATAAAAGTGATAAAGTAAAAAAATTGTTATTGCTACTGATGGTCCATATTTTTTATTTGTAGTATATTCATGTAAGTTTCCCTTAAAGTTCCAATCAAATTCATAATATTTTCTTTCTACTATTTTCAGAACTATGTAAATGATCTGTCATGTTTTTAAAATTTATTTACAACACTTAACTCTGAAAAATTAAAATTCTAGGTTATTTTTCAATATAATAAAAATTAATTATACCTTCTAAATTTTTGTTATTTATAATTTAATAATTTTTTCGTTAATAATTTGATTCAAGTATAAATCAATAAATAATATTTTTAAATTTTTGGTTTTGAATTATACATATATAAAATGTTTAAATTTAATCTTTTAAAGTATCATGTTGAGAATTGAAATTTTATTTTTTATAGGAAAATAAATATCTTTATAATAGTCTAAAATAAATATATTGTAAGTTTGATAAGTAGCTGATCATAACTATTAGAATATTATTATAACAAATAAAGTTATATACTAAATCATTGAGTTTATATGATAATGTATTTCTATAACTATTTAAATAATATATTAACAAGTAAACTTTTTTATAAATTACTTTAATTTAAAAATTATGACATTTAAAAATATCCGCGTAACGCGCTGGTATGAATATTATTTAGTTGTTACAATTGAGATATAGAAACGGTTGTAGGAAGCTTCAAAATTAATAAGTCTAAAATGTTGCAACACCTAGATTAGACTTAGAGTCTCTGAATTATGAAAATGATAATTGAATTTTTTTTTTTTAAAACACTTTAATATGTTCACATGACTAATTTGGATTCCTTTCATAAAAGTTTTCCTATAGATTTTCCAGTCGCTCTCCAGTAAAAACTAAATGATCGATCTTTAGAGAGCATAGACCCCACAACTTTCATTCCTGTCATTGTTGATCAAGCTATCATCCATCTCATATATCACTATCCAGTCAGTGATAAGCATCATTCTAATTGATTTCATATTAAGTCTTCACTTACATTGATAATTATAGAAGAGTGTCTTGACACTTAATCCAACAAACTCATGCTAAAACTCCAAGATTCAGTAGGTGGGACTAGTCTTCCCAGCTTAGAATTACGACATGAGACAAATCTTTCACATTCTATGGCATTCATACTTAAGTGTGTGTGTGTGTGAGGATACTCATCCAACCAATACAAGAACAACACAAGAATTAGATCATAGTATATTCACTTACTCTCGAAGCAATCTAATTCACTTTACTCAAAGCAATATTATTGCATACACACAAGTCCCATACACATAGAAAATTCTCATGTTTTGACCTTCAAGTAATATAAATCATATTCAACCAACCTATCTAGAATTACTACATTAAACATAGATGGTAACATGATTCAAGTAACTACTACAACATAATCTTCTAATATTCATCTCAATTCACCCACATCACAAAGTCACAAATTGGGGACACGGGGGTTCATGGATTCTTAGAGGAAATTCAACATCAAAACCATATAAATTCCTCAATTTATACATAATTCAAGTAAATTAATTCATTACATTTCTGATTCTATAACATTCAACTTGAACCAATCAATACCCACACTTTAAGATCCAATTTGAGAAAATAATTAAAATTCATGGATTCCTGAGAAATTCAACTTGAAATCATATAAAATCATCAATATATCTATAAAAAATCATAATTCAATCAATTAAAACAAATTTTGAAAGAAATCCATGAGATTGAAGTCAATCCCTAACTTTTAGTTTTCTAGTTTTGTAATTAAGAGTTTTGGAAGGATTCTACGGGTAAAGGCTATCCATTGATGAAAATCTACCATACATGAATGAATATTCACCGCGAATTTGGTGAAAAAAGCTTTATTATTCAACCCTAGCTTCTCTTTTCTTCTTCTTTCTTGAAGTTCTTGAGAGAAGATTTTGGGGGAAAGTTAGTTATGGATTTTGGGTCTTGAGATTATGAGGTGTATGGGTTAGTAATGACTTAAAAATATTTATGTAAGTATATTAAAAAAATAAAAAAAATGACTCCACATTAATTGAACTAAAAAGGAAATTACCTAACACTCCATAGCCTTGACAGAATTGAGGAACCCTACAGACATGACCCACGACAAAGCCCCACGAACCATGAGTGGGTCTACGGTGTATGTTTCAGGTCCTTGGTTCATGGCCTTTATCTCCTCACCTTGTCACTTGACCCACAGTACCCAACCACGGGGTGTGGGTTCACCTGTGCCATCTGTATATAGCCCTTTTTTAGCAGTTTTAGGGTGAAAATTTAGGGTCTCAAGGATCCTTGGTTGGTACTTGGGAAGTCGTGCCTTGATTCTTAACCCCTAAGCCCTCATTCTAAGTATCGGATTCCATTTTACAATTCTAAACAACACACCGAACTCTAAAACTCTCACGTAAGGCTCTAGTTTCACGTACTAGTTTTTTTGGGTGTTGCATGAAGAAGCCATTGAAGGATGTAAAAATCAACTAGACTTGTTCAGGAATGCATATTTTTGTCACTTCAATATTTTCTAGGGCTACTTGAAGTTTCAAGTTATTCTACTTACATGTTACGCCTCTTTTCTTGAAGATCTAAGCAACCGCACCAAGCTCTATTCAAAGGTAAATTCTTAAGACCTCTATTTTGTTCGTAGATTTTTTCAATGGTTATGTCCCTCTTTTTCGAGGGATTCTTCTTCCTCGGATGATTAATTGTGCCAGTAATTTGGATACAACTTTCTAAAATTCTTCCTTGAGGGACATGTCTAAGTGTTTGATACTCATCGACAAAGTGAATAGGATGACAAGTATTTATATTAGTGGCCAATGTGAGAAATTCTTCTCTAATCCTATTGAGGGAAAACCCTTTGTTCTTCCTATCAGTTTTGTTAATCTTTAATTTTTTATTGATTCTAGTCGGTTGTTTATATCTACCAAGAAGGTACTCAGAGCTATTGTAATATTGATTCACCTTACGGATCCTTTTATCCCTCTCTAAAATTCCACAAATCGTGGGGTGGTATTAGGACTACGTGGCCGATTAATCATATAGCTAGTAATTATGTCTATCTACAAGATATTTTAGGAGTACGAGAATCCAAAACTAGACGACGTTTGTTGTTACCATTGTAAAGGGAAGAATCCTTAACTTCAATATTCTTTACCATTCTCCTAACATCAACTAGCTCACCTTCTAACATACTCGAGATATTTCTAATCACAACTAATGACTTCAACCCATTAAGAATTATTGTAACTACCTTTGCACCACTACATCTACCAGCTTCCTTCAATTTTACACCACATTCGGTTACATCTCCAAAATTGGTAATCAAATGATTCTAATTAGGTGTTAACTTTACCGGCTACTCTGCATCTAGGGTTTCTGAATCATTGGTGATATTGGTGAAATGATTGTAGAAGCATCTTTGTTCATGGTTTTATGGTTTCTCTGGATGTAAACATTCCCATGGAATCTTTGTCTTTCTTATGAATCTATCTAAAATGTAACCTCGAAAAAAAATAAATATCCCAATTTGGGAACTTAGGATTTCCAAGAAAAGAAATCAGAAACAGTTTAGCGAAGCAAAATGAAAATTGAAAACTTAAAAAAATAAAAGAAATTGAATAGATTACCGCCATAGATCGTAGAAGATGATCGGAAATGAAACTTACAAACAAAAAGAAGAGAAGAAGCAGAAGTTATCAGAGATGATCGACGGCGGTTTTGAAAAGATGACCGAGAATAAATGGAAGTGATCGGAAATTATTGGTGGATGGTTTTGGAAAAGAAACCAGCCGGCGATCATCTCCGATCACTTCCATTTATTCTCTGATCATCTTCTCAAAACCATCGTCGATCATCTCCTATAAGTTCTTTTTCTTCTCCTTTTTTTGTTTGTAAGTTTCATTTCCGATCATCTTCTCCGATCCATCGGCAATCATCTTCGTAAGTGTCTTCTATTTTTGTAAGTTTTCCATTTTCATTCTGCTTCACTTACTCTTTTCGATTTCTTTTTTTGGAAACCGTATGCTCCCATTGGGATTTTGTTTTTTTTTCAGGTTACATTTTAGATAGATTCATAAAAAAGACAAAGATTCTATGGGAAAGTTTACATCCGGAGAAACCATAAAACCATGAAAAAAGATGCTTCTACAATCATTTCACAAATATCACCAATGATTCAGAAACCCTAGATGCATAGTACCCGGTAATGTTAATACCTAATAAGAATCGTTTGATTACTAATTTGGGAGATGTGCCCGAAGGTGGTGTAAAATTGAAGGAAGCTCGTAGATGTAGTGGTGCAAAGGTAGTTACAATAATTCTTAATGGGTTGAAGTCATAAGTTGTGATTAGAAATGTCTCGAGTATGTTAGAAGGCGAGCTAGTTAATGTTAGGAGAATGGTAAAGAAGATTGAAGTTAAGGATTCTTCCCAAAACAATAAACGTTGTCTAATTTTGGATCCTCGTACTCCTAAAATATCTTGTAGATAGACATAATTACTAGCTATATGATCAATCTGCCACGTAGTCCTAATACCACCCCACGATTTGTGGAATTTTAGAGAGGAAGAAAAGGGTCCGTAAGGTGAATCAATATTACAATAGCTCTGAGTACCTTCTTGGTAGAGATAAACCACCGACTAGAATCAATAAAAAATTAAAGAGTAACAAAAATGATAGGAAGAACAAAGGGTTTTCCCTCAATAGGAACACAGAAGAATTTCTCACATTGGCCACTAATAGAAATACTCGTCATCCTATTCACTTTCTCGATGAGTATCAAACACTTATACATGTCCCTCAAGGAAGAATTTTAGAAAGTTGTATCCAAATTACTGGCACAATTAATCTTCCGAGGAAGAAGAAGCCCTCGAAAAAGAGGGACATGACCATTGAAGTTCCCAAATTGGAGTTTCTGTATTTTTTTTTTCAATTCAAATTTTGGATGGATTCAGAGAAAACACAGAGATTCTACGGGAAAGCTTACACCCGAAGAAACCATAAAATTCTGAAGACATACGCTACTACACCCATTGTTGCTAATATCACTAAGGACTCAGAAAGTCTAGATGAAGAATAACCGATAAAGGTAGTTCCTAATCAGAATTGTTTGATAACTCAATGAGGAGTGATCTATGTTTCTTTACTTTTTCTAGTGAATTGGTGATGTAGTGTACTTGTTAGTAGCGTGATCTTGTTGTGGCTTATATATGATTTCATTTAGGTTAAAGTACATTTAGTTACTGCCCTGTACTTGAATTGTTGATGAAAAAGGAGTTTTCATCAATGATGATCAAAGGTTGAGGAATTGGTAAGATTTCTCACTTTCATTAATTTTCCATAGAATTGTTAGTTGATAAAGCTTGTATGGAATTGTATGGTATGGTCCACTTATGGTGGAGGTGTTTACTTCTTGTCAATACATAGGTGTTATTATGGCCTTGAAGGCAACATGATGTTATATGAGTGTGTGGTTATGATGATCACACTATGTGAAGCCCATGCCTAGTTTCCTATTCTAGCTATGATCTTGGTTGTGTTGCTAATGTTATGAGCATGTGAATGGTTATGTTGGGGTTATATATAGGTGATTCCATTGAAGAGTTATAATGTTTAATAACCCCTTACCTACATACCCATGTATGAATGTGTGATTAGATATGGTTATGAGTCTTGAATGCAAGTATTAAAGTTATGTTGTCTCCTATGCTAGTATGTGTTGTGTGGTCTATGCATGGTTATGTATTGTGGTCCTAAGAGGGTGGCTGCCTCAAAGTGTTGTTGATAGACGTTATCTGATCATATTTATGAATGTACACATACTCACGCATTATGCATGCTTACTAGTAGTATAGGTTCATGGTGTCTAATGAAAGGGTATTCTCATATGCACTAATGTCTACTACTATGCATGTAAAAAGCTTATGTCTAAGGAAGTATGTTATGTATCCCTTAACTAGGATGAATAGATAGGTGTACTAGTATGGGCAAGGGTATGGGACCTTGTCCATGCATTGCACATGTGTGCCTTGTTAGGATAGTTCCAAGGTTTGGTTTTCTATGTACATGAATGTAAATGCATGATTATGTTAATGTATGAACATGTGTATAATAATCTAGTCAATGGAGGGGCCTTGAAAGGTGTTCTCAAGTTTACCCTAAACTAGATAGGTTCTTGAATATGCTATGTCTATGTAAAAGGGTTTCTCACATGATATAGGTTGATGAAATCTCATCTATGACCCATGATCTAAGCATATGAGGAGTCAATCTCCTAAGCTAATTTCATAAAGTAATGTTAATAAAGGCTTTTCCATAAAGGGAACTTAGCTTAGCACCAAGTGAGCTTTAAGATGAGGGGTGACACATTCCCAATGTGGGGAGGTAGGGCTCACCATAGTCCTCACGAGGTGCTTAGCCTCATAGCCCAAAGGGCATGAAGTGATATTTCCATGTATGCCTTCAAGTTCCATAACTATGCTTGCCCTATAGAATCTAGCAAGTGATATCACTTAGTATATTAGTATGTGTTAATGTTTTACTTTGGCTAAGTGAAGCACCTTCCCTTGGTATAAGGCTCTACAACACCAAATTTTATGTTTAGCACCCATGGTCTTAGTGTTGATTAAGGCTATAGTTTCCCTAAAGTAAAATGGACAATGGAAGTAAATGACTAAGACTCTAACTAGGATGACCTAAGGGAGGTTGCTTAGGATAGATAAGAGTAATGAACTTACCTATGCATTGTACAAGTAGCTCTTGAGGGAAATTCTAGGAAGGTGTTCTAATGTATGTGACAATGTTTGTGTTCCTTATGCAAGACATTGTAGTGTTGTCTACTTGTTTTGATGAAATGCATGGTATGAGTCTATATGATGTGGTCTTATGCTTACATGCCTAATGTTGGTCTTAATGGCTATATGATGAAGGTTTTGATTGGTATGAATGATGTTGTCTATGCTTGGCATGTTAATGTATGAAGTAAATGTTAAGGCTTGTGGTCTCGTTATAGGTTTATTAAGTATGTGTGAGGTTATGGGGCTTCACATGTGCATTGCACTAGTCGAATTAGATTGGGATTGTGATTAAGGTCTTATAATGTTCTATTTTAAGTAAAGTTAGTATTTGTGCATAATGACTAGAGCTTACTGTGATGTCATTAGGGTATTGGCTTAAATGTGTTTGTCATGTACTATACTTCTATGATGGTATGTGATGGCTTATGTAGGATGTATGTATGATTTCTTTGAGGCCTTAAGGTGATGCATAACACCGAGTATCACTAGAGGGTTACTTGGGAGGTTAATGAGTTAAAGAAAAGAAGTTCATTGTAAAGAGAAAAATGCTTACTGCAAGGAGTGAGGAGGTTACTATGCATTCAATTAGACTGTCTCTTTTTGCTTGTTTTCAAAGAATTTTATGAATGACTATCAAACTTCGTGCATTTTAGTACTAATTCATATTTCTTCTACATTTTTCACTAAGTGTAGGGTTTGGCGATATCAACTTCCATCCTCGTGGCTAGTATCGTAATAGATCATGAAGAAGAAGTTTGGTGAGTCCGCTTAGTATTCGGGGGCTTGACCGTTATGTATTTTCAGTCTTTCTTTTAGATGTTAGACTTTTGTAAGTCTATGTCCCAAAGATTTATTCAAAGTGTTATAGATGGTTTAAGACATAGTGTACTTTCACTTATTTTTATAAAAGACTTCAATTAAATGGATACAGTTTTAATTTCCGCACCATTTCCTGTTTTATTATGTTATGATATGCTAAGAGGCTTTGGTCGTGACACTTCATCTTCACGACATCTTTATTTTCAATTTTTTTTATTGAAGTTGAGGAGGTAAATCTTCGAAATCTTCATCGATGTCCATGATTTTCTTTGACATAGATACAAAATCAACGCATCTTCTCTTTGACACATTTTAACCTTGTGATAAACATGCATTCTCTCCTTCTTGTTCTTCTAACCCACTACTTGTGAAATTCCAAATTAAAATTGGTTCTACCATTAACATCATTAGTAAACACGCAATGAAGTACTAAGGAAAGTCACCAGCTTAGGTGGAAAGCGCACTTCCCTATTGAATTGTTTTTGCGGGACTTCTTCCCTCGTCAATTTTCAAAGTTTCTTTAACAAAAGGGTAAATAGGAGATAAAACTATATACATCTCACACGATAACAAAAAAAAGCAAAAAGAAATATAGCTCATACATATTGAGCATACAAAAAAAGTTGACTCGCATAAAAAAAGAGTCAATGGGTCAAATTGGAACCTGGGAACTGAGACATTCATTGAAAGGGTTTGATGGGTTCGAGCATACAATTATCTACATGCCACCTAGACCTAGAAGATGAACAAGTGTGATGAATACGTAGAAGAAAAGAAGAATGTCATGAATGAAGTGAAGAGTCTACCCAAAGGACTGAAGCAGATCAAAAAGACTAACTTGAGACATGACAAATCAACCAATAAGAGAATCCTGAATTTTGCGAATAGCCAAAACGTGGAGCACGAACAACAGGGTAGGCCAAGAAAAAAGAATGATAAATGATCTATGTTGCAACAATCGCTCACTGATATTTAGAGAAAGAAAGACCAGCAAACTGAAAACCCAAAAATTGAGATGAGAATCAATGTCACTACATGAAACTTGACAGCATTGAACTTGTATGTATGACAAAAAACACATCCTGCGATAGTCAGACACAAGTCTTTAACATGGACAACAAAAGGTTTCAACCATCATCAGAAGCATAAATACTAGTGCTACTGGATAGAACACCATTAGACTAGGACATACAGATACGAGATGATGGTTGGCCATTCTTTTCATTACATCAGTACCGACAAGAAAAATTTAATCCAATACTTTGGCATGCATTAGGATTTGTCGGTTGATCATCTTTTCAATCTTTTGAAGTCAAATCATAATTGATTGACGCAAACAGGGAAAAATTCTGCAGGAAGCTAGAGAAGTCAATATAATTAGAGACCAAAGAGAACATGCCAAATGAAATAGAGATTGCAGTCAAACCTTCTGTCTAGAAAGTTAATATCCCTCAAGAAAGGGTGTTGTTTCACCTGCATAACAATTATGTTCATTTCTCAGATGAATTTCAACTTAAAAGAATGAATAGAACTATGTTACCATATAAATGATACAATGGAGAAATGATTGTTACCTTGGAGGATCCTCATTGAACATGCCAAATGGCATATTCAAAACCCTAGCTAACTCATCTTATTTAGTATGGTGGATGCTCTTCATTTAATTCGTGTAGAATTGCTTGTTGTGGCTAACTAGGTTATCAAGATAGTTTCTCTAGGTATACTCCTTCACCTGTTTACAAAATCTCCTTTTATCGTTGGATATCCTTTTCGAACTTTACCTCTTCTATAGTTGTTTTTACTGTATATATATTTGGATCAGAGACTTTCAATGAGCTCCTGGCTTTCATAACTGTCCTTTTACTTCTGTTTTGGCTGCACTAGTCTTTATTTTGTGTTCAAAAATGGTTCTCTATATTTGTACTTATTTAATATTTTTGTGTTTTGGCGGTGTTTTTTGTATATCTTGTTTATCATTCCCTCTTTTACTTCTTATATTTGTTTTCACATTCGTCTCTCTTGCATCATAGATCATTACTCCTCGTTCTAGGATATAATTTTGGCTTACTTACTAATAGAATGTTGTAGGTGTCATCATGACTTGAGATTCCAGATCATGATAGTGAAGGCATGCTTTTTCTGAAAAGGATCGAGAAGATGAATAGAGAGAAAAATTAGGGTGTGGGCTAGGTATGAAGGAAATATGAGTCAAAGAATTTGATTTCATCATGATTTAATGGGAAAAAATGGATCAAAAATGGTTTGGGGGAACTGACACCTTTTTAACATATTTTATCAAACTTAACATGACTCGAAACCAATTCAAATTTGATAAGACGGAAATGAGATAAATCAAGTACTTAATCAATTTAATGAGCTTCTCAACTTCAATAATATAAAATAGTAGTAATTTGATATAAAAGCATTTTCAAATAAAAGACTAACTATATCATTAAATTGTAACTTAATTTATTTTGATAAATAATTTCCCAAATATTTGTAAAGAAAGAAATTGTATACATCTATATAACATATGTAATAAAGAAACAAATATTATTTTTTAAAAAGGAAAAAAAATTTCTTGTAATGATTCTTCAAGTATTTTATTTTTGTAAAACAATTATTCCAACATTATTTGAAATTGAAGTAGCTCCAAAAATTAATTAAATTATGAAGAATAAAAGTTGAGTGTTAACAAGAACAGGAAGATTTTATTTTGAAAAATATTACCACGTCTAAAATTATGAAGAAGTTATAGCATATGCTACTACTTGATCGGAATTTGTGACAACTTCTATGTGATTTGGTCATGATGCACCAAAGAAATCTTCCACAAAAAATATTGATTGTAATTATTTTTTCCACTTTCGACATTATTCCAACGTCAAAGGAAATAAAATTTAAAAAAAAAGGTTAGAAATTTTCCTTTCTAAAGTGATCTCAATTTCACTATTTAAGAATTTTTTTTATCAAAAAGATTAAATTTTAGATTTAATTTTAAATACTATGGTACATGGAATTATTTGAGATTATATTTATATCTTTTATCTTGTATATATCAACACTTTTACCCTAAAATAGAAAATAAAATATACATTAAATTATAAGTGACTGGATGTTTGGGGTGGGTAGATACCCCTTTTGAGTTCCTCAATATAATATGTCAATCATGTTAAGTTTTCTTCATCCAACTATTTCCTACCCTATCAAACATTTTTTTACTCTTTTATTTCTTTGTTCTTTGTAAGGCATCCATCTTCCCCCTCTCCCCTCTCACGCAAAATATCATTAGTTTTGTTCTTTTTTTTGTATAAATATTTTTTTATGTTGTAAGATTTTCATGCTTAGTATTTCCTTTATTTTGTAGCTAACTAGATGTAATTCTATTTTGATATGATCTCTATTTATATGTAAAAAGAGAAAAAAAAAGTGTCCCGTGTCAGTATCACAAAATAATATTTTTTAAAAAATAATTATAATTATTAGTTACATATAATAGGGTTAAATAATAAACTGCTTTTTATTTTTAAAATAATTTCTGAATTTGTTATGTTTTATTTTAATAGATTCTGTTACGTTTTTAAAAAAATAAATTGTGATATTTTACAATCAAAGATAGTTATATATTTAATTAAAATTTTAAATAAATTTTCTATATCATATTATTAAAAGAAATCAGCCATCAGCAAAATAAGCTAAAATAATAATAATAATAATAATAATAATAATAATAATAATAATAATAGTAATAGTAATAGTAATAATAATAAGAATAATAATAGTAACAATAATAATAATAAGAGTAATAATAATAATAACAATAATAATAATAATAATAGCAATAATAATAATAATAATAACAATAATAATAATAATAGGAATAATAATAATAATAATAACAGTAATGATAATAATAATAATAATAATAATAATAACAATAACAATAACAATAATAATAATAATAATAATATTAATAATAACAATTATAATAATAATAATAATAATATTTTTATTATTGATATCAATAAACATCATGATTTTGCTGTAACACCTCGCTAAGTGAAAGAGGTAGAATTAGAAATAGTCATTTTTGAAAAAGAATGAAAAATCTGAAAATTTGTTTAAGTTATGTGAAGTTTGGTTTTGGGTCAATTTCAAACGACCATAACTCATAGCTCAGGATGAGTTGGATGTGCTAAAAGATATCGTAGGAAAGATTTTGAAATAATTTTTCAACACTGCCGAGTCTGCGCGATTTCTAGGTCGCATGAGGGATATATGCCCATTTCAACTTGGGTTATCTTGATAAGGAAAGTTAACATCGGACCTTTAAGGGGTATTTTGGTCTTTTTCGTACCAATGGATTTAATCCGGTTTTAGTGAATTAATTAGGGTCAAAATTGAATTGGTTCAGTTAGTACAACTAAAAACTCACGCTAGGTCTCTAGAGAGAAGAACTAAAGATAGAACAAAATTGAAAAAATCAAGATTTCTTCATCTTCGTGAGGAATCGATTGCGGATTTTGTCAAGGATTTGATCTTACAAGATATGTGAAATATTAATAACGTTGTGTTCGTTCACCCATGTGTCAAATATGTTTATTTCAATGTGATTTTGTCATAAAAATATTGAGAGTTTGAATATTCTTGATGAATGTTCTTTAATTGCTTTCGTTCTTCAATTTGGATTGAGATTGAGGAGTTCTTGAGAGTTTAATGTTGATTATTAGAGTTTATTTGAGTTAGATTCTTATGTGTATGTATTATGTACCTGAATCTAAAGAGATATAAAGAAAAAGAACAAAAATTAATCGAATTAAGGTATGAAAATGAGAGAAAAAATTCATCAGATACACCTAGGGGAATGATGGCGCGGTGCCCCACTGTACCAGGAGGGCTGGGGCGATGCACCAGCAGTGCACCAAAAAGTGATTTCTGAATTTTAGGGGCTGGTGCGGCCCGCCAACAGTGTGTCAAGTCTGTCCATCGTAACCAGTTTTAGTCCTTCTAAGTTTTAGTAACACTTCCTATTAATTCTAACTACTCTAAATGACTTCTAAACATCTATAAATCATCCATAAACGTGAATCATAACCTTGAATCTATAAAATTCAAATTCAAGAAAAGTTAAGAGTCAAGTCTAGAAAGTCTATCCAGTCTTTTCAAGAAGTCTTTACAATATTTTAAACTTGTTTTAAGACTAGAGCTTTTGAGTTAAGAGTAAAAAATGAAGTTCATTTCTCGAAAAAGAGTATATGATAACTAAGTATTTCCAAAGATTAAATGTTTTCACATTTAAACAAGGGAGGAAACACTAATTTCTAAGAGAGATTTTGAGCTAGTTTTTGAGTAATTATCTTAAACCACAGAAAGAGTTTTTTTTTAAAACATATGAGCTTAAGTATCTTGGTAGTAGTATTGAGCATTGATGTGGGGAAGAGTTCATAACAACTCAATATCTCAATAAATCATATAGTCATCGTGGGTATAAAGGGTCATACTTTTTATGTGATTCATTAGTGTTTTTTTGGCATAGACTAGTGGATACACTTAGTTGAAGCGTTTAATATCCCGAAAAGTTATAGGACAGTTATGGCAGTGAGGGCGAGATGTTGTATCATCACTTTAGCTCACAGTGATGGTTGTCGGTTAGAGAAACTCCCACATAATAATATTTCTTTACTATATATGTATATTGAGTTGTTACTTATTTTTTTATGCTTTATATAAATTGGATCTTTAGTGTTGTTTATTTATGCATTGAGTTGAGAATTAATTTCAACCTTATGTTATGTTTAGATTTCCCCTCACATACTCATACATTCAATGTATTGATATCATTTGGCCTGCACAATTTTATGATGCAGATACAAGTAATCAAGATCAACATCCAGCGCCTCGTTGATCCAGTCAAACATCTCAGAATTTGTTGGTGAGCTCCTTGCTTTCTAGAGGATCCATTTAGTTATATTTTGTTTTATTGCTTTTGTCTACTCAGTTGTCTGGATGATCAAGGGTTTTGTCCCAACATATCTCTTAGTATCTAAAGGCTTCATAGAGAGTTAGATACGAGTTATTTTGTCATATTTATCCAGTTGTTTGTTTTATGACTTGAGTTTGCCTTATTGGTTAGTTGAATGTTTTTTTATAACATTATAGTATTCTTATGAGTTTATCTTTGTTACATTAAGTCTTCCGTTGAGTAATAAGACAGGCCAAGATTCGCTTGGGTCCAACTATGGTTCTTGAGTGCCAGACCTGCCAGGGTATAGGCTCGGAGAGTGACATCTTTTATCTCTCAAATTAATTTTAACTAAAATTATATCATAAATTTATTTAAATTTTTATACAAAATAATCAAGCGAAGCACAATCGAATTCACTAGTTGAGAAAATAAATCAATAAGAATTGAAAGTCGTAATACTGAAACTTTTATGTTTGACATAAATGAGATGCAATGCTGAAATTTAAAACAAATAACCCATAGTCTAAGAATGTATTATTCTGAAAATATGGACAATGACAATAGAGGAACTGTACATCCTGAAAGAATAGCTCACACTTGAATTCGAAGTTAGACATTCTTAATTGAAGTTCCGAATCATCTATTGAGAGACGACATGTACTCAACAAGGAAAGAATAGGTGCAATATCTATATAAAAACTACAATATAAATGTAAGCAATTTACCATACTATAGTAAAATAAATCCACACATATAACACAATCACCCAATCTGAGTCACATATCATGAAGAAATAAGATGATACTTTTCAAGCAATATAACAAAAAACATGCACTCTAAAAAATTGATTTTAGTGATATGGAGGGAAAGTGAAATTAAAATTTGTCCAATTCTTTTTTATCTTGCCAAGTGTTTTTTTAACATGCTACCAATTGGCTTAATGAGTAAGTTTTTCCTCTCCTTTTGAATTTTAATACTCTTAAGATAGTTAATAAAAAGAAAGTTTCCACACTAGTGGGAGAAGCCATCTTTTAGATTCTTTTAAAGTCTAACTTGGAGTCAGGGTATGATCAGATTTTTGATTAAATTGGAAGATTCATTTTTTGTAAATTTTATTATTTATTTTGAACAAAGTGTTTATTTGAAATTTTAATCTAATATTTAAATTTTAAATGAAACAAAAAAATTACCTTTTAAGAAAGGAAACAACTAAAGGTTACGTTTGATACGAATACGAGTGACTCTTCATGAAAAATTCCCTTATTAGATTTAATTTATAAACATGAAACATTTTCAAAAGTAGTATTCAATTTCATATATGTTTTATGCTTTTTTATAACCATACAAAGAAATGTTTGTCAATCCTTTAAAAAAAATACAACCAATAACTCTTGAAACATAGTGATTTTTCACGGTTCAAAGCTTTAATTTCGTTATTATTTTTCTTCTAACTAATCATAGTTATATATATATATATATATATATATATATCACGTGTGCATGAAGGATAGAGTCGTCAATATGGGCTAAGCCCGTTGGGCCGGCCTAGCCTAACTCGAGATTTAATAGGGCTGGGCTAAGATTTTTGAAGCCCAATTAAGAAAAACGCTTTTTAGCCCGGCCTGAATAAGCCTGCTTATTTGGGGGGCTTGAAAAATATCGATAGGGTCGGCCCGTGGGCCAATAAAAATTAATTAAAAATATAAGATAATATTAAAATTTAAAAATAAAGAGAGTCCAAAATCAAAACAATTAGTATAATATTTCTATTTAGATATTTATACTTTATACTTTTAGTTGAAAAAAATTAATAAATATCAAGGA
Source organism: Solanum chmielewskii (assembly GCA_027704785.1). NCBI lineage: Eukaryota > Viridiplantae > Streptophyta > Magnoliopsida > Solanales > Solanaceae > Solanum > Solanum chmielewskii. Next base: position 34,554,530 of record JAKWIX010000320.1, read on the forward strand.
AAATGCACAAGTACCCCTTAGACTATGACCAAAATCCTAGAGACACACCTTAACCAAACTAAGGTCCTATTACCCCCTGAACTTTTTTTTCTTTTTGTAATTTTATACACCTTTTGTCTTATGTGGCACTCTATGTGACTCCACGCAATTGAGGCGCGTCGGAGATAATTGGATGTCACATAAGCCAAAGAGGTACACAAAATTACCAAAAAAAAAATTCAGGGGGGTAATACGACCTTAGTAAGGTGTGTCTTTGGGATTTCGGTCATAGTCTTGGAGGTACTTGTGCATTTTCCCTAAATATTATAGAGATAATTTTATTTGTGAATTTCATTAACAAGTAGTGACATTAAGGTCTCATTTGTTTCCATTAAGATTAAGACGTATGAATTTGAATACGCATTTTAAATATTAAGGTGTGCATTAAGATCTAGATGTGTAAATCTGAATAAACATCTGATATTAAAATATTGTCTCTAAATATGAACACTAAAGTACTGGGATAGTTTGTTTTCAATATATCAACGCACATATGAAATTTACGTTATATCGATAAAATATTATCAAAACCTTGTTAGTAAAATAGTATTTTCATATAAAATAATATTTTGAACATTTTTTACCGTAACAAGGTAATGATTTATCTTTTAAGAACTCAACATCAAGTTACATCATTAATATGACTATTTTTTGCACTCAAAATACTTTGAGAATCTAATATAATATAATTTAAAATAGTTTATATAGAGTAGTAAATATATCGTTTGGAAAAATATTTTATTTTATTTTATTATAAAAATTTGTTTTTGTTATCGATCAAATAACTAATACTTTCTTATTTTTTAAAACCGTGCTAAATATTATATCATGGGAGTGCTTATCAATTAAAATATATTGATTAATTGATGAAAGTAAAAGATGTATATTAAGTTAATATCAATAAAGAAAATTATAATGGCAAGCATGTAATTAAATACTAATTAAATAAGAAAACAACTTTTATGAGTTGTTTTGATTTAGTTGAATTAAGATAGGAGTCTTATTTTTTATTCTGAATAGTGTTAAGGGTGTGTTACAAATCTGATTCATTCAGATATATCCAGACCCATTAAGAGGCTTATAATAAAATAAAACAAATGAACTTAATGAACTGAATCTGAATAATTAAGATTCAGTTCTTAAAAACAAATACATGAGACAAATCTGAATGATTAAGATTCAAACCTCATTAAGTGCAAACAAATGAGGCCTAACATAATGTAATATTGTTTTGTTGATATTTATGATAGTATTTTTAAATTATAATTTATAATTTAATTTAATAATTATAAAAAAATATATAATTTTTTAAAAAGTGGGTTGGCCCGGCAAGCCTGTAGCCCACGTACTTGTGGGTTGGGCCGACCATTTTCGGGTCCACACCAAAAATGGGCTAGCTCGGCCTGACCCGTAAAATGTCAAAGCCTGTATGGGTTAGCCCTGATGGGGTGGGCTAACCCATATAGACAGCTCTAGTGAAAGAGAAGCATATACAAGATGATGTGACACCTCTCTATAGCCTCCATTTTATCCTTTTTTTTCTTTTTATTGGCTTTTCAAAAAAAATTATTATATTTTAAAAATAAATTAATAAATTTATTTACAAATGAATAATTTATTAATGAAGGAACATTTACAACAAAAACCGTTCTGTTTTTTATTTGTTTGTCTCACTTACAATAAAGAAGAAACATAATTTATCTTTTTCATATTTTCTGGTTTTTTATTTAAATGAATTATTATATTGTAAAATTAAATCATTTAATTTATTACAAATAAATATTTTTATTAATGGAAGAAAAATTACAATAAAAACTCTCCACATTCTTTCCTTATTTGTTTATCTTACTTCTAATCATGAAATGATAATTATTATTTTTATATTTTAAGTATTTTACTCTTAATTTTTTTAATATATTCACAAGGAGTTATTACACATGACTTACCCCTCTTTAATTTTTACTTTTAATAATATTCATAAATTTCATAATTTTTATGTCTATAACCTTTCAAACTTAAATTTGTAAGTTTATGATGCCTTATGGTATTCCTCAATTTTGCCTATAAATTCATATAAGTTTCAGGAAGATTCACATTCAAAATCATCATTTCTCTTCTTCGTCATATTGGTTGGTTTGTACTGAAAAGAAGTACATGAAGATAAGAAATATTTCATTATCAAGTCTTTATTTTTTTTTATTTCCTCTGTTTTGTGAATGAAACTAACATGTAATTACAAAAAAAAAATGAAGTTGATAAGTATTTCATTCTCAAGTCCTTATTTTTTCATTTCCTCAATATTTTCTATATAAATTTATATTTACTTTCTTGAAGATTCACATACAAAATTATTATTCTCTTCTTCATCGTATTTGTTTGTGAATTAACCAACATGTAACAAAAAAAAGTACGTGAAGGTAAGATATATTTCATTCTCAATTCTTTCTTTTTATTTCTATGTACTTAGACATTTGTTTTTTTATATTTGTTTTATGTTTGTATTATCATTCATCAACGAATGATTTGAAAAAATGTCTTTGTAATTCTTAAGATGTATTGTAAGTGTGCAATTATTCTTTCTAATTATTAAGTTGTTTGATATAATATAGTTTGATAAAATATTTGTTAGATTTCTAGGAATTATTATTATATAGTATTCTTAGTATTATTGAAAAATTAACATACAAATGATTATATATGATTTAAATTTTTTGTTTCTTTTGATATAATTATTTTAAATTAGTATATGATATTTTATTTATTTATTTTAATCAATTAATTGCATATCATGAAGATTTTGCCATATGGAGCAAAATGTGGTGGTGAATCTACTTGCAAATGAAGATGATGTGTCACGACCCCGACCGTCGTGATTGACACACACTAACTCTCTGGAGGGTGTAACGACCCTAAAAATGAATTAGTGAAACTAGAGCCTAACGTGTGTTTGTTTGTGTTCATCTTGAGTTTTTTGGGTGTTTGATTTTTTCCCGATTCATGGTTGAACAACTTAGAGGTTAAACGTGAAGATACGACTATAACGTCGGGAAACTAGTAAGTCGAGCTAGTGTGTTGTAGAGTCTTGTAGTAGATTTTTGGAATGTTGTATGAAGAGTAAAACACCTAGAAATGACTCCCGTACTTAGAATGGCATGTTTAGGGTTCAAACGCCTGGGTATGACTCCCCAAGAACCACCCAAGAAGTCCTTAAGGAGGACCCCAATATCTTCCCAAAAGCTATCAAAAACAGCTTGATTCACGAGATCCATTCACGACTAGTAGATCAATCTACGACTCTTGGGTCATGGGCATGAATCAAGACTGTGCAGCCTGCAAAAAAGGAGCCTCTTTGACCATCTCCAACCCACCTCTATTTTACTCTCCATTCTCTATAATTGGAGAGTAAAATAGAGAATTAGCACTCCAACCCATCTCTAAATCACCCTCTATTCTCCATTTATAGAGAGGTGAATAGTAGTTCTCCAAATTTGGAGAACTACTATTCACACTCTTTATTTCACTTTTTCATTGTTATATTATTATTCCTATTACTTTTTAATGAACATATTATTTTATATATAATTCCATTAGTTAAATATCTAATATTCATAGTTCTTTTTTAAATGTAATATAATATTTTAAAAATATTTTTTAATATATACTACTTTAATTTCAAATTAATAGTATTAAAATTTATTTTTCTAATTTTCATCAATAATAAAATCTTATTTTATTATTAATTTTCATTTTAAAAAATAAAAAAAAATAAATGGCAAGTTGAAAAATTTAATTTAAAAATACAATACATGATATGATAATTTAAATGCAAGACAATAATACAATACATAACATAATAATTTAAATACAAGACAATAATACAACACATAACACAAAAATTTAAAGACTAGATAAAATATTGTACATAACATAGTAATTAATTGATCACAATAATAATTTAGTAATCCGGTAGGTCGTTTCTAGATCTAGCACTATTCAAAAAAAATAGGATATGATTCCAAAAATTATTGTGATTGCGGTTGTAATTGTTAATTTCTTTTTTCAAGTATTCATTGTTGTTCTCGTTTCATGTAATCACGAACATTTGGATCACTAATAGTTTCTCAATGCACCAATTCAAGATGTCGTAGAGGCTCCAACTCAAACTATAGAGTGGTGGCAGATGAAATCTCCGGTTTGAACAATTTTTAGCTAGACATAAAACAATGAAGGACAAAAATACTCATTTTTCACTTTGTAATGCATTATGGAGCATTTATGGGAGCGACGTAATGATTTTGAAAATTGAGTGTTTATGTAATTGTATGTCACTTTTATTTGAATTTGCCCCCCTAAAACATGTATTTATTCTTTTGCAATTTATGTTATATAAAATTTTAAGATAAAATATAATTTTATATCACATTAAACATCATATAAGGTATTATTTGGGTAAAAAAAATAAAGGATTTATATTATGAAATAAGAAAATTAGAATGAAATAGAAATAGTAATATAATATTGAGGAGAGAGAAAAAAATTCCTTATTAGAGAGTAAAATAGAGAATTGGGTTGGAGTGGTTGTTTGAAAAAATAGAGAACTCTATATTTGGAGAGTATAATAGATTATTGGGTTGGAGATGCCCTAAACAAAACGATGAAGCAGCAGCACGAGGCGTAAACCCATCCACAGTCCATGGATGGGTAGCCGTCGATGGCACCTACATTGTTGTCAAGTTCACGACCAAGTGAGGGGTGAATTGGTAAATTCACCCCAAGTTCCAACTAAGGTTTGGATGGTTATTTTAAGTCATTTAAGGTATTTTGAGAGTATTAAAACATTAAAACCTTCATTTAGACTTCATCTCTCAAATCAAAACCCTCTCTCTCAAAATATCCTCTCTCTAGAACTCCATGTGAGATCAAGGTCAAGTTCAAGCTAGGGTTGGGGTATTCCAAGGTGTTTCTTCTACAATTTCGTGGGATTCTTAAATTATAAGGTATGTTGATCCTTCATCTAGGATAGCTTCGATTTTTAGAGTGAATTTTCAATGTTTTCAAGTTCAAGAGAAATGCCAATTTCACTCAATCTAATGGGCTCTTGCATCAAACATTTTCAAACGATAAATTAAGATTATATTGATATTTAGTGGATGGTTTAATATGAAAAACTCTATGAACCCATGACTTCTCTAATTTTCTCAAATTGTGCCTTGTCATGTGGGTTGTTGATTATAAATGGATGTTGATGAATGTCTGTAACGACCTGTTTAGTCGTTTTGAGCAGCAGATTTTATTTCTGGAAAAATAGGCTGAGGCGACGGACCCCACGACGGACCGTCATGGGCACGACGGACCGTCGCAGGGTCTCGTTTCAAAACACTTAGAAAATCTGAAATTGGGTACTGAAAATCGACTCTCTGAACTTTGTAACGAAATGGCAGGACGGACCGTCACAGGTGTGACGGACCGTCACAGAGTCTTTAGTGGAAATCCAGTCTCTGAGCCTTGCGACGACCTGCAGGACGGACCGTCGCAGGCACGACGGGCCGTCACAGGCGCGATGGGTCGTCGCAGGCTGCGCAATCCCAGTCCGGGTCGGATTTCTTTATACGTTTTAAGGGACGTTTTTGACTATTCCTGCTTTAATTATAAAGTTAGAGGGTTAATGTTAATAATTCTAATTACTTGGGGGTTAAAAGATGTAACCTTAAGTTAATTAGTGGGTTATTATTGTCATCTTTTATTCTTAATTATATACTAATTAGGGTAAAAGAAAGAGGGTTTGAATAAAGAAAATAGAAAGAACAAAGAGAGGGAAGGAGAATCGATAGAGAGAGACGAACGAAGAGGAAAAAACACAAGGCTTTGGGAAATTCTTGCTTGATCACTAGTCTTCGGTGGAGGTAGGTTATGGTTTTCATGCTATTCGTAGTAAACTCTTAATAGAGAATGATATGTATTGATAGTATTGTAAACCCTGCTATGTGCTTAATTGTATGCTTGCATGAACGTGATTATATAATTGTGATTATATTAAGCATGATGAAGCTATTGAATCCCAAATCTTGATAAAAACCTAATCTCTTTTTAATGATGATGCCTTGGTAAGGGATAAGGCTTGATAAACTAAAGTAATGAGATTGATGATGCCTTGGTAAGGGAGAAGGCTTGATGAATTGATAGAATGAGATTAGGGGATCGGGTGTCACAAACCGACACGTAGAATTAGGGGATCGGGTGTCACGAACCGACACGTAGAATTAGGGGATCGGGTGTCACGAACCGACACGTAGAATTAGGGGATCGGGTGTCACGAATCGACACGTAGAATTAGGGGATCGGGTGTCACGAACCGACACGTAGAATTAGGGGATCGGGTGTCACGAATCGACACGTAGAATTAAGGGATCGGGTGTCATGAACCGACACGTAGAATTAGGGGATCGGGTTTCACAAACCGACACGTAGATTTAGGGGATCGGGTGTCACGAACCGACACGTAGATTTAGGGGATCGGAGTGTCACGTTCCGACACATAGTAGTAGGGGATCAGAGTGTCACGTACCGACACAAGAGGATTAATGAATATGAGGAGCGGAGTGTCACGTACCGACACAAGAGAAATAAAGATAATGAATCTTGAAATATGTTAATATGCTCAATTTAATGAATCTAATTCCCAAATGAGTATGGTATTGATGCTTGAGTCCTCATGCGTGAACTTGACGGTAATTGTTAATGATATAGTACTTGCTGTTGCTACATGTTGAGTATCATAGTTGATTTATGATATTACTTGGTATATATTGATTTCTATTTTTAGTTGGCCGATGATATCTACTCAGTACCCGCGTTTTGTACTGACCCCTACTTTTACGTTTTCTTCGTTTATTTGTGAAGTGCAGCAAACGTGTCGTCATCTTCGACTCAACAGTAACTCTAGCCAGTCTTCATTACTCCGGATATCAGGGTGAGCTAATGCTTCTAGCTTGGACTGGATCTTCCTCTTCATGTCTTGATGCCTTGAAGTTCCGGCATGGACTAGATTTTATGTATTTTTAGCTTCTTAGAATACTCTTAGTTTAGTAAATTGATCATAGATGTTCTTGTGATGATGACTTCCAGATTTTGGGAAATAATAGTTATTGAATTGGGTTTTATTAATGAGTTTAAGTCTTCCGCATTACTTTATGTTGATATTACATTGAAACGTTAAGGTTTAGATTGGTTGGTTCGCTCACATAGGAGGGTAAGTGTGGGTGCCAGTCGCGGCCCGGTTTTGGGTCGTGACAAACTTGGTATCAGAGCAATAGGTTCGTTGGTCTCATCACACAAGAACGAGTCCAGTAGAGTCTTAAGGAACGGTAGGGGGACGCCTTTACTTTTCTTTGAGAGGCTATAAGACTTCAGGAAAATTCCATTCTTTCATTCTTTCTTTCGTGCTACTACTTGAATCCAATTGGTATCTGGGTGATACAAATTGGTATCTGACCATATTCACTCTCTTTCGCAGATAGTTAGAACTAGAGCAACGACTACGCCAATACCAACACCAGCACCGGCAGGACAGGGTGCGTCTGAGCCAGCCACTGGGGCTGTAGCTCGAGGAAGAACAACGGCAAGAGGCCGTGGGAGAGGTCGTGGGAGGACGTCCTCTAGACGAAGAGGACGAGCACCTAGCCCATCTGATACTAGGGCAGTGACTCCTCCACCGACTGAAGAAGTAGTAAGAGAGGGTGAGGAAGGGGAAACTGAACAAGTACAGAATGAGGGATTGCCTCCCCAACCTACCCCAGACATGATCAATCAGGTTCTTGCTTATCTTAGTGGGTTATCTGATCAAGGTCAAGCACCTCCAGTGTTTTCTGCACCAGCACCTCAGACTCCGGAGGTACAACGTGCGGCTACTATGGCTCCCCGCATGGATGTTCCATTGGAAATAGGCACATTTCCTCGTCTGACTACAGGGCCTATAATGACAAGTGATCAGCATGAACTTTTCAGTAAGTTCTTGAAATTGAAACCTCCAGTCTTCAAGGGTGCTGAGTCTGAGGATGCTTACGATTTTCTGGATGACTTTCATGAGCTACTACACAAGATGGGTATAGTAGAACGGTTTGGTGTTGAGTTCGTGAGTTATCAGTTTCAAGGGAACGCCAAAATGTGGTGGCGGTCACATGTTGAGTGTCAACCAACAGAGGCACCACCTATGACTTGGGCCTCATTCTCTAGCTTGTTTATGGAGAAGTATATCCCCCGGACTTTGAGGGATAGGAAAAGGGATGAGTTCTTGAGCCTAGAGCAAGGTAGGATGTCGGTCAATGATATGAGGCTAAGTTTCGTGCACTATCCAGATATGCCACCCAACTTTGTTTCAGTCCACAAGAGCGGATTCGTCGTTTTGTGAAGGGGTTGAGGTCAGAGTTGCGGATTTCAGCCTTACAAGTAGCGGCTACGACAAAATCCTTCCAAGAAGTGGTAGATTTCGTGGTAGAGGTGGAAGAAGTGAAGCCAGATGAATTCGCCATGGCGTCGACATCAAAGAGGTTTCGAAAGGGAGGAGAGTTTAATGGTTCTTACTCTAGAGGACAGGGTTTCGGAGGTTACTCAGTTCGACCCATTCAGTCTTCACTACAGACTGTAATTGGGGGCCCACCTCAGACCGGTCAACACTTCTCTGAGAGACCAATGCTTGAATCTAGAGAGTGTTATAGATGTGGGGAGACTGGACATATTAGGAGGAATTGTCCCAAACAGAGTTATAGACCCCCAATAGCTAGAGGTAGAGGTGGTCATGGTAGAGGCCGTTATTCTGGGGGACGTGGTGGTCGAGGTAATGGTGGTCACCAAAACGGCAGAGGTGATGGGCAAACTGGAGCCACTACACCACAACATGGTAGGGGCAACGGACAAACAAATGAAAGGGCCCATTGTTATGCTTTCCCTGGGAGATCGGAGGCGGAGACATCTGATGCTGTCATCACAGGTAATCTTTTGATTTGTGATTGCATGGCTTCTGTATTGTTTGATCCTGGATCCACATTTTCTAATGTATCTTCCTCATTTGCTAATGGTCTAAATTTACGTTGTGAATTACTTGATATGCCTATTCGTGTTTCTACTCCGGTGGGTGAATCTGTGGTAGTTGAAAAAGTATATAGGTCTTGTTTGGTGAACTTTGTGGGGAGCAACACTTATGTAGATTTGGTTATCTTAGAAATGGTTGATTTGATGTAATTCTGGGTATGACTTGGCTTTCTCCGAATTTTGCAATCTTGGATTGTAATGCTAAAACGGTGACGTTATCCAAGCCTGGGACAGATCCGTTAGTGTGGGAGGGTGACTACACTTCCAATCCGGTGCGTATCATCTCCTTTCTTCGTGCTAAGAAGATGGTTAGTAAAGGGTGTTTAGCTTTCTTGGCACATCTCAAGGATGACACTACCCAAGTACCTTCGATTGAGTCGGTTTCGGTGGTCCGTGAGTTTTTGGATGTGTTCCCTGCAGATCTTCCTGGTATGCCACCAGATAGGGATATTGACTTCTGTATTGATCTTGAACCGGGTACTCGCCCCATCTCTATACCCCCTTATAGAATGGCTCCCGCAGAGTTAAGAGAGTTAAAAGCCCAACTTCAAGAATTGTTGAGCAAAGGCTTCATTAGACCAAGTGCATCTCCTTGGGGTGCTCCGGTTTTGTTTGTGAAGAAGAAGGATGGGAGTTTTCGGATGTGCATAGACTACCGACAGTTGAACAAGGTAACTATTAAGAACAAGTATCCTCTTCGTCGCATTGATGACTTGTTCGATCAATTACAAGGTGCTTGTGTCTTCTCTAAGATTGACTTGAGATCTGGTTATCATCAATTGAAAATACGGGCAACGGATGTGCCAAAGACTGCTTTTTGAACAAGGTATGGGCATTACGAATTTGTGGTGATGTCTTTTGGTCTTACGAATGCCCCTGCTGCGTTCATGAGCTTGATGAACGGGATTTTTAAGCCACATTTGGACCTCTTCGTGATCGTATTTATTGATGATATATTGGTATACTCAAAGAGCAAGAAGGAACATGAAGAGCATTTGAGAATGGTATTAGAAATGTTGAGGGAGAAAAAGCTTTATGCCAAGTTCTCTAAGTGTGAGTTTTGGCTAGATGCAGTGTCCTTTTTGGGGCACGTGGTTTCTAAGGAAGGAGTGATGGTGGATCCTTCTAAGATTGAGACAGTAAAGAATTGGGTAAGACCTACTAATGTGTCAGAAATAAGGAGCTTTGTTGGGTTAGCTAGCTACTACCGCCAATTTGTCAAGGGATTCTCTTCTATTGCTTCCCAACTGACGAACTTGACTAAGCAAAATGTTCCATTTGTATGGTCAGACGAGTGTGAGGAAAGCTTTCAGAAGCTCAAGACTCTGTTGACTACTGCACCAATTCTCACCTTGCCAATGGAAGGTAAGAATTTCATTGTCTATTGTGATGCATCCTATTCGGGTTTGGGTGCAGTGCTAATGCAAGAGAACAATGTGATTGCTTATGCTTCAAGACAATTAAAAGTGCATGAACGTAGCTACCCAACTCATGATTTGGAATTGGCCGCGGTAGTGTTTGCACTAAAGCAATGGAGACACTATTTATATGGGGTTAAGTGTGAGGTCTACACGGATCATCGTAGCCTTCAGTATGTCTTTACTCAGAAAGATTTGAACTTAAGACAGAGGAGATGGATGGAGTTACTAAAGGACTACGATATCACTATCTTGTATCATCCGGAAAAGCGAATGTTGTGGCAGATGCTTTAAGTAGAAAAGCGGGAAGCATGGGAAGTCTAGCTCACTTGCAAGTTTCTAGACGTCCATTGGCTAGAGTGGTTCAGACTCTGGCTAACGACTTGATGAGGTTAGAAGTAAATGAGAAGGGAGGATTGTTGTCTAGTGTGGAGTCAAGATCTTCTTTTCTTGACAAGATTAAGGGAAAACAGTTTAATGATGAAAAATTGATCCGGATCCGAGATAAAGTGTTGAAAGGAGAGGCTAAAGAAGCGACAATCGATGAGGAAGGTGTTATGAGAATCAAGGGAAGGGTATGTGTACCTCGAGTTGATGATTTGATCAACACTATTTTGACAGAGGCTCATAGTTCAAGGTATTCTATACATCCGGGGGCAACCAAGATGTACCGCGACCTAAAGCAACACTTTTGGTGGAGTAGAATGAAGCGGGATATTATGGATTTTATTGCCAAATGTCCAAACTGTCAACAAGTAAAATATGAACACCAAAGGCCCGGAGGAACACTTCAGAGAATGCCCATTCCGGAATGGAAGTGGGAGAGAATTGCAATGGATTTTGTGGTTGGTCTTCCGAAGACAATGGGTAAGTATGACTCCATTTGGGTGATTGTTGATAGGTTAACTAAGTCTGCTCATTTCGTTCCGGTTAAGGTGACTTACAATGCCGAGAAGTTAGCCAAGATCTATATCTCAGAAATCGTTCGATTGCAGGGGGTTCCACTATCCATCATATCAGATAGAGGTACGCAGTTTACTTCTATGTTTTGGAAAACATTGCATGCAGAATTGGGTACTAGGTTGGACCTTAGTACTGCGTTCCATCCTCAGACCGATGGTCAGTCTGAGCGAACGATTCAAGTGTTGGAGGATATGCTTCGTGCCTATGTCATAGAGTTTGGTGGCCATTGGGATAGCTTTTTGCCCTTAGCGGAGTTTTCATACAATAATAGCTATCAGGTCTCCCATTGGTTGGTTTGATGCATTCGAGGTTAGACCTTGGGGTACTGACCTTTTGAGGGATTCGATAGAGAAAGTGAAGTCTATTCAAGAAAAGCTTCTAGCGGCGCAAAGTAGACAAAAGGAATATGCAGATCGAAAGGTTAGAGACTTAGAGTTCATGGAGGGTGAACAAGTCTTGTTGAAAGTTTCACCAATGAAAGGGGTGATGCGGTTTGGTAAAAGAGGTAAACTAAGCCCAAGGTATATTGGTCCCTTCGAAGTACTTAAACGAGTAGGGGAGGTGGCTTATGAGTTAGCCTTGCCTCCAGGGCTGTCCGGAGTACATCCGGTATTCCATGTGTCTATGTCGAAAAGATATCATGGGGATGAAAACTACATTATCCGTTGGGATTCAGTTTTGCATGACGAGAATTTGTCTTATGAGGAGGAACCTGTTGCCATTCTAGATAGGGAAATTCGCAAGTTGAGATCAAGGGAGATTGCATCCATCAAGGTGCAATGGAAGAATCGGCCGGTTGAAGAAGCAACTTGGGAGAAGGAGGTCGATATGCGAGAAAGATACCCACACCTGTTTACAGATTCAGGTACTCCTTTTCGCCCTTGTCTTCCTTCTTGTGATCGTTCGGGGACGAACGATGGGTAAATTGGTATCTATTGTAATGACCTGTTTAGTCGTTTTGAGCAGCAGATTTTAATTCTGGAAAAATAGGCTGAGGCGACGGACCCCTCGAAAGACCGTCATGGGCACGACGGACCGTCGCAGGGTCTCGTTTCAAAACACTTAGAAAATCTAAAATTGGGTACTGAAAATCGACTCTCTGAACTTCGTAACGAAATGGCAGGACGGACCATCACAGGTGTGACGGACCGTCACAGAGTCTTTAGTGGAAATCCAGTCTCTGAGCCTTGCGACGACCTGCAGGACGGACCGTTGCAGGCACGACGGGCCGTCACAGGCGCGATGGGTCGTCGCAGGCTGCGCAATCCCAGTCCGGGTCGGATTTCTTTATACGTTTTAAGGGACGTTTTTGACTATTCCTGCTTTAATTATAAAGTTAGAGGGTTAATGTTAATAAGTCTAATTACTTGGGGGTTAAAAGATGTAACCTTAAGTTAATTAGTGGGTTATTATTGTCATCTTTTATTCTTAATTATATACTAATTAGGGTAAAAGAAAGAGGGTTTGAATAAAGAAAATAGAAAGAACAAAGAGAGGGAAGGAGAATCGATAGAGAGAGACGAACGAAGAGGAAAAAACACAAGGCTTTGGGAAATTCTTGCTTGATCACTAGTCTTCGGTGGAGGTAGGTTATGGTTTTCATGCTATTCGTAGTAAACTCTTAATAGAGAATGATATGTATTGATAGTATTGTAAACCCTGCTATGTGCTTAATTGTATGCTTGCATGAACGTGATTATATAATTGTGATTATATAAAGCATGATGAAGCTATTGAATCCCAAATCTTGATAAAAACCTAATCTCTTTTTAATGATGATGCCTTGGTAAGGGATAAGGCTTGATGAACTAAAGTAATGAGATTGATGATGCCTATGTAAGGGAGAAGGCTTGATGAATTGACAGAATGAGATTAGGGGATCGGGTGTCACGAACCGACACGTAGAATTAGGGGATCGGGTGTCACGAACCGACATGTAGGATTAGGGGATCGGGTGTCACGAACCGACACGTAGAATTAGGGGATCGGGTGTCACGAATCGACACGTAGAATTAGGGGATCGGGTGTCACGAATTGACACGTAGAATTAGGGGATCGGGTGTCACGAATCGACACGTAGAATTAGGGGATCGGGTGTCACGAACCGACACGTAGATTTAGGGGATCGAGTGTCACGAATCGACACGTAGATTTAGGGGATCGGAGTGTCACGTTCCGACACATAGTAGTAGGGGATCGGAGTGTCACGTACCGACACAAGAGGATTAATGAATATGAGGAGCGGAGTGTCACGTACCGACACAAGAGAAATAAAGATAATGAATCTTGAAAGATGTTAATATGCTCAATTTAATGAATCTAATTCCCAAATGAGTATGGTATTGAGGCTTGAGTCCTCATGCGTGAACTTGACGGTAATTGTTAATGATATAGTACTTGTTGTTGCTACATGTTGAGTATCATAGTTGATTTATGATATTACTTGGTATATATTGATTTCTATTTTGAGTTGGCCGATGATATCTACTCGGTACCCGTGTTTTGTACTGACCCCTACTTTTACGTTTTCTTCTTGTTTATTTGTGAAGTGCAGCAAACGTGCCGTCATCTTCGACTCAACAGTAACTCTAGCCAGTCTTCATTACTCCGGATATCAGGGTGAGCTAATGCTTCTAGCTTGGACTGGATCTTCCTCTTCATGTCTTGATGCCTTGAAGTTCCGGCATGGACTAGCTTTTATGTATTTTTAGCTTCTTAGAATACTCTTAGTTTAGTAAATTGATCATAGATGTTCTTGTGATGATGACTTCCAGATTTTGGGAAATAATAGTTATTGAATTGGGTTTTATTAATGAGTTTAAGTCTTCCGCATTACTTTATGTTGATATCACATTGAAACGTTAAGGTTTAGATTGGTTGGTTCGCTCACATAGGAGGGTAAGTGTGGGTGTCAGTCGCGGCCAGGTTTTGGGTCGTGACAATGTCATGCCCCGAGCCTACACCGCGGACGTGGCTGACACTCCAAGACCATTTTTTGCCCCAAGCGAACCCTTGATCTGACTTACTTAACTAGGTGGAAGGCAATAATCCCATTTATAATAATCAAAGACCTTAACTGAACTAATAATAAAATAACTAGAATGTTTCAAGGATTAAACACTCAACTTAGCCAAAAAGGCAACCCAAGTCTTAACAATGAGAAAATATAATGAAAAGACAAAAGGACTAACATCTAACTGTCTATGAAGCCTCTAAAAAAATATAGATCTTGGGACAAACCCCACTACATCCTAATGAACTAACTAAAAAGCAATGAAAATAGGTACTCAGGAATGCAAGGAGGCTCACCGACTGACTCCGAACTGCTCACTGGATCAACGATATGCTGGAATGCCAATCCTAGTTACATGTATTTGCATCATAAGACGATGCATGCCAATTGACATCAGTACATTGAATGTACGATTATACGAGTTAGAATCCTAAACAACATAGGCTTGAAAGGAATCTAAAAGAAACTGAATAACTTACCTGGCTCAAAATAACTGAACTCATTTTAAGATTAAGCAGTTTAAAACAAGTGTAATTTAAAGAAAAATAGTATAAAACATGATGTCAACTCTCTATGTATGCAAACATACAATCAACTCTGAGATATACGTAAAAATACAAACTAATTAATGTATATAAAAATAAAAATAAAACTTTTGTGGGAGTTTCTCAAACCCAGAACAATTACATAAGAGCTATAGTGATGATACAACGGTCTACCTCACTCTGCCAGCACATCCTATAACCGGCCAAAGGTATAGGACCTGAACTACCTAATGGATCCGCTAGTATACTGTGAAAAGGGTTCATCTAAAAAGTATGACCATTTTCTACCCATGGTAGCTACATGATTTTATAGAGACGTGAGTTATCTAAACACATACTCGTCCCAAATTAAGTGCTCAATATTACTCCCAAAATATATTGGCTCTTATGTTTTTAAAACATACTTCTTCTTTGATTTGAGATTAGTTATCAAGAACATAGTTTAAAGGCTATCTTGAAAATCTCAGTTTCCCTACTTGTTTCATTTAGAAAGCTATTACTCTTTTCTGAAAACTAGCTCAAAGGCTCTTTGGAAATCTCAGCTTCCGTTCTTATTAAATGTGAAAACATTTACTCTTTGGGAATACATAGTCCTGATATACTCTCTTGAAGAAATGAATTCAACTCTTTACTCTTTACTTAACTTGAAATTGGGTTTAAAATTCAAAGTTAGAACATTTGTAAATAAAACATGAAAACTTTGTTGAACTTCACTTGACGTGACTCTTAACTTTACTTGGATTTACTCTTACCTTTCCTTGAATTTGAATTATGGATTCAAGAATTAGAAGTCGAGATAGAAAAGGTCTCTTGATGTTTAGGGATGATTTGGAATAGCTAAACTTTAGAAAAGTTATAAAATCATCGTCTTGGAACAAGTTCGCGACACAGAGATGTTCCTAAATAATTATTCGCAAAATTTAATTTTGAAACAGTGGAGTCCGTGTCCTCTCCGCGACGCTGAGCAGATTTGTTTTCACTAGGGGACCAAGTCCGCGACGCAAACTTGATTCATGAACCTTACTAGACTTTTTCCTTCTTCATTTTTCTGCCTCAATACACCTAAATTCGATTATTTCCTCCAATTCATTTTAAATCCAGATGCCCAACATGTATACTCAAGAAACTAACTCAAAGAAACCCTAAACACAATGTAAGAATCTCATAAACTTCTCAATTCATCTTAAGTCATTAACAACATTCAAATTCAAGAATATATGTCAAGAACATCAATTTTCCAACTCTTCTAGGAGGAATTTCACTGAATAGAACATGTTTGGCGCGTGGGTGGATGACTCAACGCTATGAGAGACTCACATACCTCGTGAGTTCAAAACCTTGAAGAAATTCGAGATCAAATCCTCTCAAAATAATGAATCTTTCTTTTCCTCTTCTCTTGTGTTAATTCTCCAAAAATCCTAACTCTATTTTTCAAAAGCGTAAAATGAACACAGTCAGTTTATCCCTTACAAATATAACAAAAAAGGAATTAATTAAGTTGGGTAAGGAAAAGATCAAACTAGCCTAAAATTCCTTATTGGACTTTCCTTATTCAAAGGGTCTGACTTCCAAAGGGCATAACTCACTCATCCACACTCGGAATCGCGCAAACTCGGCGGCGTTGGAAAGATTGTTCCAAGGAATTTCCAATCATATCTGGATACCTAACACATCCTGAGCTAGAAGTTATGGTCATTTCAATTTTACAAAAAACTAACTTTTCCAAACTTAACTAAATTTCCAGATTTTTAATTCTTCCCAAAAATGACTATTTCCTAATTTAAGCTTCTTCCTAGTAATTTCAATTTGTGAGATGTTACAATATATCCCCCTTGGGATCATTCCTCCACAAATGTGATTACTCATACTAGGATAAGGGTGGTAAAATCTAGTTCTATCACCCAACAAGCAAATAAAACAAACAACTTGCTCACTCACAGTTTAAAGAGTACTAAGAAGAGAATTAGTACCCTTCTCAGCATTTTCTCTGGATTTAAGGAGATGTGAATATCTCTTCTTCATATCCTCTTCGGCTTCTCAAGTAGCTTCCTCAACAAATTGGTTCCTCCAAAGGACTTTAACTGAAGCTACTTTTTTTGTTCTTTATTTGTGAACTTGACTATCCAAAATCTGAGCAAGAATCTCCTCATAATATAGACTATCCTTCATCCCACTATTTTCTATTGGTATGATCAATGATGGATCGCCCATGCACTTTCTCAACATAGAGATGTAAAAGACCGAACTCTAACTCATAAGCTACATTGTCAATCCTCCTGGATATTCTATAAGGTCCAATATATCGGGGACTAAGTTTTCCTTTATTACCAAACCTCATAACACCTTTCATGGGTGATACTTTTAAATATACTCAATCATTTACTTCAAACTCTAACGGCCTCCTCCTAACATCAATGTAGGATTTTTGATGACTTTAAATCATTTTCAACCTCTCTTGGATAACCTTAACCTTCTTCATAGCTTTATGAAATAAATTTGTCCCTATCAAACCTACTTCACCAAGTTCAAACTATCTAATAGGAGATTTGCATCTTCTCTGATAAAGAGCTTATATAGAGTCATCTGGATGTAAGAGTGATAAATGTTGTTGTAAGAAACCTAAATGTGAGGTAGGTGATCATCCCCATTTCCTGTGAAATTATTCATGCAAGCCCTCAACATGTCTTCTAATGTTTGCCCATCAGGCTAAGGATGAAAGGAAGTACTAAAGATCACCTTTGAACACAAACCTTTCTAAAAAGGTTTCCAAAACTGTGTAGTAAATTGTGCACCTCTATCTAAAATAATAGAGATTGGTACTCCCTGAAGTCTTACTACCTCCTGAATGTAAGACTTAGCATAATCTTCTGCCTAATGGTAGTCTTTACAGGCAAAAAGTGAGCTAATTTTGTCATTCTATCGACAATCACCCAAATAGAATCATGTTGCCTTTGAGATCTTGGTAAACCAGTGATGAAGTCCATATTAATAATCTCCCACTTTCATTCCGAAAGTTCTATATTCTGAGTCAAACCACCGGGTATTTGGTGCTCTACTTTAACTTATTGATAATTGGGACACTTAGCAACAAAGTTTGTGATGCCCTTCTTCATGCTACTCCACCAATACACGTCTCTCAAGTTGTGATACATCTTTGTGGAACCCGCATGAGTGGAATACCTAGAGCTATGAGATTCCTACATGATCCTCTCTTGAATTCCATCAACCATTGGTACACATAACCTTATTGATACCTCAATACATCATCTCCCCTTGTTCAAAAGCTAATACTCTTTGCTTATGAACATTTGCCTTCAATTCAAGCAAAATAGGATCTTGGTTTTGCTTTTCTTTATAACTCAGCTTCATTCGTCACCACTATTCCTTCTTCTGTGGAATCCAAAAGCCTGACTCTCATACACGCATGTATGTGCACATCTTTTGATACGTCTCTCTTTCCCTACTCAAAATAGGTGGTACTACCCATAGACAACCTACTTAAGGAATCAGCAACAACATTAACCTTACCTTGGTGGAAAAGAATGCTCATGTCATAATCCTTGAGTAACTCTAACCACCTTCTATGTTTCAGATTAAACTTTTTCTAACTAAACACATACTGGAGACTCTTGTGATTGCTGAACACATCCACATGAATATCATAAATATAATGACACCACATATTCAAAATGAATTCTACAGTAGCTAACTCTAAATTATGGGTTGGGCAATTCTTATCATGAACTTTCAATTGTCTGGAAGCATAAGGTATAACTTTGTTATTCTATACTAACACAAAATCTAAACCAACTCTAGATGCATCACAATACACCACAAAACCTTGAGTACCTTCTGGTAAAGTCAAAAGTGGGTAGTAGTCACATTGTTTTTCAATTCCTGAAAGCTTTTCTCACAAGTTTCAGACCATTGAAACTTAATTGTCTTCCAAGTCAATTTGGTCAAATAAAACCCTAATCTAGAAAATCCTTCTACTACTCTTTCAACTCTGCTACCATTTTGTATGGTGGAATAGAGTTAGGAAGAGTATTTAGAATGATGTCTATGCCGAAGTCTATTTCTCTCTCAAGAGGGACTCCGGGTAAATCATCAAGGAAGACTTATGGAAATCTCCTTACTATAGGAACTGACTGAATGTGAGGTATCTCAACACTAAAGTTGTTAACACCCACTAAGTGATAGATACAACCCTTTGAAACTAACTTTCTCGCCTTAAGGTACAAAATGATTGACACTTAGGCACGTTGAACTACTACTCTACTCTATTATTGGCTCATTAGGAACTTTAAAGTTAAAAACTCAAATCCTGCAATTTATTGATGCATAACAGTCATGAAGCCAATCCATACCTAGAATAACATCAAAATCTACCATGCCAACTCAATAAAATCGGCCATGGTGTCTTTTTAATTAATGAAAAGGACACAATCAATATATTCTCACTCATCTAGAATATACTCCCAACAGGTGTAGAAACACGAAAGGGATCACAGAATTTCTCAGGATAACATCAAACTTATTTGCAGCATAAGGGGTTACAAAAGATAAACTTCCTCCTAGGTCTAGCGAAGCATAAACATCAAAAGTAAGGACTTTAATCATACCAAAGAAAACATATGGAGAGATCTCTTTCTCTTGGCTACTTGTGATGGCATATAGGCGGTTTGCTCCTCAGCCAGTACCGAAAGTAGCTCTTCTAGGTGCTTCCCTGTCTGGTGAAGCAAGTGATGAAGACTAGGCTCTATTACTTGGATTTCCACTACCTTGTTTATTCTTAGGACACTCCTTCATGAAGTGTCCTTCGTGCACACACTTGAAACAAATTCTCTGGCTATCACAACACTTATCTGAGTGGTTTCTACCACACCTGCCGCAGACAGAAACCCCACTACCTCCTGGTGTCACACTACCTTGAGACCGTGTTGGTCTAGCTATGAAGTTTTTTAAAGCCTATCCATTATATTCAGCTTTGTTTTTGGGTGCAGATGCAGCAGCAGATGATGGTGTAGATATGTTATGTATCTGTTGGAAGGAATACATATTTGTACTACTCTTTTGCTGCCTGAACTCATTGCTTGGTGTCTTAGCCCTCTTATTCTTAAACCCTTCTCTATCTTTCAGTTTATCCTCCTCTACTTGTTGCACATGCATTATTAGCCTTTCTAGGTCTATATCCCCTATCAACATTATTTTCTTGCCTTTCTTGCTTGACTTACAGTATAACCCAACAAATAAACTACTTTTGCTCTTCATGTCAGCAACCATCTAGAGCATAGTGGGAAAGTAGTGCGAACTTCAGACTATACTAATGAACACTCATAGATTTTGGATTAATAGTTAGAAACTCTCTTATCTTTGACTCTCACAACTCACGGGGAATGAAACGTCCCATGAGAGCATTCTAAAACACAACCCAACTCACTATTGGCGCATCCTTGGCCCTATTCTCTTTTCATTGGTCGAACCAGACTCTAGTTATACCCTTCATTTGGTATGCAATTAGTTCCACCCTCTCAACATCAACAATATGCAATATCTCAAAAAAATTAAAGTAATTCAACAAAGTTCTTTGGATTCTCTGTGACACTTGAACCTATGAAGCTTGGTGGATTCATCCCTACAAACTCACTAAACATCAAAGTATCAGCCACCTTCTGTCAATTGCCCATATGTCCAACTTAATGAGTAGCAACTTGACTTAACATCCGGATAGCTCACAGAATTCAGCGTGGATAACTTCTACTTTAGGTTACACTTAAAGTGAATTTGGTAACTCTTGCTCCTAAACATTCCTCCAAGCTGAATGACCTCTGACTGTTCTTCGTGAAGGCATGATTGTCTAAAAACACATGCAAGCATGAATTAGAGGGGAACTTTTTGGATTTCAAACTCTAACTTGTAGATGTGGGTAGTGGGTTGGTTTATAAATAATACTAATAAATTAAATTATGACCAATATTTGAGCATTAAGTATTTTTTAAAAAATATTAAAATTATTTAAATTTAAATTATTAAATAAGTGGTCAATTTTGAACCCAAAGATGAATCATAAGGGTACTTTGGAACCAATAGGTGGATGAGAAGGCATTTTGGAGCCAATAGATGGATGGATGGTAGTTTTGCCTCATTTTCAACTTATAAAGCTTAAATTTGTTCAGTGAAGCAGCTATGTACTTATTATACTTGTGAAAATATTGATGAAGTAAGGGTCCAGACTAGGCCAAAAAATAGTTAATATCATACTAGCATAAA
Organism: Solanum chmielewskii; assembly: GCA_027704785.1. NCBI lineage: Eukaryota > Viridiplantae > Streptophyta > Magnoliopsida > Solanales > Solanaceae > Solanum > Solanum chmielewskii. Next base: position 34,575,865 of record JAKWIX010000320.1, read on the forward strand.
TAAGCGAAATGGTCTAATAGATCCTTAAACTTGTATGAGTTTGTATTCTGAACTCTTCTACTTAACATTCTGTCATGTAAACCTTTAAACTCAATCAAACTCAATATGTTAAACCCCTTTGACCATTGACTGAGCTTATGTGGCAACTTAATTGTTGACATGGAATAATCGTGTGAAATCACACAAAAAAAGATCGTGAACATAACAACTTCCCCATCCAATCCCCCATTTCTCTCTCTTTCTTTCCTTTCTGATAGATCTTCAGTTTCTTCTTCTTCTTTTTAACATTTTTATTCCTCTATTAATTTTGAACAATATAGCAAATTTTAAAATGGACCGCAACAGATCTGAAAAACAAGATAGTAAATCTCAAATGAGAAATAAAAAGCTAAGGATAAAGAGTGGGGAGTAATCCTTAAAAAGCTCAAATCCACCAAGAATGCGCAAAGAAGGAGATGGAAAAGATCAAAATCCATACTCTTCTTTTTATATGCCTCAAATATTTTTTATTTCTTTTTTGCTTTAATTTCTATATTGGTGTCCTTCATTTAGTTTTTTTCCTCTGTTTTCATAAATTTGAACAGTTCCTATGTTTTGTGAACATCTTTTTGACCAAGAGTAATATTAGATGGAGGGATATTGATTTCTTCACTCAATTAAAATTGTTGTAAAAGAATATCACCGTTGATTTCTACATAAAGGTTTTAGCAAGTATATTTTTAACTTGAAGGGATTTTAATTTCTTTACCCCTTTACAATATCTCTTCTCGTGCCCAATCCCATTTCTCTTACTTTCTCCCCTTTCCACACTCTCCAGTTTCTTTACTTTTCTCACTTTCTCTTCCCTCCAGATTAGAAAAAAAATGTGCTACAATTTGTGAGGTGATAAATCTAAGAATTTTTAGGGGAAGAAATAATTATTAAATGTCTTTGTGAAATCAAATAGAATGTGTTGTGTAGAATAGTATACAAATATTAAGAAATATTGAGGTATTTTAATGGTGATTTGTTTAAATTAATGATAAAAAGAGATTAATGATATTTCAAGTGATGGAAAATGTTATAAAAAATATGACGGAAAGTGATGAATAATAAAAATAGAGACAAGAATGGTGATTTTTATATTTAGGAAAGTGGTGATAATGGTGAAGATGGAACTTGTAGTGATGAGATCTAATTTAGAAAATGGAGAGAGATGATAAAGGAAGAATGAAGTAAATAGAAATAAATGATTTTAAAAAAAAATAAATAATTAATGATGTGTCATTTAAAATCTAAAAAGGATGACGACATGTCATTTTCGGTGACTGTTTGACGTTCACACATAGTCAAAGGGGTTTAAAATGCTGAGTTTCGTTAAGTTTAAGGGTCAAATTGCCAAATAGTTAAATAAAAGAGTTCAGAATACAAACTCATACAAGTACAAGGTCCACTAGACCATTTTGCCTTAAAAATATTCAGAATCGATGCCAATATAGTGTCTACTTAAGTGATATGGTGTCTACTTAAGTGATTTGCAAACATGAACTAATTTTATATATTCAAAAGAAATAGCATATGTTTTAGTTTAGACATATAACATGACTATTTCATAATTTAGCAGATTTAAAATACTGAGTCAGAGTTTGATTCTTAGTAGAGAATCTTCTGTATTCAAAAAACCATAGCATAGGGTGCTATTGAGGAGCACGAACATCTGTAATGTTAGTAAACCTAAAAAATTGAGGTAATTTATAATAGAAGTGAAACTGTTAGAAAAGTGGCATATCACGTAAGAATGTGGTATAACATATTGCCTGGAGTGCTAGAACACTGAGGTGATCCAAAAAGCTAAATAACTTACTTACTTTCTTCTCCCTACTGAACGAACTTGTACTGAAAATCCAAAAACTTATCTTCCTCATTAAGAGAAAATCACAAAATTAAGGAAGAGACTTCCTGTTATAATTAGACACAGTGTAAGAAACAGAAAATGTGAAGCACGTTATAGTCTATCCATGGTATTAGTTCCTTCTTAGGGTTCGTTATTAGGGTTTTTAAACCTAAATTTCTAACATTTTGTTACTTTAATAGGTTGTGCGGGTTATTGATCCTATGTTACTTCTTGAACCTAATGATCAAAGTAACGACTACTCCACAATGGAATTAGATCAAGTTAGGGTTTGTGAGGTTACAACTTTTGAATATGATGTTTAAAACAGTAACTTTTAAAAAATGAGGTTTCATAAACAATAACTTTAAAAAAATACACTTTTATTTTGTTAAACTTGTAAAGTAATTTAACAACCCTATGTACCTACTCTAATAGGTACAAGAGCTACTAAGAGTAACAATTGAACTAAAATAAAAAAGACAGCTCCCACCATGCGGAAGGTGGAATTGAAGTTGTTGAAGGATTTCTTCGTCTTCACCTAATTAAACATCACCAATCATGCATCTAGACTATGTCAAAAGACATAGAAACAGTAGTATCAGTATAACCACACATACTGGTAGGCATCATCGGTTAACCCGACACCCACCTCATAATATATGGAAAGAATAATAGGATCATGCATGAACCACTCGGTTATCAACCCTTGTCTCTATTTTAGAAATCATTCAACTTACACCAATGCTTTGTCCTACTAACTATTTTTCCCCAATTGCTAACACTTCTGGTTCTATTAGATCATATACTAAACATGCTAACCCCATTGAATAATCCCAAGCCCCGCTGACATCCCTTCCTGCTAATCGATTGTGTCACACTCTTAAATTTTTGTCACCTTATATACCCCAAACCATATAGTTTCTCCTCACCTCAATCTCTAGCCCTATTCCATTCTCTTTTGGTACTTACCTAGACAAACCCCTCGACAATTAACTCTTTCTCGACAAGTACACCTCATATAATATATACACGTCACCAAATGCTCACATACATGCACATAGTTCCACCTACACCCTATCATCAAGGATTTTGCCCACACACGAAATATTGAATATAACATGTTTCACCATACACCTTTGTCACAAGTAGTTGGTTCTCTCACGGAACTCAAACTAAAATATTAACTTGTCGGAACGTGGCAATTCGATCCCAAAGTTGTACCGGAACGTGGCAACCTAATCCAATAGGGTTGCAGAATGTGGAAATCTGATCCAATAGTTGTGTCGGAAAGTGGCAACCCGATCAAATAGTTAGCTTGCCGGAACGTGGCAATCTAATCCCCAATCACACACCACAATCACAATCACATGTACATCATCAAGATCATACATGTAAGTCATGATTTCATGGTAATAACTACTCATATATCTCATTTACAACAAATGTGATCAACATTGCAACCTGCATACATATACAAGTATCATCATGAAGCACAAACGAGCATATATCACATAATAATAGAGTCACAACGATCGCCTAAGAATTTCCCTCAATTCTTATCATACAATAGACCATATCAGCCCTAGTTCCTCCATAGGGTTCATTATTAGGGCATTTAAACCTAAATTTATAACATTCATCAATTTTGTTACTTCGATAGGTCGAACATAGCATATTCTAAATTTATTCCCTTCTACCGGATACCCTTGTGAGGAAGAAATTCTATTCAACAAAATAACTCAGAAACCTAGACAAGTCATCAACCTCTATTTAGGCATTAACCTATTGAATCATACCAATTTTCCTTGGAAACCACTTGGTTCACGAAGGTTTACACATAGCCTACACTTTTTATTACATATATTACATGGTAAGAACGGATTTATAACTACTCAATGCATAAAAATCTAACCTACTTGAGCGCCAAGCAATTGCACTGAGTTTTTTATTTCCTTTCCAGCTTTTTCAGATTCGCTACGGGGAATTTGGCCAAGAATTTGCAAGATTCTGCCATCCCTATGCTCGGAAACTCCTTCCCCTTCTTTTCCAAATCTGGAATCACTTTTCTGAGGTTTTAAGGGTAATTTACGACCTATTGAGGTATTTTACGAAGATTGAAAAAAATATGATTATCACAATTGCGTCCTGTCTCGTCAATCTCACTACAACAGCAACTTACCCCGCTGCAGCGCCAGCGCCATCTATCCCGTTGTAGTGGGACAAGATCCATGTTTTTCCAGATTTTTGTCCTTCTCAAATAACGAAGGTTCGGGTTGTTACAATATTCATATTGTTGAAATAAATTACTAAATTTATTATAAATAAATAATTTATTAATGAAGGAACATTTACAACAAAAACTCTTGACATTTTTTTATTTGTTTGTCTCACTTATAATAAAGAACAAACATAATTTATCTTTTTTCTTTTATGTTTTTTTTATTCAATTTAATTATTGTATTGTAAAAGTAGATTACTTAATTTATTACAAATAAATAATTTATTAATGAAAGAAAATTTACAACAGAAACTCTCTACATTCTTTTTTTATTTGTTTGTCTCACTTCTAATCATGAAATGATAATTATTATTTTTTATATTTTAAGTATTTTTGTCTTTATTTTTTTAATTCACAAGGAGTTATTACCCATGACTTACCCCTCTTTAATTATTACTTTTAATAATATTCATAAATTTCATAGTTTTTATGTCTATAACCTCCAAACCTAAATTTGTAAGTTTATAATGTCTTATGATATTTCTCTATTTTGCCTACAAATTCATATTAGTTTCATGAAGATTCACATTCAAAATTATTCTTGCTCTTCTTCATCATATTGGTTTGGTTTGTACCAAAAAGAAGTACATGATGGTATAAATTATTTCATTTCAAGTCTTTATTTTTTATTTCCTCTATTTTGTCTATATATTTGGTTTGTGAATGAAATTAACATGTAACCAAAAAACAAAATAAATGAAGTTAATAAATATTTCATTCTCAAGTCCTTATTTTTTCTATATAAATTTATATTCACTTTTATGAAGATTCACATAGAAAATTATTATTTCTCTTCTTCATCATATTTATTTGTGAATTATCTAACATCTAACAAAAAAGTACACAAAGGTAAGATATATTTCATTTTCAAGTCTTTATTTTTATTTCTATGTACTTGGACATACTTTTTAATATTTTTTTATGTTTGTATTATCATTCATCAAGCCAGTTGGATTTTTAAAAATGTCTTTGTAATTCTTAAGATGTGTTGTAAGTATGCAATTATTTTTCTAATAGTCAGTTTTTCGAATATAATATAGTGTGATAATAATATTTGTTAGATCTCAAGAAATAATTATTGTGTAGTATTGTTAGTAGTATTGAAAAAATAATATACAAATATATTACATATAATTTAAATTTCTTTGTTTCCTTTGATATAATTTTTTTAAATTAGGATATGATATTTTATTTTTTTATTTTTACTGAATTGATTGCATATGATGAAGAGTTTGATATATAGAGCAAAATATGGTGACGGATCTACTTGCAAATGAAGATGATAGAAGGGGGGGAAATGAAACATAATTAGAGATTATTTTTGCAAGAGTTTTTTTTTACTTTGACTTGTATTAGTAACTTAGCTACTTTGCTAGAATTTTGTAATTTTGGTTTGTATAAATAATGTAGTTAAATGTATTCTCAATGCTAATCATTTGATCCTTAACTATTCTACTTTTTCTTTGTTACGAAGAATAACTAATATAATTATCCTATTTCAACAAAAAAAAATTATGATGATTAGGAGTTTCATTTTTATTATACTTGCAAAAGAGTAATTGAAAAAAATAAAATATTACTATCATGATGCATTTTTTTTTTGCGTACGTAACAATTTGTTTCTGTCATCGTTCATTTTGTTTGAAATGCATTTATAATTTTTATGCAGTCACCAATTGTTATTATTATTATTATTATTATTATTATTATTATTATTTTGTTCATTTTTTGTTTTTATTTACCCCTTATTTTTATTTATTTATTTTATACATAAAATCAATACATAAATGTTAATACATTTAATGTCTAATAAAATTATACATTTGAATTACTTATAACTCATGTCTCCTCATCTTACTTGTAACTTCTAATATTAAATATTATTCATAACTTTTGTATATTTCATTTTTTGATAATTCTTATAAATATTAAATTAATATTTAAAAATTATAATAAACAAATGTAATAATAAAGACATAATAAAGATTCTTTTTTACTAAGAGTTTGTATAGAAAATTAGTACACCAATAAAAGATAGAGCAAATTAAAATATATAAAATATTTTCAATGTAATACAATATATTGTTAATTTCAACATATTACCTCTTATTCCATTATTTAGTCTACCACGGTGAATGTTTTGTTCAACTATATACATATGAATAGTTTGCACTTAAAAAAAATACAAAATATATATATATATATATATATATATATATATATATATATATATATATATATATATATCTATTTTATATGTTTAAAAAAATGAAAAAAAAATGTATGACATCATAGATGAAGAGAAATATTGATATTATCTTATATATACAATACTAACCTAAATATAAATAATACATGTGGTCGCGCGAAGCACAATGATTTCGCTAGCAATAGATAGATTTGAACAACTATAATACCAACCAATAATCACTTGTTTGTACTTTTCAGACTTCTGGTTTCTATACTAAATAGTCAATAATTCATGTCTCATATTAGAGGACCATTTCACTAAATATGGTTATCGCATATATATTACTTCATCGCTTACTATATTAAGATTAATTAATTATTTTTTCTCCCTACAATTAATATGATCCCTGAAAGTTAAAAATAAATTTTGAAGATTCAATTTTTTCCCTGGAAGCTAACTAATATGAACAAAAGATAAAAGGTAAAATTAAGTGGTAATATCTCATATGATCACTCAACTAATATTTATATTTACAGAAAGTCACTCAACTTTCATTATTAACTTCAAAGTCACTTAACTATGTATTGTTTTCATAGAAAGTCACTCAACTGATAGTTCTTTTCACATAAAGTCACTTAACTTTCTTTTATAATCTCAAATCAGTCAATTATAAATATTTTACCTACAAGTCGATCAACTTTTGATATTTCATTTAAAAAGTCGTGCAATTAATTATTAAATTTTATTAAAATACAGTCTTGTTAACAAAATAATCTGTTGCTTATTTTAATAATTTTAATGAAACTTTTTTTTAATAACTAATTTCTTAAAAAAATAATAAGAGGCTCATTTTCATTATTTTATTAAATTTATTGAAACATTAATTTTGTTTTAAACTAATTTCTTGAAAATAGTAAAATACTGATTTTAATATATTATTTAACTTTGTTGAAAGATAAATTTTTTAAAAACAATTTTTTTTAGATAAAGAAAATGTTGTGCTGCCAGGCACCAACACTGGTAACGGTGATGATGTCATGCACGCATCATTTTCGATTTAAAAATATCTTACCTTGTAAACCTTAATATTTTTGTATTAAAATCATAATAGTTATTGTTCCTTAAAAAATTAGTCTAAAATCAGAAAAAAATTGTTCACGAAATTTAAAAAGATAATTAAAATGAATATTTATTATTTTTTAAAAAAAAATTAAACAAAATTGTATTTCAACAAAATTTAATAAAATAATTAAATGGGCATTTTGTTATTTTTGTAAAAATTTGTTTATAACAAAAACTGTATCATAACAAAACTTAATGAATAAAAACTATAAATTTCTACTTTTACTCACAATCAACTCTTACTTTAATAAAGACATGTTGCATGCATTTTTAAAGTGAAAACAATCAAAAATAAAATACGATAATTAAAAAAAAATAGAAAAAGGTCAAATTTTAAAACACGAAATATCACTTGCGTACATTTGATTAAACTTTCACTTTAGGAAATTTCTAACTACTTACGTTTGAAAATAAGTATATAAAGTAACTTTTTGTTCAATTACGGTTATAGTAGTAATTTAGGAAATAAAGTTACTTGAGTTTGTTAAGTAATTTGAGTTTTTTCCATTAGGGTAATAAGATGTGTATAAATAGATAACTATATTTGTTTAGACTTCATAATTCACATAATTAGTATAGCTAGGTTAATTTTGGATCAAGAATCAATGTCGAAGCAAATGGGAATACGTTTTCATCCTACTGATACGGAGTTAATCAACTATCTTAAGAGGTTTTTCAAAGGTGAATTATCATTAAATCAACAATGTCCTATCCAATTTGCAGATATTTATGGAGATCAACCACCATGGGAGATATTTGGAGCTAATTCTAAAGAGAAGTTTCATTACTTCATTACTCCTTTGAAGAAGCGGAAGATTAAAGATAAAAGGTTTTGTCGAACTTGTGTTAAAGGGACGTGGAAAGGGCAAACCGCAGAAGATCTTATAAGGAGGAATAGTATGGGTCCTGTGGTAGGGTTTAAGAGAAATTTCAGGTTTGAAACAAGTGAGTGTGGCCAAAATAAAACCTGGTTGATGATAGAATATCGTGTTGCGGATAGTTTCTTTAAGGAAAACAATCATATTGTTAAAGAAGATTTTGTAGTGTGTCGAATCAAGAAGAAGAAGGATGTGGATCATCATGTTATGGATGCAGAAGATGAAGGTGTTGCGGGTGTTATTGATCCTATGTTGTTGCTTGAACCTAATCATAATAACGACTACTCCACAACGGAATTAGATCAAGCTAGGGTTTGTGAGGCTATAACTTTGAATTATGATGCTCAAAACAGTAATACAATGGAGAATAGAGAGACAACGTTGGAAGTAGAAGAAAGCGACAGAGTTGATGGTATTAGAGGTGATGAAGATGTGTGTAGAATGTTCGAGGACATCCTTGACGTTGATATTCCTGATGTAATTGATGATATTAAAAGTGATGAAGATATGTATAGAATGTTTGAGGACATCGTTGTTGGTATTCCGGATGAATGGTTAGAGGATTCATTAGTTTGAAAAGAAATTGTATATAGTTTAATTTTGCCCATATATAAATAAAGATACATTTTGTCGATGTTCTGATTATGAATTGTGCTAACCTGTCTCTTTTTTAGTTTAATCCTAGCTAACTCCATATAATTAGTGGGTACAACGAATTAAAGAAGTAATATAGGGGGGAAAAACAGGCAACCAGACATTAATTATAGTTATGTTTTAATTATACTGCTAAATTTTATGAATTTAACTGAAGCATGACCTACCGAGTACGCATATCCTGTATTTGACATGAAAAATAATAACAGCAGCGTGCATTATGAATCACCGGTAGGTGTAGTATCTGCTGCTTCAGATGATCTAACTATTGCTTCAATAGTGTCCATGTCAACTGTCATAACATCCTCAACTTCAGCCTCAGCCATTACTTCATCTGCATCACCTGCACTCGCTATAGGTTCCACTCCATTAGATTCAACTGGGGAACCCTTCGCTTCTGTTTCTGTCTCTGCTTCTGTTGCAGCATGTTGTATGGTACATGGATCGCTAGAGATAGTCAATGTTGATGTAACTAACAAATTCTGCAGATACCGTAAAGCATGAATGAATACTCCACAACTAGTAGTAATTACAAAAAAAGACCATATTCAAGATTTGCAACTAAGGAGTTCCCTCCAGAAAGTTGTCATTCAAGATTTGGACGTTAACAAGTGTTGAGATGACATCAATGAGATTGAACAACGTGAAACTTTATAAGCACTAAAAGGCTCCACATAGGAATCAAACCTTTTCTAGAGCCAACGCTAGCTTTGACAGCTTGGAATAAATGTTCCGCGCATCCAACAAAATCTGCTCAATATTAATCAACAGATTAGAGACAACGAAAAACCAATATATCAAATGTTTATATTGAAAACCAGAAATCAGTCATCAGCATGAAGAGAATCATTGTAGCAGTGAATAGAACATACTAAATACACTAAAAGTAACACCTCATATTGAGCATACTCCCACTAAGACGACTTCTATACTAGAAAAACACAATCTTTTCCATGAAATAGAGAAACACAGCTATGAATTTAAAGGAAAATCATGTAGAATTAAGCACTAACATATCCAACATCGTGAAAATTGAGATTGAAAAAGACTGTCACCTCACAAAGTCTTTGTAACGTAAATGGAGGGCCTTCAACAAAGCTGTTGAGAGCTGCAAAATCAAGGTAATGTGGGGAAGATCAAAATCAGAGTAATGAACCAGAAGACAAGAACTTATCTCAACTGCATCAGGAGAAAACCAAACAAGATGTGAAATTGTAATATATTTTAGAAGTTTGGTTACAAAGTGAGCCTGGAGAAAACACCATTGAAGCACCCACAAAGTATAACAACTTCAGACTTTAGTTCAACATCCAAGTTATAAGGCTGATTTGATATAATAAAATTTTATTTGACAGGTAAATGAAGTAACATATCAGGAGTTACTTTTCACATGATACAATGTGCACATTATTTTCAGGTGAGTAGTTTTCCAGTAATAGGTTGAGCCGGACATGCCTTAATAACCATAACTGAGAGATCAGCAGGCAAATGAAAACTCTTCAAATTTTTGAAAGTGAAGCAGATGAATCAGCTTAACTGTTACCACAGAAGAGAGTAACAACACTAAATGGGAACTTTTTCTTGTTTATTTGAAACTGTGACAAATCATAACCCGCTCCTGGCATGCAGAAAGTGGAATATGCCTAGTGGGAGATTTCCTTTGAACACCCCTTAGAGACACCCACCTTATAAGCAGTCAGAGGTTGGAAATTCTATTTGGAAGCAAGCACATGGTACGAATATCTTAAAAATGGGAGATGAAAGATTTCTCTTTGATCCACTGTAGAACAGATTATGAAGGGTGAATGGTGTAGGAAGAATCTCCTCGTCCAGCTGCAATGGTGGTCTGCATTGATAGGAGCTATCAACAACAGTGAATTACCCAGTTCAGTATGGACCAGACTAGTTGGATTACCTTTGCAATCCTGGCCACAAAAGGCCTTTCAAAGCTATTGGAGACAACTGTGGAGGTTGGTTGGATACGGAGGAGACGACGCAACTTCAGAATCACTTGAAATGGGCCAGGATAAGAGGGGAGGAAAGTGAGGTTCCAAAAGAAATAACCTTGGAGGAAAATCCGGCAACTTCTTCCATCGGAGAAGACAAAGGAGAACAACGGGTGGAAATTAAAGCGACTTCAATTGGTGTCTCACAAGGGTGGTCCCTCACACTAGAATGAACAAAAATGAGCATTGGGAGGAGATTGCAGCAGCCAGGGTTTGTGGGACGGTCCTTGTCACTTGTGGAGAGTCAAAATTCCTTTCAAGGTTTCTTGCTTTGTCTGATAAGTGGCAAGGAAAGCTTACTTGACCCAGGAGAAATTACAAGAGGACTTCAAATTTATTCAAAATGTTCATTATGTGGTCAAGATGGTGAAAGCAATGAACATCTTTTCCTGCACTGCAAGACAACTACAAATTTGTGGCACATGTTCTGTTGCCTGGCATTAACTGGACCATGCCTAGTGCTACTATAGGAAATTTTAACTGCTAGAAGAGTGTTTCGAGAAGAAGATTGGTGGCAGATCATCCCAGCTTGTGTATGGTGGATGATATGGAAGGGAAGGAATTCAAGATACTCTGAAGATAAAAGCAATCCCATTCAGAAAATTAGAATGCTTATTTTTGTGATAATAAAAACAGAACATGGGGGGATTAGGTAAACTAGTGCATCTAGAAGGAATGCGTAAATTTTTTGTTTTGTCCAGGATCCTCCTTATACTTTTGTATGTAAAGACCAGAATCAGCTCTTTCTGTAGCTGATTTCACTGTTAATACAAGTGGTTACCTTCATCCAATAAAAAATAATAATAAGACTGTCATCAAGCAAATATTGAAAATAGATATAAACAGACATTCTGGACAATACGTTGACCATCAGTACATATATGCAGTACCAATATGCAAATGCATTTATTTGACCATTTCACAGCAACCTAACCAAGAAGAGCATTATTTACTCCTACTCCACTTCTTCCTTTTTCCTCCATTCAACCTTTTTTTTACATCACATTTCCTCCCTACTGCCTAAGAGCATGCATCTTAAAACATCAACATTGAACATCCTAACAAGTAGTGAGACCCCAAGCTAAACACCCAAAAAAAACAGACATCCGAACACATGTTATACAGCTGCCCACACAAACAGCACGACCAATTTTAGGAGAGTCCTATACTTCCATGGCACCCCAAGCTAAACACCAAAAAAAATCTAACATCCTTACACATGCATACTACTATGGCATGTGAATTTTTTTTTGGCCTCCAGTAAGCACAGAAAACAGGACAATACAGGAATGTTTTCTAGAAATATGACATATTATGTATTATCTTTTATTATTTCTGGATAATAATAACACTGTTGTTCCTATCAGCCAGCGCGGATATTGACTTTTCCACAGGGGTACCTACCATCTCCCACCAACACATGGATTGGTAACTCTACCTACCAATCAATTTTAGGAGAACCATATACTTTTATGGCATGTGAATTTTGTTTGCCTCCAGTAAGCGAACAAAAACAGGACAATACAGTAATGTGTTCTAGAAAGAAAAAAATATATTCTATCAGCATATTTTTCTCATAGAATTGTTACAGACAAATAAAGCTAATTGTCCCTCCCCCATGTCAAAGGAGAACGACAGGAATAGGTAAGCCAAATGACTGCGGGAATACCATCATCCAACCTCTTAACCAACTCAGGTAAGCTCTCTTCTAAACAGGACTGTTGCTGTTCAATAGTCATTTTTGCCTCGGGATAATCTGACAGGACCTTCAATAAAGCATTTAAGAGTGGTTAAAAGTCCATATACACAGTACAGAAATATTAAAACACCATAAATTGGAAGACGACTATAAAAGTTGTCATACACTAACAACTTGGCATACCTGCTTAAGATGGAATGACAGCATGCCCTTGAGTTTGTCCCAGTCATGCCTGAGCCAAACATACACAAGATAAATTGTTCATGATACGGAACTTCTAAAATCATAATGCAATAAACAAGAATACAACAGAGACAACTCTTTTTTGTTCTTTTCTTTTTCTTTTGGATCAGAATACAACTCTTTTCTTCTTCTTGAAAGAGATTATTGTGTAGAATTTAAGATTCTCCAAATTTACTTCCCTAGCTAAAAATGAGAAAAGACAGTCCCACATGGAACAGCTTTTATCACACACTTCAAAAAGTTCAAATTTTGTATACAAAGAAATAGAATTTAAAATTGAATCTATTCAATTTTCTCTTCTGATCTAGATATAGTTTCTTTTAACCTGGGCTGAGAAACGAAACCCTCAAAGGTGCTCCTTGAAAGTGGGGAAGAACAAACAAATTATCATTAAGCAGGGGCAAATAAGTCGATAGCAGTGAAGACTGAACAAACAAATAATAACATTCCTTGGATGGTGAAGTGAACATGATAAGTGGGTCGGTCAAAATCACTCATCATGCTCCATGGCCATTTCGTGGTACACGTTCCATTTGGTTACGAAGTTGGATTTGTCAAGCTTAAGAAACTTATTATTTCGGACAAAACCACTAGATCAAGTGGAATATACTACCAAAGAAGGTCGCAAAATACTTCCAAGATATATATATATATACATATATATATATATGTATATATATGTATATGTATATATATACATATATGTATATGTATATATATAAACATATATATATATATATATATATATATATATATGTATGTATGTATGTATGTATGTATGTATGTATGTATGTACGTACATATTACATAGCAAGTTTCAAGAATTATAGTCTAATAAATTTTTTGTCTAATTTCTTCAATTTTTATATATTTAAAAAATCATATAAATTATTTTTTTACTGTTTAACAAAATAATAAATTTGGTTGACTCTTGAAATTTTATCGGTGGCACAAAAAAAGGGGACAAAAAAATGATTTGCATTATTTGAAAATGACGTAAAAAAGTATTGTAAAATTTCTTTGAAATTATATATTTGCCCATAAATTGATAAAAGAAATAATATACAACATTTGAAAATTACCCAAAATATTACAAATTATAACAATTAACATAAAATATTTTTTAAAATATCTATATATATATATACACACACACACACAAGTAGAAACAAAATAAGAGAACAAAAGAGACATGGTATCTTGTGTACTATAATCTGAGCACCTACAGGGCTACAACAATAATGTCATCAAGCCTTCCAATTGAACTCTCTAATGGAGCATGCAGCTAATAAACTTCAAACCTTACCAGGCCAAATAGAGCCAAGCCAAATTTTTGTATGTTGCTAGCCCAGTTGTTTTGTCATGTTAGTAATTAATGTTTGATGCATTCTGCTCATATTTAGGGCATCTTCAACCCTATTCTCCATTTTACCTCCAAATATAGAGTTCTCTATTTTGCAATTGGAGCCTCTACACTATCTTGAATTAGTGCATTAGATTGCATTCATCCTCGATTATCATGTTGTGCAGTATAATAAATGTAGTCATTATATCATGTAGCACTTCGTTTCTCCAAAAATGTGGCAGTCCTGCAATAATTGCAGGACGTGGTTGCATATTCCAAATGCACGTTCGATATCTTTAAGGCACGATTTTTGTTTCATTGCAAAATACTTCTTCTTTTGGGAACATGGATCACGACTAGTTTGGACAACTGTAGAACATTTAGGATATATACTATCTGCTAAATCATAACCCATGTTGTATTCGTTTCCTTGACTAACATTAAGGGCGGAGAGGCGCAATACAGCTAGAAGATTTTGAAAAATAAATGTGATGACTCTAAAACATTTATACCACTATTTCTGCTGGGCAAACCAAAATATGTCTGCCATATCAAAAGGTCATAATCCGAAACAACTTCATGAATAAGTGATCCACTACAACCTGGACAATGCCCAGCCACACCGTTGGAATTGAAGTCCGCACATTCATTTAATTTCAAAACAAATTCTAATATTTTTATTTGTCCTTTAAAAGAATTTCTGTCCTAGAGATTCATCTAATAATAATGATGAAATTTTATCTTCATCATCTTAGTTAGAATATGTTTTTTAGATAAATATAGTTATATTTAGATATTAATAGGATAGAATGTAATCTTGATTTTTACCATTGAATAGATTTCACCTTATTATTAAGGTAGGATGAATTATATGTAAATATTAATAGGATAGAATATAATATGGTATGTACATACAATTTTATTTATCTAAAATAAATTTGATATAAAGATGAGAATCTCATCCTACGGTTAATAATAAGGTCTATTCAATGGTAAAAATCAAGATTACATTCTATCCTACTATCTACATATAATTTTATTTATCTAATTTGAGATAAAGATGAGAATCTCCATCATCTAATGGTAAAAATCAAGATTACATTTTATCCTATTAATTTCTCCATATAATTCTATTTATCTAAACATAATTTTGAGATAAAGATGAGAATCTCATCCTACGGTTAAAATATGGTGAAATCCATCCAATAGTAAAAATCAAAATTACATTCTATCCTATTAATATCTACATATAATATATTTGAATTCAATTCTTGTCACTTAGGCAAAATAATATATTCACGTTTCGTCAAATTAATTGAAAAAACGTCTCGATCTTGTGAATACCTTGTCAATGAGAATAGACTATTATGTCAAATTTATGTAGACAACTCTCAAGACCTAATCACTGGCGTATTCCAATCCTATGATCAACTTTGGGGTTGGGTTAAAGAAAACTATAATAATTCAAAGGAAGAATCATGGATATATCGCAGCAAAAAAATCTTTGCAATGTCGAATAGCCATAATTGAGAGGGCAGTAAGAAAATTAAGTGGATGTATTAGACAAACTGAAAATTTGCATCCTAGTGATCCTTCAGATATAGATATTATGAGTGATCATTTTGTAACTACTAATAATATATTTATATATATATACTTATTATACGACTTCGGTTCATTTTTTCTGCAAATTCATCAAAGAAAAACCGCTACTTATGCAAGTACCAACTTATAAAAAGGATTTTAAGTTTGATCATGTATGGAATTTGATGAAAGATTTTGAAAAGTTTAAGGATATTGATACCGAAAAGAAAAAAGTTCAAGGACAAGGCTTTCTTGCTCTTCTTTGCAATCATCAAACTCTGGAGCTCCTATCTTGAATCATCTATAGTATCATCTCCTAACCTATCATCATTTTCACTTAATTTAAATGAGGATTTTGCAAGTGATTACACTTCATCAGAACGACCTATTGGATTGAAGAAATCAAAAAATGAATAAAACAAAAGATAAAGGTCTTTCATTAGTCGTGAAAGTTTTCGAAGCAGAAAATAAACGACTTGGTAAGATGTTGTCAGAGTCAGCTACAATTTTTTTGAGAATGATAACTTAAAGAATATAGACAAGAAAATACAATTTTAAGGACAAGTTTAGAAGCTATAGTGATCCAACTGTTCGAGAATACATGCGACAAGATCAACTACGGATAGTTGAAAAAAGAAATCAACCACAGCCGCAATCACAACCACAAATTTTCTGGATCATACACTAGTTATTTCTGAATACTGGTGAATCTAGAAATGACCTATCGGACTACTAAATTATTGTTGTAATTTTAAAATTATATTGTTATGTATTGTATTATTGATTATTATGTTATGTATTGTATTTTTAAATTAAAATTTTCATCTTTATCTTTTAAATTTAATGGATTCTTCATAGTGAAAAAGAATAATAATTTTAAATTATATCACTTAAAAGTGAAGAAAACTGAAAAAGTTGTTTGAAATATTATAAATTTTGGGAAAAATGCACAAGTAACCCATCAACCTATGCCCGAAATCCCAGAGACACGCTTATACTATATTAAGGTCTTATTAACCCCCCCCCCCCGAACTTATTTTAGAAGTAATTTTCTACCCTTTTACGGCCTACGTGGCACTAACTTAAAAAAAAAGTCAACCAGTGTTGAGCCCACAAGATAGTGCCACGTAGGCAAAAAAGGGGTAGAAAATTAATAATAAAATAAGTTCGAGGGTTAATAGGACCATAGTATAATATAAGTGTGTCTCTGAGATTTCGGGCATAGGTTGAGGGGGTACTTGTACATTATCCCTAAATTTTGGATGAAAGTAGTATATACTAACATCTATATTTTTTAAAATGTTTTATTACATTAAAAAAGAATGATTTAATAATGTTCTTATATGATTTATAATATTTTAATTAGAAATGCTTTATAATAGAAATAATAATATGATAATCAAAAAGTGAAAAAGAGAATATTTTCAGTAGTTCTCCAAATTCATCTCTCTATAATTAGAGAATAGAGAGTGAAATAGAGAGTAGTTGGAGAACTCATTCTCTATTTTACTCTCTAAATATAGAGAATACAGAGTAAAATATAGAAGGGTTGGAAATGGTCTAATGGCTTAGATTCAGCTTGAGCACATCCATGTTATAAGACTAGTTTGATTAGAGACCAAACTCAAGAACTTAACTAGTCTTTGCTCTTTGAAGTACTCAAGTACAACAAACAGCTTAACTTGCAGCCAACTTGTACAATATTATAATAAACTTTAGATAGCTAAAAGAACTATCCTATCCAACCAACAATATACTCCAGTATAATGTTTTTAGTCTCAGGTTAAAGAATCTAACTTTCTTCAGTGACAATAAAAACCTTTGACGTTCTTGTAACCTATATGGTCAAATTTCCCAGTAAGTTCCGTTCCAACTTTCTTGAGCTAGTAAACAAGCAAGGCTAAGTTGTAAAGTAGTACAAGATAATGTCAGTCACGAAAAAACTTGAATGAAAAAATACTTAGAAAATAAAAAGGAATATAACAATGCTCATACATGAAATACGAATATCAATCTTATAGCAATAGTATCACTATATTCTTTTATCTCAAAGATATTCTAGCTAAACTTGGGGCAACGAAAAAGTTGGAGCAATATGGTCACAGGTTCGAGCTAGGGAAGCAGCCACTAACTCTTCCATTACGATACGCTATCTACATCTAAGTTGCTTAGACTCCTGTGCATGTATCCGACATGGGTGCAAATCCGATGATCAGATTTAGCAAAATCTAAATTCAAGGTTCAGGGGTATGGATCTAGGTGCTAGGATTCGGATAAACATTTAAAATTATAAAATATAGCTATAGAGATATTCTAAATTTTGAAAGATCCTCTGAGCTTGTCTTCCCCAAGACCCCAACTTCTACTTTCATGCTCTATGGCTCTTCCCCTCTAATAAGAAAGATAAAATCATTGCTACTGTCTACCAGAAGCCAGAACATGACTGGTAGAATTCTTAGTTTCTTCCTGTTTGGTCTGAAACATGAAGCAATGAATATTGACGAAAACGAAAAACTAAGGAGGAGACAAAAGGACTACAAAGTCGAAGGTATGTCATTTCCCATGTCTTAAATCTATTTTAGCTTTTATTTTGAGGAATAAAAATCTCAATTTCCCCAAAATGTGTCTATGGACTGTGATCAAAGTATTTGATTTGATCAAAGTATTTGAGCTTGGCTTAGTATAAACTAACTAGAGGTAGCCATAATTTTAGCAGGCCAATGAAACAAGATTTGTCTGTCAGATCAACTAAATGTACTTTGTTCATCCACATTAAGCACTCACTTAAGGATGCAGCAAACACTAATATCGATCTTCCATTCAGATGCAGGTAAAAGAGTTTGCATAAAAGAACAACAGTAGCAAGATTATAGTCTGTGACAAAAATTTATCGCGTTAACCATTTTCACATCAGTTGAGCAAAGTTTAAAATGGGGCTAACTCAAAACTGCAAATCTAAACTAGCCACTTGGAAATAGATAAAATTGTAGGGCAAATTAATAGCATACCAATACTTCCCACTAGCTGCCATTACTTTAATTACACTCTTAACTTCTTCATCATTAATCTGCTTTCCAGATTCCATGCCTGCAGATCCCAATAATGCCCATAGTTAGTAGAAAGATGAAAACCCAATTTCGTATAGCGCAAAAATCACAGGAATCAGCCAAGAAATGATACATAAAGCAGCGTTCATTCCTTCTTAAAGCGGAAAATACACACATTTAAAGAAAATTGAATACCTGGTTGAGGAGAATCCATATATTCTCGAAGAAAAGGGAGGTTCACGCACCAAGATTAAGCCCTAATTCATCTATTACAGAAGAGAGAATTTGTTTTGCAACTATATTTGAGGGGTTGGATGGGTCGGGTATGGGTCAAAGGAATTCATGTGGTTTGGGTAATGGGTATTGACTTTTTTAAAAAAATTAAATAAAAAAAATAAAAATATCAAAAGTAGAGAGGATCTATTTTTTTTTATTTTTTTATTTTATAAGTTATTTTTAATTTGTTAAATATTTTCAAAAATTAAAATCATTAGAAGTAGATTTGATCAATTTTTAAATCAATTCAAATCGGTAATAAAACTTTAACTGAAAATAAACTCGGACGAAAGAGCAACCATCATTAATGTCCATATTGGTGTATCTCTCTTTTTTGAATTATTTAATTGGTACCATTATAACAAGTTATTATAACACCTTGTAAATTATAAATTAAGATTGAACAATTGAATTTTAATGGTGTAGAGGTGTTAAGGTCAATTCATAAATGTAAAAAAAAAAAAATTGGAGATGTATTAAAGTCATTGGAATACTCTAGTAAAAAGTTTAGTTGAAAATTTTATAACTAATTGAGTTTCGATATAAATTTTTACCCATGGCAATTCCAAACAGACATATATATTAGAATATGAAGAGTTATGTGTCTCATAATCTATCAAATTAAAAGTATGTGACTCTAATTTCCAACGCAACAAATCGTTCGACAATCTGATGTATAAGTAAGAAGTTATGCGCATTTTGTATCAATTAGGAGGACAGAAACAATCATCTCAATATTCAAGTTGAAATGTCCTTTGTGACACGTACTCATATCATATGTATGTTCTTCAATGTATTTTTCTACTTTCCACATGTTATTATGTTTATCCTAAAAAGAAGTCAACCTAAATAGACATTCTTATTTTATATATTTACAAATAAGTTACCATGACAAGCTGTTTGTCGATTTAATAAATGAGTACTCTTATCTTTAAATGTAGCAGCTTAACTATTCTTTCCAACTGCTTCTTTGAAATGTATAGTATGCCTTTTTTTAATATAAATAGCACTATTCATAAAATCACTTCTTGTATGTTGTGATGCATATTCATCATGTGTATGGATAAAGATATTTGGACCATCTAAGAGATGATCAAGATGAAGAATTTCATGAGAACAAAATGGAGACATACCCACTATGGGTGATGTGACTTTTAATTGTTGAGTTGATAGTAAAAAAGATTACTCACCATCAAACGGATTTATGGGCACTGGTCTTAGCGACTAATCGGGCATCAAAAGTTAATCATCACTAGATGATGCCTCAAATGAAACATTAGCTCTTGATATCTCCACATTAGGCAAATCATTCTTATCACTAGTTGAAGGTGAGCCGTAATTTGAAAGGTCATGATAATCTATATTTCAAGATCAATTGACTTATTTTGTGTGATATTCTTTTTTATGTGTAAACACATTATTCGCAATAAATTTTTGATGCATTGAAAATAACTATAACAAAAATAAATAAAAGAAGATTGTGATTTTTAACAATGAATCTTATTATGTTATTTTCTTGATTCACCTCTCCTTGACTTCTCCAAGATTTGAGAGTTTTCAGTAGTATACTTCTCGAATTGTTAAATGATGTAGACCTCATTGAGAAGTATTTGATCTTCAAGTATGTCGAAAAACGCTTTGTCATCTCAAGTCTATCTTTGGAAAAAACTTTGTTGACCACTCCTTCGAACAGTTGTATAGTTGGTGTTATAACTTTCTCCAATCTTTGCAGAATGCTTGTTGAAGAGTTCTCTTCGAATTGTATTCAAAATGTCTTTGAATATCATGCATATCCCTTATTTATAGTTGTAGGGGGTGGACAAGATTACTTATAATTGGTGAAAGATGTCATTTTGACACTTGGTAGATTGTGATTGGTTCCTAAATTTAACAAGACTACCAAATCATTTGGATGTATGGTGTCACCTTGTTAATCTTGAATGTTTAGTCATTGTGATACGTGGCATGAGTTTGAACTTAAAGATAGAATGGACCTAAGAAATTGAACTCAATAAAATAGACTTGCTCATTCGTAAAGCCCACATTATACATTTAACTCAAATGCATATTAATTTAATTCAATATTCATATAAATTTTAATCCAATAAAATTTATGTGTCTACAAACGTTCCTTACTTCGAGACTTGTCGATGTGTAGTCTTGCCAAAACTTGACGACGACACTTTAAGTATTCATGTAAGTGTTTTCATTTTTTAAAAACTTGTCGACTTGTGGGTTTGTCCAAACTTGATGACAAGATTTAAAGTATTCATGAATGTGTTTTTATTTTTTCAGACTTGTCGACGTGTAGGCTTGCCGAAAATTAACGACGAGAGTTAAAGTCTTTATGAATGTGTTTTCATTTTGAGAATTCAAAAATATATGTTTCTTGTCATCGCACTCTAGTTAGGCCACTACAAATGATTTGTTTGCAGTGATCCTCATTGAGATGCATTTGATCTCAGGTAACGTTACAAAAAGATTGTCATTTCAAGTAGTTTCCTTCAATCCTTGCAGAATGCTTCTTGAAGAGTTTTCTTCGAATTGTATTCAGAATGCCTTTGATATATTGTGATTGATTCATGAAGTTGACTAGATTAGCACATTATTTGGATATTCGACATATTGGATGCCCAGTCATCAGTGGCGGACCCAGAATTTCATGAAGTTGATTAGATTAGCACATTATTTGGACAAGCGACATATTGAATGCGCAGTTATCAGTGGCGGACCCAGAATTTTCAAGAAGCGGACTCAAGATATAAAAAATAAAACTAAAATATGGGAGTAGGGATTCGAACTCGGGCAGGCTCGAAAAGTTAAGTCATCTTCACCAATGTGCCAAGGGTCACACTTCTATTAATAGGGTCAAAAGTTAATATATACGTATAAAATTTTAAAAATTGATCAAATATATATATATATATATATATATATATATATATATATATATATATATGCGGTGTTATTTTTCAATGAAGTGAGTTCGTATGAACCCACTTGACCCTCTGTGGGTCCACCCCTGCTAGTCATTATGACACGTGACATGAGTTTGGGCTTCAAGGTAGAATGAGCCTTGGATTTGAACTCAATAAAATGGACTTAACCATTCGTAAAGCCCAATTTATTCATTCAATTCAAATTCATATGAATTTAATTTAAATTTCATATGGATTTTAGTTCCATAAAAATTTAGGAAAAATTAGCAATTAATTCATAATACATAACATATTTAGTCAAAATAACAATATTTTAAAATATTTATTTAAAATGTCAGAATGACAATATTTTAACAAATAAAATATATACTCATATAATTCATGTGAAAATTAGGCATATAGTATTTTATATAATAATATTCTCAAATTATAACATTAAAGTTTGACTTTCAATATATAACATTAATATATCAAACTATAACATATTATTATAAATTAAAGTTTTATTTTAAATAATTGAAAATATTTATTTTTTTTAAAAAAAAGAAAAATAATGTTTCTATTTTTAAATAGAAAATAGCACAATTGTTGTGATTATAAATAATTTAATTTGATAACAGATAAAAACTAATTAGCATATATTAAGGAATTAAAAAAATAGATTATTCGATTTCCTTAAAACGTTCAATTAAGTTGAAATCAAATTAAATTCTTATTTGATATCTTAAAACGCTCAATTAATTTGAAATCAAATTAAAATTTATTTTTTTCCTCTATCGTGTTTCTCTCTCTTGTTTGCAAATTGCATTTTCGATTTTTCGCTGGGAAAAAAGTGTGATTTATTGTGATGGACAATAACATATTCATATTAATTAAATATGGTGGAAGGTGGAATCCGTCAGGTTGGTATTTATTATAGTTTGTTGGTTTGTTTTTGGTAATTTTCTTCATTATACAATTTATGGTATTTTTTGTTTCACAACGTGTATTAATAGGTACTGTATTTGCAACATCATGGAACAGTATAAACGTCTTAGTTTTATTAAAATTGAAACTTCGATTAATACGTGTTTTTTGAAGAAAAATAAAATAATGATGAGTTAATTTACTAGTAAAAAAGTCAACGAAATTGAAATTACAGTGCGTTTAGTAACATGCAAGAAAGAATTATTTATAACGTGTTGGATCATTGTTGTATGACACTTGTATTAAATGTGTATGAAGAGTGAAAGTTTTTTATTTGTATGACTTTTGTTTTGAAGAGAATTGTTTTTTATGTGTTTGGTGATGGAAATGTTAAATTTTTCTTTTAATCCAAAGTGTAATTCTGTACCATTTATATTAATAACAGACATATGTCATCTTTTACATTTTCAGATTCAAGAAAAAAAAATATGACTCAACAATTGACATTGGATTTTTATATTATGTAATTCATAAAAAAAAATCAAATGGTGTTTCTTGCAGAAATTGTTGGAACCTATCTTGACCAACCGAGGAAGGTCAACAGATCAGCGAACACGTTCATGTTAGTACATGAAGGCCAATGTGTGTGTACCTTCTTCTCCTATTAAATTTGTAATACTAAATTAAGATTTTTAATGAAATAAATAATTTCATACGGACATCATTCATACGCTGTCATATAAAGGGACAACCACATCAATTCATACACAAAGCATAAAATAAAATTCTAAGGTACTTTCATACACAGACCATACAACGCTAATACATCAATGCATATCTCAATTTATACATCATTTAAACACAATTTATACAAACTAATACGTCGATTCACAAATAAATCATACATTATTAAGACAAACTACGATTGTTAAAAATCTACTCTGTGACTTTCAAACTATAAAATAATACTTATACAGTACTAATACGTCAATTCATAGATCAAATTCATACATAAATTATACAATAGTAATACATATTAAAATTGTCAAAAATCTACAATGTGACATCAAACTCATAAATTGTACTCATACGATACTATTATATCAATTCATACATAACTCATACAACATTAATACATAATATGATTGTCAAACAAAATCAAAAATTATACTCACATACATATAACATTTTATCCAAATTTTAAATTAAGCATTTTACTTACCTTAATCACTTTTTTGACTTTCTTGGAAGTTTGTAACTCTGACTCCTTCCTTTTTATGATGTTCTTGTTGATTGATCAAATTCAACATTTGTTGATTTTTTCTTTTTTATTTCATCAACAAAGTCAGAATCAGACTCTGAAAGAGGTTTGAATATATTTTCTCTTCCTCTTCTTCCCTTTCTCTGGAGACCCTCTTCCCTTCGCCTCATTTTTTTTGTCTTTTTAAACCTTCGATTTAACAAAACTATCCGTCTCATTTTTAGCGAATTTTTGCGATGGACTTTGAGTCAAAATATTAAACGAATGAACATGAAAATCATTAGATGATGTCCCCTCAGCAAAACTTGAACTTTTACGGAGTTTTCCACTAACTTTCTTCAACATTGTATAAGAACTTAAAAGAGAATATTTTATGAAGATTATAAAAACGGACAATATTGTTGAGTAGTGTTGTGGAAGTACAATTGTGGATCTTGAGTTATGGGTGTCGGGGAAGATTGGTGTGGATAGTGCTTCAAGGCTTTAGGGGAAAGAAGACTAATGATTGTGTATACACTAATTGGCCTGTGATGGGATAGGTTGGGATTGGGTAACAGTAAAGTATGAAGGTGATAAAATCAAATCTTCAAAAATATGTAATTTATTTTTTATTTTCAAAAAGGTACTGTGAACTAATAATATTAATTTAGTATTTATTTTCAAAAGATGACAGTAAACTATTAATACTTAACTTGTTTTTAAAGAGTTTGTTTTGAAAAAGGTAACTGTAAAAATAAAAATAAAAATTTAAACATATTAATTAGTATTTAAATTAGATTATAATTTATTTTTAATTAAATATATTTTTAATTGATATGCTATACTCAAAAATAATATGCTATAAGTAATGGTTTTTTAAAAGTATGTTTAGAACTCGATATATATATATATATATAGTTTTAAATCTGTATAGGGTGCGAGTTTTATATAATTCATTTACCTTCCTTTTATTTTTAAATTAGGCCCACTTTTGACTAAAATAATAGACCTCATTACCCACTTTTCATTCTTTAAATATTGTTACCCATATTCTATCATTTCTTTTTTTTTTCTCTAAATATTTATTTCATTATTCCATATCATCATATAACTTTAAAGCTTGTCTTTTTTCTAAAATCAAAATCCTCCATTTTTCTAAGAAATCTTAGAAATCATTCAAAAGATTTTTAACAGTTGTCAAATTATTGAGATACAAAAGTATTTATATGTTTTGCATGTCAATTCTGGATCTGGAAGAAGTATCGGGTGAAGAAGTGTCATTTTCAAATGTCAATATTTGAAAATTTCATAAAATTGTTGAAGACCAGGGTGATGAAAAACAACTTTATGGCATGTTACATTTTGTATCTAATCTATCAAATTGTATTCTTTACTGCTTTTATTATTTGTTGCATTTTATATTCATTACAAATTCATTTATATCTTGCTAAAATTTGAATTTTTAGATGTAAGTGTTGCAAATAAGTGTTGTATTTCTTTTTAATTTTGTATTAATTCTAACTATATGCTAACAAGTTTTGGATTTTTTGTGCTCACTTTATATTTCAATATCATTTTCTATTTCAATCTCACATTGTATGCCAACAAGCTTTGTATTTTTTTTTTGTATTAACTCAAAATGTATGTCAACAAGTTTCGTATTTTTTGTGCTCATTTTGCATATCAATCTCATTTTGTATGCGAACAAGTGTAGTATTATTCTTTTTTTTTTGTATTAATTCTAAGTGTATGCCAACAAGTTTTAGATTTTTTTTGCTCACTTTGTATTTCAATCTCATTTTATGAGGAAAGGATCAAAATAGTCCCTCTTCTTTGGGTTAAGGCTCAAAGTGATCCTTGAGTTTTTACATGGAGCACTAATAGTCCCTCATGTTTGCAATATTGGTGCACTTTTGGTCCTCCTCTAAAATTTTACCTATTTTTAGCATTGATTTTATCCATAACATATGTATGGGATGTTCAATCTTCATTTTATATATTAAGTAGAAATAACAACTCCATATGAAAGAATGTGAGAAGAAAAACACTTTGTTTTGTTTAGTAGAAATCGTATTGCAGGTAAAGTCGAGAGGTTCATCACGATAATTTCATGTGCAATAGTACAATTTTTTTGTTTTCATGCAAAGTCATATGTTAAGATGTACTTAGTTTAGTTGTAGTAATATTTTTAGTTAACAAAACAAGGTATTTTTCTTATCACTCTCATATAAAGTTATTATTCTATTAAATATATAAAAAGACGATTGAACATTCCTTATATAAAATTTTGGACAAAATTAATGTTAAAAAATTGGCAAAATTTTAGGGAAGGACCAAAATAACACCACTATTGCAAACATGAGGGAATATTAGTGCTCCATGTGAAAACTCAATGATCACTTTGAGCCTTAACCCAAAAATGAGGGACAATTTTGAGCCTTTTCTCTCACTTTGTATCCCAACAAGTTTTATATATATTTTTTATTTTGTATTAATTCTAAAGGTATGCTAACAACTTTTAGATTTTTTGTGATCACTTTGTATTTCAATCTCACTTTGTATGCCAACAAATTTTGTATTTTTTTTAATTCATTATTCATTCTAAAATCTTCTTCACTGCCAACAAAAATCTTAAATCAATAGACTTCAATTCGACATAGATTGAATATTTCAATGGAGAGTTAAAATTAATATTGAAAATTTGAGGTTTAAGGGAGAGAGAAGTAATGTCAATTGTGGAACCATACACGTATAATAGGAAAGAAATTTTGTACATTTTAATCCCAAAAATAAAAGATGAAAAGAGCATAAGAATAGTGAAAAAATAATTATAGGCCTACTTTAAGTTATACCAAAATTATGATTAGTAATTCTGGTAATTTTGTTGGTTTAAATTTAAAAATTACCTTATTTGAATTATTATTTTCCTTAATTTTCTCCATTATGTTAATAATTAATTGTATTTTTTCAAATTGAACAAATGAAAAAAACCACATAAATCAACAATATAACAAACTAAAATATTGACATTTTAAATAAATATTAAAAATTCTGCAGGCCCATTAAATGTTAAAGTATAGTTATTTTGAAAATTTTTCCAAAAAAAAAAAATATTCATACTAACGCCATAATTAATAAATTAAAGGAACTACATATCAAAATGTTGATTCAATTTATTTTTCCTTTTGATCATGTTTACATATATATTATAAAATCAAATACTGAAGAAGTTCAACTAAATTACGAGTTACGCTTGCAAATTAACAAAATATACATGTACATTTTTAATTATGAAGACGAATCTTTCTTTGTGTGTATATATATATATATATATATATTGGAATTATTAAGAACAAAAGAGCAAAAAAACACTCAATACAAATAATGGCAACATTTAAGCTTTTAAAAATGTAACCAAAGAATTATTGGTATCGTTTTTACCTTTTTTGATGTTTTAAGTTCCATGTTTTACTCTAATTTTTATTATTAAGTATATGTATTCACTCAAATAATAATAAAAATACATAACTCATGTTAACAAACTAAAAGATTATCATTTTTACTAAATAGTTAAAATCTTGTTATGGAGTCACTATATAGACTAAAATATTGTTGTTTTGGTAAATTTTTTAAAAATTTATGTATCGAAACGCATAAATATTTACCTCATACAATAAGTTTACTTGAATAAAAAAATCAAGTATTGAACGTACCAATAATAGTCATTTGCATCAAAAGTAGGCGAGACATGAGAATTTGAGGATCTTTCAACATTTTCTGTCAGTTCAAAGTGTGAGGCTGATTAAAATAATTATCTAATCCATAACTTGTAGAAATATTCAACTCATAGTAAGATAAAACGGTACAAAATATATAATAACAAGAAATCATATAAATTAACAAATTATAAGCAAAATCAACAAATAATAGTCAAAGTATAACTATTGATCATTACAATCACTTTCATTGATAGTTTCGTTTAAATTAAAATCATATCGGCCGATAAAAATATATTTATAATGGCTCATATTAGGAATACATCGAATTGAATTATGGGAATTCCATGAGCGCTATTACGATTTACTATTCGAGGATAGATAACGGGCGACACAGAAGAAATCCAATGAATAGTTTGGGCTCCTTCCTTGCACAAATTTCAAGCACTATACACATAATTATTTTGAAACCCTCAAAAAGTTGATTAACGATTCGTCATTATAGATAATTTACTCTCCAAGATTTACTTGTTCTTGTGATAAAAATGAAATAGGTGTCTTCTGATTATTATCAAATCATAACTGGTACTATTTGTTTTCATTCTTCATAAATTGATGAAAGAAACTTTATATCAGACATTGTGTTAGGGAGGACTATTATAATGAACGATATTTTTTTCGTGCATAATTTTACCATCCATATAAATTAAAACTTTATATTTTTGTTCAGAAGACATTATTCGTGATTGAAATAAAGAAAATAGAGGATAAAAAATGTTGAAGGTGCTATGTTTGAGTATCCCCAAATAGAGCTCGAAGGAGCTTTAAGATTAAACATAATAAAAATACATAATTTAATAATTTTTGTCATTTTATGATATGTCAAATCAATATATTTGTATGACAAACACTGCAAAAACTGCATAAAGAGACATCATATAATGTAAAACAGAAAAAAAAATATTACTATCTGTAAAATCAAATTAAAGCTCCCACTTTATCAAGTGTAAGAAAATTATAATGTGGAAGAAAAGTTTCATTTTATAAAGTATAAGAAAAAAATCAGTTTATTGTTAAAATTTAGACGTTAAAGTTCAGCTTAGTATTAAGATTTAGACGTTATGAATCAACATCTGCCATTTATTTTTTTGATACACTAAGCCTAGTTTAGTTACATTCTAAAATTGTTGTTTATTTGTGTCAATTATATTTCTTTATGGCTCAAATATGTTCCAAACTCGATGATAGAAAAGACTGAAAGTAAGACTGTTTGGTGCGGGTGATATAAGGTGACATGGTAGAAAATAGGTAATTTTATTTATTTATTTTTGTTAAAACGAATCCCTTCCTCTAGAAAGAGCGAACCCAATCACTTCACGCTGAAGTTCATACTCGTATTTTTTGTATAATTTATTTTAAAATTATTATTTACACCTAAATGCCACATGTTCTCTTCTAATTAGTCATCATGTCATGTCATCAATGAGTGTATTGCATATATTTTACAATTTTAGTTGATTGTCAAAAAAGTATCAAAATAACATAGCAAGACCCTACTAGTAGTGTTTAAAATGAACAAAACCTATTGGGAAAAGGCTCAAAAATGACCGTAACCTATTTGCCAATGGTTCAAAAATATCGTCATTCCATCTATTGGTTTAGAGATGCCCTTAACGTTTTCTTTAGGTTAAAAAATGCCCTTTAGTTAACAGAACTATGACATGATATTTTACTGAACAAGTGGTCAATTTTCATTGGTCCACATAATTCATTTACCAATTAAAAAGATCCACCCAATCAAAACCTAACCCGTTTTCTGAATTTTTTTTTTTGAAATTAGAGATTGTAGCTTGCCGTTTTGCTGAAACTCTGCATTAATTATTCTTTTACAAAAACTGCAACTAGTGCCTGAGAAAATGCTTGAAGCTACTGTTCCCTATCAATTTTTTTGATAAATATCACTCAAGACATTGTTTAATTGATTTTCTTTATCGAAGATAACAACCAATAGACCATTATGATTTATGCCCATCAAAAATATATTCAAGAGAAATTAATATTCATACAAAAAAATAACTGATAATGTAGCTATACCACAGGCAATTAACAGGTCCATTAATGTAGTTCGACATTATCATTCCTCAACTCCGGACCAATTAGTGCCCCTACAGATACCCCGGTTGTCTTTTGCTTCATCCTCTCAACCCTTGCCTCACTTACTCTTACATTCCATATATCGATGTTGTATAAGTCTTAGTTCTCCAATTTTGGAAGAAAAAAAGCACGATCAATCAAGGAATAAAAGATACAAAAGGAAAAAAAGGATTAGATTAATCAGAAACAGGTTTGAGTTTGGGTGAGTCTTTTTAATTATTTGATTAAAAAAATTATGTTAATGAATTACGTGGGTTGGCTGGGTCCTTTTAATTGATCAACGAATCATGTGGACCAATGAAAATTGGCCACTTGATTACTAAAATTTTCTGTCATAATTCTGTTAACCAAAGGGCATTTTTGAACCTAAAGAAAACGGTAAGTGCATTTATAAACCAATACATGTTTTCTTCTAATTAGTCATCTTGTCATGTCATCAACAAGTGTATTGCATATATTTTGTAATTTTAGTTGTTTGTCAAAAAGTGTTAAAATAATATCGCCCGACCCTACTTGTAGTGTTTAGAACGAACAAAATCTATTTAATGTGTCTAAAAGAAAATTAGACAACTTGAAGAGGCTGTCAATGAGTTCTCCGTAAAATATACGTACAAGTGAATTAAAAAGAAGCACAACAAATTGCCATATTAGTATCTTTTATTACATTTACATAAAGAAATATAATGTCTTGTTAAAACGTTAATCAAGAATTTTTTCGTGCGTCATATATTATTGTCATACTGGTTCAAAATTAAAAAAAATCTAATCTTTATCCATAAAGGGTTATTCGGTAGCTGAATAAAAAATTATTTACTTATGTATCAATTTTTGTATAACTTGTACAATGTTTATAACTTATAAGAAATTAAGTTATTCATGTATAAATATATGACGTTCGATTGACAATTTAGAAACACGCATATCTAATACATGTATAAGTTAAAGTGAATTCTATGTATTTTTTTTTTGAGAAAAGACATAAAAGCACCATTGAAGTTGTTTTGAATTTTTAAAAAGACACCTTAACTTTGCGGACATCCTATTACCCCATTAACAATTTTAAAGTGTTGTAAATACCCCATTTTTAACCATCCTCACTTACAAAAAAAGAAGTTCAATCACGCACCAATTATAATCTGCCACGTATTAATTTTAATTTTAATTTTTCTTATTTTATCAACTTCATTTTCTTCTTTCTTTCTTCTTTCTTTATTCAATTTCTTCTTCTTCTTCTTCTTCTTCTTCATTACCCTCCTCTGTTCTCTTTCTTCTTCTTCATAACCAAATTCTTCACGTACTGTCATTTTCATCAATTCAGTTTTGATTAGTCAACGGAGATCTGAACTTGATATTACTAGTTTGGAATTTTTTTAAGATGTGTCAATTTAATGAGTTATTTTCTGTTAAAACATCTATTATAAATAGTTTTTTGCGATTCTATTTGTCAATAATAATTTTTCCCAAACTCTAATTCATATTATTACAGACCATTGAGGAAGATGATGAGGTAAATTGGTGTTAATGATATTTGATGTCCCATTAATTAAGTTTAACATATTTGAGGCAATTGTAACCCATCTTGAGAAAGATGATGAGGTAAATAATTAATAAAGAAAATGATTGAAACGTGACACTTTTCAATTGATTTTTGACAGCAAAAGTGGACCTTCACGCGCGTCATGTGCGTGTTCACAAACGTGGCGAGAAAATAAATCAAAATGGTCCTTTACAAAGATATTCAATACTTTTGTGGGGTAATAGAACGTTCGCAAAATTAAAATATCTTTTTAAAAATTCGAAATAACTTCAGTGATACTTTTATATCTTTTTTCTTTTTTTTTATTACAAGATACAAAGTAAAATAACTAATTCGTCCATAATAAATACAGGATTCATTCATAACTCATAAGTAATAATATATGTGTAAGTCTAGCCTATTAGCACACACGAGTCGGAGTAGGATATTGAAATTTGAATTAGAAGAGGCGGGGGAATTAAGAAGAAAGATTCAAAATGTAAGGGTACCCTTCAATCAAAATAGGTAAACAAATCAGACAGCAAACCACTAAAATCTCAGTGCAATTTCTTACTTTCTTTAGGAGTGCAATCCCCCCTTCTCTCTCTCTAAATTTATCTGTTCATACTTGGCAACTCTTGTTGCTTTAGAAGAAATCTTGTGATTTGTTGTTGCTGTTCTAACAGTCTGAAAGGGATTCATCTTTGACTAAAGAGAAGGTATAGTTTTTGTTGGTTAACTTCCAATTTGGGCTAGATTTTTGTGTGTAATCTCCTTTTTCACTGTAACTTGCGTTGAGCTTCGAGACTCAAGTTTGTGTTTCTGTTCTTACTGGCCATTTTGTGTTCCTGTGTGCTTTTTTGGGGTAATTTGGTTGGGAATGTATGTTAATATCTGGGTTTCTTGGAAATGTTGACGCACTCGTTATTGTTTCTTCTTAGAAACTTTGGCTGAAATGGGCCTAATTCAATTTGCACCATATCCTCTCACTGCTTATCTCTCACTTCTAAAAACACTGCAATTGTTGTTTCATTGCTTTGAAATGGCAAGTTTTTATTTGAGTTCTTGATTAAACACTGCAATTCAAGTTTACCTTGTTGTCCAATTTCTTTACTTTTTCTTCTGAAAAGCGAATCTTGATAAGAATTGGATACACCCATATTTGGATTTCTTGAAAATTTTATTGCGGCACAGGTGGGGTTATGGTCTGAGTGCATTCTGCACCCTCCCTAACCCTACTTGTGGGGTCAAATTAGGTATGTTTTTGTTTTGGCTATATATCGAAGTTTCAGTTTGTTAAAGATGTCTTAAGATTTGGTGGGATAAGTTCTGAGTACTAATTGAAGATAATACATGGTGTAATACCCAAAATGAAGGTTTTTTTGTTTTGAATTGTAGATCTTTATTTGTTTGGTTTTGCTTCATTTTCTGAAGCTGTCTAACATTTTAATTGGTTGCAGGTAAGTGGTAGTAATGGGGAGGAGTTTGAGCCCAATACTTAGAAGAGAGCTGGAGAATTTGGACAAGGATGCTGAGAGTAGAAAATGCGCAATGAAAGCATTGAAGGCATATGTGAAAGAGCTGGATTCCAAGGCGATCCCTCTCTTTCTTGCTCAGGTTTCTGAAACCAAAGAATCCAATGCATCATCAGGAGAATACACAATTTCACTTTATGAGGTACTTGCCCGTGTACATGGACCTAAAATTGTTCCTCAGATTGATAACATCATGAGCACTATTATCAAGACCCTGACATCCAGTGCTGGATCTTTTGCCCTTCACCAAGCTTGTTCAAAAGTTGTTCCAGCCATTGCGAGGTACAGTATGGATCCAACGACACCAGAGGAAAAGAAACGATACATTATACACTCCCTCTCAAAGCCCCTTTCAGATTGTCTTCTGGGGAGACAGGAGAGTTTATCTTCTGGAGCTGCTCTCTGCCTAAAGGCTCTGGTGGATTCTGATAACTGGCGGGTTGCTTCAAATGAGATGGTTCATGAGGTTTGTCAAAGAGTTGCTGGGGCTTTGGAGAAGCATACACAAACTAATTCTCATATGGCTCTAGTCACTTCATTAGCCAAACACAATAGCTTAATTATGGAAGCTTATGCAAGATTGTTGATACAGTCTGGATTACAAATTTTAAGTAGTAGCAGCGGAGAAGGAAATTCTCAAAAAAGATTGTCCGCCATTCATATGGTCAACTCTTTGATGAAGTATTTGGATCAAAGAAGCATACAGTCTGAGCTCAGAATGGTTATTGAGGAGATGGAAAAATGTCAATCTGACAAGATGCTTTATGTCCGAGGGGCTGCATTTGAAGCATTACAGACTGCAAAGAGAATATGCTCTGAGAAGGGTTTAAAATTTGAGAGAGATGTAGATTCAATGACTGGATCCAACTTTGAAAGTAGAGGAAACATGAGGAGAAATCTGTGGGACTCTGTTGACCAATCATCTTTAGCTGTATCACCAGAATCACGCACAATTAATTCATTTCTTGATTATGAACCATTGATGGACTCCCCTGTTTCAATCAATCAGCGCCCTTATGTTTTGGGTAATGATAGGAGTGTGAACCGAAAGCTTTGGAAGAAGAGTGCAAATGGTGGTGTTGATGTCTCTCTAAAGGATGGCATCTTCTCCGAATTCACACATGGAAATGGTGTCATAAACTCTGAGCACAATGAGGTTCATAATGGTACCGGAGATAACGCTGCTGAATTTGCTGGATTTTTGCCAAGATCTGCCCGAAATGGTTTTGTCAGAAGTGCTACTCCAAGTCCTCAGGTAAAACATGTTATTGAGTGTAGTTTGTTCTTTGCTCAGTTGATGATGTTGGAAGTTTAAGTTGCTTTACTATTTCTAAAGTCAAAATTAAATTTTAGTAGATGTTTGTTGGAAC
Organism: Solanum chmielewskii; assembly: GCA_027704785.1. NCBI lineage: Eukaryota > Viridiplantae > Streptophyta > Magnoliopsida > Solanales > Solanaceae > Solanum > Solanum chmielewskii. The sequence goes on from JAKWIX010000320.1 coordinate 34,610,437, forward strand.
AACCGACAGCATGGAGTCTTATGGAGCTAAAAAAGTACCTTGTGTTATTATTGATGAACAGAAGATACAACTCGGTCCTTTGAGTTACAAAGAGGATTAAAGACATAAACAAAATAGATGGTTACTCTAGTTCATCTGCCACAAACCTAATTAAATAGCAATGACATTCTTATAAGTAAAAAACTTTGTTTATATGATTTCTCTGGGATGTGCACAGAGAAATTCTGTAATTGTTTTAAGTTAAATGACATAACTTTCAGGATTTCAAAATATAAGTGGAACAGTTAAGTAAAATCCTTGACATATTGAATTTATGTGCTTCTAGTATAGTGTACTATTTAATATCTCTATTTAATGGATGCCCTAACATGATTGACATTTCTCTTTTTGTGCTTCAGAGCCCACGTTCTCATGTTAATGTCGAAAGTGTGAAGATCTTTGCAACACCAAGAAAACTTATTCATCTCCTTCAGGATGCCAATGATGTGAACTCAGACATTTCCGAGAGGAAAACCAGAAGGTTTAGGAGTCCGTCCTTGTGCAGGTGTGAAGGAAGTCCAGAAAAGTCTGAAGTAAATGGCCTCTTCCATCGTGAAAGGCGTGATTATGGAGAAGGGGCGACATCTAATGATGAGAAACACTACCATCTGAACTCCGAGTCGGTATCTTCGACAGAAGATGCTCAAGCTAATGGAGATGTGCCAGTATCCTCAAATGATGTTGCCCATAATGGAACAGAATCTCAAGGTGTAATTCCCCCAAAAGGCTATGCTTCTACACACATACTGATTTTTGGTATCTTCGCTGTACTTTTGGCAGCATTTCTACTTTCGATGTGGATAGGCAATCAAGACCAAAGCTACAACCTTGTTCCCACCTAAAATATGTTGTTGGTCTTCTATAATAGACCCCACTCTTAGATAGTGGGTACTAAATAGGACCTTCAGTACCTTAATTTTCTCATTGCTCATAGAGGATTGATCTACTTTGCTATAGAACTAGTATCCTATTGTCAGAATTGATTATTTGGATGCCAATTGAAAGTCTTTCTTTTTTGAAAAAAGTTATTGCTTTTTCATGCTCTGTCAATAGCCTATGTTCTACACATCTTTATAATTGTCCATTTAAAATAATTTGCTGTCTATAGCTTGCTGAGTAAATCGATTCCACGAGCAGATGAATAAAATAAATGTTTGTATGCCAGGGAAAACATGGGCAACAGGACAAACAGACCTATGTTTTAAAGCAACCAAACAGTATTTATAGCTTATTATCTATATCAGACCTCACTTTCAAAGCTAAATCAAGTGTATCTGCTTGATTATGGTTTCTGTGTTGTAATGATGTTGCCATCTCTTGATTTGCTATGAGAAACTCTATTATGTGTGAAAACAAGTTGATCAGCTTGCTTTGCTGGTTCAAAACTTCACATATTTGGGTTATGCAAACTTTGTTTACCTCTCCATTCACTCTGAGATTCTATGATTATTGGTTGAAGCAAAGCAGCTTGCCCAACACATATGTATGAGTATCTGCCATAACTTTCATGTCTTGAGCCAGGACTCAGCAAGTACACTTCTTTGAACCCGTCCCGTCCTACTACCACTGAGTTTCGTCTTCCCTGATCATGAATAATTATCATCATGTCAATATCAATTATCAGCTAGAATTCAGAAATTGCTTAATACTGTTTTATTTCATGAAGACAGTTTACCCGATCGATGAGTGTAAAATTCCTAGGTGCACTTTTGTAAATTTTGCTCATTTCATCAGTCAAATGTTTGTAGTTGTCTGTTTCTTCACCCTCCAACTCTTTTTCTGCAATTTTCTCTGGGTTTTGATTTTTTGTACCCCAGCTTGAGAATATTTCCCCAAAAGATTTTTTAGAAGGCTGATTTTTCGTCTTCTTAAAGGCAGGCGGAACAATGCTGAAGTTAGCTAAGAATGGAGGGTTGCTGAAGAAATCTGAGCCTTGCAGTCCTACTGCATAGCTGGCTTCTGGTGTGCTTACTGTCAGATGGCTAAGAACTGAACCAGTCATCCGGAAGCTTGCCATACCTAAATTAAAGATTTTAATCTCTGAAGTTAAAAGATCTTCTTGCAGAGTAACCATATACTTAGCTTCAATCTTTCCATCTGAACTTGTGCAAATCAATTCTACCTGCACCTCCAACAAGTCTAAATATCTAATTCAACAATAAACTGGGCACTTGTAAACCATAATTCATAAATAAATAGTAAGTACAAAAGGCACCTGAATAGATCCTTGAGGATCTCCTTTAACTTGATGAAGAGCCCAAGAACTTGGGGACCATGAAAAACCTTGATCGTTCTCGCAATTGCAGGCTAGTGAAACTCCTCCTTCAATGACTGGTGAACCATTCTGTCCTTCTGAGACAGTGGTATGCAGCAACTCCATTGTGCCTCCATGCCACATTTGAGCTTTGTATGATGTGATCAAACCACTTGGAAGCATCAAGTTAGCTATACTTCCATTCTCCAACGCCATGCGCACAATACAACTCTCATTAACCTCTGTGAAGGTGACTCCATGTCCACTAAACTCACTTTCCAAGTATTCCATGTCAACGGGTGGGTATGATATTGAAGCTACCCCTGGCAATTGAGTATTTCTTGTTAAGCAACTGTAGTGGAGGGGACTGCAGAGAGGAGTAGGAGTAGGAAATGTGGATATGCTTTTGCTCGGGGATCTAGAAATGAGAGAGCCCGGAATTATATTTGGTGAGAGGACAATAGTGTTAATGGTAGCCATGCCAAACAGAAGAAGAAAGAATAGATTGCACCAGATGGTATGCCAAGATGACTAAGTTCTGTTATACTTGTTGCATCATATGATATTTCTTAACTTGTATTTGGATAACTTTTGGTTGGCTATGACCTAATGGTTGAAAGGGCTTGTGGATTATGGTCCTTTTTTTTTTTTTTGTGTATTTTGACATATCTTGTTATGATATTTTGGGTGGTGGTACCTACTCAATACTCAATATACTCACTCTCTTCTTTCAGGGTGTAACATGTGGATTCTATGAACATGTCTAACCTTATTATTTAGCCCCTGCAGTTGAAAGAACATATCTCTAGCTCAACTCAGTGAATTTGCTTGGACGCGGAGAGAAAAATGGAGAAACAAGTATTCATTAAATCCATTTCTATTTTGGAGTTCTCAGATTGCTAACTACAATTACTCTTCTGGTGGAGTACAAACAGTTTAAAAAAAAAAAGGATAACCAAGTACATTTGGCATTACAGTTTCTTGATGAATAAATTCAGGAGGTACATAAAGCTTGTAAATAAAGATATACATTTTAAAAAAATGTTACTCCAGTTCTGAAGTTCTAGAGGACAATCATAAATTATCATGCTCAATAACTTGTGCTCCTCTCCACTCTTCACCAGGATTGATAACAAGAGGAACCAACATTGAAGCAGGGCCTGTGCAGATAAAATAATCCTTCCCATACTTTTCTGAAAATGAACCTGGACTCGATACGTAAATATCTTCAAAGCCCATACGTATTATCCTGAAGAAGAGCTCACGACCCTGGAAACGAAACAAAACAACACATTAAGTTTTCTGCTGTTTCTAAAGTTCACTTTTTCTGAACTTTATGCTCTCTTAAGAGAATAATTAAAGTTGTGACAAATTTGTTCTTAAGATGCTAAACGAACACTACACTATGAGTTATAAAACAAGTATTACTTGTATGTAATTTAGGAGAGTGTTTGTTTTGAATGTGATACCTGATCAATTGTTTCGTATTTTGAAGGTATTGAATTATAAAAATCCTTTGCTTTTTCTTGTGGTGGAACAGAATAAAGTCTACTGAGCTTGTGCTTGAGGACAGTAATGGGCACATCTTGAGTAGACCATATGCCGGGCTTCTTCTCTGGTTCCCAACCAAAAGAGAACATACCGGGTTCCTCAGTTTTCATAGCTTCCCCTGGAGATAAAATTTCAAAGGAAGAAGACAACGGAGGATGTGTGCAATAAGTGCAGCTCCGGAGTCCTTGTATTCCCGTTCCCTTTCTTGTCTTAGACATCAAATGGCTTAGTATAGCTGTCGTTAACTTGACAGGCTTTCGACCATTGTTCTTCAGTATAACTGCTGTTGCAATACTCAATGGATAGAGTGACACCACATAGTTAATATCTAGACTCCCTCGACTGCAGCTCAATTCAACCTGCCCATAACAACGCAATAATTATTCCCTTTTGAGGCAAAGGGCAAGAAAATCAAGAATGACTATTCAGCTGCAATTGAAATCTATTTGAAGGATCAAGAAACTGCCCATTTAGTCATGTATGCACATTTTTGAAGAGTCGGAGCAACATGTATACATGTGCTTACCTGTAGAGCATCAATAGAGTCAGAATCAACATCTGTGAGAGTCCATTGATCAGAAGGTGTTGTTGTCTTCGGGACGGGGAGTTTAGGATTAGGCTCCAAGATTTCATTGATTACCAAAGCAATGCCACCTCTGGAATTAGGAAGAGTGTAAAGAACTTCCTCAAAGCCATCATCTTTCCAATAAACTTTAGGCTTGTAAGAAGTGATATGTGCATTTGGTATTTGTAGTTTCACTGAACTTCCATTTCTAACAGTAAGCTCAACTGTTCCTCCATCCGAGAACTTGATGCCTTTACGACCAAATTTCTCTTCAGGACTCTCGGGAGCAAAAGTAGTAGTACTACTACTACTACCTGAAGAAGCTTTAATTACATTATTAAGCTTAGGTAGAGAAAGAGATAAAACAGCAGCAGCAGCCATTCAATCTTAACCAACAATACAAACAAGAAAGAAGAAGAAAATAAGAAATAACAAAGTGAGAGTTTGGGAGCTTAGCTTCCACAAACACAGACAGACTGGCTAAGCCTATCCCCACCTTGTCCTTACTTTCTCCAAGACACATTCAATTACAATATTAGTTTCACCTTTACTCCAAAACACTTAATTTAAAAAAATTATATGGTTAACACATATTTTCAAAACATATACTTTTCTTTTTTAGTCTGTTTAATAAAGAATGAACAATTTTTTTTTATAACATTTTAATTTCAACTTTCCACATAGCATATTTAAAACTACAAAATTAAGGAGCAGTTTTGTACATTTCACGTAGCTTTAATTTAGGACCAATAGAATCAAAAGATTTTTTTTATTTTCTTAAACTTCGTGCCAAGTCAATCAGATCATTCTTTTTTAAACGGATTGAGTAAAAGTAAGGAGGACGACTTTTAAGGGATGTTTGGATTGACTTTTTTTTAAGTGACTTACACGTTAAAAGTCAAAAGTTATTAGTCGGGAATACACAAATTTTGACTTTTGCCTTTTTTTTTTAACCTTTTCAGCTTTAAAAAAGTGCTTAAACTTTTTGTGTTATACAAATACTTTCGAAACCCAAAAATAGTTTAAAAATCAAAAGCCACTAAAAATAAGCCAAACCAAACATTCACTAAATCATAAACTTATAAATTTACTATTAATTAATTGATGTACTATGTTAGTTATTTTTAAACACACACGCACACACGCAACGCGCACACACACGCACGCAGGCAGGCAGGCATGTACGCACACACATTCTTTTAAGTAGTTTTGATTAAATAATATTATTTTTTCAGAAATAAGTTATATATATAAATTTTTAAAAATATATTTGTGTGTTAGTAAATTATTCATCTAAAATAAGTTGTATAGATATAGAGAAAATAGTCCGATGCTCCTTTAATTTATTACCCAATTTTTAACTACACTACACACTCATACTTTGCGGGGGTCCTAATACCCCTCTATCCATTTTAAAAATGAAATATATAGCCTCCTAAAAGGTCACACCCAGATTCTTGTTAGAGAGTGAATACACTCGCCTGCCACGTTATATATATTAATTTTTAATAAAAAATTTATGATATCTTTTTTTGTTTTAATTTTCTTTTATATTTTTTTCTTTCTCTTTCCAGTCATTTTCTTCTTTTCTTTCTTTTTCCTTTTTTTGCCATTGAAGAGAAAATTTCTAAGTTTTTTTATTTATGCTAGTTTTAAACTTACATTTATGGAACGTACAATTATGAAATTTCAAGTTTTATTGTTAAAAGGTAAAGTTATAAATCTTTGATAATCTTTCATTTTTATCAATTGAATAATCTTCTTTCCACCATTTTCATCTTCTTGCAAATATCAAAAGTTTATCAATTTGAAAGGTAAATTTAGTAAGAATTTTATTTCTAGCCGTTTCATCTACTATTTGATTGATACTCAAGTTATTTTCATGAATGAATTTGTTGAATTCTTCAAATTGAGGTAATGGATACATAACAACGGACCTTTTCATTTCTATTTTCAAAATCACATATGAGTTTCATTGACAACCCAAAATTCTTTCTGAACTTGAATTTAAATTATTAAACTAGGGCACCAAAAATCAAGAAGAATTTGCTAATCCATTTGGCCATGTGGTTAGGCATGATGATTATCAATTTTAATAATATTAGTAAAGAATTGATTTTCAAAATTTTCTAATTTCGTGCACAAATTGAATAAACAAAATTCTAGAATCAAGAAGAATAATGAAATTCCATCGTGAATCCAAACTTAGAGAAGGTGAGTGATGGAGAGATTTGGTATATGTTGTTGTGAAGAAGAAAGGAAATAAATAAGAAAAAAAGAATAATTAAAAATACACATATTTATGAAAAAAAATTTTTAAAAAAAAATTTATTATTTGTTTTGGTTCTCACTCTCTTTAAGAGAGTGAGATACACTAACTGTGCCACATAAGCGTTTAGAGTAAATTTATCAGTTTTAAATAGTTCAGGAGGGTAATAAGACACCCGTGAAGTTGGGATTTCAGGTATAGTTTGGGGGGACTTTAGACCATTTTCTCTATAGATATATCTATATGATAGTAAATCATATCATTAAGGGTGTGTTTGGTACGAAGGAAAATGTTTTCCATGGAAAATGTTTTACTATAAAATGTTTTCTCGGAAAACAAGTAGATTTTAGATTTATTTTCTTATATTTGGTTGGTGAATAGAAAATATTTTTCGAAAATGATTTTTAGTGTTTGATTTATGAATAAAAATGTTTTTGAGAACATCTTTTATTTTTACTAGAGTAAAAAATAATTTATGAAATTGAAAATATTTTTTAAAATCAAAATTATTATTTTTTGGGGGTGGGGTGGGGTGGGGGTAGTGGGTTAATTTTTTGGGTTGGGGTTGGGATTCGGGTGGGGGTGGGGGTGGGGGGTCAGGGATCGGGTGAAAAAATAAAATTTTGAAATTGAAAATATATTTTTTTAAAAATCGATGTTTTTCCCCCCAAAAAAATGTAATTTGAAATTGGAGGAGAGTTTTGGAAAATATTTTCCTTAATTTTTGAAAGGAAGTCATTTTCCTTAATTTTGAGGAAAATGAGTTGATTTGGAAAACATTTTCCGTAACTTTTGTCCCAACCAAACATGGGAAAATTGGAAAATATTTTCCAGAAAATGTTTTCCTTCATACCAAACACACTAAATACTTTCAAATATTATTAACATTGTAAATTTTTAAAAAATATTAATAAAAATAATTGTAATAAGTTATACTCCTTCTGTCTCAATTTACATGAGTTAATTTGACTTGACACGCTTTGACATGAAATAAGTCATAGAAATTTGTGTGGCTAGAAATTATTTCATTAAGGGTAAATGAGTATTTTAAAGATAAATTATTATTGAATATAAAAATGTGTCATACTTTTTGAAACTAACTTAAAAAAATTAAGTAATATATTTTGGGACAGACGAAGTGTATATTTGTGTGATAGTAAATCATCTTTGTTTTTGATGATTTGGTGTGAGGCTAAAAACTCTAAAGAAACTCTTAATTTAGTGGGAATTATTAGAAAATAACTCCTAGTTGTTATAAAATATAGGGATAATGCACAAGTACTCCTCAACCTATGCGCGAAATCTCAAAGACACACTTATACTATACTAAGGTCCTATTACCCCCTGAACTTATTTTATTAATAATTTTCTACCCCTTTCGGCCTATCTTGTGGGTTCAACGCTAGTTGACTTATTTTTAAAGCTAGTGCCACGTAGGACGAAAAGGGGTAGAAAATTACTTATAAAATAAGTTCAAGTGGTAATATGACCTTAGTATAGTATAAGTGTATCTCTGGGATTTCGGGCATAGGTTGAGGGTGTCACGACCAGAGTCTAGACTCTAGCCGAAACCGGCGTTGTTGACCTCTTAGAGGTCGCAGATAAGCCTACATACGTTATCGTTACATCATCTAGATAAATTTTAGCAAAATATTTGAACTTTTTGCTTAGTTGAAGTATACTTAGACTTCATAATAGGAAACATCGTATTCGAATAAGATCATCTACATAATTTCATAATCATTCACAACAACCATCTAATACCAAGATACTCAAATGAATGAAGTAGTTCATAACTGCATTAAATGTATACTTTCCAAATTGACATCAATACAATGTCTGGAACAAGTGAGAAAGAAAAGCTAGTAGAACATCCTCCACTAGCTCATGCCTACATCTAAGCTAGAATATAAAAGATAGGCATCCTCGAAAGCAAGAGGGACTACCAAGTCTGGATGAATGCTCAACGTCCGGATAACTTCAGCGTAGTCTCGTAATGCTATAGCGTTAACCTGCACCTGCACCTAAAAGTAGAGAGTTGTATGTGATTAGTACACACTTGTACTAAGTATGGGTATATTCAAGCATGTACCAAGGACATGCATGATTAAGAAGAGCTTCTCCTAACGATATGAGTTATGGCAAGTTAAGTCAGTAGACTTGCCAAATCGGATTAGGAAAGTCATGCTATGAGAGTAACATGCTTCATCATACATATCATTTTGCAAACAACACATAACATATTGCACATATGATATCACATAGTTCATATCATTCCTTCATATGCCATGAGACCTTGGAATCATGGACTTGACATTAAGACTTCCCAAAATGAGGGCTCAACATATGGGACCTCAACTAGGGAGCCTCCTTTAGCAAACACAGAGTCTACTTCATTCATTCATACGTACTTCATTTTCATTCATTCATATACTAGTGCAACCACCAGTCATACCTAGGATGTAGTTTAAGAATCTCATCGGGTTCGCTGTGCAATGACCAAGAATAACCTAGTGTCATTACTTAAGTCTAGCTCACCTCTTGATTATTCTATCCTAACACCTTTGGTATCGTTCATTTCATTCTGTGTATTCTTTGAGGCTGGCCTCATTCTTTCTTTGGGAACTTTTACCTTAACCGACATAGATCATGTGAGCATCATGAAATCAGTGTCCGCCTCACACCGAAAAGAGGTGAAATCACCGATCAAAGTGACCCAAACATGCTACTGTATATAGGGAGTCGAACCCTACTAGATCCCTATATTGACAGTATAAGTTCAAAGACTAGAAGATATAAGGAGCCCATACCCGGCATGTCGGGCAGTCTCATCTTATGAGAGTTGCGTGAACCCCCACCCTTCCCAAAGGATGGTATCACCGCTCATATCTAGCCTATCGGTGCTCAGTATAAAGTTCCATTACATTCAACTCATACATCATGGAAGCTGGCTTCTAGCATGAGGACATCATAGATCATTAGATGATTTCTCATCTCATCATTAGTATTAAGTATGCATTAACTTCAATTCATTAAAGTGTTCATAGAGACTGGTCTCTTCATTAACTTTACACTCTCATAAGTGAGTACGTTTTGGTAACATTTACTTAGGCTCATTTGATATTGCTCTCATCTTTCACATTAGCCTCTTATCATATTGTCACCTCATTCATTAACTTTAACACATTTGCTTTTCATAATTACTTACCCTTCACGTGAATGTTCATTTCATCATATGCCAATGCACTTGGCCATTTAGTGTGTTTCACACTCTTACTTAACCCTTCTAGGGTTACATCCTTTTATCACATACATCTTAAGCTCACTTACTTTTAAACATATGCTAGAATTATAAGTCCACACATACAAGCCATGAGGCTTCATTCATAGTTTGTCCAAGTGATTCATGTTTACCCAAGATTATGTGGTACAAGAGTTATACATCTTGTAGATATGCCAAGATATTGATTTCGATCTTTAGAGGCAACATTCATTAAATATTTACCTACGTATGACTTATGTGTCAATATGAAATTGGGTAAGGGAACCCGATTTTGAATCCTTTGGACAACACTTAATCTTATTTTAAACTTGATAATTGCATTTTTTTTAGATTTGGAGGACCCTAGTTCGATCCCCATCAACCCCATAATATTTCCTTTCTGTTTCTCCTCTCCTTTTTTGTTTAAGTCAAGGAGATTGTGGGTTCAGTCCCCCACAAGCTCATTATTTTTCTTTTAATTTATCACTTAACTTTCTTACCTATCCAAGAGGTTGTGAGTTCAATCCCCACTCTCCACATTTATTTTCTCCTTTATTTTCTCCCAAATCTCTCATCCATTCAAGAGGTTGTGGGTTCAAATCCCCACAGACTCACCTTATTTAATTTACATTTTCTCCTTACCTTCTCATTCTGCCAAGAGGTTGCGGGTTCGAATCCCACATACCTCATTTTTATTTTTTCTTTATCTCATTCTTATACTCTCTCCTTCATCCGTCCAAGAGGTTGTGGGTTCGAACCCACACGCCTCACTTCATTTTCTTTCATTTTCCCCTAACTTTTCACTTAAGCTTTACCCCATTTCGAATCCCCCTTACCACATTTTATTATTTACTTTTTTATGACACGTGTATGGTGAGGTCTTGGGTTCAATCCCCACTGACCTCAAGCATATTTTAGAACGTAATTTTTTTTATAGTAAGCTTCCCAAAAACAAATTTCCAGAATGCCAGAAATTTGTTCACCCTCTTTGCATTCCATTTTCTCAACTTTTAGATGTTAGATTTAGGATAAATTTTACATCTAGTGCATCTTTAGGTGAGTTTTCATGGTTATTTTTGAGAATTTAAGCACCTTTTTGCAGTCCATTTTCTCACACTCTTTCACGTTAAACATCAAGACATTTCGAGTAGTTTTTAGGGAGATCTTTAGGTGCATTTTCAAGGTTAATTTCAATCAAGAATTATCATTCAATTCAGAAACTTTGAACTCATATGAACATCACGTTGTTAACATATTTATATACGTAAAATACAATATTTTAACATGTAAAAATCCAGGCTTCAAACCATGGCTAACTCACGGCACACACATGCATAATCAAGTTAACGTAATTCAGTTTTTCGGAACACATCTTTTATGAATATATTCATCACAAACATCACATTACACGCCTAATCTACCAGCATACATACCAACCTAAGATCATTGGGAGCTAGTGACAGGGAACATGTAATGGGGACCAACCCTAGTTTTGAGAGTAGATTCATCTGAGACTTAATGGTCTCTTGGGAAAAACCAAAAGGAAGATACCCATACCTTAATGTCGTTCAGAACTTGTTCCAATGCTGCCAATTTCCCACGAAACCAAGCCTCACCAACAAAACTTCAAGCACAATCCCGTCAAGAACTTTGTTTTGCTTTACGTTTTTAGACTAACTTTTCTTCTAAGCTCTAGATGAACTTTATATTTTTGTTGTTCTGTTCTTTTAGAGATAATCAAACATTCAAGTGAGATGAGAGTAGAGAGAAACGTGAGTTTGAGTGGATTAGGATTAGGAGAGTTAAGTGGAGACTTAGTCAAACTAGGACTCCTCCTCCTCATTATTATTATTATTATTATTATTATTATTATTATTATTATTATTATTATTATTATTATTATTATTGTTATTTATTAAAAATCTGATTTTCCTTTAATTAAATCAGCAAATTAAATATTAACTAATTTAACTAATTCACTAAATACAATAAGTCAATTAAATCATTGCTTCCACCTAGGTTCGAACCCAGGTGGAGCAAGATTTTGCTCAAAGGCCAATTTCGGCCCCTTTCTCCCCAAAATGCCCCTCCACCATATTAAATAATTAATTAATTAAATATTTAGAATAATTACAATACTACCCATAGCCTGGAAAAGACCATTTTACCCCTAGACCCTCCAAACTTAAGATTTCCCCTTTTTAAGTCCGGTAAAGACTCATCCGGGTAAATCTTCATATTCGGGTTCCCTACATGGTTGGACCCAACCTTTCCTAGATAAAATAACTCACCAAGTTAGTTGGATTGGCTGTTGTAGAGTTTCAGAGGTTTGGTTCTACGCGCATCAATCTGTGTGAACCCGATCTAATCGTAGGCATTCTAGACACATTAAACATTAATTAACATATCCATTTGTAGGGTTGTTACATTATTCCCCCCTTAGGAACATTCGTCCCCAAATGACACTTCTTATAATCTAGCACAACGTCAGTCATATCATAACATAATCACTATGCACAGTCAAGCAATAACAACAAAGAATGGAGAGATAAGGAAACTTTGACTTAAGAGTAGGAAGTCTAACCTCAGGGACTGAAAAGAAGAGGATAGCGGGATTTCATATCGACCTTGGCCTCCCACGTAGCACCCTTAACAAGATGGTTCCCCCACAATACCTTCAATATGGAAACCTCCTTGTTTCTCAGTCGCTTGACCTGTCTGTCTAAATTCTCAACACTTACCTCCTTATAGGACAAATCTTCATCAACCCCCAAACCTTTACCAGGTAGAATCGATGCTGGATCACCTAGGCACTTCTTTAACATAGATACATGAAAGACTGGATAAATAGAAGCTAGCTCCGCAGGCAATGCCAACTCATAAGCCACCCACACGTTGTAGGATCTCATATGGCCCAACATATCTCAAACTCAACTTCCCCTTCCTGCCAAACCTCATCACCTCCTTCATAGGTGATATCTTCAAATAGACCTGGTCACCAACATCAAACTCTCAGGGACATTTTCTATTATCTGCATAAGATTTCTGCCAACTGTAAATAGTATCCACTACTAAGGATGATTCAAAACTAGGATGAACTGAAACACCCCCACTGGTAGAGTCAACTAACCGCACACCCAGTCTGGCCAGTCAATGTACATCTTTCACCAACTCCTTCTTCTCATCCTCAATGTGGGCTGTACTTTCCATGCTCAACCTACTGAAAGCATTATCTACAACATTAGCCTTACTCGGATGGTAGTGGTCATTCAAGTCATAGTCCTTCAACAGCTCCAACCACCTCCACTGACGTAGATTCAACTCCCTTTGTGTGAACACGTACTGGAGACTTTTTTGGTCTGTGAACACATCCACATGCACTCCATACAAGTAGTGCCTCCACAATTTTAGTGCAAACACCACAACTGCCAACTCCATGCCATGAGTGGGATAATTTTTTTCATGAACCTTGAGTAGTCTGGACGCAGAAGCTATCACATTACCACCCTACATAAGAACACAACCCAAACCAACCCTAGATGCATCATAATAAACACTATAATTCTCTCCTCACTTAGGCAAAGTAAGCACCGGGGTTAAAGTGAGTCTGTCCTTGAGCTCCTGGAAACTCTTCTCACAAGTCTACGCCCATTCAAACTTGAATGTCTTCTTCGTCAAAGCTGTGAGTGCGGCAGCAATGGAAGAAAAACCCTCCACGAACCTGCGATAGTAACCATCCAATCCCAAGAATCTACGGATGTCTGTGGGAGTAAGAGGTTTCAGCCAGTTCTTAACAACGTCAGTCTTCTTAGGGCTACCTCAACACCTTTGTCGGACACAACATTACTTAGGAAGGTCACTGATCTAAGCCAGAATTCACACTTGCTAAATTTGGTATACAACTGTTGTTGTCTAAATACCTGCAAGGTTAGTCTCAAAATGTTGTTCATGCTTTTCCTTGGTCTTAGAGTAGATGAGAATGTCATCAATGAATACTATGAATAAAGTGTCAAGGTATTCACGGAAGACTTTGTTAATGAGATCCATAATTGCAGCAGGTGCATTAGTGAGACCAAACGACATAACTAGAAACTCATAATGACCATAACGGGTACGAAAGGCTGTCTTTGGGATATCTGCATCCCTAACCCCTCTAGACTTGAGTGCGAAGAATCGTTGCCTCCTTGGAGAATCTTCACTTGAAACAATCGGTTGAACTTTCTCCTATCCTTTTTATCGACCTCTCCTATACGGACAATCCTTCATCAAGTGACCCAGTTTGCTACAACTGTAACAAGCGTTAGAGACCCTCCTACACTCTACTCCATGAAGTTTGCCACTACAAGGTGGCCTCTCCTCAGATCGACAACATCTCAAGGAGGTCGACATTATCCAACAATTAGGGAAATACGCTATTGAAGGCCCTCGAATTGCAAGAAAACATAAGAGAGAGAATCAAGAGAACAAAAAAATTGTACTCCTAGTGGGACTAATTCTGCTCTTCATCTTTTTATCTTGCAAATCAGATACTGCAAAAGCTACTACTGTAATGGCCTTCAGAAAGAGTTGTGTTTTTTCTAACAAGGAGTCTACTGATGTCGTGTTTGTTGGTCTCATCATGATGGCCTGATTACTTGGTGTAAGTTCAAAAATAGTGGGCCAGATTGATTAGATTACTTCACTTATTTGGAGGCGATGAAAAACAACAACTCTCATACGATGGCCGAAGTGCAACACTTACGGGCAAGCTTACGTCGGTATTATTCAAAGAATCTTCTCTAATAGGCTCCAACTTTGGTGATTCCGAAGATTCAATGGATTCTCCAACTTTAATGAATGTCAACGCTTTTATGGCTGACTCAACTGACATGGATGAGAATTTTGCGATGATGGAGCAAACCATTGAGGCCTTGAAGAAATCTGTTGATGACAAAAACCTTCATATTGCTCAACTTATGAACAAGTTAGTGACCTATACAGTTGGAGAGTCAATTCATGTTCCCACTTGTCCATCTAGTTTTGATTAACAAAACAAGGATGTTGAGGAATCTCTAGCAAAGCTCAAATTTCAAAAGGAGAAACAATCTGCTTAAGTTGATGCATTATCGTCCAACAGTTGCAAGACATGATAATGTACACTATCAGGACTCAATATGGTGGAATACCACAAAGTTCCTCGTATTACTCCAAGCCATATACTAGATGAATTGATTGTCTTTTAATGCCAACAAATTATCAGCCACCAAAGCTACAACAATTTGATGACAAGGGGAACCCAAGGCAACATGTCGCCCACTTTGTTGAAACTTGTATCAATGCTGGAACACATGGTGACCTTTTGGTAAAAAAATTTGTTCGTTCGCTAAAAGGGAATGCATTCGACCGGTACATGACCTGGAACACGAGTCTATTGATAATTTTAAGCAACTTGAGAAGGAATTTCTCAATTGTTTCTACATTACTCACCAAACCGTAAGCATGATATAGTTGACCGGCAATAAGCAAAGAATGGATGAGCCAGTGGTGGATTACATCAATCGATGGAAATCATTTATTTTGGACAGCAAATATTGTCTTTCTAAAATACCTGTTGAGGAAATGTGAATTTAGGGAATGCATAGGGAACTTCTACACATACTATAAGGAATAAAAACATGAACATTTGAGGAACTTGCTACACGAGCGCATGACATGGAGTTGAGCATCGTGCGTCATGGGAAGGCATCTCCTTTTGCTGATTTGACAAAAGAAAAAAAGGAGTTCAGAAAAGGTATGACCTCAAAGACCCAAACTAAGGAATCTATGGCGGTGAAAGCAACTTCTGTAAAGGTCACCACCAAGAGTAAACTAAAAGAGGAGGAAGCCCAAGTCAATATCCAAGAGAGGAGAGGTGACGTACAACCTTGAAGGAGCTAAAGGCAAAGATTTACCCATTTCTAGATGCAGATGTACCTATGATCCTTGAGGAACTGCTAACTAAGAAAGTTATTGATCTTCCTGAATCAAAGAGGCCCGAAGAGATCAATAAGGTTGGTGATCCTAGATATTGCAAGTTTCATCACGTCCTTAGCCACCCAACAAGTAAATGCTTTATCTTGAAGGAGAAGATCATGATGTTGGTAAGTGAAGGAAAAATCATCATTGACCAAGATGAAACAACGGAGGAAAATCGTGCTAGTGTAGCCCCAAATCAAAATAAGTGTTCAATGTCGTCATCTATTCTAAACACTACTTTCTTGTGTTTCGGAAGTTTAGTGCATATTGAAGTTGATGTTACAAGGAAAACTATTGAGGGTTCGCTAGAGATAGACAACCGCAAAAAAAGTGAAGTTGACGGTTGAAATTTGGTTACTCGTAAGAAGCGGTGACATCAAGCAGTTCTTAGGATACGACTTCCTAAGACAAGATTAACAAGGAGTGATGTGAATCAACTACAACAACCAAAAAGCGTCAAGCCTTATACTAGACTAAAGATAATTGATTCTTCATTGCAAAAGGTTTGAAGGCCATTACATTTCATGAATTCTTTCTTAAAAAATTCTTTTGCGGTAGTCAAAATGGTGCAACACATGTTATTTCCAGCAGAGACGAAACAAAGGAAAATGAAGGTGAGCATAATCCAATAATAACACAAGAACATCAAACTGAGGAAAATTTTTCCCCATGTTGTGCTACAATATCCTTCACAGATGATGACTTGCTGTTAGGGTATAATCTACATAATAGGCCCTTATTTGTTGTAGGGTCTATTCGAGAACAACATCTTAATTGCATACTAATCGATTGTGGTTCAGCAGTTAATATTATGCCAACAGTTGTTCTGAAAAAACTTGGGATCTCCATTGATGAATTGTCAAAAAGTAACCTAATGATTGAAGGTTTCATTCATGGAGTAAAACGATCAATAGGGAAGATTCGTTTAGGATTGTCCATTGGCAATGCGAAATCAAACACTTTGATTCATGTCATAGATTAAAAAACATCATACAACTTGTTGCTCGAACGTCTTTGGGTTCATGAAAATAAGGTTGTACCATATACTTTACATCAGTGTATGAAGTATATGAAAGATGGTGAAGTCGTCAAAATAGATGCATAAATCAATCCTTTCACTGAGACGTAGTCATATTTTGCAGATTTGAAATTCTATTTAAATTGTGGAAAAGCAAAAATATGGAGGAACATGTAGAAGCCAACCCAATTGATCTTGAAGATAGTAAAGTTCATTGGGCCGCTATAAAGATGTCTAAGAAGAGAACAAAAGAGGTTTCCATTAAGCTTTCACTACCTAAAGGAGACTTACAGACTAATATGGCTGACGAGCAACCAATTGTTGACACCCAATTTTGACCGACCTTTAACCATTTTTTAGGAATACTATTCGATTAAATACATATTTTAAAATTTAGTTAAAGTTTAGAATTTAGTCGATTTTACTTGAAAAAATTATATATTCTAATATATTTACTTAATAAAACTATCGTAAATATTATTAAAATATTTTAAAATTATTAATGAATTTCAAATGTTTTAAAATCTAAATGATTTTCAATTATATAAAATATTTCAATATATGTAGTACTTGAATTAAATAGTAATTCCTACACTTTCCTTAAATTTATTTAAATTGTAGCCTATTCTATTATAATTTCTTTCAATCCTAGCCACTCCACTTCAAATTTTATTCCAATCATAACCACTCTTTCATTTCAATTTTAGCCAATCTCATTGCAATTTTAGCCACTCCATATCTTTTCCAATTTAATTTCATTAATCTCATCTGTTCGTTCAAATAATTAAATTCTAATCGAATCCTAACCCTCCATCTCTATCTAATCTAACGATTGAGATCAACTTTTCCTATCTCTGTCTTTAACACCAAAAGACCCAAAGACCTAAAAAAATCCCCCCTCTCTCCTGCTCTACCTCTCTTCTCCTCACCCTCTCTCTGCCTCCCTCTTCTCTCTCCCTTTTCCGGCAGCCGCTCCCCTCCTTCTCTCCTCCTCCCCCTCTCATTCTTCTTCCCCTCTTTCTCTCTCCCATCCTTCTCCCCTCTCCCGTTGTTCCCTTTCTCCCTCTTTCTCCCCATCGCCTTCTGTACCCTCCCGTCTCTTCTCTTCCTCTTCCTCTGCTCCTTTCTTTTCTTCTTTTGCAGGTAGCAGGTTCCGGCGAGCAGGAACAACTCGACCCAGCAACAACTTTAACCAGCCGCTTCCATCTTCTCCCATCACTCTTCTTCTTCTTCTTCTCCCTTTCTCCGCCTCCCTCTTCCCCTCTTTCCTCTTCCGTTTCCCCTTCGTCTTCCCCTTCTTATTCTCCTTTATTTTTTTCTCCTTTTGCACCCAGCAACTAGCGAGATAGCAACTCGCTCATCCTCTCTAATTTTCAAGCGAGGCGACCACCAACTCTGACCGGCGAAACAACAACTTTGACCAGCAAAACCGTTTCCCCATCTGGCCCAGGCAGCCTGCAACAACAAGCAGCAGCCACACGAGGATGGGAGATTTCAGCAACCAGTAGCTCTGCGGCAGCAATAGCCGTGAGCAGCTCCGACGAGGTTTGAGATGCCCGAAACTTGCACTAAGGCGGGTCTTGAAAAATCCGCCTAGGTTTGTTTTTGTTTAATTATTGGTTGTCTTCTAAAATTAGCTTATTTTTCTATATGATTTCATGATATTATCATCAATAATAGTTGATAATCTTCTTCTAAGCATGAATATTAAGATCCTATGAACATTTGCTCTATAATCGCATATTCGGGTTGATTCAAATTTTTGCTCATATTTTCATCATTTTATTATATGCATGTATATGTTTGTGTTCTTGTTAGATGGGTATTAACATCTAATTTCGTATGATTTTGAAAGGACCCCTCAACTAAGTTTTTCTATTAATTATTTTTTTGTTTTTACTTTAATTTTGTACATTCTCTGTTAATAATAAAATGTTAATGGTAAGGGATAGCTGCAAGAATTGGATAAGTTGATTGATGATTTCTCTAATTGCTCATGAACAGATTTCTCCTTTACAAATTATGGATGATTACTAATATATCCTTCTTGCCTTAGTTTTGAAGAAGATAGGCATATTTTACATGGTAAAAATATATATTTGATAATTGGTAAAAAGTTGATTAATTCACATGTTTATTTGACTAATATTTCTTTATTCATATTACCTTTAATTAAGAGCAGATTCTTACTTGTAACATGATGGTAAAGTATATATATAATTTGTATGTGAATATTTCTTTCCTTACTTTCTTTTATATTGCATTAATTGGATATCCTCAATTGTTTAGTTGCTTATCTCAAATAAATTAAAATATAGTTTTACTTGCTTTATTTTGGTAAAATTATGAATTATTATGGTGAAATATTTCATTGATTTGGTAATGTTTTATCTAAGAAAATTATGTTATCCTTTCTAAATTTTATTTCTTACTTGCTTTCTCTCTTAAAATAAGAATAATATTAAGTGATCACTTTTTCCATTAATAGTTGACTTGACTAGTTTTCACTTGTTTATATATGACTTTAATTTTTTTCCTTGTAATATTTAGTTGCTCATATATATTTGGAAAATATATTTTTATTCCTAATTTTTCTTATTTTTGGTAATAAAATATTCTTAAATTTTTTGATTTTAGCTCTTCTTTATCTAAGGAAAAAATATTTTTACTTTCTCTTAATTTATTCTTACTTGCTTATATTTGGTAAAAAATAATTATAATTTTTTTTCTACTTTTGGCTCTCTTTTAAAATAAGGAAATTGTGAGTAATTGATTCCTTTAAATATTTCTCTTCCTTAGTTGTTTCCTCCTCTTTGCTATTAAAATAAGACCCTCCTCTCATTTACTGATTCACTCACATTGACTCTCTAACAAGTTTCTCTCACACACTCACATCTTGAGAAGAACTCACATTCTCCCAACTCACACTAAACTCATTCATTCGCTCTCTCAACACAAGAACTACACTCTTCACTCTCTCATTGCTCTCTTGCTACTCAAAAAAATAAATAAATTAAGATTCTGGTAAAATATTCAAGTGCTCTTCTTTGCTACTTTGCTCTTTTGCTTTTCTTCAAATAAAAGTTGGATCAACTTGTTTTCATTGCTACTATTTCTTTTCTGCTTAACCGGTTAGTATTCTTAATTAGCATTTTACTATTAGTCAGCCCTCTATTTTTTTTTAATTTTTTGTTTTGCATCTATTATTATTGTTGTGTGTTGGGAATAAAAGGAAACAATTCTTATCTTTTGCCCCTATGCATGTTGATATGTCTATGCCTAGGTTTTGTCCTTTTTATTTCTTATGTGTTGTTTATATATGTATATATGATAGTAATTTGTTACTATGAATATTTTACATTACAATCATTCTTCCATTGTATATTTGTTACCTTACTTATTCTAGCAGGTTTTGGACTTAAAGTTCAAGATGATGAAGAGTGGCCTAGAAGAAATTTCGGACAAAGCTTTTTTTGTTTTAATGTTATGTATATTTCGCATCTGTTATTTTTATTACAACATGTGTATAACTCTAAAGCAACTCTTATATATGAAACAATTTGGGGGATCGCCTAGGGAGGGGGAATTATGTGTTAATCATCTTCTTTTTCTTATTTTCATCAAACTTATTTGTGTTAGAAAGCATGCCTATAGGTTCGTAATTTATTTTTTGATAAATTTTTATGCGATAAAGTAATTTTTAGACCTAACCATAAAAAAAGTATAAAATGAATCCTCTTTGCTCAATCATTTAGTTTAACTTTGCTCAATTAATGTTTGAAATTAATTTTATCCAAATTGACGTATTAAGTAATGGGTTATGATTAATTTGCTAAAATGTTAATAACTTATGTGCATTTTATTAATCCATTGAATAAATCATGCATTCATATATCATTTGGAGGTAGAAATCATGCCTATAGATTTTATTTAAATGTGTTGATTATTAAATCATCTAGAAATCATGTTTATAGGAAGTATTAACTAATTTTAGCATTTTTATAATTTATTTGTTTCTTTACTTTGTCATTTTAGTTTGTTAAACATCTAGAAATCTTGTCAATAGGCTTGTAAATTTTCAGCATATCAATAACTAAAATAAAATTCGTTGCACATATTTTTGACATTTTAAAAATAAATAATTCCTATTGATTTATTGCATCTAATAAGTTTACTATCTCTGAAATTTCCGCATTAATAAATAAATTTGCTATTATAAAATGCTCTCAATTAACTAATTTTTGCATGTTAAACATTTGTTTAAAATAATTTTCTGTACTCATAGTATTTTGCTACTATTTATTTCTAAAATAATTTTTCTGCCTAAATAGATAAAATTTGGTTGTCCTAAGTTATATTTTGCATTAATAATTAAATTCTCTATTGTTTTAAATATATGTGTATGTGGATCATATCCTTTGCTACTTGGAAATAAAACAAAAGGTATTACTCCATTAATCATTGCTCACCCTAAAATTAGTTCAATATTAAAATTTGCATGTTATCATATTTGCCCCGTCATAATTAAATAGTTGTTATAATTTTGTATGTTTGTATGTTCGCACACTTAGCATGAAACCTTTCACAATTATGTGTTGTTTGCAAGCATGTCTAATTGATTTTTAGAGGCTAAATTGAAACTTGTATTGATAAAATGACCGTCTTGTTTTTCTTGTTTGTTTGACTTGGTGTCTAGGAGGGATTTATATTCTATTTTGTCTAAACCCACCCTTTAAGAGTTCAATGCCTCTTGGACATTAAACTGAGACGACTAGGCACCTTTTAGGTACGAAATGCATGCGGTGGTTGGGTAGGGGTAGTTGGCCCTATGGAGATGATGACATCGACTCAGGCTTGAAAGACAAACTTTGGTTTTGGTTGTCCTTATACGGCAGCTTATCGGAAAATAAAAAGTAAAATCGAGTGCTGATCCAAAAAGTCTCTTAGAGTCTCCCTTCCCTTTTATCCCTTGTTTGTTTTAAATTATATTTATTTGGGGTAGATTATAATAAAAATAATAAAATTATTTGCTTATTTATTTGTCGCTTTTCTATCCTCTCGCTTATCTCTTTATTAATTGTTTAGTGTATCTATTTTATTGTTATCATTTAGTCTAGCATGTTTAAATATTAATTAAGATAATAATGAGCTATTTGATTCAACTTGTTGCTATATCACCTAGTCTCACATGTTAGATTAATAAAAATGATTTTAATTGTTAATATCTCCTATCACCTAGCCTTTATTAATTTATTGGTCAAAATAATAAAATGGTCTCATTTGTTTTATATTTCTTATCACCTAGCAAGCATGCTACTTAATAAAACTAATAAATGAAGTGATCTTATTTTCTACTTGTAACCCCCACATAGATTGCATGAGCTACGATCGGAACCCACATTTGTGGACCTCGAGGGATGCCTAACACTTTCCCCTCGAGGTAATTTGAACCCTTACCCTGATCTCTGGATTGTTGACCTTAGCTAGACTTAGTTAGGTTAGATAGGTGCCCTAACGTGCCTTAATTCGTTAGGTGGCGACTCCAAACTCAAAATTCCAAAAGAGTTGTTAGGTCGTGCATAAAACCCATTTTTTATGAAAAATGGGGCGTCACACCAAATTTTTTCTATATTCCATGTGAACATCGAAAAAAGGGATAACCGCTACTAGAGGAATGCACTCAACAAGTCCAATCACTGAGGAATTAACTTAGTCACATAATATTCCAAGATTTGAAGGATAAAATGACTGTCCCAGTTGCACAAGTTCCGTGTATTGGTTTAATGCCCTCCAAAGGCAATATCAAAGTTGGTACGATAAAAGGGAACATTGATCAAAAGGTCTGCATATTATTTAAAAAATCAGGCTATGATTTCTCAAAATACAGCGAAGTTAGGAGAACTCAAGGATGAAGTCACTGTTTAAAAGATACACGGGCTCACAAAGTCTCAGATGCAATTGAGAAAGCAAGGGTATCATGTCGCCACTCCTAAGGTTGGGTTTAGGATTCAGCTTGCTGGAAACTCTTCAGATTTCATCTAAGAAGGGGAAAGAAATAACTTCATCGGTAAAAAACTATGATGAACTTCGGTGTTTGAACATATTGGAAGACTGACAATTCGTGTTTCCGCATTTTAAAGATTGGGCCACAAGGATGAAAGAGGATCTTCTAAACAAGTGGATGAATAAGCCACCACCTCAAATACTTCTGTATTTCATCGCTTGAGAATCAAAAGAAAGTCATTATCCAAAAGGACGTTGTTGGAGCATGAAATTAAGATTCTTGTGATGTTATTGACGATAAGGAGATTCATAGTGTTTTCCCATCACGTGTAAAGATAAAGGTTGTATCAGTCACCACTGATGGTTCTTTTAAGGTGAAAAGAAGCGTAATTGTTGTCACCAAGCAATTTCGTGAAGAATCCAAGAAGGAGGAAGATAAATCCATCACAGTCTTCGTGGAAAGTGAGGTGGAAGATTCAAACTTGACACAATTATTCTATCACATAATAGTGGAAGAAGGTCCAAACGTTGATGATACGAATGATGATGTCCTAGAGGCTCCCCCCCTAAACTGGAGGATGGCGTACAATCAACCGTTGACGGCCTCAAGGAACTAAAAATAGGCACTCTGAAAGATCCACGTACAATCTTCTTTAGTGCACTTCTTACAACAGAACAAGAGAGGAAATACTTCAAGTTATTGGTTGAGTTCAAGAATGTTTTTTCTTCTTCATACAAAGAAATGTCGGGCCTTAGTCCCAAGATAGATATTCATCATTTGGGGATAAAAAAGGGAACACGTCCTATAAAGCAATCACAATAAGTGTTTCATCCTGAGTTGGTAACACAAATTGAAGAGGAGGTCAACAATCTCATCAAAGCTGGATTT
Organism: Solanum chmielewskii; assembly: GCA_027704785.1. Lineage (NCBI taxonomy): Eukaryota > Viridiplantae > Streptophyta > Magnoliopsida > Solanales > Solanaceae > Solanum > Solanum chmielewskii. The sequence continues at coordinate 34,634,281 of JAKWIX010000320.1, forward strand.
ATTCGAGAAGTGAAGTACCCATTATGGATCTCAAATATTGTACCTATTAAGAAGAAGAATGGTCAAATACGCGTCTGCATTGATTTCAGAGATTTGAACAAGGCATGTCCAAAATATGGTTTCCTTTTGCCGATCATTGAGCTCATAGTTGATGCTACAAATGGTCATGAAGGTATGTCACTTATGGATGGATCCTCTATATACAATCAAATAAGTATATCTCCAAAATATGAAGAATACACTGCCTTCCAAACTCCAAAGAGAATTTATTGTTACAAAGTGATGCCTTTTGGTCTGAAAAATGCTGATGTCACCTATTCAACGTACAATGCAAAACATAGTTTATGACATGCTTCATAAGACGGGGGAATGTTATGTCGATGACTTAGTGGTAAATACGAAATAAAGGGAACACCATCTTGAAGACCTTCGAATTGTTTTTGAAAGGTTAAGGAAGTTTGACTTGAAGATGAATCCGCTCAAATGTGCATTTAGGGTCACCTCAGGAAAGTTTCTTGGCTTCATTATGCATTACTGAGGAATTGAAGTTGATCCTGCAAAGATTTATGCCATTCAAAAAATGCCTGAGCCAAAGAACTTGAGAGAACTCCGCAGTCTACAAGGAAATTTGGTATTCATTCGGAGGTTCATTTCTAAAGTTGCTGGATGATGTCAACCCTTCAACCATTTCATAAAGAAAGATTCTCCTTTCCACTGGTACCAATCATGTCAAAATGCTTTTGAAATCATCAAAAGCTACTTGTTAAATTCACCTGTATTAGGGCCACCAACTCCTTGAAAGCCATTGATACCATACATTGCATCACAAGAGCTATCACTTGAGGCACTTCTTGCTCAAGAGAATGAAGCTAAGAAGGAACAAGCACTGTATTATCTGAATCGGACTTTGATAGGGGATGAGTTGAATTATACGCCTATTGAGAAGATATGCTTAGCATTGCTTTATTCAATAAAAAAATTGAGGCATTATTTTGAAGCCTACACTGTCAAGCTAATTTATTGGGTTGATCCCCTGAAGTTCGTAATGACTTGATCAGTTTTATCAGTACGTCTAGAAAGGTGGTCTATATTGTTTAATCAATATGAGATCATATACACAAGGCAAGCACTTGACAATTTCCTTGCTGATCACCCTCTTCCGGAAAACTAGGAAACTTCAGATGAGTTTCCTGATGAAAATGCATTTTATACTGAAGAGCTGCCAGCATGGACACTGTTCTTTGATGTATCTGCACGCCGAGATGGAGCAGGGGAAGGAGTGGTGTTGATATCTCCAGAATGACTAATATTACCATTTTCATTTGTTCTAGGTGAAACATGTTCTAACAATGCTGCAGAATACTAAGCTTTGATTGTGGGCCTTGAAATGGCATCAAATATGAACATTCTTCAATTGGATATACACGGTGACTCATAATTGATCATCAATCAACTCTCTGGGAGTTATGAGGTGAAGAAAGAAGATCTTTTGTCATATCACCAATATGCTACGTTTTTACTTGAAATGTTTGATCAACTGTTCTTAAATCATGTACCAAGATAGGAAAATCACATGGCAGATGCTTTGTCTAACTTGGATACAACAATTGCGCTCAGAGAAAATGAGACAACAAATGTGCGTGTATGTCACGATGGGTTATTCCTAGTTGTCTTGATCATCAAGTAAATGAAATCCATCATATATCTATTAGAGTGGTTGAAGAAGAAAATTGGAGACAACCTCTGATTGAGTATATTGAATATGGAAGACTGCCAGAAAATCCACGAGTGAAAGAAGATATTAATAGAAGGGCACCACGATTCATCTTTCATGACGAAATACTATTTTGTCATTCTTTTGAGGGACTATTCTTGCGGTGTCTTGACAAAGAAGAAGCTCAACAAACAATGGTAGAGGCACATTCCAGCACATGTGGAGCACATCAATCAGGGACTAAACTTCATTTTCACATCAAGAGGATGGACTACTATTGGACAATAATGGTGATGGACTGCTTATTGCATGCCAAGAAGTTTCATGCGTGTGAATTCATGCTAATTACATCCATAAATCTCCAGAGGCTCTGCATGCGCTGTATCCTCATGTCCCTTCGATGCATGGGGACTTGATGTTGTTGGAACTCTTCTAAAGTCGTCCAAAGGGAAAATGTATATCTTGGCTGCCACTGACTATTTCTCTAGATGGGCTGAGGCTCTGTCATTATGATAGGTAAAGAAGGAAAATGTTGTTGATTTTATCAAATCAAGCATAATTTTTAGATATGGCATACCAAGATGTATAGTCACTGATATTGGAACACCCTTCAATAATAAACTCATGAGTAGTTTGTGCGAGAAGTTCAGTTTAAACAACATAAATCTTCAATGTTCAACGCCCATTCTAATGGTCTTGCTGAAGCTTTTAACAAGATACTTGGTAACCTATTGAAGAAGGTAGTTGCAAAAAATAAAAGTGACTGGCATGAGAGAGTTGGTGAAGTTTTGTGGGCATATCGTACTACCTTTAGAACGACAATGCAAGCGACGTCATTTTCGTTGGTGCATGGAGTACAAGTAGTCCTTCCAATGGAGAAGCAAATCCTATCATTGCGAATAGCAGTACAAAAGAGACTTACAAGTGAAATAAACACTCAACTAGCTCAAGCAGAGTTGGAAGCATTGGATCAAATGATATTGGAAGCACAACAAAGGTTGGAGTATTACCAAACTCGTCTTGCAAGATCATTCAACAAGAAGTGTGATCTCGATCATTTCAAGTGGGAGACTTGTTCTTAGCAGTCCGGAGACCCATAATATTCAACAAACGCATTGGTGACAAGTTTACATCAAAATGGGATGGACCGTATGTTGTGAAGGAGGCATATTCAAGTGGCGCTTATAATTGTCGACCAAGATGGTGTAAGAGTTTGTTCAATCAATGCCATGTTCCTGAAGAAATATTTACCATGAAGGTAGGCTACTTTCCTTAAGGTATAAGCATAAACTACATGTTACTCTTGGCTGAAAAGAGTATAAACTGTGTACGGTAAAAAAAACTCATCATCTTGAACTACGACATGACTTGATCCTCTTCACCGAGGTACGTAGGCGATTGGAGTAATCACTCTGAGTTCAGTCAAATGAGTTAAAAAAGGGGTCTGGCGGCTTGCGTGATCATCACACTAGTTCTTTAAAAATCAAGTAGCTAGCAAATGAGTTCAAACGCGGCGCAAACAAGCAAAGTAGAAGATTCTTGAAGCCCTATCTGCAATAAAAAGAAGAAGCTCGTTAACAGAAACTCCTACATTGCGTCATGGATCTTCAACTATGATAACTCAAGGTTCCATATCAAACATGCTAGATTTGGAGTCAACTTCAGGTATTAATCTAATCAATTGAAAAGGAACTTTGACTTACGTATTTGATATGCGGCAGACTGATGAGTTCATTGGCATTGGATGAAGTGACTTGCTATTCTACTTGTGTTTTTGCTTACAGTGTAGATAATTTGGTATAATTCGCTGATGCTTCAGTAAGTTACTCAAAATTAGGGGCATCTTTACCTACAACATCAAATCGGAATACCTTACGGATCAAAGCTCTATGTTGCAATGATATAGCCATAAAAATCATTATCTGAACACTCCAAGTTCAAGAGACAATCTTTTGTTGTCGTAAAGAGCACACAAAGTTCAGGAAATTACATTCTAGGCATATAGTCAACTTGAAAAAAAATATTATAGACTCCTATGCTGCGTTATTGATTTTCTTCCAAAGTTGCTCAAAGGTGAAGAGTTTAAAGAAGCAGAATTTGAGATGACTTTGAAAAGATATCTGCGTTAATATGGAAATCTATAATTTTTATATGTGTTGTACGTCTATGAGTTATTCTTCCAACGGAACGAGAATCACATCATTTCGAGGTTCCTATGCGGAGTTATTGGTTTTCTCCCGAAGATGGGAAGGCTAAAGATTCAAGCATGTAAATATTGAGCAAACTTTGAACTCAAATATTTACTAAACCATAAATCCCATGGATGTGATTTTTATATAAATTGAATATCTCTAAGTTTTCTTTATAACAAAAAAGAATCTCATTATTCCGACGCTCCTACTCCATGTTATGAACTTTCTTCCATATGTGCGCAAAGCTGAATAGTCAAGCATGCAGATTTTGAGTCAACTTCGAACTCATATTTGTACTAAACCACAAACACCATGAATGTGATTTTTATCCAAATTTAATATCTCTAAGTTATCTTTCCAACAAAAAAAGAATTTCATTATTCCGATCCTTCTATGCCACATTATGCATTTTCTCCCACATGTGCGCAAAGTTGAAAAAAACTGAAGATTCAAGCACGCAGATTTTTAGTCAACTTCAAACTCTAATCTGTAATTGAAGATCTCTAAGTTGCCTTTCCAATGAAAAAATAGCTCGTTATTTCGATGCTCCTACTTCAGGCTATGAATTTTGTTCCATATGTATGGAAAGCTGAAAAAAGTAACGTTCTGTTGCAATCCTCAAATAAACGGTAGCATATGCAGTCCTTTTTCCAAAAAAAGAAAGGGGGCTCGTGGAAAGAATAATGAAAATTCAAAATTCTAGAGAAGAAAAATTAGTCATTACTTTATTGTTTAACAAAAAGAACCACTACACCATAATGAGCGAGTAAGAAAATCCTAAGCAAATAAATAAAAAATGCTTAACTACGGAAAATTTTGAAACTTATGATTTCTTGGTGACTTTTCTCAATTGACTCTTCTAGCTTGGCTAGTCTCTCAATCTCATCGTTAGTTATCACATTATTTGCCTCAATGGTATAAATCTCGCCCTCCATAGTGGTGACATTCTCTTGAATTTTAGATAACTTCTCTTGATATTTGTTAATGAGCTCGGTAACCTTATTTTTCTTGAAAGTAAAGGCTTTTAAGTCTTTCTCCACATCTGCTAGAGTTGCTTGAAGTTTCTCCATGGATGTATCTAAATTTTCATGTGCTAGCTTTGCACCATCAAAGTGACGTTGTGCATCAAAGAGGGCCTTTTCATGTGATTCTTTAGTTTCTTCCACATGTGCGCAAAGCTGAATAGTCAAGCATGCAGATTTTGAGTCAACTTCGAACTCATATTTGTACTAAACCACAAATACCATGAATGTGATTTTTATACAAATTTAATATCTCTAAGTTATCTTTCCCACAAAAAAAGAATTTCATTAGTCCGATCCTCCTATGCCACATTATGCATTTTCTCCCACATGTGCGCAAAGTTGAAGAAAACAGAAGATTCAAGCACACAGATTTTTAGTCAACTTCAAACTCTAATCTGTAATTGAAGATCTCTAAGTTGCCTTTCCAATAAAAAATAAGCTCGTTATTTCGATGCTCCTACTTCAGGCTATGAATTTTGTTCCATATGTATGGAAAGCTGAAAAAAGTAACGTTCTGTTGCAATCCTCAAATAAACGGTAGCATATGCAGTCCTTTTTCCAAAAAAAGAAAGGGGGCTCGTGGAAAGAATAATGAAAATTCAAAATTCTAGAGAAGAAAATTAGTCATTACTTTATTGTTTAACAAAAAAGAACCACTACACCATAATGAGCGAGTAAGAAAATCCTAAGCAAATAAATAAAAAATGCTTAACTACGGAAAATTTTGAAACTTATGATTTCTTGGTGACTTTTCTCAATTGACTCTTCTAGCTTGGCTAGTCTCTCAATCTCATCGTTAGTTATCACATTATTTGCCTCAATGGTATAAATCTCGCCCTCCATAGTGGTGACATTCTCTTGAATTTTAGATAACTTCTCTTGATATTTGTTAATGAGCTCGGTAACCTTATTTTTCTTGAAAGTAAAGGCTTTTAAGACTTTCTCCACATCTGCTAGAGTTGCTTGAAGTTTCTCCATGGATGTATCTAAATTTTCATGTGCTAGCTTTGCACCATCAAAGTGACGTTGTGCATCAAAGAGGGCCTTTTCATGTGATTCTTTAGTTATTTTTGATGATCTTAAAGTATCATACTCTGCATACAACTTGAAGAAATTCTCTACATGATCCTTCAAAGAAGATACATAATTATGTTTACCTTTCTTATCTCCTCAAGAGTTGAAGCGATACTTGACTTCAATGGTGTAAGTCAACTGAAAAGCCTAAGGAAAATTGTGTTATCCATCCACATTATGCGCCCCACATCTTAGAAACAAACGATGATTTGGCACGGTAAATGGTTTCTTGTGGCTCAAAAGTAGGAGCACCACGTCGCATTGACGGCATCATGTAACTAGAAGGGAATTTTCTCGGTGGAACTACTTATGATGAAGCATCACATTATTAATGGAAGAATGGAAGTATTTTGTAGCCGCATCAAGATCATTAAGATCTACTATGAAATCTATAAGCGCGCCATCGTTAAGGTCGTCACCATATAGTTCTTGAAGGTCCGACTAAAATTTTTTTATAAGAAATAAAAATATGATCAGATTCAAAAAAAAGAGGGTCTTACTTGTTTTGCTAATTCAAACAATCATCCTCTAGCTCTTGTGCCTTTCTTTTGGACTATTCTAGTGACGATCCGTTGGACTAGAAGACGCATTGGGTCGTCCAACACCTTTCGGTGAAGCATACTTCAGAGAAATTTCATCACAATGCATCAAGGTTTGACGTTTGGTCATTATCATTGTCTGATGCTACATGAAGTTCATTTGTTGTAGAAGAACCATGGCCAACTTTGGAACCAAGTGAAGTCGCCTTTGAGGCTCATGTGAGGCGCCTCAATTTTTATTTCACAGGCACATCCCCATATTTCAAGGTTTTGGACATGGATGAGGCCCGACTTGAAAAGTATCATTTGACTTTGCTTGAGATTTAGAAGAAAAATGTGACTTTTCCTCTGGTTGATCAGAAGCCTCTTTAGATGAAGTGGATGAGTCTTGCTTTCTCTTCTTCAAAATGATGCGGAGATTTCCTTGGGAAGTATTCATCCTTTGAGATGGCCGCGTGTCTACTTACTCGCAGGTCATTAAAGGAGCACCTTCCAATGGGCACGTCGGAATCATGACATTAGAAAAGCTGTTGAGTCCAAAAGAAGAATTCCAAAGTTGTACAATGTTAATAGTGTACCATCGTAAGGACGCCCCATAGGATCTTCGGGGACATCTTGACAAAAACCAAATTGTTGACTAAATTTGATAAGGCAGTAGGATTCCATAATGAAATTTGAATCATGCCTATGAGTTACATAACCTGAACGAAGTCTAATGACATATTCGTTCCACGAATTTGAAAATTTTCGATAATCAGTAAAGTGCAAATCCCTCCCTTGCTGCATTGGTAAATGATAGAGGCGACGGGCATCATCCTATTGAAATAAATTTTGGGCATCAGTATAATCAAAACAGCTGGCCATCTTCTCGCCAGAATTATTGCAAAGAGGTGTCGATCTATGTGAATGATTGGCATGATAATGAGTATGGGGAAAATTAGTTTTGCCACACTCAAGTTTATAGAAGTAGAGATTTCTCTCAGGACACGATATATGCTTGCAATAACTGAGACTAAGGGTGGCAACGGAACCGGTAATTCCTGGTTCGGTACCGGTTAGTCCCGGTATAGATCGGTTCTTTCCGGTACCGGGATGAAAATTGAGATTTATCGGTCTTTCCCGGTTCCAAAAATTACCGGTCCGTTACCGGTCCGGTCAATTTTTTTTAAATATATTTGTTTATAGCCATTGGGTAACGGCTAGTGGGCCCCCATAATGACTATTTGAGTCAAATTTCAGTCAATATTAGTCCTACCCCACCCCAAACTTTTTTAATACCCTAAAATTTCAAAAATTACACTTTAACCCATTTTTTTATTTATAAATACTCCTAAATCTCTTTTAAATCACTAAATCATCTATTCAACTTTTACTCTCTCAACTCTCTACTCTCTAATCTCTAATTCTCTAATATATAATATCTTAAATTCTGATGTTGCCTTATTTGGTCTTTGAAAATTAGATTTGGAGCTTCAAAATTCAATTTTCAACTTTCCACGTTCGGCTTTCGGCGGTCATAAACGTCTACTTTTTTAAGTAGATGTTCGGTACATTCGTTCCAACTTTTATTTTACATTTCATTTATATTTAAATATTTATTTATTTATTTTGTGATTTATTGTTTGCATTACATTTTTCGTATTATATATAATCTCATGTTAAATATATTAATATGGATTTCGGTAAAAATATTGTTCAAAAAGGAAAGGGGAAAAAAGTGCATTAGAGCATGTAAAAAATATGTGTAACTTTACATCTCCGATAATGCAAAAACCGGTAGTTCTTCTAAATCAAAAACTAAAAAATATACTATATTAAGAATAAATATGGATGATTATACACATGTTGATGATACAATTTTTAATATTAATAGTAATTCAAGATTAGATCCTTATCATGAACATTTACAACGTCGCTTTGGTAATTTTGATGAGGATTTACCTAGTGAAAATGATAATGATAATGATATTGATAATTATACTCATACACCTACTTTTGATGATGATGATGATGAAACTGAGACACCTACGACTACTAATACTCTCACTCCCGCTCCCTTTCGTTGTTTAGCCCCTGTTCCCCCCGTACATCCTAGGCCTAAGGTAGAATGTGTTAAAAAATCAGTTATTTGACAATTTATGACACAAAACGAAGATAAAACACAAGCTATTTGTAATAAATGTAAACATAAATTAAATTATAAAACTGTTAGTAAATCTGGCGGGATGGAACATTTGAGTAGTCATTTAATGTCATGTTGTAAAAATGAATTTTTGCATGCTAAAGCGATAGCGGAAGCTAAGAAAAAGGATACCCCCTTCCTGAAAATGTAGGAGTAAGCGGCTATAACATGGTACAAACATAATAAATCCGTCTAATATTTCTGGCTCTAGTTTACCACTTTCATATAGTAGAGAAAAAGATCTTGAAGAACTAGCTAAAATGATATGTGTTATGGGTTTGCCATTTAGTTTTGCTGAAAATTCCGGTTTTAAACATTATATTCAAATTGCATATAATCCAAATTTTAAAGGTTTTGCTAGAAATACAATAAAAAAGGCTGTATTTGATTATCATGCACAACATTTTCAATATCTTCGTTGTTTATTTTATTATAATACTCTTAAAATAGCTATTACTTCTGATATGGGTCGTAGTGTAAACGATAACGATTATTTGACTGTTACTGCACATTGGATTGATGAAAATTGGTATATGCAAAAAAGAATTTTAGGTTATAAATGTTGTCAAATGCAAAAAACCGGTATTTATATTCCTCAAACTATTTTAGTTATTTTACAAAGTTATGGAATATGTGATAAAATAAGTAGTATAACCTTATATAATGCTTTAAGTAATAATGCTGTTGTTGAATATTTAAAACCTACACTTTCTCCTTTCTAAGGTGATAATTATCATATTAGGTGTACTGCATATATATATATAATTTGATGGTTAGAGATGGTGTATATATGTATGATAACGGATGTACGAAAGTTGAAAATGCATGTCATTTTATATTTAAATGTCATGTTAAGTCTAGGCGTAAAGATTTTCAAAATCGTTGTTTTGAAAATAATCTTCCACCTAGAAAAATTCCAAAAACACTAGCTACTAGATTGAATACTTTATATTAAATGCTTGTAGTCACTTATGAATATCGAATACCCTTACAAATGGTTTGGAATGCTCATAATTCTGATATGACATGTAGACTAGATGATAATGATTATCGTGATATAAATGAACTTATAGATTTCCTAAAAGTTTTTTAGTTAACTACAAAAAGAATATCTGTACTTTATAGTGCTTCAATTTGTACTGTTTTGCCTGATATTTGTATATTTCTTCTAAATTATATAAATTTAAAAATAAACCAAGATTTCAACAAACCATTGAAAAAATGATTCTAAAATTTTAAAAATATTATATTCCTATTTCTCAAATTTATTTAACTGCATGTTTGTTAAACCCTAAGTATAAAGATGTAGGTGCATCAAAAATGGTTAAAAAATGTATTTTAACTTAGATATTAATGATGTATTAGAAGAAATTCCTAGGTGTCATCAAGTTAAAGATAGCATAAAAATTGAAGCTAGAAAATTTTATGATTCATATAATGCTAATATAAATTTATTAAGTGAAAATGAACCTCAAAACTCTAGGAGTAGATTTGATATAAATACTATTGATGATTATTTACAGGATTATCTTGAACTTTCTCACGATAATAGATTTAATTTTGATGCCTATGTTAATCAAAATACAGAACCTACTGAAGATATTCTAGCATGGTGGAGAAATCGTGGCAAAGGATTTCCAAAACTACAACCGATGGCTCGAAATATATTAGCAATGCAAGCGTCGTCGGTAGCTTCGGAAGACGTCTTTAGTGCAGCAAGGTTTCAACTTGGAGAACATAGTATTCACTAGCAGCCGACAGCTTGGAGTTATCAGTATTATTTCGAGATTGAATTAATGTCGAGGGAAGAAATTTGGGTCGTGAACCACTACCGACCAAATTTCAAGATGACGTTGATGAAGTAATGCAGGATTATAGTGACTACGTGATTGAAGCAATGGAAGATCTTTCTATTCAACCAATTCCCGAACATGTTACTAAAGAAATGTTGAATGATTTACGAAGGGATTTATATGGTGGCACCAACTATTAGTAAAAGTATGATAATTCGAGATTTAATTCAAACAGAACCCTTCCTAGAAGGCGGTTGTGTAGATTAAATCTTTTAATACTCTACTAATATTTTTGTAAATGTTATTGTAGTATCAGATAAATATTAATAAAAATATAGGCTATTCGCCTTAATTTTTTTTAATATTGTTGTATTAAATTTGATTTTTAATATTGTCAATTTTTAATTTTATAACTTTAAACTTTGAATTTAAAAATTTCAAACTTTAAGAGTTTGAAATTTAAATTTTCAAACTTTAAAATTTGAATTTTAAATTTTCAAACTTTAAAAGTTTGAATTTACAAATTTCAAACTTTAAAAGTTTGAAATTAAAATTTTCAAACTAAGAGTTTGAAATTTGAATTTTATAACTTTAAAGTTTGAATTTAAAATTTCCAAATATTAAATTTTACAAAATTTAAATTTGAAACTTTAAAAGTTTGAAAATTTTAAATTTAAACTTTAAAGTTTGAATTTAAAAATTTCAAACTTTAAGAGTTTGAAATTTAAATTTTATAACTTTAAAGTTTGAATTTTTTAAATTTATTGAACTTTTAAAATTTGAAATTTAAATTATTAATTTTTTAATTGTTATAATAAAAATTATATTCAATTAAAAAAAATTTAAATCTTCAAGTTTTAAATATTTTTTTTTTACTATCGATCCGTCCCGATTAGACCTGTCCGGTCCTGTCCGTTATACCACCGGTTTCCTTCCGGACCGGGACGGAACAGGACAAATTTTACCGGTTTACCGATTCGGTCCGGTCCCGATTCCAGAATGGTATCGGTTCACACAGTACCGATTCCGTCCCGGTTTCGGAACTTACCGGACCGGTTCACCCGGTACCGCTGCCAAACATAACTAGGACTGCTAAGGAGAACTTCTTTTCATGAGCCATCTTAAAAACAATAGCGCATATTATTGACTTTCTTATTAGGAAGCACAGATTTGCAAAGCCGACAAGCAAAGAAGGGTGCCAAGTTTGTCTCATCTCTAAGTGATTCTTCCACATCTAACTCGACAAAGGGGGAATGCTCCTCGTTAGTTCACGATAGGAAGTTTGAATCAATGTTTCCAGAAGGATTGTGGTTTGATCTTGGCTTTGTGACTCCTACCTTTAAAACCTTTTGCCGAGGCCCGACATATCTATAAGGTATTCTAAACCAAAACTTCATCCAATCATGGACGGACACCTCTTGGAGATCATCTTTCGCTAATTTGTAGAAGGCCAAAAACAAATATCCACAACTTTAGGGTACAAGCAATTCTTTTTTAGTATCCGTTTGTGTTAATTCTTTCGCCGAGGGAAAGACTTCGTCATAAAAGTATCCTTGTACGGGGAGACCTTCCATGGCTTGTAAATCCCAAAGTGATATGTACATCTCTCTAATGAAAGTAGAAAGCGTATTCCTACACGGGCGCCAAAGTTCACAGAAATCTTCGGTTTTTCCCCTTCCTCGATCCCTATCCTTTTTTTTTAAAATGAAAATCAAGAAAGAAATTCTGGGGCATGGAGTACATTGTCGTCATAGTCGTACGTGAACAAAGAAGTATATGCAGAGTAATAGGCTTTGATGAGATCCAAAATATCCTTGTGGCGGGGCAGAAAATCCTCTACCCATTCCCAGTAGCCAAGTGTGTAGCAAACATTAATAAAGTTATGAGAGGGAACATGCCAATTGTTGAAATTTCCATAAGAATGAGAAGATTTGGAAGATGATGCGTCATGATGAATCGTTGATTTCAGTAAAGGAACTTTCATGCTAGTAGCCTTGCTCAAGAAGTTTCTCATTACGTCGTTAGTATCCATTTTGACCATTCTTTAAGGAGAAGAGATTTGTCATATGCCCCACTAACAAGAGACAAGACGTTGATAGCAGGAGGCTGAACTTCCAGAAGTAGAACTTTGACATTTGAATTTTGTTGGTCGTCGCCCACTATTTCAAGAAGAGGATGCAGCGAATCTCGGTCACGGAAGTACGTTATGTTGCGGGATTGAAGTTGTATTTCTCTATCAAATATCTGCGATAACATTAAACAAAAGGGAAAAATTTAGATTAAGAACAAGTCAAAAGTAAAGGGGTTAACCTCAAATTTATGCGACTGGTGAAAGGCTGATTTCAAATAGAAAACTGAATCAGCACAGAGGTGATATAATCGTGGTTTTCGTATATGATGTAGTCCTATGAAATTTCTTTCCAACACCACAAACGGCTTGTGATTTCGTTGTTCCTACACCGAGGTATGAATTTTTCCGTAAAGTCGCGCAAAGCTGATGCGTTCAGTTCATCAAAATTTTAAGTTGAGTTCAAAAATCACCGGAGTAAATTCGAGAATCGTCTGACCGTGATTTTCGGATATGTTGTAGCTCTGAGAGTATAGTTTCAGAAAAATTAAATGGATCACAATTTTAGTATTTCTACAATTAGATATGAATTTTCTACCAAAGTCGCGCTGAGCTAAAAAGGGATGACAAAAATCAGAGTTGGACAAGAATTTAAGAGGACTCAATTGATCTTGATGATACGGCAACGCGAATACAGTTATATATAGCTATCAAAACATGGAGACACCAATTTGATTCTTACAAATTATGGAAAATTATAATGATGGAAAGTTTATTTCCTACAAAGTATGAAAATTATGGTAAGTTTTCATAGGAATTAAATTATGAAAATTTTCCATGGGAATTAAATTATGAAAATTCCATTAAAAACAAATTATGCTCAGTTTTCTTAAGAATTAAATTGTGAAAATTTTCCATGGGAATCAAATTATGGAAATTCCATAGAAAACAAATAATGGTAAGTTTTCTTAAGAATTAAAATATGGAAATTCTCCATGAGAATCAAATGATGGAAATTCCATAGAAGCTAAATTATGGAAATTTTCCATGGAATAAAATTATGGAAAATACATAGAATTCAAATTATGGTAAAGTTTTCTCGAAAACTACATGAAAAAAGTATGCCCGAAGGAGAATAGACTCGCGTGATGAGAATTTGAATTCCTTGGTTTCTATCCAAGTGAAAACCTAGAATTTGCATTGAAACCACAATGTTTCTATCACCAAGTCAAGCTTGTGGATGGAATCCTTGTTCGTTGAATTGGTGGCCATTTCGTAGTTGATGACCCTAATAAATTACCACAATATGAAGAAATGTCATGCGATAAGTCTTCAAGGGCTTGAAACACTTCAAGTCGAAAATGAGTTGATGAACAACCAAAAGTCAAATGATCTCTTACAAATTAGAGAATATTGTCATCAAGACTCTAGTAAAGGTTGACTTCAACATATCGGTGTGGTCATTTCTCATAAAGACCTCAACCTGCATTGTCAAAATTTCGCAAGACTACATGTTGACAAGTCTAAAAAAAAGGAAAATACATTCATGACTACTTTAAATCTTGTCTCCAAACTTCGGCAAGCTTCTATGTCGACAAGTCTCGAAGTAAGGGGCATTTGTACACACATAAATTGTATTGAATCAAATTCATAGAAAATTTAAATTAAATACATGTTTACTTGGGCTAAATAATTAATTTAGATTTTACAAATAAATAAGTCCATCTTATGAAATTCAAATTCAAGGTCAATTACACCTTGAAGCCCAAACCTATGCCATGTGTCACAGTGACTAGGCATCCAAGACCAACAAAGTGATGCCACATGTCCAAATGAGGTGGTACTCCCAGTCAAATGTAAGAACAAATCAAAATATGCCAAGTATCAAAATGAAATCCTTTGGCCAATCACAAGCAACTTTGTCCACTCCCTACAACTATGAATAGGGGATACACATGACATTCAAGGGGGATCCAGAAAACTCTTCAACATGTATTCAGCAAATTGGAGAAAGATACAACATCAACATCACTCTTAGAAGGAGTGATCAACGGAGTTCTTTCCAAAGATAGACTTACAACGATGAAGTGCTTTCCGACGTCTCAAAGATCGATAATTCATTGTGAACACTCGTACATTGTGATTGGTATATTCTTTTTCAAAGAAAAATCACACATTTCCTAAATATGGTGTGTCATTGATCTCAATAGATTCACTCTCAACTTTTTTCATGGAGGGATATTATTTCAGTATGGGGGCTACATACGTTTGCTTCATTGATCACCAAAATATAATTGTGCCTCAATATGTAACAAGTAGTGTTTGAGACCGAGCTTTATGCGGCTCAAATAAATATTCTGCAATCTGCATAGCTAATCATTTATGACTTGGATTCTTCATAATAGAATAAACCCATGTATATGGTCCTTCGAAGATATTCAAGTAGGTGCTTAACACCATTTCAATGTCCTTTATTTGGGAGAAACTGAATCTTGCAAAACAAATATATAATTGAATATTGTTAGGAAGATGCATTAGTACCCTGATTGCACTAAGATACAGAGTTTCATCACCAAGATACTCTTCATCCTTCTTTTGAGATCAAAATGAATCTCTATTTATGTCAAACAATCTCATAATCATTGAGGTACTCAATGAATGTGATTTATTCATATAAAATTGCATCAAAACTATTTTGTGTCTGTTGATTGATGGATAAATATTTCGTTTATCAATTTCTCAATCTATAGGTTATTATTTTTTGTCTTTCTAGGATCTTTTTATTTTAGATTTCCTTCTCAAACACTCAATAGCTTTTGAAAGCTCTTTAAGAGTGTTAGTAATGTTCAAGTCATCAACATGTACAGATGTGATAACAAAATTAGATCCTGGCCTTTTATCATAAAAAATGCAAGAACAATTAGGGTCAGTCTTTTTGTACTCTTTTCTTCCTTGATTATTTCATCTATATAAGGATTCTTGAAGATTTAGTGAAAAAAGTTTCTTTCAAACTTTTATGTGCTTCAGAAACCTTGATTGCTTCAAGGATTTTCGTATAACCTTTAGTATTGTCTAGCTAGACATGATAATTATTTATTATATGCATTCAAGTTTTCATATATTTTTAAATAAAAATAAATCTCATTGCATTCACCATAGAAGAAAATATCTATGATAATATCAAGATTTTTGAGATAAATCTTTATGCGCCAAGGTACAAGTCGTATTTGATATTATACGGCTATATCATCACACAATAATTTATTTGTACCCCCCCGATATTATACCTTGATTTATGGACTAACATTCCAAAACATCACTTTTCTAAGTGAGACAAAAATATACTTGATTTATGTATTTTACTGGGCCAATCATTTATCTGTCCATATAATATGACAAATTTAAATTAAATATCCTCGTCTTGATATATATCATGAACATCTACTTCATATCAAAGATACTGCCGACGATTATTCGATATCGATTTTAATATGGCATAACTTATCGAGATCTATTTATTTTTCAATATGACATAACTTTCCGAGGTTTTTACAAAGTGTTATGTCATGGTGCTCTTTTATAGAACCTGCCCTATTATCATGACCATATTAATCCTTGGTTCCTCTCTTTCTTCAAGGAATTTTACATTTGGAACCGATTGGTCTATTACACTTCAGACGTATCATAAACTCTTTCATTCAAGGACTTCTTAATGGAGCATTTGAAGCCGAATTATATCATAGAGTCAGTAAATTCATCTGGCAATTGATTTGCAACATTATGCAAATGAATTATCACTTGAACTTTAAGTTCACATTTTCTTTTAACGTTGATCTAGATAATTAATAATTAACCTCACACATAATTTCCAACTGTCAATCATCTCTCCATTACTGTTAGAAAACCTAACATTCATCTCAACCTTATTTAAGAATTCATCTTTGTGCGTGGTGAAGCAATTAAAAATCATATCGCACATTCAATATTTTAGATGAAAATTATTTGGTTCCTAACCTTGAACCAATTATGATAGGGGACCTTTTTTGGTTTGACGTGTACAAGCGTTGCTACATGTTAAATAAATTTATCTCATATCAAAATTTCTTTTTGGGAGATATGTTCTCATAATTAATGGTTTAGTTATAATTGGAGGCATACAATTTTTGTTAAAACAAACAGTAGTATTAGTATAATTTCATAGTTTGGAATTGTTCTCTTAATTTAACAATTCGAGCAAACAACCTTACAAACCACCATTTTGTAAGTTGACAATAAAATACATGTGACCATCGCATAAATACATGTATCATATAGTTGCAAATGACCCACATGAAGGTGAATGGAGCCATATTCACCTTTTTATAAGTTCCAAATAATTTTAGGAAATACAATCCCAATCTTAGCTGGTACATGATAATTTTATCAAAAGACATGCAACACAAGAGAATTCTTGAAGAATCTTTTATTTCTTCATCATATAATCCACATGAATTCACAATTATATTTTCATCATATTTTAGTCAGAATGGCCAACCGATCATGGAAATTGATCTTTACAGTAGACTTATAGTTTACTTTTGCATGTAATTCCATCATCAAGCCTATGTTTGTGTGCAACAAATAAGAGGAAAAATGGTACTATTTTACATAAATATTTATAACACACTTTGATTGTAATAATATAAATATATTTAATATTTTCATAATTTATAGTCTTAATATTTTTTTTTTCAATTCATTTGAAACTTAAAGAGTTTCTTTTGAGACTTACTACACCCCAATATTATTCCCCTGTTAATAACTATTACACCCCGAATTTGTTTTGAGCTAAGACTTGAACCATCCTTCAGTGAGTAAGTTTTTGCCAAGGATTTTAAAATTTTCTTTAGCATTAAATTTAGATGACTAGATTTAGCTCATTAAGTTCTAAAAATAACTAAATTGGAAAGAGCAGAATCTGAAATTTTACAAGTTATGCTTAAGTATGAGTTTTAGGTCAACTTTAAACGATCATAACTCTCATAGCAGATGAACGGAAAAGGGCCTAAACTACCCTTGAAGTATTAAAAATGGTACAAGACTACCCTACATCCACTTATTGGCTCCAAAATACCCTTCTCAACCATCCCTTGGCTCCAAATACCCTTGTCATCCACCTTTGGGTTTAAAATTGACAAGTTATTTAACGGTTTTTAATTTAAAATATTTAAATATTTTTAAAAATACGCGGCGTTCAACTATTTTTTTATAATTTCACTTATTATTATTTATAAACAAATTCATTACCCATCCATTACGAACTAAACCGACCAATTAATAAACCCACCCCATTACTAATGCAACAACAAGAATGTTACTGGCAATGAGTTTTTCTAGAAAATTTTAGGCGAAAATGTCTATAGAAGTACATTATCATATATACATTCAAGTTCTAATTCAAAACATATTATAATTGAAATGTCTAAATAAATATTACCGATAAACTTGAAAGTCTAATTATGTTTATCTTAATTATTTCTTTGTCACAATTATGTGATGTTACTTAACATATAATTTTTTTTTAAAAATAATATATTAAAGTTTTAATATTTAAAACAAATCATGAATATTTATAAAATTATATTTAAAAAAGTGCATGAATTATTTGTGATGTACTACTTCTTTACATTTAATCATAAATTTGAATTCAAACTTGAAAGATGATCCTAATGAAAGTGATCGCCTAAATAAGTTGCTCAACCTAAATTTAATTGGGGCTTAAAATTTGAACTAAAAAATTTTTGATGTCATTTTCAGGAATCTGTAATTCGTCGTATTTTAGTAGTGTTTAGAGCAATTTTATATTAGAATTGGTTTTTTAATTGGTTGGGTAGTGAGTTTGTTTATAAATGATATTAACAAATTAAATTATTACCAATAGTTGAGCGCCAAATATTTAAAAAATATTTAATAGTTTAAATTTAAAATTGTTAAATAAGTTGTTAATTTTGAACCCAAAGGTGGATGACAAGGGTATTTTGGAGTCAATAGATGGATGAGAAGGGCATTTTGGAGCCAATAGGTGGATGGAGGGTATTTTTTTTTACCATTTCAAATACTTCGAAGATACTTTAGGCCCTTTTCCGCAGACTGAATTAGGTGTTCTACAAGATACATTAGGAAATACATTTAAATTATGTTTTCATGCCACTGAGTTTGCTAAGTTTCGATTTTGGATGAGTGAGATATGACCTTTTGAAGTTAGGCTGTCCTGTTAAGGAAAGTTAGTCGAAAATAGTAAGGGGTATTTTGGTATTTTTCTTATCAAATCAGATTTAATTCATTTTTAGTAAAGTTTTTAGGGTCTAATCCTCTTGGGTTCAATTCTATAATCCTGATATATGCCTAGGGTTTTAGTTGAGAGTTCAAGAAAAGAAAATATCGTCGAGATTCTTGCGTGATGTCAGGTATTTTCGCATGGCTTTATACATAAGTGTTATGTAAGCTTCCATAGTATTGGTATAGTTCACCCACACGCCAATCATGTTATTTTCAGTAGAATTTCATTCTTGAAGTTGAAAAAGAGTTTTGATAAGTTCTTGATAGGTGTTCTTGAAGTTCATTCTAAATCTTGTTGTGTTAGAGTTTTGATGATTTATTGAGATGAAATTGAGTAATTTGAGTGTTATTTTCACTGATTAGAGTGTAATTAATTTCATTAATCGACTCCAAGTGATAGGGGAAGAAACCGTTTGATTCTAGGTTAATTAGGGTGAGAAAATGAGCAAAGAATTTCGTCAAGTTTTCTGGGATGGGGCTTGGCGCGATGTGCCACCTAGAGCGCCCCAAACCCTCCTCTGAAATTTAGGGGTTGTCGACCTGTGCCACCCATAGCGCCAGGGTGGCCTGCCGAATGGGGTTTGTCTTTGGTGCTCCGTTTTGAGTTCATTTAAAGTGTACCTTCAAACCTTTTTGATTCCAACTAATTTGAGCTGCTTCTAAAGACATGAAATAATTCCTAACATGATTATAACCTTGATTTCATAATACAAATTCAAGGTAGAGTTAAGAGTTAAGTTTTGAGAATTCTTTCGAGCGTTCTATGAAAGTCCTTTCGAGTCCTTTTGAGAAGTCTTCTACAACTTCTAGTAACTTGTTTGAAGACTCAAATAAGTGAGTATTTCAGTAAAAAATATGTATTTATGAGTCTAAAATATCACCTTTATTTTCATATCATGTACCATAACTCTTGAATTCATAATTCACATCCAAGAGAGAGTTAAGAGTAGAGTTCAAAAAAGCCTTTGAGTTAAATCGTAAATCCTTTGAGATAATCACTATTGATCCGAACTAAGATTTGAGAAAGTAAGTAAGAGAATGAGAAGATTTATTTACAGGAGTTCCTTATTGATATTTTGACCATTGAGTCGAGTCATTCATGCCCATAACTGCCACATGAACTCCATCGGTTGAGTTCCTTTGAAAGAAGTAGTATCTTCAAGTTCTAAATTATGAATATTGAATTTCTAACCCATTTGAGATTATATTTATTACCAGGAGACTATGAACTTATACCCATGAAGTCTTTGAGTTGAGTTTTTCATGATTATAATTCTGCATGAACCCTTTGAGTTATGTTGAAAGGAGTAGTATTATTGAAGTCCTTGACTTCCAAGCATTAAGTCCTATCTATGGTCATTGAAAACCTTGCATTGAGTGTTCACGTCCATAATTTGGCATGAACCTTATTCTAAGAGGTCTTTTACAAATGCTTTAAGTTTATTTTAAGACTTTAGTTTCGAGTTTATATACAAGTAAAGAGTAAAGCGTTCAGTTCATATCTTCAAAAAGAGTAGATCGGGACTACTTTAGTTTCGAGTTTATATACAAGTAAAGAGTAAAGCGTTCAGTTCATATCTTCAAAAAGAGTAGATCGGGACTATGTATTCGAAAGAGTAAATGTTTTCACATTTAAATAAGAAAGGAAGATAAGATTTCCAAAAGAGCCTTTCAGCTAGTTTTCCAGTAAACAGGAAACTATGATTTCTAATAGAGCTTTTAAGCTAAGTTTTGAGTAATTATCTGAAACCAAAGAAAGAAGTTGTTTCTAAAACATATGATCTAAGTATATTTTTGGAAGTAGTATTGAGCACTAATATGGGGATGCGAGTTCATATTAACTTAAATCTGCATAAACAATGTTGCCATCATGGGTATTAAAGGATAATACTTTTTAGATGATCACTTAAGTTAAGCTAGTGGATCCACTAAGTTAAGCATTCTATATGACGACAAAGTACAGTACAATTTTGCTAGCGTGAAGAAGACGTTGTATCACCACTTAGGCTCATAGTGGTGGTTGTCAGTTAGTAAATCTCCCACAGAAATTATATTATTTTATAATATAAGGAAGTTGAGTTTGTTATTGCATTTTCTATAACGAACTAAGTTGCTTTTGATGTTTTATAAAGTTTCTATATATTACATGCGTATTCTTGCTTTATAGTGAGTTGAGTATCCATAGTTGAGTACCCAGAGTTGAATATCATATCTTTGAGTTGAGTATCTAATATTTGAGTTGAGTATCTAATCTATGAGTTGAATATCTTATCCTTGAGTACTATTGAGTTGAGTAAGCTTCAGTAGTTTTGAGTATTCCTTGAGCTGAGTAAGTTTGGAAAAAGGTTAGTATGTTTCCATTTTTATAAAGTTCAAGCTTATGTTATACTTTAGAATTCCCCTTACATGCTCCTACATTTCACGTACTAAGCCATTTGGCCTGCATCTTTTGATGATGCAGGCACAAGTATTTAGGATCATCAACATAAGCTTCTTTGATACATTCGAGAGTTCAAGTTAGCTATGGTGAGCTCATCGCTTCTGGAGGATTTCATTTACTTTTCAGTTTCGTCAGGATGTTGTGGGTCTTGTCCCGACTTCCATCATTGTCATTTAGAAGATTGATAGATAGTTCGTATAGTTGAGTAGTTTATATTGTTTATTTTATTAAATATTTTAAAGACTTAAGTTGCCTATTTTATGGTGAGTTGAATACTTTATTTATTCTGAGTTTTCTTTTGATTTAAAGCTTGTATTAATTTTTTCTTGATTTTTTTTCGGTTTTAAGCATTGTATGCTTAATTTAGTGTTCCGCTTGAAGTCATCCAGGATGAGGGTTACTTGGGGACCAGCAATGGATCTCGAATGCCACCCATGTCTAGGGTGTAGGCTCTGGTCATGACAATAATATAACTTGTTAGATCTTGCAATTAATTTTGTGTACTATCACATATTCCATGGCACCATCCATATGGTGAACATCCACTCAAGAAGAAATTACATTATTATTGTCATGGTCAAAATTTTAATGAGCAAGACACACTTATTGCTTTACTTTTGTTATACCATTGGTACACAAATAATGATAAATTTATATTGCCACATAATAATATTATTTTGGTCATGCCCAGACCCTTTATAGGCACGAATTACTTCTTTCTTTTGTCCTTTGAGTAGCTCACAATAAACATACCATAATATTTATGACATATAAGCGTACAATACCATTGACCATTTTTGCCAAATCAAATTTATTTATTCCTCTCAAACCTCCCGTAGAGATGAGTTGTAACATATTTACAACCATACATGAATATGTTCTTATTCATATTTTTTCTTCATATTTTGACACATTCACTTTCAGAATGGTCGAACATTCATCATGTGTATCAGAAGTTCCATTCTCTTTAAGGAATGAACTAATCATGTGCTTCATAATTTGATTATAAGCTCAATGTCATGTCCTTAAAATTTATCATTTTTGCATGATATACCTTAACGTCACTTTTGAAAAGTCAAGTATACCACCAATTTATCTTCCTTTCTTTTGATGGTAGCTTTATAAACTTGTCAATAATTAGGTCGACGACAACCACAAGTTCAATTATTTATCATACCATTTTGATGATAAAAATTACCTTCACATTTTGATGTACTATTTGGAGAAGCCATACTATTCTTCCTTTTATAATTAACACAATGGTGACTATTATAATTTTGTTCATCCACGCCCTTATTCATACATTCAATCACTTGTCCTCTTTCCGACTTATTATTTACTGATACCCGATCCATATGATAGAATGAAGCAATTGGACGGATTTTGAACTTATCATATACTCTACCACATTTGCTTTAGGGAATGAAGCAAATTAAATGAGACAAATTTGAAGACTTTTTTTTTTATATAAAAAATATATTATTTTGTCTTAGTCATCATTTTATCATAACAATGGTGCATTGCTTCAAACTCAATGTTACACCATAATTTTATGGGACTTGAACCCAATCATGGTGCATCAAAACTAAAATTAATGTCTTACCCTCTTGGTGCGATAGATCATGAATCTACCGTCTTACCCTACATTTTTCATCATGGTGCATCCGAACTTTAACATGATGTCTTACACTTTTGGTGCGATGAGACCTGAATTCACCGTCATACCCTTAACCAACGGTATAATAGATAGAATTACAACATGACTCACACTATGAGTCTTTCAAAGAATCAAAATAATATTCAAACTCATGCTATTAAATCTTTATACATTTTTGCATTTAAGAAATTTATTGAGCATGTCATACTCAATAAATAGTAGTATATGCCTTTAGTTCCTTGTAATTGTTAGTGAGCAAACACTATTGTATTCTAGATCATAAAAATATTTTAGAAAATAAATACTTGATTTTATGCATATACTACCTTGATTCTCATAACGAGATCAACCAAAACAAGAGTTATAGAAAAAGTAAAACTCAATCTCAATTGGCTAGAGTCTCAATTTATTCCCAGGAAGGTCACCATGTTTAACGTGAAATTGGTAGATGCATTCTTATAAGGGTTCATATCACCTTGGGGATACATATCCATTATCAAGATAGTTACCTTGAAAATACACATCCATGATAATGATAAGTTCATGAATTATTTTAATGGGCAATCCATTAGTTCTATGGATTTATAACACTAATGAAATAACTGCTAATTTATTTAAATGTATCCACTACCCCATGAATTTTGTGCCGGAAAAATTAAGTAATTTACCTTTAAAATACAATAATTGATTTGAATTAAATAACCAAAAAAGGAGAAAAAAGATAAATAATGTTTCTTTATTATAAGTGAGACAAACAAATAAAAAAAAGAAAAAAGTATGAAGAGTTTTTTTTGTAAATGTTCCTTCATTTAGTAATTATTTGTAATAAATTTAGTAATTTATTTTACAATATAATAATTAATTCCAAAAATGAAATGGAGATCGTAAAGAGGTGTCACATCATCTTGTCTATGTATCTCCTATATATATATATATATATATATATATATAAACACACACATAATATGATTTTATTAGAACAAAAATAATAATGAAATTAAACCTCTGAAGCGTGAAAGATAACTATCTTTCAAGAGTTATTGTTGTATATTCTTTAAGGGATGACAAATATTTTTTTATATGGATGCAACAAAGCATTAAAACATATATGCAGTAGAATACTACTTTTGGAAATATTTCGTATTTATAAATTAAATCTAATAAAGAGACTTATCAATTAGAGTCACTCATTTTTTGAACAAATGTAACCTTTAGTTGTTCCTATTCTGAAAAGGTAAATTTTTTTGTTTAATTTAAAATTAAAATATTGGATTCAAATTTTAAATAAATGATTTGTTCCAAATAAATAGCGAAATTACGAAAAATGAATCTATTTAATTAATGATCTGATCCGATTCTTTCCAAATTCTAAGTCTAAGTCTAAGTCCTTGTGATATATATTATTAAATACACATAAATAGACTTACTCAATTAAATAGTTTAAATGATCTATACTTTAAAAGAACCTAAAATAAGACTCCCCGAGCTTACACCTTGGACGTGGCTAACACACGGAGATCATTGCTGGCCCCAAGCGAATTCTTGGTCTGACTTACTTACTCAGAGAAAGACTTAAAGCATAAATACAAGGATCAAGATGCTAAGTAACTCAATTGTTCGGAACTGTAATCAAAATTTGTTTTAAAAATAAACATTAGCCAAAATGGCAACTAGACTATGAAAATAAGTTAATAACAAAAATTATGATGAAAGAACTAAAATCTGACACACTATCTATAAAGCCTCTAATAACTGAGATGGATGTTGGGACATACCCCACAATATGTTAATGAACTAATCTAGGAAGCAATGAAAATGGATCCTCCGGAAAGCAAGGAGGCTCACCAACTGACTTTTAACTGCTCATTTGATAAATGGTCCGCTGAAATGTTGATCCTAGTTACCTGCGTCTACATCATAATACGATGTAGGATAAATGAAATCAATACATTGAATGTACGAGTATGCGAGTTGGAGTGCTAAAACAACATAATCTTGAAGGAGATTCTAAAAGAAACACTTACCTTGGCTCTTCTCAGCTCATGAATATTAACTAAACTCATTTCAATTTTAATCAATTCAAAAGCAAGTGCATAATAAAAACAATTTGTTTAAAAACATGTTGAAAACTCTGTGTGTATGCAAAGATACAAAATAATCTGATATCAATTCATAATCATAATAAAAGACATATCATACTTCCTCTCAAAGTCTACTTGTGCACTTCATGAATGAAGTTCCATACCCCCTATTATTACTAAGTAGAACCTCTTGAGGACCCATGCAACTACTGTTGTGGGAGTTTCTCTAACCGACAACCATCACTTAATAGTCATAGTAATGATACAACAATACTCAGCCCACGCCGCCCGACCATCCTAATATTGCCAGAATATACGACCTAAACTGCCTAATTGATCCATTAGTCTATTGTGAAAAGGATTCATCTCAAAAGTATGACCATTTTCTACCCATGATGGATACATGATTTCCCTGGAGATTTGAGATAATATGAAAATCGCATCCCCACATCGGTCCTCAATACTACTCCCAAAAATATACTTATCTTATATGTTTTAAAAATTAATTTTCCTGTGATTTGAGATTAGTGCTAAAAAACATAGCTCAAAGGCTACATATCTTGGAAATCTCAGTTTTCTCGCCTGCTTTATTTTATAAAGCTATAGCTCTCTTATGAAAACTAGCCCAAAAGGCTCTTTGAAAAACAACTTAGTTTCCATTTTTTTTTCAAATGTGAAAACTTTTCTTTTAAACTTCTTTGGGAATAATAATCTCCATATATTTCTTTGAAGGAAGAACTTCAACTCTTTACTCTTTAGTTAGCTTGAAACTTGAGTCTTATAAAAACTCTTAGGAAATATATAGCTCTGTTATAACTTTTTGAGAAATGAACTCAACTATTTACTTGTTACTTAACTTAAAAACTTGAATTTTAAACAACTCTTAGGGAATACATAGTTCCCTTATAATTTTTTGAGAATGAACTCAACTCTTGACTTGTTACTTAACTTAAAAATTGAGTCTTAAAATAAAGTTAAAACGTTGTTAAAGACCTTTGAAAACTTTTAAAAAAACTTGCTTTGACTTTCTTCTTAACTTTTGCACTTGACTCTTAACTTTTGTAACTTAAATCTTAACTTTCCTTGAATTGGATTATGGATTCAAAGTTCATGATCTCATGTTTATGGATAATTTCATGATGTTTAGATTTACCTTAGAGTGTTAGAATCTACTAGGAAATATAGGTACATCACTTAGAAATTAGCTCAAAAAGATGATGGAAGAATCGGGTGAACTGGTGTCCTTAATGATCTCAGAGGCGTGGGGATACAGGCCTTAAACTTCAGAGGCCATGTTGGGGAACTCTGGCTGGCGGGCCGCCCCGAGGCCTTACGAACAGAGATTGTGCTGTGGGGCTATGGTAGGTGTGGCGCCCCATGGCATTACGAACATAATTCTTGACCTTTCTCCTACTTTTTTTTATCTCTAAGCCCTCTAAACTTTTATGGTTCTTTCCCCAAACACTTAGGATCATTATTACCCTCAATAACCAATATATTTAACTCAAAAAAACAACTCGAAAAAATTAATCAAATCAACACTAGGCATCCAACAAATCAACCAACAAGATTTCAACAATGTTCTTCAAGAACTTCACTTTTTATCACTAAACTTACTCGAAAATCAATTAATTGAAACATGTTTAGTGTGTAGGTGAACTGACCCAACACTAAAATATCTCACATACCTTTTCAGGGATCATTATCAAAGAATTCCACAGGCCAAACTTCGATGAACGTTCTTGCTTCCTCTTCTCCTTTCTCCTATTTTCTCATTTTCTCTCAAAACCCCAACTTGTTTTTTAAAAGCGTGAATGGAATAAGGTCGGTTTAGACCCCAATTTATTACCTAAAAACGACATAAATAATTGGGTAAGGAAAATACAAATTTGTCCTTCCCAAATTCGGAATGGATTATCCTTAATCCAACAACCCAACTTCCGAAAGGCATAACCCAATCATACGATATCGAAATCGCACAAACATGGCGTCGTTGGAAAGATCTCTCCAAGGGATTTCCAACCATATCAAGAAGTACCTCTAACTCATGTTGAGCTAGGAGTTATAACCATTTCAAGTTAACCAAAAACTCACTTTTTCCTATCATATCAAGAAAATTTCCAGATTTTAATTCTTTCCAAAACTGACTATTTCAACTTCTAAACTTCTTCCTAGTTATTTCAATTTGCGACGTGTCACAATATATCCCTTGGGAACATTCATTCTCGAATGAGATTACTTCTTATTAGGCTTATGATGTAACATCTTACATTCAACTCAAATACCCAACATCAAAATATAAACACAACATGCCAACCTAATATCAATGCGAAGAAAAGGATTAGTACCTTAATTTAGAACTTCTCTAGATTTGAAGAGATGTGTGTATCTGTTCTTCCTATCCTCTTTAGCTTCTCAAGTAGCTTATCTACAGACTGATTTCGCTTCTTACCAAATCTCATAACACCTTTAATTGTGTGAACATTTAAAGTAATTCAATCATCTACCATTAGTACACACAACCTACCTTGATATATCAATACACCATCTCCCCTTTGTTCAAAAGACATCACTTTTTTGCTTATGAACATTTTCCTTTAATTCAAGCCAGATAGGGTCTTGGTCTTGCTCGCATTTTACTTTTGATACTAATAATGATTCAAATCCATTCATCACCACTGCTCCTCCTTCTGTGGAATTAATTAATCAAATTCTTAATCGTGCAAGTCTATGCACCTCCTTTGCTAACTCTTTCTTATCTTTCTGAAAATGGGCGGCACTACCCGTAGACAACCTTATTTGTCTAATATTAAGCTATTTCTAACTAAACACATGCTGAAATCTCTTACATAAGTGAACACTATCACATGAACACCATAAAGATAAATGACACCATCTTTCGAAGCAGATACTACAACAACCAACTCTAAATCATGGGTTGGGTAATGCTGCTCATGAACTTTCAACTCTGCTGGTGCCATTTTGTATGGAGGAAAAGATAGTACAAATATCTGGAATGATGTGTATGTTGAAGTATATTTCTCTCTTAGGATGGACTCTAGGTAGGTCATCAGGATTGACTTCGGGAAACTCTTTTACTACTGAAACTGAAACTGACTTCATATGATGTATCACAACACTAGAGTCATTAACTCAGACCAAATGATAGACACACCCCTTAAACCTAACTTTCTTGCCTTAAGGTACGAAAATGAAATGACCCTTAGACACTGCTAAACTGCTTTTCCACTCTAAGACGGACTCGTTTGGAAAATTGAAACTTAACTACTCGAAATCTACAATCAATTGAGGCATAATATGCATGAAACTAATCCATACCAAGAATGACATCAAACTTTACCATGTCTAACTCAATTAATTCAGCCATGGTACTCTTATGATTGACGATAATGGGACAATCGCGATAGACTCTCTCTGCTAGAATGGACTCACCATTAAGTGTAGAAACACTGAATGGTTTGCTAGGTTGCTCAAGAATAACATCAAAATTCGCAGCAACAGATGGAGTTAGAAAAGATAAACTCACTCCTAGGTCTAGCAAAACATAAACACCAAAGTCAAAGACTTAAATCATACTAGTGACAACATCTGGCAAATTCTCTTGCTCTTGGCGACCGTTGATGGCATATAGGCAGTTTGTTTCTCTGCTGGTACCATTTTCTTGCATATTCCTTGGAAACTCTTTCATGAAGTGATCCTCTTGTCCATACTTGAAGCAACTTGTCTGGCCATGACAGAACTTTTTTGGGGAGGGTTCTACCACACCTAGCACATGTAGGAGCCCAGTTACCTCTTTGTGCCACACTACCCTGAGACTGTGAAAGTCTAGCTCTAAAGTTCTCTGAATTCTGACCAATATACTCACCTTTATTTCTGGGTGCAAGTGCACTAGCAGATGATGGAACATGTCTCTTTTGTTCCTTTTGGAAAGATAGCCAGAGACATAAATCTTCTGCTGCGCGGATTCATTTCCTGTCTTGTCCCTCTTATTCTTGAACTTCTTTCTATCCCTAAGCTTCTCTTTGTGAACTTGCTGAACATGGATCATAAGCCTTTCTAGGGCCATATCCCCTATCTGCATAGCTGCCTTGCCTTCTTTGCTTGACTTAAGAGACATCTCAGCAACAAATAAACTCATTCTTCTCCTCATGTCAGCAACCATCTCTAGAGGGAAAGTTGTGCAAACTTCAGACTGTACTCATGAACACTCACAGTCTTCAGATTAAGGGTGAGAAACTTTCTTATCTTTTCCTCTTTCAACTCACGAGGAATGAAATGTCCCATGAAACCACTATCAAACACATCCCAAATTCACTATTGGCGCATCATCAACCCTATTCTTTTTTTGCTGATTTAATTAATTTCTAGTGATCCCCTTCATTTGGTATGCAACTAGTTCCACCCTCTCCGCTTCAGCAACATGCATTACATCAAATACCCTTTTAAACTCCTCAATATAGTTCTATGGATCCTTAGTGACACTTGAACCTGAAAATCTTGGGGGATTCATCCTCAAAAGCTCACAGATCCTTGAAGTACCAACCACTCCCTATCGATCATCTCTCTTTCCAATTTTATATGTCGCAACTTGACTTAACATCTTGATAGTCTCACAGAATTCAACATGGGTAAAAAATCATTGAGGTTGCACTTCAGGTGCATTTGGAAATTCTTGTTACTCAAAATTCCTCCTAGCTAGACGACCTATGACTTCTCTTCGTGGAGGCATGATTCTCTTAAAATACGCACATGCACGAATTAGAAGAAAAAATTTTAGAGATCAAACTCTAACGCACGAAAGGAATATGAAAGAAGTGAAGATATTCCTAGATGTTGCAGCCTCCGTATTATAGATCAGAAATGGCTTCATAGACTCCCAAGGACTCTTGAACTCTGTGCTCTGATACCAAGTTTGTAATGCCCTGAGCCTACAACCTGGATGTGGCCGGCACTCGAAGACCATTGCTGGTCCTAAGCAATCCTTGTCCTGGCTTACTTACTCAGCGGAAGACATTAAGCACTAAGACAAGGATTAAGATGCTAACTAACTCAACTGTCTGGAACTGAAATCAAAATTTTCTTTAAAAATAAACATTAACCTTAGCCAAAATGGAAACTTAAATATGAAAATAAGTTAATAACAAAAAATATGACGAAAGAACTAACAACTGACTGACTATCTATGAACTAAGAAGGATGTTGGGACATACCCACAACATTTTAATGAACAAAAAAATTATAAAGATATAAAAATGGATCCTCCATAAAGCAAGGAGGCTCACCAACGAACTCTCAACTGCTCACTAGATAAATATTGCGCTGGAATGTCGATCCTAGTTACATGCGTCTTCATCATAATACAATGCAGGTCAACTGGCATCAGTACATTAAGTGTACGAGTATGCGAGTTGGAGTGCTAATACAACATAGGCTTGAAGGAGATTCTGAAAGAAACACTCCTCTTGGCTCTTCTCAACTCATGAACACTTAACTAAACTTATTTCAATATTAATCAATTTAAAAGCAAGTCCATAATAACGAAAAGTTGTTTAAGAACATGCTAAAAACTCTGTGTATGCAAAGATACAAAATAACCTGATGTTAATTCATAATCATAAAAAAAAACATATCATACTTCCTCTCAAAATCTACTTGTGTAATGCATGAATGATGTCCCATAGCTCATTCATACTAAGCAAAACCTCTTGAGGAACAATGCAACTATTTTTGTGAAAGTTTCTATAACCGACAACCATCACTTAATAGTCATAGTGATGATACAACGTTACTCTGCCCACGCTACCCGACCATCCTAACTTTGCCCCTGAACTGCCTAATGGATCTACTAGTCTATTGTGAAAAGGATTCATCTAAAAAGTATGACCCTTTTCTACCCACGATGGATACATGGTTTTCATAGAGACTTTAGTTAATATGCAACTCGCATTCCCACATCGATGCTCAATACTACTCCCAAAAATACTCTTATCTTATATGTTTTAAAAATAACTTTTCCTGTGATTTGAGATTAGTGCTCAAAAACTTAGCTTAAAGGCTATCTTGGAAATTTCAATTTCCCTGCTTTTTTTATTTTATAAAGCTATAACTCTTTTGTAAAAACTAAGACCAAAGGATGTTTGAAAAACTTAGTTTCCGTTCTTGTTAAAATGTGAAAACATTCCTTTTAAACTTCTTTGGGAATACATAGTCCCCATATTTATTTGAAGGAAGAACTTCAACTCTTTACTCTTTACTTAGCTTGAAACTTGAGTCTTAAAACAACTTTTAGGGAATACATAACTCTCTTATGACTTTTTGAGAAATGAACTCAACTTTGTACTTGTTACGTAACTTCAAACTTGAGTCTTAAAACAACTTATAGGGACCTTATATTTTTGAGAAATAAACTCAACTCTTTACTTTTTACTTAAGTTTAAATCTGTGTCTTAAAACAACGTTAAAACGTTGTTAAAGACCTTTCAAAACTTTTAAAAAAATTGTTTTAACTTGCTTCTTAATTTTTGGACTTGACTCTTAAGTTTTTTTAACTTATCTTTACTTTTCATGAATTGGATTATGCATCTAAGGTTTATAATCTCATGTTTATGGACAATTTCATGATGTTTAGATGTATTTTAGATTGTTATAATAAACTAGGAAACATATGTATATCACTTAGAAAGTATCTCGAAAAGATGGGTGAAGAATTGGGTGAACTATTGTTCTTGGCGTTCTGAGAGGCATGGGACGCCAGGACCCAAACTTCAGAGGCCATGTTGGGTCACTCTAGATGACGCGCCACTCCAAGTCCCTAAGAACAAAGATTTTCCTATGGGGCTACAGGAGGTGTGGCGCCCCAAGGCCTTACGGACAGACATTCGCAACTTTTCTCATCCGTTTTTCATCTCTAAACCCTCTTAACTTCGATGGTTGTTTCCCCAAATACTTAGGATCATTAGTAACCTCAATACCCAATAGATTTAACTCTAAAAACAACCTTGAACACAAATCAAATCAACACTAGGCATCCAATAACTAAACCAACAAGAATTCAACAATGTTCTTCAAGAACTTTATTTTTTATCATTAAACCAACCCAAAAATCAATGATTTGAAACAATTTGGGTGTGTGGGTAAACTGACCCAACACTAAAGTATCTCACATACTTTTTAGGGATCACCCCGACGAATTCCACAAGCCAAACTTTGATGATCTTGAACGTTCTTGCTTCCTCTTCTCTTTTCTCTTCGTTTCTCCTCTTCTTTTCTCTTCTCTCAAAACCCTAACTTGTTTTCTGAAAGCGTGAACTAAATAAGGTCAGTTTAGAGCACAATTTATTAACCAAAAAAGACATAAAATAATGGGGTAAGTAAAAGACAAATTTGCCCTTCCTAAATCCGGATTGGACTATCCTTAATCAAACAACTAAACTTCCGAAAGGCATAATTCACTTATACGATATCAAAATCACGCAAACTAGGCATCGTCAGAAAGATATTTCCGAGGTATTTCCAACCATATCAAGAACTACCTGTAACTCATCTTGAGATAGGAGTTATTACTGTTTCAAGTTGACCGAAAACTCACTTTTTTCTAACTTAAGAAAATTTCCATATTTTAATTCTTTCCGAAACTGACTATTCAACTGCTAAGCTTATTTCTAGCTATTTCAATTTGCATGATGTTACATAAAATATGACTTTTCCCATCACTATGAAACTTTCTCTTTATATGAAAACTATCCTAAGACTATTAAAACTTAAACGGTGAGGGAAAAACCTCCCCATTAAGCCAATTGGTGGCATAATATCAAAAAAACACATGGCAAGATAAAAAAGAAATAGACAAATTTTTATTTGAATTTTCCTCCAAATCACTAAAATCATTTTTTTAGAGTGCATGTTTTTGGTTAAATTGCTTGAAGAATATAGTTTTCTTTCTTAATGATATGTGACTCGGATTAGGTGATTGTGTTATATATGTGGATTTGTATTACTATATTGTGGTAAATTGTTTATATTTATTTTGTGGATTTTGTATTGATATTGCACCTATTCTTTCGTTGTTGAGTATATGTCCTCTCTCAATAGCTGATTCGTGACTTCAATTAGGAACTTCTAACTTCGAATTCAAGCGTGATCTATTCTTCCAGGATGTACAATTCCTCTATTGTTCTTGTCCATATATTTAGACTAAGACATTCTTAGACGACGGGTTATTTGTGTAAATTTACGGTGTTGTATCTCATTTATGTCAGACATTAGAGTTACAATAATGTTTAGGAATGATTCCGAATAGCAAAACTTTAGAAAAGTGACTAAATCACCATCTTGGAACAAGTTCACGACGTGGAGATGAACCTAAATAATTGTTTACGAAATCAAATTTTGAGATAGGGGAGTTCGCGTCCTCTCTGCGACGTGGAGCAACATTTGTTCACTGAGGGAACAGGTCCGCCACGTGAACCAAGTACTTGTTCCCTTGTATGACTTTTTCCTCTTCATTTTCCTTTTCATTTTCGCCTAAACTTGACTGTTGTTCTCAAATTCATTTTAGATCCCAATATCCAACATATATAATCAAGAACCTAACTCCAAAAAACTCTAAATTTCAATGGAAATATCTTATTAACTCAAAAATTCAGCCCAATTCAAGAACAACATTCAAATTCAAGAACAAAAGTCAAGAACATCAACTTTCAATCTTTATAGGATGAATTTCATTTAATTAAAAATGTTTGGCGCATGGGTGAAAAAACCCAACAACTATGAGAGACTGACATACCTTTTTAGGGATCACCTATTGTGTTCTTTATCCATAAGACCTAATGTTAAATTCTCAAACTTTGAAAAGTGAACCAAGTCTGGTTTTTACACCAATTAGTCCCTTAAAACTAATTAATTTAATTGGGTAAGGAAAAGACCAATATAACCTTTTAATTCATGTATTGGACATTTCCTTAATCTAACAATCCAACTTCTAAAAGGCATAACTCACTCATCCGAATTTGAAATTTTACAAACTCGGTGGGATTGGAAAGATCGTTCTAAGACCTCTCCAACCATATCTTGAACTACACCTAATACTTCATGAGCTAGGAGTTATAGTTGTTTGAATTTGACTAAAGACTCACTTTACTTGCTTACCAAATTTCTTGACTTTCAATTTACTTCCAAAAACAACTATTTATGATTTCTAAACTTCCTTCTAGTTCTTTTTAGTTGCACGATGTTACAGTCCATGTCCCCAATAAGCATTGCTGCCCAACCTCTTTGCTTGATATATGGCCCAACCCAGCCACAAATAAACTCATCCTACTCCTCATATCCTTAACTATCTCTGGAGCATAACATGATAGTTGGGTGAACTTCAACCATATTCATGAACACTTAGATAATCCTGCTTAAGTGTTAGGAACTCACGTACCTTGTCCTCTTTCCGTTTTTGGGGAATGAAACGCCCTAAGAAAGTTTTCTCAAAACACGCCCAACTTGCTTGAATACCTTTTCTAATTTTGTCATGTGAAGTTCTCTGGATCCTTAGTAGTATTAGAACTAGTGAAGCTTCGCGGATTCATCCTCGAGAACTCCCAAATCCTTGAAGTGGCAGCCCTTTTTTATCGAGCTCCTCTTTGTTGACCAACCTGGCTAGTCACAACTTGCCTTAGCATCCTAATTGACTCTCGGAACTCAGCATTGGTAACTTCCCCTTGAGGTTGCACTTCAGGTGCATTAGGTAACTCTTGTTCCTAAACATTCCTTCTAGTTGGATGACCTCTAACTACTATTCGTGGAGGCATGATTATCTGAAAACACGTGCATGTAGAGTTAGTGGGAAACTTTTAGAGATAAAACTCTAATGCACGAAAAGAATGTGAAAGAAGTAAGATTGTTCCTAAATGTTTCAGCCTCCTAATTATAGATGTGGTGCGCTTCAAACCGATAACTACGACTTCATAGACTCCCTATGACTATTGAACTTTGATATCAAGTTTGTTATGCCCTGAGCCTACATCTTGGGCAGGACTGACACTTGATGACCATTATTGTCCCCAAGCGAATTCTTGGCCAGAATTACTTACTCAAAAGAAGACAATATTCATTTTGTAACAACCCAAAAAATGAATAGGACAAATACTTAAGGTGTCAAGAATGCTTGCAATTAGACCAAGGTTAACATGGATTGATACGCATAGAACCAGACCTCAGAACCCTTACTACGACCAAGTCAACTAACTGGGAGTTAGTTGAGCTTGGAAAGGTTGGAACCAACCACGTGAGGCTCTCGAAAACAAAGATCTAATCGAAAGAGTCTTTACCAGACTTAAAAGAAGAAATTTTAAGTTTTGAGGGTCCACGGGTAAAATGGTCTTTTCCACTATCTTGAGGAATTACTAAATAAATTAATTAATTTAATTAAAATATCAATTTGGGTTGGGGCGACCCGAAGTGACCCATTTTCGCAAATAGGGTGCCACTCGGATTCGAGCCCCACTAGATGTCATCAATTAAAATCTGATTCATTAAGGATAAAATGGTCCTTTCACGTATTAGTTGAAATAAATCCAATTTGTATTAATTTAATTAAATCCTATTTTCACTAAGTCTTGAATTAAAACTCCTAAACCTATGCTAACACTCTCCTAATCACGTTTATCACCTCTCCACGTTAAAAAAAGATAAAAAAAAATCTTTTGTTCTCTCTGCCAATTAACGTGAAGAAACAGAAACTTTGAAAAAAAATTCTTCACACTTGAAGAACTCACTAAAAAGTCTGATAAAGCAAGTTAATCAAAAACGTTAAGGCAAGGGAGATTTCTGTCGAGTTGGTGGTGGAACTTTAGGTGAATTGGGCGTGGTTTTGGAGACAAGTTTGGGCAGCAACTTCAAGCTTGAACAATGTCAAAAGGTATGGGTTTCTTCTCTCTTGGTCCCCTTCCCAAGAGGCCCCTTACGATTCAAACTATTCACTTCAAAATTAAGGTTGTTCCCCTTTGTATGTCCTTGTTCCTAGCTCCTAAACGAATTTGTAGGATGGGTATATTGTGCTGGTAGATTTAGGCATGAATGATGTGTTTATATTAAATGTGAATATTTTTATATGAGGGAAATTACGAAGATGATAATCAAAGTGTGAAAAAAAAGGTGTGTGTGCGTGCACGTTGGCAGTGTGCTTGGCCACTGTTTTGGGTTCGTTTAAGACATGTATTTCTTGAATATTTTATGTGTGAAATGTGTATACAATGTGATGCTCATTGTAATGAAATATGGTTGGTTGAACAACAATCTTTTAGCCAAATAAACTTATGAAAGATACGACTAAAGATAAGTTGAAGAATGACAAAATTTTTCCAGATTTGTGCACTCTCTAATGAGGCTAAAATCTGGGTTTAAAAGGGAAAATAAAATAAGTGAGGTCAATGGGAATTGAACCCAAGACCTCACATGTTAAGAAGGCTGAAAAAGAAAGAAAAAAAAACGTGAAGGGGCTAAGGGGAATCAAACCCCTTAGCTACTGGTTTTGCGAGACAAGGGAAAGGAAAATGGGGCTGGGGGAATTCGAACCTGGCTAACTGGAATTCGCCACAAAGAAAAAGAAATGGGGTTGGGAGGAATTGAACTCGCGAACTAGGGGAAGGAGGAGGAGAAAAATAAATCAAACAAATAAGTTGAAGGCGTGAGATTCGAACCCACGACCTCCAGGCAACGAGTGGAGGAGAGAAAATTAAAGAAAAGGGAATGGGAGGCGTGGGAATCGAACCCACGAAATCAAGGCTGAAAAGAAAAGGCGAAATTAACTAAGAAATAAAGTGAGGCTGTGGGGGTTCGATCCCACAACCTCACTGCCGCTCGCTCAATTTAATTAAAATAAAGTTAGAGAGGCTGTGGGGGTTCGAACCAACCACTTCACAGCCTCAACGAAATTAAAATTTAAATAAGGAGGTTGTGGGCGTTCGAACCCACAACTTCCCCATGCAAGCGAAATTAATACAAAAATACAAGAGGTTGTGGGGGTTTGATCCCACAACCTCTTGGTTTAGGCGAGAATGGGAAACATGAGGCTAATGAAAATTAAAAGGGGTTGTGGGGGTTCGAACCCACAACCCTTCGGCCAACCTAAGAGCAAAATTAAGTAGACAATTAATCCTTCGATGTTAATGTTGAGATTTAATTTAGAGTTCTAATATTATGAATATTAGAAATAAAATCAATGAAAAATATAAATGATATCCAAGTGACTAAAACTTGGATTTCCTTGCCCAATCTTCCGTATTGATACATAAGTCATACGTCAATAAAATATCCAAGAATAATGCCACCTACTCAGATAAAATCAAGATCTTGGCATATATACAAGATACATAAGTCTTGTACTACATAATCTTAGGAAAGAAAGAATCACTTAACGAACTATGAATGAAGCCCCATGGCTTGTATATATAGACACAAGTCTAACATACGTTCAAAAGTAAGTGAATGTAAGATGTATGTAATGAAATGATGAACCCTAGTAGATTTAAGCATGAGTGTAAGATACACTAAGTGGCCAAGTGCATTGGCATATGATGAGATGAACTATGAAATGGTGAAATGACATTCACGTAATAATATGTGAGTAACTATGAAATATAAAGGTGCTAATGATAAAGAATGTGGTGACAACATGACATGAGGCTAATGTATATGATGAGAGCAGTCTGAAATGAGCCTAAATAAATGTCACCAATACGTACTCACCAATGAGAGTGTAAAATAACAAAGAGACCAGTCTCTATGAACACTCTAAAGAAAGTATTGAGCTTACCACACTTAATACTAATGATGAGATGAGATATCATCTAATGAGCTATGATGTCCTCATACTAGAAGCCAAATTGCATGACGTATGTGATGAATGTAATGGAATTTTATAGTGAGCACCGATAGGCTAGCTATGAGCGGTGATTCCTTCTTTCAGGAAGGGCGGAGGTTCACATAACTCTCATGAGATGAGACTGTTCGGCGTGCCGGGTATGGATCTCCTTATATCTCCTAGTCTTCGAACCTATACTGCCAATATAGGGATCTAGCGGGGTTCAATTCCCATGTACGCTAGCATGTTTTGGATCACTTTAGCCGGTGATTCCACCTCTTTTTGGTGTGTGGAAGACGTTGGATTTCATGATGCTCACATGATCTATGTTGGTTAAAGTTAAAGTTTTGAATGAATGAATGAGACCAACCTCAAATGAAGCACATAATGAAATGAATGATACCGGAGGTGTTAGGATAGGATAATCAAGAGGTGGGATAGACTCAGGTAATGACATTAGGTTATTCCCGATCATTGCACAGCAAACCCGATGAAAGTCTTAAAGTACACCCTAGGTATAACTGGTGTTTACAATAGCCTATGAATGAAACGAAATGAATTACGTATGAATGAATGAAACAGACTCTGTGTTTGCTAATGAAGACTCCCTAGTTGAGGTTTCCATATGTTGAGCCCTCATTTTGGAAAGTCTTAATGTCAAGTCCATGATTCCAAGGTCTCATGGCATATGAATGAATGATGTGAAAGAAGTTATTGTGTTGTATGTTATGTGTTATGGTATGTACTATATGAAGATGTTACGTGATGTGTGCAATATGATAT
This sequence comes from Solanum chmielewskii, assembly GCA_027704785.1. Taxonomy (NCBI): domain Eukaryota; kingdom Viridiplantae; phylum Streptophyta; class Magnoliopsida; order Solanales; family Solanaceae; genus Solanum; species Solanum chmielewskii. Next base: position 34,673,021 of record JAKWIX010000320.1, read on the forward strand.
TTATAATGATGCATATTACTCTCATGGCATGACCTTCCTAATACAATTTGGAAAGTTCACTAACTTTCTAATCTCGATTTGGCAAGTCTACTGACTTGACCTCCAAAAATCATGTCGTTAGGAAAGAGCTATTCTTTCTCATGCATGTCCTTGGTTTGTGTTTGCATATACTCATACTTAGTACAAGTGTGTACTAACCCTATACATCTATACTATTTTAGGTGCAGGCACAGGTGGGCGATAGAGCTACAAGATCATTGTTGCATCTATCTGGACGTCAGCATTCATCCGGAGTTCGGTAGGTCTTCATGCTATCGAGGATGCTACTGTTTTATTTTCTAGCTTAGTTTTAGAGTTGAGCTAGTGGAGCATGTTCCACTAGTGTTTCTTTCGTGTTTTTTATTTAGACTATGTATTGGTGCCATTTTGGCAATTATACACTTAATAAGAATTGAACTATTTCTTTCAGTTGCTTATCTCTTAATATTAGATGGTTGATGGTGAACAATTACGTATTAACGAGAATGTTTTATAAGTATGATAAGAAACAAAAATTATCAAATTTACTGCTAAAATTAACCTATGTAAAGTAAGAATGACGTAAGTAGGCTTGTCTGCGACCTCTGAGAGGTCAACGACGCTGGTCTCATCTGGTGTCTAGATTCCAATCATGACACATTTCTATAAGGATCAGTGAACTCAATCAAGCTGATTAAGTATAATAACTGATAATATTTTAAAGATTAACATTCAACTTTGCCAAAAGTAGCAATGCAAGTCTTAACAGTAAGAAAAAATAATGAAAAGACTCAAAGGGCTAACTTATGACTGTCTATACAACCTCTAGAACAACTGAGATTGATGTTGAGATAAACCCCACATCATCCTAATGAACTAACTAGAAAGCAATGAAAATAGGTCCTCCAGAATGCAAGGAGACTCACCAACTGACTCTAAACTGCTTACTGGATCAACGGTGCGCTGAAATGCTAATCCTAGTTACTCTTGTCTGCATCATAAGACGATGTAGGCCAACTGGCTTCAGTACATTGAATGTACGAGTACATGAGTTGGAATTCTAAACAACATAGGCTTGAAAGGAATTTGAAAGAAAATGAAGAACTTACGTCGCTTAACTCAACTTAACACAATTAAACTAATTTCAATATGAAGCAATTTAAAACAAGTGCAATACAAAGAAAAGTTGTTTAAACATGGTCTCAACTCTGTGTGTATACAAAGATCCAAATAAATCTAAGAAGTATGTTAAAATACAAATAAACTGATGTATGTAAAAACACAATAACTTTTGTAGAATTTTCTCTAACCGACCACCATCACATAAGAGTTATAGTGATGATACAACGATCTACCTCACACTGCTAGCGCATCCTATAATTGGCCAAAATTAAAGGACCTGAACTGCCTAATGGATACACTAGTCTACTGTGAAGATGATTCATGTATAAAGCATGACCCTTTTCTGTACATGGTGTCTACGTGGTTTTATGGAGATGTGAGTTATCTGAACTAATGTTCGTCCCCAATTTGGTGTTCAATACTACTCCAAAAAATATACCGGCTCTTATGTTTTAAAAACACACTTCTTTTGTGATTTGAGATCAGTGCTCAAAACTTAGCTCAAAGGCTATCTTAAAAATCCCAGTTTCTCTTCTTGCTTTATTTAGAAAGTTATTTCTCTTTTCTGAAAACTAGCCCAAGGCTCTTTGGAGATCTCCCATTCTTATTTAAATGTGAACATTTTAAATCTCTTTCGGAATATATAGTCCCCATAAACTTCTTTGAAAAAATATACTCAACTATTTACTCTTTGTTTAGCTTGAAACTTAAGTCGTTAAACAAGATTAAAACATTTGTTAAAGACTCTTGGAAACTCTATAAACTTTGTTTTGACTTGCTCTTAACTTTGATCTTAACTTTCCTTGAATTAGATTATGGATTCAAGGTTCATGATCTAATGTCTATGGATGATTTTATTATGTTTAGATGTACCTTAGAGTGTTGAAATTAACTAGAAAAGATGGGTATATCACTAAGGAACTAATATGAAAAGATAGGGAGCGAATAAGGAGAACTAGCATCTCTGGTGCTCTGAAAGAAGAGGGGCGCCAACCCTCAAACTTTAGAGAGCTATTTGTGGAGCTTTGGCTGGCGTGACGCGCCAGAGGCCAATGTTCATAGGAACTTTTGTGGTGCTTTTGTAGGCGCGGCGCCCCAAGCCTTTCCCAGAAAACTTTGGACTTTCTCTTTCGTTTTTCATCTCTAAACCCTATAAACTTCCATGGTTCTTACCCCCAAACACTTATGATCATTATTACCCTCAACATATTATAGATTTAACTCCATAAATAGGGTTGTGGGAACCATAGACGAATAATGAGGTAAAACCTAACTAAAATAACAATTCTAGAATAGTCTCTTGCATATATTGATAATTCTTTCGCATAGAAGTCTTTTTAACGGATGGCCAACGTTACAACTCGCCTTAGTGCTACTTGCTGGACCAAGGAGGTAGATAATAGGAAAAGAATTATCAACATAGATTTAGTGTATACTATCTAATAGACTAGTATTGATTGGTACGAGGTAATAACTTAGTCAAATATCGAATACGATGCTTAATATGAGGTAAAGATAAGGGTTAGGATAGCAACACACGTAGCCGGGCCAAGGTGCGGATTGAAATTTTCTAGATGCCGGACCAAGGATTTAGATACATAACTTATCACTTTGCATGCAAGATACTAGGAAAGAATTGTTATAGTTAGACTTATCAAGTTATGAACCTGTGGGGAACACGTAAACCTTAGTTACTTTGATTAATTGATTAAACTCCAACATTCAAAGTTGTTAGTTGTATCCTTTTATTTCGCTAGTTATTTTCATTTATTTAGGAATAGAAACCCCCATTTTTATCATTTTTGCTTTCCAAGGAAGTAATTGACTGAACAATAGTAATAATAGATTGAAGTTAAGTCTGAACTATTTTCCTCGTGGGAACGATCCCAACCTCCCTAGTTGGGTTATTTACTTGACACGACCGCTTTACTTCTTATTTGAGAAGTAAGTTTGAGCGTATAAATAACTCACTCAGACGAACTTGAAATCGCAAAAACTTGGCGGAGTTGGAAAGATCATTCCAAGGTCTTTACTTTTCTATTTGGAAGTACCTCTAACTCATTCTGAGCTAGAAGTTAGGACCGTTTGAAAATGACCTAAAACTAACTTTAATTGACTTAGAAATTTCAAGATTTCCTTATACTTTTCAAAGGTATCTATTTCTAGATTTTAAACTTCCTTCTAGTTCTTTCTAGTTGCAAGATATTACACAAAGATACTCAACTTATGGAGTTCATGCGGAATTATATGCATTAACGAATAGACTCAACGGATTATATGCGGAATAATAATTTGGAACTCGTGTAATAGACTCTTCTCATTCTCATACTTACATCCTCAAAACGTACCTCAAATCAATAGCTAATCTAAAAGGATTCACAAGTGAACTTAAAGACTTTTTTAAACTTTATTCTTAACTCTCTCTAGAATGTGAATTATGAATTCAAGAGTTATGGTTCATGATTTGAAGGGTCTCGTGATGACAAAGTAGCCTTATGAATGCATTCTCCCCACTCTCATACTCACTTGCTCGAGTCTTGAAACAAGTTATTAGAATTTGTAGAAGACTCCTAAAAAAGCCTGAAAGGAACTTAATCAAAATGTTCGAAAGAACTATCTAGACTTGACTCTCAACTCTACCTTGAATTTGATTTATGAATTCAAGGATGTGATTGGTTATAGGTAGATCTTGTGCTCTTTAAAAGTGTTTTTTTGATAGTTCAACATGAGAAACGATCAAGAAATCACTGTTTGGAAGCAAGTCCACGACGTAGAGAAGAAATTTAATATTTGGTCGCGAAATAAATTTTTAGGCAGAAGGGTCCGTGACCCCTCTGCAATGCGGAGTAAGTTTTTCCAATCCTAAGGTCGCAAACCTGGTAACCTGATTTGGTCAACTTGTTCCTTCTTCATTTTGTAACCCTAATTGTCTAAGTTCGATTCTTTTTCTCAAATCCTCTTGAGATTTGAATACCCAACACATGTACACTAGAATTTAACTCCAAACAGCTCATAAATCGGCACAATAATCCCAAGAACTCCTCAATCTCATCCTAATTTAAGAATAAAAGCATATTTCAAGAACACATATCAAGAATACCAAACTTTCAACTTTCTAGAACGAATTTAACTATGAAATTAATATGATTGACTTGTGGGTGAACAAACTACAAACTATGGAAGCTTATATACCACTTAGAGATTAAACCCATGGCGAAAAATCAGCTAGAAAACTCAAGAACTTCGACGAACATCGTGATCATTTACTCCTTTCTTCTCTTTTCTCTTTTTGAACTCTCAACTAAAAACCTAAGCATATATTAAGATTATATAGTTGAACCTAATCAGATTAGACCCCTAAAACCTTACTAAAAATGAATTAAATCTTGTTTGGTATGGAAATAAACAAAATATCCCTCACTATTTTCGGGTAACTTTCTTCAACTAGATAACCTGACTTCAAAAGACAATATCTCACTCATCCGACATCGAAACTAACTCAGTGGCATGGAAAGATGATTCAAAGGCCTTTCATTAGCTACTTGTAGTTTGAAGTTGACCAAAACTTACAAGAGCTTAGGAATGACTTCAACGAATTCTCTCTAGCTATATATATATATATATATATATAGATATATATATATATATATATATATATATATATATATATAGATGTATAATTAATATAATAAAGAGAAATATACTTAAAATATAAAAATATTATATTTATAATTTATCATTAGAAGACGGAAGAAAAGAAAAAAAAGGTTTTTTAATTAAGAGTAAAAATTAAAGAAGTGTGAGTTACGAATAATTACTCATTATGAATCGAAATATGAGGACTGTTTGGTGCAAAATTTTCTTCTTTAAATAAAATAGTTATTTGTCATAAAAAAAATTTACTTTTACAACAAAATAATTTATGAAATTCTAAAATAAAGCAAAAAGAAAGGAGAATAAAAGATTATTGGTAATGGAGGCCATAGAGAGGTCTCACATCTCATTCTCCATATTTCTCCTTTATATATATACTAGTATACGTACTCGCGCCTTGCACAGATATTTTAAAATATAATAATTTTTAATTTTAAAAATAATTAATATGAATTATTATTTAGTAACAAAAGTGCATGCATAATCATATATAATGTTTAATTTTATATATTCATCTAATGCTAACAAAATAATTATCCTATTTTACGTGCAATGAGTGTATGTTCTTCAAAGATTCCAAACGTTATTCTAACAACTTCTCCTTCTAGTATAATGAAGAGTACTAATAGCATATGTAGCATGTTTTCTGTTGATGTTTGGGCTAAGTAATTAAATTATAAATTCATAGATCAATATAAATTGTAATATTAAAAATATTGTCTCTACTTTTAGCTAAAATCTAAATATAATTTACAAAGAATGTCTCAACCTCTTTAGCACGCTCATCTCTCGTTAATCCCTGCAAAATAAGACGACTTTCAATTAATCTAATACAATTTCAGAAAATAGGAATGTATAAAATATTGAATTAGTGTGACCAATTAAATAAAAGATACTATAATAAAAATTAGTATATACCACATAAAAATAAATGATCAAACTAATGTTATACCACATAAGAATAAATTATTTTCGATACAAAAAAAATCAAAAGATGAAAACAATTGATCATCTTCCACTCCGATTTACTATAAGTTTCTTCTTTTATTTTATGGATTTTTAGGTATGTTTAGTCTTTATAAAATTTTATTCTTTAGTAAATACATATAACTTAACAATGACAAATAATTTTAGAATTCAGTATTAAAAACTTTTAAATTAATTTTATATAAATAATTAATATATTATATTTAATATTAATTATATTAAGTTAATACGTCATAAGCACCACCAACATGATATTATGAGTATAACGTAAAATATATATAAGAAAAATTATTTTAAATCAATTCTAATTTAAAATTTTGAAAACAATAATATCATTTATTATTGTAGATTTAAATACATGTGGAAAGAATTTATACATGAAAATTTTAGAAATGATAAGAATAAAGATGATTAAAAAAAAATTACTCAACACTCATCATCCTCATTCTCAAGTACTCGAGTCTTAAAAAATAAGTTTTAAAAGTTTGTAAAAGACTTCTCGAAATAACTCAAACGACTCTCTCAAACTCGGCTCTTAGTCTTTTCTTGAACTTAAATTATGAATTCAAGAGTTACTATTCATGATATGAAGGACCTCGTAATGATTAAATATAACTTAGATCGCTAGGATTAAGAAAGGAATGAAAGCTCAACTTAAAGGAACAAGTATTGATCGAAGGACAAAAAAGAAAAGTGGGCTGAAGCTCAATGCATCCCTGGCGCACCATGCTAGCCTCCACTTACTGGGGCTGGTTTGTGGCGCAATGCAGGCGTGCTGCCCCAACCCTCTTGGCCAATGTGGTGCACGCCTAGCTCCTCCCTAGAATATTCTGACGATTTAGTAAAAACATTTAAAGATGATGAGGAAAGGATAAGACCAAAGTATCCTTATTAGTTTGGGTAAATATCCTTAATTGGACAGATTGACTTCAAACGGGCATATGTTCGACATTCGAACTTGAAAATTAGCAAACTCGATAATTTTAAAAAAAGATAATTCAAGTACCCTTCATTTGATATCTTATGAACTAAGCTACCAAAATGAGACTACTAAGCTATCTGTTCTTTGAAAACAATTTTTGATTAAAAAAAATGCATATATAGTTGAATATGAGAATGCAGAATGATGAACCATCAAAATAATTTACTGACTAGTACTTAGTTAATCACTAGAAGTTACATAAATAACTTTTAGGGGCAATTATTATCGCTAATTACTCAATATTCTACAGGCAATTGAGCAATAGTGGGTAAACACCACCTTTTTTGTGGCAAAAATTCTAGGGTTTGGATCTCTCTCTTTCTATTTTTTTAGGGGTCTAAAGTAATCCCAAGACGTAACTCACATTGCTCCGGTCTATTTGATGGTCGGTTACTTCGATTGTTTGTTTCAGTCAGTTTCGATTTTTATGCTCTGTTTTGTCCCATTGTTTGGATGGATGTTTATAATTCTTCTCCCCACTGTTACGTTTTGGTGGTTACAATTCTCCTAGCTATTTTTCCTTGATTTATGCTATTTTCGAGTGCTATGTTTTTTTTTTTGTAGAAAATGGTACATTCTGTGTTATAAGTCTACTTGTTTGCTGATTGATGGTGTTTTGCTTATGTTTCAGATTCTTTCATCCGATGTTCTAGTTTCATTCGTCTTGGTGTAATTTTCCCTTCTAACACACATATTTCTTTCTTAGATATTGACTATTGTTGTGCTTTTGATAAGTTGGTTTCATTGAATGGTCTATGTATAATTGATAACTTCATTGCATCACTGCCTTGTATGTATGTCTTATGCACGCTATCTAGATTCATGTAGGTGTTTTGTTCATTTTTATATGTCTACAACAGTTCTAACTTACATTTTGGTTTAAATATTTTTGACATGTTGTTCTAACTTCCCTGTTATTTATACTGTATCTGTATAAAACAAGTCAATCCATTTGTTTGAGATAAATCCTATTGCCATTGTCAAAATTTGACATTATTTTTTCCAAAATTTGTTATTAGTTGCCTACTTCTTACCAAGTTGAAATGTATAGTCCTAGCTTCAAATATGTTTGGTTGTGACTTGTGATCAATAGATTTTAACTGATATTGGTTCAATATGTGATTTATTGTTTGCCTATTTCCATGAATCAATCGATTCACAATGTTTGATTTCATTTAGAAATTCTAGTGGCCAAATTCATGCCTACACTTCCCCTGTTTCTAGTTATAATACTCTGTGTTAACACAACATGGCTTAAGTTTCAATGTTTCAAATATTGCAACAACTTTGATAGCTTCATAGTGGAAGGACTAGTTTTAATTAGGCTTGGCGAAATAGTAGAGTTTCTGTTCAAGCTTTGATAACTCATGTACAGTGTGGTGATAACATAGCGTCTTTTGGAACTGTTGATTTTGCAAAAGGACAGCTTGAGGGTGGTGGTAGACTAATCACTTCTAGACAACGTAGATGGATTTATGGACTTTTGTGCTATAATTTGCACTAGTAGACTTTTGAGCTATAGTTTGCATTTGAGAGTGTTTAAGGCCTTTCCTGAGTTGTATTGGCACATCTAAGATGTGGTTAACTGATTTTGGTAATATTTGTTTATTAGTTCATACAGACTAATAATTAAGCAGGACCTACTTTAAAGGGATTCTTTCTTCTCTGATCGCCAAAAATCAATCATAAATAGATGAATATTTGTACTTCGAATAAGAATATGATCCAGAACTCTCTCCTGCAAAAGCACCTAGCATCTAAGTTAGAAAACCATGCTATGAGAATAACCAGAGATAAGGAGAAGCGTGCAGGTTAATGATAAGCATCTTTAATGACGTGACAGTCTCAACAAAGAATATGAAAAAAATTACTTTTTCTGCTGAGTGTTTCTGATCAAATTAGCAAGGACTTCAACTTTGGTACCCACAATTTCAGATGATTATACTGATGATTACATTGCCCCCCGTCAAAAGGTACGTTTCACTCAATATGAAACATGAAAATATTGTTAGATATTCAATAAGTTGTTTGGTAATTTGATCTCTTAAGCAACCACTTAACAGGACGTTGATGGAATGAAGAGAAGTTTCTATTACTACTTGACTTGAGAAAGTGATCATGACAGATCTTTCATCAAAAATACTTCTTACTTCTTGGATTGCAAATTTGTTAAACATATCAGGTTCCAAGAGCTTAAGCACAAGTGAGTTCATTTACAGTATCTCTATATTATGATGTTTAATTTTTGCTGATTTATTGGAATCGTACTTTCTAAATTTGCTCTTTAGAAGTCATTTGCTCTCATCGAACTCAAAATCAGATCATTTGTTACCATATGTAGTCAGATGTGCAGTTGCGTATTCGAATACTCTCTTTACTTTAATTTCATCTGCATATGCTTTTCTTATCAAACTATCGTTAGAAACCGGATCACCCCATCATATTTCTTATGATCTTGCTTCTTTACTTTAATGTCATCTTCATATGCTTTTCTTATCAGACCATCGGTAGAAACTGGATCACCTCATCATATTCTGATGATCTTGCTTCACTAATTAGTACTTTTGTGCGAAAATGAGAAACCAAAATGTTCAACTTTGTTAAATCAAGTTGAACATGATAATGCAGAATGGTGTCAATCTTACCATTATTTTTTCCTTAGCATATCACTGGAAATTACATCTTGTGCTTCCATAACAAGAACATTTATAATGTGAGAAGAGAAACAATTCATATTGCCAAAGACCATCAATAATAGTCATATCACAACTTATTATATATTTTTAAAAACTTCGGTTCCTTTTGTTATGTGCATAATATAATTAAATCAAATATTAGACAAGTGCTGACACACTATTCCCTCCTATTTAGGGCCCGTTTGGCCATGAATTTTACAAGTCAAACTTGGGAAAAAACTTGGCAAATTTTGTTTGTCCATACACTTTTCTATTATTTGGCAAATTTTTTTGGCAAATTTTCCAAATTCCCAAATACTAGAAAAAACTAGTATTTGGGACAAATTTCATTATTTGGAAAGTTTTAAAAATTCAATTTTTACCCTTAACTTTTTATTTTACAAAAATAATAATATTTATTAATACCAACTAATTCAATTATCTCCCATCTGCCAACTACCTCAATTAAATTATCTCCCATCTGCCAACTACCTCAATTAAATTATCTCCCATCTGAATATACATACATGGTCTATATTTATCCAAAAAATTATGCATGGTCTATATTATCCAAAAAAATAGTTGAACAATCAAAAGCTTTGTTGCAGTACTCTCTGGAGAAACAAATTGAAGGTAATTTGTAAAAAACTACATATTTTTTCTTATAGTGAATTTTGTTTAGATTGAACTTGCTTGAATTGATTTGTATGAATATCTTCTCTTGTCTAGGTTTAAGAGTTACGAATGATAAAAATCTTTTCTCCTTGTGTTTTATTTTTTCATTCGACTGGCGCAACTAATTTTTCGGGCTTGTTTGTTAAGTTTTGTAATGTCCATTATTCCTGAAGCTGGTTTTGAGATTTCCGACGAGAACTCTATGACTTCACCTTTTCCGGTTAACAGGGTAATATACTTTCAATCGTGTTCGTAGGTCTTTCATTTTTAGTAAAGACATGCTTTCAAATTTTGTGCACTCTAAAAAAATTAAGTTATGCATATGATGTGTTGTCATGTTGATGTTGTATTGTAGAAACGTAAAAAAATGAATAAATCACATGGTTCAGCGGCTGATAAATGGACTGATGAAGAAACATCTATCCTTATAAGTGTCTTGTATGATGACGCGAGGAAGTCCGGATTTAAAGGTTATGCCATCAGTGGTCCACGATTAATAGAAGTTAGGAATGAGTTTTTTGAGAAAATTGGAAATCGAGATAAGTTTGATGATGAGAGGATTAAGTCAAAGATTCAACGATTAAGGAAAGACACAAAAACCTTCAAGAATCTCCTTAGTTCTTGCTCTGGATATGGATGGAATCCTACAACTAACACAATTATATGTCCATCTGATATTTGGTCGGAGCAAGTAGCGGTAAGTTTGGGAGATAACAAAAGTACTTATATTCTACCTTTACACATATCGAGCTAACATTATGTTCATTTTTTTTTCTCAGCAAAAGAAAAAGAAGAAAATATATATTTCCAAGTACAGATACCATGGTCTTAAAGATTATGACACACTAGATGAAATTTTTGGAAACTCATTTGCTACCGGGGACCATATCATATATAGTACAAATCCTAATCTTCCACCAAAGTCAAATGAAGTTATTGTCGAGGAGTATGAACCTTCTGATGGTGATGATGAGCATGTTGCTACTGAAAACACATGTCTTCCTATGTCTCGAAATACTGGTAGTGGTTCTGGTAGTGTAAAGAGAACTTTAGAACCTTCTGAGGGTGGAACATCTACGCGTCATAAAAAAGGTCGTGCTACAATTTTTAACCAATCCCATGATAACTTTAGAGAACACTTGGAGTGGAAAAGAAACAAAGCAGAAGCAAAAGAAAGAAGAAAGCAGGAAGAGGAACAAGAACGAGCAGCAAAAGAAAATGAAATTGATGTCTACTCTGAGGCAGCTGTCACCGCTCACTTACAATTTATTTTGGAAAAACATGATTTAGTTAACAAAAGTTTTTCACCAGCGGTGACTTACTTGCTTAACCCCAGCTTTCGCAAGATATTTGTTCACATGACTGAAAAAAATCAAGTTGAATGGTTTAAAGACTTGCAAAAAGATTAAGCCTTGCGTTATTTTCATGGTGTTATATTATAGTCTAATGCGTAAATTAAAACATCGAAGTTAATTATTTTTGTTGCACTTCGTTGTGATGTAGACATGAATATTTGTGTAATGACTTCTTATGTGTTATTAACTTTCTCTTTAATGAATGAGTTTTCAAAAAAATTTATGAGATGTACATATGTTATCTTCTATGTATGTTTAGTTTCATTTATTAAAATCTTCTTAATTCTAGAACATCTTTTTTTCAGTGTATCTTTGTCTTTTATACATCTTCTCACATATGTTTTTGTGGTTTTCTCAGGTTTAAGTGTTGATCAGTAGATCAACCTTTTGAAGAGTTACGACATATTAAGGGATACTCATGATTCATATTTGATTTTCAAGTGTTAGTGACCCATCCTTTCAAGTGTAATATTAAGTTGAATTATGAGCATTTCCAGTAGTGATACCACTAGTTCAGACAGTGACAGTGACGATTACATTATGTTTTGTGCTATAGTTGATCATACTGAACAGGTCGTACGAGAAAGTAGGCTATTATCTCGCCAACTACATCATACATCTAGACCTGGTATGGCATGGGTTGTTGATCTACTTCGGGGACATCGTATGCGTATGTATGAATCTATGCGTTTTTATCCTGAAACATTTGAGCATCTTATCGAAGTAATAAGACAAAATAATTTGTTATCATCTGATGGTAGAACCACACATGTTCCATTAATGGAGTCTGTAGCTATTTTCCTAACTGTTGTTGCACGTAATGATAGTCAACGATCAGCAAGTGAATGTTTTCAACATTCACTCGAGACAATTAACCGCCACGTTAGAAGAGTTGCTGAAGCACTTTGTCAGTTGGCGCCAACATATGTATATCCAAAAAATATGATCGGTGTACATGCAAAAATTCACCACAACAATCGCTTTTGGCCTTGGTTCAAGGTAAACTGACCTTTCGAACATTCTTTTCAACTAAAAATATAAAATTAGGAGTGTATTATTTAATGGTGTTGTTGCTACAGTTGATAATATTTATGTTTTCCTTTTGATAGGATTGTATTGGTGCAATTGATGGAACATATATTCAAGGGGAAGTCCCAAGAAATAAGCAACAAGCATATCGTAATCGTAAAGGAAATACTTCACAAAATGTTTTATGTGCATGCGATTTTGACATGAGGTTCACCTTTATCGCAACAGGCTAGGAGGGTACTGCCCATGATAGTAAAGTGCTTGAGAATGCAATTCTTGACTCATCGGCCAACTTTCCATTTCCATCACATGGTATATAAATTAGTAGTTCTATTTTTACTCAATATAAGAAAATTTACTCAATATTTTATTTTGGTAGATAAATATTACGTTGTTGATGCTGGTCTACAGAACACAAGAGGATTTTTAGCTCCATTCAAAGGAATGCGCTATCATTTGCAGGACTACCGAGGAAGTGAAAGAGAGCCTAAGAATGAAAAAGAGCTATTTAACTATAGACATGCTTCTCTGCGCAATGTAATTGAAAGAACTTTTGGTGCGTGGAAAAGTAGATTCAGAATACTAAGACAAGGCATGAACAACTATGAATGTGACATGCAAGTGAAAATAGTAATTGCTTGCGTTGTATTGCATAATTTTTTACGTGAAAACCAAAGTAGTGATGAAATATTCAATGAATATGAAAATGATGATATGGTTGTTGATGAAAGTGACGAACTATTGGCTCAGGGAAACAACATCGCTTCATCTTTTCGATCATCTGATTTGGAAATGCAAGCTCATCGAGAAGAGATTGTTCATAAAATGTGGGAAGATTATATTAAAGAATAGGTTGAACTCTTTCAGAGAGAAAGCATAGGTTCTTCAGTGATTGCAATATTTATTTTCTTTTGTTTTCTTCTCTTTTTTTTCCCGAATTTATATTAGTTGTATTTTCATTATCATGATTAGTACCAAGACCTTTTCACTATGCGAATATTTACTGTAATGATTCTTGTTAATTTGTTGCGGAAGTCATAAATATTGTTACATGAGATTTCTATTGTGCTATATAATACAAATTTATGGTTAGTTTGATAGTTTTAAAAACTGATGGGTATAAATCATATTTCTTAAAAAAATGAAATATGTTTCTCAAATTCTATGGCCAAACACATGGTAAAATTTCACCCAAATTTTCATCCAAATAATATTTGCCAAAAATATTTCAATATCTATGGCCAAACGCTAGCTTAGATTCTGTAGCAATTGTCTGAATATAAAATTTGTAGGTCATGATATAATTAATGTAGCAGTATAATTAAAACATAACTATAATTAATGTCTTTATGGAATATATTGTTGCCTGTTTTACCTTACAACATTGATTTAGCTTACATTCACTTTTTGAAGCACCTTTATCTTATACTTATATTTAACAAACTTGAAATTCTAGCTTGGTCCATCAAATTGGCTTGAAACATTGTTATCTTGCTTTCGTCATGACTTTATTTTGACGTTGTATATATAGTATATACGTTGCTCAATATTTGTAATCACAATTTCTTCTAATATCAATTGGTATCAGTTTTATAAATTCCTACTATCCATTCTCTAAGACGCAAAAACACTTGCTTCCAGATATGTATATTACTTCTTTAATTTGTTGTCTTATTCATAAGTGAACAAGGAAGGACTATCACAGCATCTATTAATTGTACTAAAGGTAACGTAAATTGTAGTATAAATTTGGTATTCCTTTATTTTCTTTCTCAACCACGTGTGTATCACTATCCTCCCATTTTCCTTTGGACACGTATTACATCTTTTCCTTTTGTACAAGATAAATATCTGATTTTCATCCCCAAAACACAAAATTCATCTATATGCGTCTATACTTTTCTTGATTGCTTAGAAATTAGCTGTAGTTTCCATTTTGAAATTAGAATATATTTACTTTCATTTGGATGCTTGATTAGTCATAATCTTGTGAGCTTGATGATCTCTTGATTGTCAGCTGAAGTATTTATTTTGGGAGGGGAGTGATTGCATCTTTAACAATAGAGATACAGGTAAGGTAGCATATGTCCTTATAATGGACATAGGCTACATGAATTTGTACAATAATTATATTAGCCAGCCTGTCTTGAATATTGAAGATAAGACGGTAAAAGAAATTTTGGAATTTTCTGGAAGATGTCAAGGAGTTGACTCCTCTTATAGAAACTTCCTAAAATAAAATTCAATGTACTGATTTTTTTTTCTTTGTGGTGACAACTTATAATTATTGTCATTTTGTGATGGTGTACTATGCTGAAAATAATCAAGTTTTGTTATATGTAAGATTAGGAGGAGTAAACAAGTCTGTGAAAGATGCTATATTTTTCTTCATTTTTGTTGTTATTTTCCAGAATTTGGGATTATAGGAAGTAAAAATTTACAGTTGATTTCATTTCCTAATCAACTGAAATAAGTATTTATATGCAATTTAGTCTAAACAAATGGGATAATGAGGTGTGTTATAGTGTGCTATGTTGATTTTTAGTTTATAGGTTGGGGATTAAGGGAGATGATGTGCGAAGAGTAGGGTCTTGGAACATAGGGATATTGATGAGGAAGGTTATAGACCTCTTGAAGATTCTCAAAAAGTCGAGGGTAACTTGTTTGTGATTTAATACTTTCAAATCTCACCTCCAACCCCTCACAGTCTTATGAGCTTTTATAATATTACTGACTAGGTGTGTCGCTTTTTCTTATTGCTGTATGTTCCCCTTTATCCATGCCTAATTTCTATACAATTGACGACTACTTTGTTTTCTTGGAGTTTTCTGGAGTAGAATTAATTACCTTATTTGAATCAATTCTTATTTCAGTTCTTTTTTCTTATGAACTTATTTGGTCTATGGCCCAGCCCAACTTGGTGTTGCCTCCGGCCCACTGTGTTTCCAGTAGTTTTTTTCATACTTCAAGGATCTGGTGGGCAGAGAAGTGACTGTGGAATTGAAGAATGATTTGGCTATTTGGGGAACACTACATTCAATTGATCAATATCTCAACATTAAGCTTGAAAACACGAGGATTGTTGATCAGGACAAGTACCCGCACATGGTAATTCCTCTTTATTCTTTCTCTTGTATCTTTGTCCTCCTTATTTTCTGTGGTTGATTTAATCTGAGAAAATATCATTTATTGCCATAATTTAGTTTGGAGATGCATTACATCTTGCTTCTCTTTCACCTTCTCTATTTGTGCTTGTAGATCTGTTGAAAGTCTCTTTTCGGCCATCTCCTTCTCAATTCAACAACTCTTGAATTAGGTCTTTATGCTTTTGATATGCAATAAAACAAGTGGATGTTTTCTCTTCTATAGTCAGGAGTTTTGAAACTGATAGTTTTGTTAGAAACTACTAATTTTGATTGGATATGTGAATCAAGGAGGTCAATTTGATGTGTACAATTCTGGTAACTACTGTTCACTGTCATATGGGATCCGTAGTCTATAAGGGGATGATGTTTTTCTATCAATACGGCTATGATTAGCTGCCTGCTTTCTCCTAGAAATGTTTAAGCTTAGTGTCCGCTCATAGTTTCAAATTGTCATGCTTCATCTCCAATTACCTTTCTTTGCTTACCATATGTTTAGTTGATGGCTTTATGAAGAACTACTTTTATCTAAGAAGAATGAGTTTATGTTGGCTACTCTATAGCACTATGGAAATCGTTACTATTTGACTTTTTTTATGCTAAAGGAAATGGACTTTGTTGTTCGTAATAGTGCCTACTTATTTGGAGAATCGTTACATATAGTGCAAGTCAGCTACACTCTTTAGATGGTGAAAAATATACTGTTGCGGTATGTTATCATTTCATATTTGACTATTATTTTACTATTCCACAAACTTTGAGCTATTTCATATATTATAGACGTCCTTCTGGTGTAATCTGTATATTTCATGCATCTAATGAGACAAGCACATCTTCACGTATTACACTTAAGAACTGTAGTAGGCAATGCCTTCTAGATATGATAGTAGTATTTCGTATCAATGTTCAATTAGACAGATATAGAGAATAGACATCCTTAGACCCATTTCGAGGAAGTGAAATCCATAAAACAGAACACTTTAAAATCAAAACTATAACATGTACAAGACATGACAAATATAATTTACACCTAAATATAAGAAATAAAATGTCTTCTACCAATATCATGCTTGGATGGTGAGGTTGCTATAATACACCTATAGTAGCCATGGAACTACTAACTAGAAACAACAACAGGAAATTACAGAGCCACTAGAGTTGGAAAGAGAGAATAATTTGAACAATTATTTTTGGTGTTGTTTTATTTTGGATATGCAAAATGCAATACGCAACAGTTCTGTCATATTTTTTTGGTGTTTCTTTGTTTTTATATATGAAATATCTATATCTTAATAAAAGCATTCTATAGTGAAAATTGAAGTACTTCTTAAGACATACGTCAGTAATAATGCATCTGTAACTTGAGATTGTAAGTTCGGTCGTCTACATGCTCCTAAGTTTGTAAGCAGATGCAAAAATTTTCTGCATCTTGAAAATATATTTGGCCCGTGCTTGCGCATCTAGTATATATATATATATATATATATACATATATATATATGAAAACAGGTTAGCACAATTCTTGAAATATAAATTATCAAAACATCGACATTATATTATGTATATATATATGGGCCGGCAAAATTGAACTATATACAATCTCTTTTCAAACTAATGAATGCTCCAACCAATCATCAGGAATATCGACAACGATATCCTCAAACATTCTATACATATCTTCCGCACTTCTAATATACTGATACTAATATTACTTTGGAGTTAAGAAAAAAAAGAAGAAGAATGACTAAAGAGAAGGAAAAACAAGTAAATAAGCAATTCTTTTCATTACTTGGGAAAGAGAGAAGCAGTACAATATATAGAAATCAGATGGGGACCAGTGGGGACCAATCCTGGACACATGTCCTTCTTCTACTCACTACTCTGATCTCTGTAACTTACTCATAATGGAAATTAATTCCCCCTGATAATAACAAGCATTATGGGGAATGTGTAAATACTAAAACTATATATAAAGATAACTGAGGAATAGAAACAGAGTTATCTTAACTAATGCACTCTAATGGAATTAACTGTCTGTTCCTACTCTATTTAAATTTCCCTTTGTATCAGATCTCCCCTGTTGAAAATTTCCTTGACCTCAAGGAAGGAATAAGGGAAATCTGATTTTGAGAGCATGATAATCTTCCCAGGTTGCTTGCTCAACTGGTAGTTGATCCCACTGAATTAGCACCTGTGAAGCAAGCAGCCTTATTACCCTTCTGTATCATACGTCTGTCTAGGATCTTTTGTGGTTATGGGCAGTATGGACTTGCAATGTCAATGACTGGAGGATGATTGATCGTTTCAGGTAGCTTGTTACATATCTTGAGTTGCGACACATGGAAGGTAGGATGTAACTTCAATTGAGCAGGTAGTGAGAGCTTGTAAGCTACCCTTCCTATCTTTTGCAGAATTTGATAGGGGCCATAGTACTTAGCTGATAACTTAGAGAAAGGAGATCCTGAGAGAGTGACTTGCCTATAAGGTTGAATTTTAAGGTACACCCAATCTCCTTCGTTGAACTGCACATCATATCTATGTTTGTTGGCCTGAGTCACCATCCTGTGTTGAGCCCTGTGTAAATGATATTGTAACAACTGAAATTTGAGTTCCCTGGTTACTAGGCTTCGATCCACCGCTTCTACTCCTGAATCACCAGCTGCATAGGGCAAGTGTAGTGGGGGAGGTTGACCATATAAGGCTTCATAAGGCGTGGTTTGAATGGATGAGTGAAATGTAGTATTGTGCCACCATTCAGCAGCTGCCAAATAAGAAAACCAATCTGCCTGTGAGTCAGAACAGAAACACCTAAGATAAGTCTCAAGACACCTGTTCACCAATTCAGTTTGCCCATCACTTTGAGGGTGGTAAGCAGTAGATGTGCTTAATGTCACTCCCAACATGGAAAATAGTTCCTGCCACATTTTACTTGTGAAGATAGGATCCCTGTCACTCACTATGTCTTCAGGAATGCCATGTAACTTGTACACATTGTCCATAAACAACCTGGCAATATCAGTCGCAGAATAGGGATGAGATAGGCCAATAAAGTAAGCAAACTTAGTTAATCTATCCACAACTACCCATATGACTGTTTTTCCTTTTGACTTAGGCAAACCTTCAATGAAATCCATGCTAATGCTGCTCCATGCTGTTGTAGGGATCTTGAGAGGTTGTATCAACCCCGGATAGGGAAGTGTATCATACTTGTGCCTTTTACAAACATCACATGTTTTAATGTGCCTTTGGATATCTTCCCTCATGCCCTTCCAGTAAAACAATGCAGCTATTCTCCTGTAAGTAGGTTTAATTCCAGAATGCCCTCCCACTGTTGAATCATGCCAAATTTGAATAATGTCCTGTCTCAGTTTCTCATCAGGCCCCACCACCAATTTCCCATTCTTCCTTAATTGGTTATGGACAAAAGAGAAGCCTTGTATTTCAACGTTTTTGCCCTTCAACTCTTGAATCCTCTTAGTCAATTCAGCATCTAACTCCCAACTCTTCATGATCAACTCCAACAAATCCGTCTTGATTGTTGATAAGGTAAGTGCAGCCAACTCAGCTATAGGCAATCTTGATAGTGCATCTGCCACCTTGTTCTCTTTTCCCTTCTTATATTCAATGATGAAATCATATTGCATTAACTTAGTTATCCATTTGAGTTGTGACCCTGTGTGCAACTTTTGTTCCAACAAAAACTTCAAAGCGTTTTGATCAGTCTTCACTGTAAAGGGCCTGCAAATTAGATACTGACTCCACTTGTTCACAGCCAAAACTAAAGCCAATAGCTCCTTGTCATACACTGAGAGGGTTTGATGCCTAGGGGATAATCCTTTGCTCAAATAAGCAATAGGTTGTCCCTTCTGCATTAAGACTGCTCCAATGCCTACACTACAAGCATCAGTCTCCACCACAAATGAGATAGAAAAATTAGGCAACAATAGAGTTGGAGCTGTTGTCAACACCCTCTTGAGACTCTCAAAAGCCTATGTAGCTTTGCTGGACCATCTAAAGTTGTCCTTTTTCAACAAGTCTGTGAGAGGTTTGCTAATAACTCCATAGCCTTTTATAAACCTCCTATAGTAACCAGCTAACCCAAGGAAACCTCTCAATTGCTTGAGGTTAGTAGGTTCAGGCCAAGATTGGACAGCTTCCACCTTTTTAGGATCTGTAGCCACTCCATCAGCAGAAATATAATGACCTAAGTATTCCACCTTTTTAGCTGCAAAGACACACTTGCTTTCCTTGGCAAAAAGTTGGTGTTGGACTAATAATTCAAAGGTGGTTCTCAAATGGTCTACATGTTCCTCCAAATTCCTACTAAACACCAGTATATCA
Source organism: Solanum chmielewskii (assembly GCA_027704785.1). Lineage (NCBI taxonomy): Eukaryota > Viridiplantae > Streptophyta > Magnoliopsida > Solanales > Solanaceae > Solanum > Solanum chmielewskii. The sequence goes on from JAKWIX010000320.1 coordinate 34,693,002, forward strand.
TCAAAAAACACAAGGATGAACTTCCTCAAGTGTTTTTGAAAGATATGATTCATGAGACCCTGGAAACTTGAGGGTGCATTGGTCAATCCGAATGGCATGACCAAATATTCATAATGTCCTGTATGTGTTTTAAAGGCAGTTTTATGCACATCGGTAGAAGCCATCCTAATTTGATGATATCCTGCCCTTAAATCAATTTTAGTGTATACTTGGGACCCCCCTAATTCCTCCAACAGTTCTTCAATGATGGGTATTGGAAAGTTATCTTTGATAGTGACCTTATTTAAAGCTCTATAATCTACACAAAGTCTCCAAGAACCATCTTTCTTACTCACTAACACCACAGGTGAGGCATAAGAACTAGAGCTATATTGAATAATACCTTGATCCAGCATCTCTTGGACCATAGTTTCAATCACATCTTTCTGAATTGGTGAGTATCTGTATGGTCTGGAATTCACAGGTTGACTGCCTGGCGTAAGAGGAATGTGGTGATCAAAGACCCCTCTTGAAGGAGGCAATTCACTTGGCTCCTTGAATAGTTTCTTGTATTCCTCCAGTAGTGCTTGAACCTCCTTGGGCTTCTCCTCTCTATCTTGTAAACCTTCTTCTTTTGGCATCCCAGCCATACACGCCTTGATCATAAAGATTTGTGCAGTGTCTACAGTGATGTTATTGAATGCCTTAGCATCCACAGTTTTAAATGTTGGATGAGCACCCTGCAAGGTTATGGGCTTACCATGGTACTCAAACTTCATTAGAAGTTTTCCAAAGTTCATTTGTATGTCTCCAAGTTTGCACAACCATTGGATACCCAACACAACATCACAACTTCCTATTGGCAATACTAGGAAGTCATCTTGAAACATGGTGCCCTGCATAATCCATTTGAACTTTTTGCTTCCCTTTACAGATTGAATTACCCTCCCATCTGCTACAGAGACATCCTGTGGGCTAATGTCATGAAACTGACAACCTATTCTCCTAGCAGCCTTCTCATTGATGAAATTGTGGGTGGAACCACAATCAATGAGGACAATGATAGGCTTCTTCTCAGTATACCCCTGGATCCTCAAGGTTTTGTACCCTCTAGTCCCATTCAAAGCTTGGAGAGATATTTCACAATTCTCCATGACCTCTTCTTCGTCTAAGAGTAATTTTGCCTCATCTACTCCTTCCTCCTCTTGTGTCAACTCTGCTGAATCATCTGATTCTAGCTCCAGGGAATACAATTGCCTCTTGGCTTTACATTTGTGGCCCAAACTGTATTTTTCATCACAGAAAAAACACAGCCCCTTGGATCTCTTTTCATCCATTTCAGCAGGGGTCAACCTTCTCCTTCTGTTAGTGTCAAACTTAGCAACATTGGAATTTTGGAAACTTGACCCCTGACCCTTGGCTCTAGTACTGTCACTATAACCTGTAGAACTCCTAAGGTTAGAATAATTGTGACCAGTGTTAGAACACTTCATTGCCTTGCTCTGAGCAGCAAAATTAGACTCGTGAAGTCTAGCTAGATAATAGGCTTGGGGTAAAGATCCTGGGTTTCCAATCCTTACTGCACCTCTGAGTTCAGGTTTTAGATTGTTTAGGAAAATGCTAACAGCATGCTCTACTGAAAGATTTATCCTAGTCATGACACTATCAAAAGCCTTTTGATAATCTTTAACTGAACCAGTATGCTTGATATTCATTATCTCAGTCATGGGATCTGAGTACTCAGCCCCAAATCTGTCTGCCAAAGCATATACATATTCTTCCCAACTAGGAGGAGGTATCTGACCTCTATTTCTCATGTATCCTTGATGCCACTGCAATGCATCTCCATCAAAGTGAATTGCCACTAGTTTCATTCTTTGATGGATAGGTATCTCTTCCATAGAGAAAAACTGTTCCACCTTATACAACCAAGTTCTTAGGTCCTCTCCATTAAACTTTGGGAACTCTATTTTTGTATATTTGGTAAAAGTAGGCAGGGGAATATTGGAATGAAAATTGTTCTGGTTAGGGCTAAAAGGCATGGGTTGAAATTATTGAGTCATGGGATGTGTATGGCAAACAAAAGGAGCATGATGGTATATTGGTTGTGGAATTTGAGTGTTCTGAGCATAGTAGGGAGCATAAGACTGATTTTGGTTGTATGATGTGGTGGTGTTTGGTACATGAGAAAATGGGGTTTGAAGATGTGGCTTAGGAAATTGGAGTGCTGGTGTGGGTGAAAATTGAGAAGGAAACACAGGTATGGGAACAGTTTGGGTCTGGAAAAGGGAAGGGTGGCTTAAGGGGTTTTGAGTAGTCTGAATGTAGGATGTGTGAGTGGGTAAGCTAGAGGGAGCTGGTATGGTTGATACTGGCAGAGATGGAACCTGAATTTGCTGACTTGGGTGAATATAAAGTGAAGGTTGTCTTACTGGATGTGAGGCTGAAGAATTTCCCAATTGTGAGGAAGAATTCTCCAAACGCAGTGGCAGATCTGAAGGTGAGTACAACTCCTCCTCTAGCTGGATCACACTCTTATCTCTTTCCGGTCTCCTTCCACCATGTACAGCTTCACTAAGCTCTTTCAGGGATTTCTCTTGATTCCTGGCTGCCATTTCTTGATTAGCTTCCAGTTGGTCCTGTCTGCTGGAAAAATTAGCCATGTCAAGTGCCATTTTTTCTAGTACACTTAGTACTTCTCTCATTTCATTCACCATCGAGTTTCTCCACAGAGCCAGAAAAGAGCTCTGATACCACTGATACTAATATTACTTAGGAGTTAAGAAAAAAAAGAAGAAGAATATCTAAAGAGAAGGAAAAACAAGTAAATAAGCAATTCTTTTCATTACTTGGGAAAGAGAGAAGCAGTACAATATATAGAAATCAAATGGGGACCAGTGGGGACCAATCCTGGACACATGTCCTTCTTCTACTCACTACTCTGATCTCTGTAACTTACTCATAATGGAAATTAATTCCTCCTGATAATAACAAGCATTATGGGGAATGTGTAAATACTAAAACTATATATAAAGATAACTGAGGAATAGAAACAGAATTATCTTAACTAATGCACTCTAATGGAATTAACTGTCTGTTCCTACTCTATTTAAATTTCCCTTTGTATCATCTAATATCATCAACTCTATCAGGAAAATCAACGTCAAGGATGTCCTCCAACATTCTAAACATATCTTCCTCACTTATCATATCATCAACTCTGTCGCCTTCTTCTACTTCCAATGTTGTCTCTCTATTCTCCATTATACTACTATTTTGAACATCGTATTCTGAAGTTGTAGCCTCACAAACCGTAACTTGATCTTATTCCGTTGTGGAGTAGCCGTTATTATGATTAGGTTCAAGCAACAACATAGGATCAATAATCCCCACAGCATCTCCATCTTCTGCATCCATAACATGATGATATACGTTCTTCTTCTTGATTCGACACACTACAAAATCTTCTTTAACAATATGATTGTTTTTCTTAAAGAAATTATCCGCAACACGATATTCTATCATCAATCAGGTTTTATTTTGGCCACACACACTCGTTTCAAACCTGAAGTTTCTCTTAAATCCTACCACAGGACCCATTCCGTTCCTCCTTATAAGATCTTCTGCGGTTTGCCCTTTCCACGTCCCTTTAGCACAGGTTCGACAAAACCTTTTATCTTTAATCTTCCGCTTCTTCAAAGGAGTAATAAAGTAACGGAATTTCTCTTTACATGAATTAGCTTCAAATATCTCCCATGGTGGTTGATCTCCATATATATCCGCAAATTGAATAGGACTTTGTTGATTCAAACATAATTCGCCTTTGAAAAACCTCTTAAGATAGTTGATTAGCTCTGTATCAGTAGGATGAAAACGTATTCCCATTTGCTTCGACATTAGTTCTTGATTATGTGAATAATGAAGTCTAAACAAAGATAGTTATCTATTTATACACATCTTAATTATTATCCTAACGGTAGTTAATTTATTTCCTAAATTAACAAACTAATGTTGCTTAATTACTACTTTTCATGTTACTTTATTTCCTTAAATAATTCGGTATTAAATTTCTGCCCCAGTCTAATATTAAAATTTCCTAAAAGAAGAATATAATTTACTTACAAAGAACGGATGGAGTGAAAATTGAGTCTTCTTTTGGGGGTATTTTTGGTTGAACCAACATATAAAGTGGCAATTTGACCTTTTTCTATTTTGTTGAGGATAGTATATTTGTTGATAAATTATAATTTTATACTGTTTTTAGGGAAAAAGCTTACTTAAATATTTATATATATTTTTCTTATTATGTTAAATTTACTGTTGTCACTTGTCATGCAGTAATGCCTTTATCGTTATTGTTTTTTTTTTTTTTTTTTTTTTTTTTATACAAATGTTTTCATGTTACAGTTGCTTCCTCTTACAATTTTCTTATATGTATTGTTCATTCACTCGAACATTACTAGTTTTCTCGAACATTACTAGTTTTGTTATTTTATTTTATCATTTTATTTATTATTATATGTTTGAAGAGACATTTTTCATATAAAATTTATTATATTTGTTATCCATTTTTCATAAGTTATTCATCGCTTGTAGTTTGTAGCTTGTTAATATTGTTTGGCTGATTTCTATTCCTTTTCTCTCCATGTTGATTTGTGAACTGTTTGCCGCATTGTTAGGTTTTTTTGGGTCATTTTTGGTTTTAATTAGTTTTATCAATTTGATATTAAGCTAGATATAAATATGGCCAATGAGAGAATTTCTTCGTCGGTTTGGAGGCCTTTATATTGTAAAATACGGAAATTTAGCTTAAGTTTATATATTCGTATATGTTAAAATTGATCAATGGAAAAATCTCTCCGTCGATTTAGGAGGCCTCCATATTGTAAAAGACGAAAATTTAGTTTAAGTTTATACATTTATGTTAAAATTGACCATTTTCAAGGTCTTCCATGGTAATAAGGCTGTTTTTATTTTTAATTATTTATTTCATTTAGTTTTGTTCATATTTATTTATTACTAACACTTTATTTAGTGTGTTTACAGATTATCTTGGAGTCTTTTCCCATTGAAGTTATTCCAATTGAATTCGAATTATAATGTTTTATTTATTATTGTGTATAAATAATAAAGAAATCAGTAATTGATTTTTTATATTAGATAGACATCTTTTATTTTATACCATAATTAAGAAATCATTAATAGATTTATTAATTTTACCTTTTTTCCTTTGTTTATATTAGTTAGTCTACTAGAAAAGAATTGGATCTTCAAAGTATGTTTAAACTTCAAGAGGTCATATTAATTGTAGGGATAAAATAGAAAAAATTAATTAATTAATCTTGATATAGTAAGTGATTAAGTAATATACGATAAATATATTTAGTAAAATGTTCATCTAACAAGAGACGGGGCAAGTATTGCATATATAGTATAGAAACTATAAGTCTAAAAAGTACAAACAAGTGATTATTGGTTGGTATTGTAATTGTTCAAATCTATCAACTACTAGTAAAATTATCGTGCGGTTATATGAATTATTTATTTGTAATGTTTATATTTAGGTCAGTATTAAATATATAAAAAAGATATCAATATATTTCTTCATTTGCATTATCATTTTCATTTTTTAAACATATAAAATAGATATATTTCTTTTGCATTTTTTTAGTGCTAACTATTCATATGTATATAGTTGAACAAAATATTCATCATGGTGGACTAAATAGAATAAAAGGTGATATGTTGAAATTAACAATATATGTATTACATTGAAAATATTTTATATATTTCAATTTCTTCTTTCTTTTGTAGGAGTATTAATTTTATATACAAACTCTTAGGGAAAAAATAAAATCTTTTATTATGTCTTTATTATTATAATAATTTTTAAACATTAATTAAATATTTATAAGAATTATGAAAAATGAAATATACAAAAGTTATGAAATAGTATTTAATATTAATAAATTTGTCCACATTTTGCGCGATGTAAGTTGCATTTTTTTAAATTTGTTACAATTTTGTTTCAAAGAAAGCTCAAAATATTATATAAGAAGAAGAAGACAATGTATAAGATAGAGAAGAGTATTTTTCTTATTCAATTATATGTAAGTCTCATATGTGTACATTACAATAGTGAATGAACAACCCTATTTATAGAGTGAAAAATCACTCCAAAAGTCACCATATTAAGTATCATAATAAATAGATACATTCTTATCCAAAAAGGTTAATGAAACCTAGTGAATTTGAATGATTGTTCATATACTAACTTTATGGACTATTCACTTATTCAACGGATTTATAACACTCCCCCTTGGATCTCCATAGATAGTGTGCCTTGTTTAAACCATACTAGAAAAAAACCTTGTGGGAAAAAATGCTAGTGAAGAAAAAAGAGTACACATATATTTTGATACGCATTATTTGCTGCCTCGTTAAAAACCTTTCTAGGAAAACCCAGTGGGACAAAACCTAGACTAAGGAAAAAACAGTACAGTGCGTATTTTACTCCCCCTAATAAAAATCACGATTCAGATGGTTAAGTTTCCGCATTCAAATTTTGTGAACCATCTTCTCAAGAGTTGAGGCTGGTAAAGATTTCGTAATTTAATCTGCTGGGTTATCACTGGAACGAATTTGTTGCACATCAATATCACCATTCTTCTGGAGATCATGTGTGAAGAATAATTTTGGTGAAATGTGTTTCGTTCTATCTCCTTTAATAAAGCCTCCTTTTAATTGATCTATACATGCAAGATTATCTTCAAAGAGTATATTGGGTATCTTGACGTCACATTTCAAACCACATCTTTCTTTGATAAAATGTATTACTGATCTTAACCATACACATTCTCTACTTGCTTCATGAATGACTATTATCTCAGCATGATTTGAAGAAGTAGTGACAATAGACTGCTTCGTAGATCGCCATGATATAGCAGTACCTCCGTATGTGAACAGATAGCCTGTTTGTGATCGAGCTTTATGTGGGTCAGATAAATAACCTGCATCTGCATGACCAACAAGATCTGAACTATCTTTATTAGATTAAAACAGACACATATCACTAGTTCCCCTTAGATATCGCAATATATGTTTAACTCCATTTCAATGCCTTTATGTAGGAGAAGAATTATATCTTGCTAACAAATTAACAGAAAATGCTATGTCAGCTCTCATAGCATTAGCAAGATACATAAGTGCCCCAATTGCACTAAGATAATGTACTTCTGGACCAAGAGGTTCCTCATTCTCTTCTTGAGGTCGGAATGGATCCTTACTCACTTCAAGTGATCGGACAACCATTGGAGTACTTAATGGATGTGCTTTATCCATGTAAACCGTTTCAAGATTTTCTCAGTATAGGCAGATTGATGGATGAAGACCCTGTCTACTAAATATTCTATTTGTAGTCCAAGACAAATTTTTGTCTTTCCAAGGTCTTTCATCTCAAATTCTTTCTTTTTAGATATTCAATTGTCTTTTGAACCTGTTCTGGAGTTCCAATGAGATAAATGTTATCAATATAAACAGCAAGAATAACAAACCCCAATGTTGTTTTCTTAATAAATATACAAGGACAAATGACATCGTTTTTATAACATTGTTTTATCAAGTACTCACTGAGGCGATTATACGACATCACCCTGATTGTTTTAAGCCATATAATGACTTTTGTAATCTGATTGGATACATTTCTTGAGATTTTGAACTACATGCTTCAGGCATTTTAATTCCTTCTGGAACTTTCATATAACTTTCATTATCAAGTGAACCGTAAAGGTAAGTTGTAACCACATCGATTAGATGAATTTCAAGATTTTCATGTACAACTAAATCGATAAGATATCGAAAAGTTATTGCATCCATAACAGGTGAATATATTTCTTCATAGTTGACAACGGGTCGTTTAGAGAATCCTTAAGCAACAAGGCGCGCCTTGTATCTTACAATCTCATTTCTCTCATTTATTTTTCGTACAAAGACTCATTTATAGCCAATTGATTTAACATCATTAGGCGTTTGGACTACTGGTCTAAAAACCTCACGCTTAGCAAGTGAATTTAATTCTGATTGAATTGCTTCTTGCCATTTTGGCCAATCATATCTTTATCAACATTCTTCGACAGATAGAGGTTCAAGATCCTCATTTCCTTGCATAATGTTAAGTGCAACATCATATACAAAAATATTATCCACTATGATTTTTGATCGATCTAAACTTATCCCATCACCTGTAGAACTTATTGAGAGTTCTTCATTTACTTGAGTCTCGGGTTCACTGATCTCTTCAGGATTAATCAGATCTTGAATTTCTTCGTGAGATTCTTTTGTAGTGTCATTTTATGTAGTTCTTTTTCTAGGATTTTTATCTTTTAAACCCAATGGTCTACCACGCTTCAGGCGTATTTGTGATTCAGAAGCTATGACACTTGTAGATGGTCCTTTTGGGACGTTGATTCGGATAGGCACATTTACTGCAGGAATATGCGACTTTGTTATCCTTTTTGAATCAGTAAATGCGTTTGCATTTGATTTGCTATGCTTTGCAATGGATGATCTTTAAATTGAGATAATGATGAAACTTACCATGCAATTTCACTTTTGAGTTTCTTTTTTTCTCCCCCTAATTGCGGAAACTTTGTTTCATCAAATTGACAATCTGCATATCTTGCAGTGAATTAATCTCCTGTCAATGGCTCAAGGTAGCGAATTATGGAAGGTGAATCAAACCTAACATATGTGCCTAACCTTCTTTGAGGGCCCATCTTGGTGCGCTGAGGTGGTGCTACAGGCACATTTACAACACATCTAAAAATTCAAAGGTGAGCAATATTTGGTTCATGTCCAAATACTAATTATGATGGGGAGTATTTATTATAATGAGTCGGTCTGAGACGAAAAAATGATGTTGCATGTAAGATAGCATGACCCCAAACAGTAGTAGGCAACTCACTTTTCATAAGTAGAGGTCTTGCTATTAATTGTAAGCGCTTAATAAATGACTCAGCAAGGCCATTTTGAGTATGAACATGAGCTACAGGATGTTCAACTTTTATCTCTACCGATACGCAATAAACATCAAAAGCTTGTGATGTGAATTCCCCAGCATTATCAAGGTGAATTGTCTTAATAAGATAATCTGGAAATTGCGCTCTTAATCGTATCATTTGAGCCGATAATTTTGCAAACGCCAGGTTGCGAGATGATAAGAGGCACACATGAGACCATCTTGAAGATGCGTCTATTAGGACCATAAAATATCTAAACGACCTACTAGATGGTTAATAGGTCCACAAATATCCCCATGTATTCGTTCTAAAAATTGAGGGGATTTAATGTTAACCTTCATTGGTGATGACCTAGTAATCAATTTGCCTTGGCGACAAGTAGCACACGAAAACTCATCATTTGTAAAAATCTTCAAGTTCTTTAATAGATGTTCATTTGAGTTTTCAATGATCCGTCTCATCATTATTGATCCAGGATGACCTATTCGGTCATGTCAAAGCACAAAAGTCTTTAAGTCAGTAAACTTCTGGTTTACGATAGAGTGTGCTTCAATCGCAATTATTTTTGCATAATACAGGCCAGAAGATAAAGTTGATATTTTCTCCAACACATATTTCTGGTCTGATACAATCTTGATAATACCAAGGTAATTCAACATTCATTTCATTTATTGTCTCATCATAATATCAATTTCGGCGAATATCTTTAAAACTTAACAGGTTTCTTGGGGATTTAGAAGAGAACAAAGCATCTTCTATGACAAGTTTTGTCCCCTTAGGCAGAAATATAGTAGCTCTTCCGGAGCCTTCTATTAAGTATGAGTTATCAGAAAAATTTTAGTAACATTTGCTTTTGTTCTAAGCAAGTGGGAGAAGTATTTCTCATCTTTGAATATGGTGTGCGTTGTTCCACTACTAATTATACAAATATCTTCATGATTGATCATTGAGGTATCCATATACTCTTCAAGATAAAAGATATAAAAGAAATAAACATTATAATATTATTACTAAACAAAAATATTACACAACCTTTTAGTTATTTACAAGTCTAGAAAAACATATCATACTAGTTCATATAAACGACGAAAATGAAATATATTTAAATTATCACAGATCCCATCACCTATCAGGTGATCTATCTTACCTTCGGGATTCTCAAAGAAATTCGCTACATCTAGATGCATGGGTTTAACAGTATCTTCCGTGATAAAGTTGGATTCTGCGTTATTTTTCACCTCATTCAGGGAAGCTTGATATAGCTCAACCAGGTGCCTTGGCGTACGATACGTACGTGACCAATGTCCTTTTCCTCCACATCGGTAACATTTGTTGTCTGATTTTTTCTTCTGCACTATGTCATATTTTTCATTCTTCTTTTTACACTGCTGATTTTGAAGGTTATTATTTAGTGCAAGACGATCATCATGATTGAAATTTCTTCCTTGACCACAACCACGGCCACGATTGGGGCCACAACCTTTTTCACGCCTAGATTGGTGAAAACTTACTGTATTTACTTCAGGAAATGACATAGAACCAGTAGGTCGACTTTCATGATTTTTCATCAGTAAGTATTTATGTTGTTCAGCAACAAGGAGATGTGAAATTAATTCGGAATACTTTTTAAATTCCATTTCTTGGTATTGCTGCTGCAGAAGCATACTCGAGGCAGGGAAAGTGGAAAACGTTTTTTCCAGCATATCATGGTTAGTGATATTTTCTCCACATAATTTTAATTGTGAGATAATTTTAAACATGGAAGTGTTATACTCACTGATAGCTTTAAAATCTAGAAGCCTTAAGTGGATCTAGTCATAACGTGTCTGTGGAAGGACGACCAACTTTAGGTGGTCATATCTATCTTTTAAATTGTTCCACAACACCAGAGGATCCTTGACAGTGAGATATTGCATTTTCAAACCCTCATCAAGGTGATAATGGAGAAATATCATCGCTTTAGCACGGTTTTGATTCGATACTTGATTATTTTCTTGGATGGTGTCTTGTAGACCCATCACATCAAGATGAATTTCTGCATCGAGTACCCATGATAGATAGTTTTTTTCCGATATGTCTAGAGCAAGAAATTCAAGTTTAGAAAGATTAGACATTATTTAAGAAAAAGAAATTTATACCTCTGAGGCTTTTAAAGTCTTTACTTGAACTAGCAGAGACTCGTGATGATAACATGTTATAAAGAAAACTCAGAATATTATATAAGAAGAGGAAGACAAAAAGTATAAGATAGAGGAGAGTACTTTTCTTATTCAAGTATATGTAAGTCTCATCTGTATATATTATAATAGTGAATAAACAACCCTATTTATAGTGTGAGAAATCACTCCAAAAGTCACCATATTAAATATCATAATAAATAGATACATTCTTATCCAAAAAAGTTCATGAAACCTAGTAAATATGAATGGTTGTTCATGTACTAACTTTACGGACTATTCACTTATTCAATGGATTTATAACAAATTTACAATTATAGTTTATTTAAAAAATCACTTTAAATGTTATGTTATGAACTATATTGAAAAATGCTCCTACTTGATTTGATTTGAACTTAACTAAAATTATGTTCAATAAACTTTTAATATGTTGGCTTTCATATTAAATGTGGCTTACAATGATATTTAAATTTAATTTAGTAGAATGGACAAAAAAATTATAGGTATTTTAGATACGTAGAAAAAATTAAAAATATATTTTTAAACTTTTATTATTTTATTCAAACCCCAAAGTTATGTTTCGGAAATCAGTTTCTCCAATTATTACGACAAGACCAATAGGTTCTCTCTAAAACAAAACAAAAAAAAAAAGATGAAGAAATCAACTAATTCATACACAAAGAATTCTTATATTAAAGAAAACTCTCTTGTCAAAGAGAAGAAGAAAGCTTTATCGGAACTTCAAAAATTATAGAAAGTGTGAGAAACTTTGAAGAATATTCTTTAAGATTTTATTTTTTATTCATATATAATTTGTTTTGAGATGTTATATATATATATATATATATATATATATATATATATATATATATATATATATATATTGCATATGGTACTTGTTTTGGGAGCATTCATAAATCGTATAAGGAGAAATTTTGTTTGTGAATAATAATAATAATAATAATAATAATAATAATATTATGATATAACTTTGACATAATTATTGATTAAATTGAAACAGGACATTTGCCATAGGACTATTAAAATTTGTTACATTTGAAGTAACACTATAACTATATATAGCTTGTGATAGAAAAACATATCTCAATAAAGTTTGATATATCGCTAATGATTGATATTCTTCAAGTTTGATCTTAACGAATTCATTTCGCAAATAAGATCATATATATGTCGCTCTCTCCCATTTTCTAACAAATAAAAAACCGGCATGAAAACATTGCATACAAAGTTACTAATTATGGAGACAATACCACTAATGATAAAACATAAAAATATATATAAAGAAAACAAAAAATGAAAAAAAAAATAAACTTCTTCAAAATAAAAAAGCTTCTACAGAAAAAAGCAAAATAAAAAAAGAAAAATTGAAAAGAAAGTTATGAATGAAAAAGGCAGAATGTGTGCATTATAGTTGGCAAAATCATTTGTAATGAAAAGATTAATAATGTATAATTGAGTAATTATAATTGAATGACTGTTAAATATTTTCCTTAATTGAGTTTTATTATAAAAAGAGTTAATTAGCTTTAAGAGAATGTCGCTACTTGTGTTTATTACGTTTAAATAATAATAATAATAATAATAATAATAATAATAATAATAATAATAATAATAATAATAATAATAATGCTTCATTTTTACCCCATATATCATTTTAATTTGCAAGTAGATACGCCACCATATTTTGCTCCATATGTTATACTCTTCATCATATACAATCAATTGAATAAAAAATAATAAAATATCATCTACTTATTAAAAATAATTATATTAAAAGAAACAAAGAAATTTAAATTATATGTAACATATTTTGTATATTTTTTTTCAATAGTACTAACAATACTACATAATAATCATTTCGTGAAATCTAACAAATATTATCATCAAACTTTATTATATTTGAAAAATTAACCATTAGAAAGAATAATTACATACTTATAACACATCTTAAGAATTTGTAAAGATATTTTTTAAAATTATACTTGTTTGATCAATGATAATACAAGCATAAAAAAATATTTAAACAACTTGTCCAATAATATAGAAATTAAAAGAAAGACTTCAGAATGAAATATATCTTACCGTTGTGTACTTTTTTTTTTTGCTACATGTTAGTTAATTCACAAACAGATATGATAAAGAAGAGAAATAATAATTTAGTATTTGAATCTTCATGAAAGTAAATATGAATTTATTTATAAAAAATTGAGGAACTGGAAAAATAAGGGCTTGGGAATGAAATATTTATTAACTTCATTTATTTTATTTTATTTTGTTACATGTTAGTTTCATTCACAAACCAAATATATAGATAAAATAGAGGAAATGAAAAAAATAAAGACTTGAGGATGAAATATTTCTTACCTTCATGTACTTTCTTTATTGGTACAAACCAAACCAATATGAAAGGATAATTTTAAATGTGAATCTTCATGAAACTAATATGAATTTATAGGCAAAATAGAGTAATACCGTAAGACATCATAAATTTACATATTTAAGTTTGGAGGTTTTAGACATAAAATTATGAAAATTATTTAAAAGTAAAAATTAAAGAGGGGTGAGTTATTGGTAATAACTCCTTGTTAATAAATTTTAAAAAATAAAGAGAAAAATACTTAAAATATAAAAAATAATAATTATCATTTCATGATTAGAAGTGAGACAAAAAAATAAAAAAATGTGGAGAGTTTTTGTTGTAAATTTTCTTTCATTAATATAATATTTATTTGTAATACAGTAAAATGAGCCCATATTTTGATAATCCGCTCATATTTTATGGGTTGGGTGAGTGACCTTTTATATGGGTAAAATATAGGTTGATACCAATATTCAACCCATAAAAATATGGATAAATATCGATTAGCCGAATGAGTTAAGTTTTAACTTTTATTCACTCAAAATTCATGATATTACCAAATATATTGTAACTTCTCTTCATTTATATGTTGTTCTATAAAAACTAATTATTTTTGTTTATAATTGAAAATGTGAAGTCTATGGTCCTAAAAAAATATCGATTTTAAGTGTACATTTCTTTTGTTAATCATAATTATATTTTTTATTTGTTTAATTTTATATTTGGATAGTAAATAACAGTGTAAAATAAACAAATTATGTACTAGTATTGACATTGTTTAAAATGCATTACACATGTTTTAGGAGTGTGCTTAGTATGAAGGAAACATTTTCATCCCCCTCCCCCCCAAAGAAAATAAAATAAAATAAATAAATATAAATTTAAGTTTATTTTAAAATAAGTTGTATAGATGTATATAAATGATAGTAAATCATATCATTAAGTCTAAAATCAATACTTTCAAATGTTATTATCATTGTAAATTTTTAAAATTATTCATTAAAATAATTGCAACAAGTTGTACTCCCTCAGTCTAAATTTATATGAGTTAATTTGACTTGACACGAAATTTAAGAAAGAAAGAAAGACTTTGAAACTTGATATGAATTAAATCATAGATAATTATGTGGCTAGAATCATTTCAGTAAGGATAAATGAGTATTTTAAAGTTAAATTATTATTAAGTATAAAAATATGGCATACTTTTTGAAACTAACTTTAAAATAAGTAAGTCATATAATTTAAGATAGATGAAATATATATTTGTGTGATATTAAATCAACTTTGTTTTTGATGATCTGATGTGGAGCTAAAAACTCTAAAGAAACTCTTAATTTACTAGAAATTATTAAAAAATAACTCCTAATGAAATAAATGCTAATTTATTTAAATGACTCCACTATCCGATATAATGGCCATGATATAATTGTCTTTCAAAAAAAAACATGGACATGACATAAGCATAAGAGTAGACACAAAGAATTAAAGTAAGGAAATAGATTAATTATAAAATTGTTGTAATTTTTTCTTATATAATAACAGAAACATAAGAGGAGTTTGGGATCGTCTGTGGAACCCACACAAGCTGCTTAAAGTGAAATGCTTAGGTAGTGTGGACATTTCTCCATGGTCCGTAATACCTTAAAACTGCGACGACATAACATGACTTCATTGAAACATGCATAACATTTTATTGTGGACTTAAATTGATGCAAATTTGGTGGCTTTAAAAAAAATGATTCATAGACATTTAATTGATAGGTTATGAACCACCTAACTCTTCATATTCTAGGATATTTGATCATTTGAAGTTGACCCAAGTAAAATGTTATATCGAAATTCAATTAGTAAGAAAGCTTTCAACTCAACTTAGTGCTAGCGGATTCTTGTGATGTTAATTCATCTACTAATCTATTTCCACACAAAAGAATTGACTTTAACACCTATGGATGAGTAAGAATCACCCCGTACAACCCTATACATATATGAGGAATGATTCAGGTCTAATCTTAGAAATTTTAAAGATATTACAATATCTCTCCCTTAGTATTAAAGAGAAATGATCTACTTTTACCATCTTTGTGACTTTTGAACTTCCCCATTAACATAGATATCTAGTTTATGTAACACCTCAGACTTTGAGAAAAGGATAAAAAGGACAAACGGACAAGTCGACGGAACCCAAAATGGACATTGACCCTTCACGGCACCCTACATGGGCCGTTTAGGGGTCCACAACCTATTAAGGAAATCATGAACCACAATCCAGGGCTGCCTGGGCGGTATTCCCGAAGACAACGCCACTTGTAATAAAAAGAGTTAATTAGTTGTTGTTGTTGTTGTTGCTGCTATTGTTGTTGTTGTTGTTGTTGCTGCTGATGATGATGATGTTGTTGTTGTTGTTGTTTTTGTCATATTAATACTCCCCCTATGCGTTTGGTACTTAAGCTATGTTGTTTTACTTTGTCTAAGCCTAATTAATTAGGCAAAAACTACCTAACACATTCATTCTCCTAAAATCATCAGACTTAGAAATAAAAGAAGAGAATCAGATGATAGTTTTCTCTCTAAAACAAGCAATGTTCTCCTTCAAGTTCAACCTCGAGATTCAAAGGATTTCTTCGTAGTTTTCTCCACTAGATATGTGAGTATTCATTAAGAGTTTTTTTCTCCCCAATGCCCAAAACGTAAGACTCCTTTTTTGATTATTATGATTTTATGAAACTAGGACTCTTGCTCAACAATGTAGATTCTCTACAAAATTGATTCTTGTGATTAGTACTTGATTTAATACTTATTTAAATGAGTTTTCATGAATTCTCATGGAGATTTGAAAGGAAAAGAACTTAGCTAGTAATTGTAGTATTTTCACATGAATTAGCGCTTCTCTATGAATTTTGCTCAAGTTGTTCGCATTATGTTTCAGATAAAATTTAGTCAGTTTTTTGTCCACCGCTTTTCTAAACAATTATTTTTAGAGAGTTTATTTCTGTCTCATGAATTCAGGACCACAATTTAAATTGAACTACTAGTATTTAGTTTAAATTGAGCTACTAGTATTTAGTTTGGGAGTATGAACAACGCAACTCAAAGATCTCAATGAAAATATAAAAACTCAATAATTAGGAATATAATTTTTAAAAGAACCATGAACTCAATAACTCAAATCAACTTATCTCAAGAATATTCAAATACAGGGGTAGAATTCAAGATTTCTCTTTTACTGATTTGAAAGAAGATGTAAGAGGAAGAACTATTGCAACACTATGATAACCTTACATACCTGGAAGGAAGAATACTGAAAAACTTGATTAAAAGCCTTGAAACCCTAGCGTGAAGGTAAATGACCAAGAAAACCTTTCTTGAGATTCTTGAATTAGTTTCTTGAGATCTCTATGGTCAATAGAATTATAATTTTCATCAGTAATTCATAATTGGATGGAGGAATTTGAGTATAAAAGAATGGAATTCTTGGAGAAAGACTTATTTTGAAGAAGAATATTGAAAAAAATTGAAAGAATCTTGAATGGAGTCTTCTACTTTGACTTTTCATTAAGGATTTGCCCTAGGGTTTGAAAGAGAAGAAAATGATGAATTAAAAGATAAAAATCTGATTGTATTGAGTCTTTTATTAGTCAGGAAATTCATTTAGGATTTTCTTTGAGGTAAAAAGACAAAATCGATGATTTTTAATGTTATTTCGTTGGCTAATACGTATTATCACTGTATCAGGTTACTAAAACAGTCATAACTTTTTACTCAAAAGTTGGATTAATGTGAAATTGGTGACATCGGAAAAAAGATGCAAATACCTTTAATATGATATGTTATGGGCTACAAAGCTTGATCTCAGGCATATTTATGCGCCTAATAACCAATTTTTCTCATATATATAGCTATGTATGAGACCAATTTTGTTATCGAAATTAAGATTTGAGAGTCTTTTGCTGTATGTTTCAGGGTGAAAATCAAAGAAGAACGAGCCAAAATAGGGCACCTAGATAGAGGTCAAAAAATAGAAGACAAAGTTGCGGAGGAAAAGGGCCAAGAATTTAGAGAATACACTAAGAGGGAGCATCTCCGCGTTGCGGATCTGAAACTCGTATGCAAAAAAGAAATTCCACTTAACAATGGAGTGCTCGTTGGGATCTTGTCGCGGAGAGATTTTAGATTTGGACACCAAAAATTGGCCACATGTTTTATTTTAGACTATAAATAGTTTAAGTATGTTCTTTTTGTGATTATCAAGTTCCAAAAAGACGGGATTACATTATTTTGGGCGATTTGGCTAACACCTTCTTGGGTTTTTCTTTAGTAAACCCTTGTATGATTCTTAAGATTTATTTGATAATTTTTGAGCTATGAGTAACTAAAGTCCCTATTCTAGGGTTGTAGCTACAGTTAATGATTTAATGTTATTTGTTTCTTGTATGCGATGGTAACTCTTATGAACTGTGCTTGCATTCTTGTTTAAGTATTTTAATGAATGATCAACATTAAAATAAACTCATTGTCCGCTCTTGAACTCGGAAGATGAATAGTGGGATAGACCAAAGAATATGAGTAGCGTGTTCATTTTAGGATAAAGTCTAGAGTGTTTTTTTTTTATATAGGATAGTATTATACTTATATACCACGCTTGGTTAATATGCAAGATGAAGGCTTAATGATCCACCATTGGTTCATGTCTATCTCCGCTTAACGATGTAGTTAGGTTGTCGATGGAGGTAGGCGATTAGAGGTCCGGGGATTATGATCGTAAAATGAACCTTGCCAATCTGCATTGAGGTGAACCCAAAACGCTAGGATAAATTAATATTATAATAGAAATCGATCTAAGCTGCAACTCTGGAACACTTCCCAAATTATGAAATTCTCTTGTTTGAAACCATTTGATTATAGTAATTTTGTGAGTTTGTCTAGTTAGTAGCTATAAAAAAACTTCTAAAATTGTTGTCACCTGAGTAAATTTAGTTAGACATAAGAACATCATTATTTGTTGATTTCAAGTCCTCTGGGTTTGATAATCTGACTCGAAAGAGTCGATGCACTAGTTAAGTGACCACGTGCACTTGCATGTACTTTTTGTCGCAACGTAACTCTTTATATTCTAAGAGATATGGTTGTTTGAAGTTGACCCAAGTAGAATCTTACATCAAAACTTAATCGATAAGGAGACTTCAAGAACACTTATCAAGAACTCATAAAGAAATTAAATTGCCTGATATATATGGATAGATTCTCTATAAAAAAAACTCATGACTGGCGTGTGGGTGAGAAAACCCAACACTATGGAAGCTTCGGTACCACAAAGAACTAGGTTCTTGGCAAAATATTGAATTTCATGAACGAACACTTGAAACTTTGAAATTTCGATCCTCTCAAATCTTCTCTCTAAAACCCTAAACACTTTGGGGATGAATGAAACTGATTCTAATCTGTTTAGACTCCTAAAACCTTATTAAAAATGTTTAAATTTGATTTGGTAAGAAAATGACTAAAATACTTTTCATTATTTTGGGCAACTTACCTTATTTGGACAACCAGATTTTAAATAGTCGTATATCGCTCATACGAGCTCAAAAATTAGCAAACTCGATGGCGTTTGAAAGAGGATTACGAGACCTTTCATTTGATATCTGATGGGTATCCTAACTCATCTTGTGCTAAATTTGTGGTCATTTGTAGTTGACCTCAAACTTAAAACAACTAAGGAATGACTTGAATGAATTCTCTTTAGTTCTTTTTGGAACTCAAGGTGCTATATCTAGTAACCTTAACACTTAAGAAATTTTTATTTCTTGGTAAAAACTTACTCAAAATAAAGGATGGTTCAACTCTTACCTCAAAATATTTTTCCAGGGTATTACACATGGCTATCATACTACGTACATATTTTATACAAACACATACTCTTGTCTACATCTCCTCAAATATAGGGTCTGATTGGCATGGTTCTCAGTTTCGTGGCTAGAGGTTGATTTGAGAGATTTTGAGCCTTGGTAAGTCCTCATTCTTCGAGGATGGATTTTCATTATTACTTTCTGTTTTGGAAATGATGTATGTGCTAGGTCAAATTTCATTCTATTGTACTAGATGACTAATGAGACAAGTGTTTTAGACTTCCGCTTTACTTATATAAAACTTTTGGACTTGAAACCTACTTCATTTTTGAAATTCTATTTCATATGTTATGAATACTAAGTGGCTTGTATGGAACCTCTCGGGGTCCTATACGCCATGTCACGACTACGGTGTACCTTGGGTCGCGCCAAAACATCCTCATGGGAAGCCAACACAAATAATCCCCCACATGGATAAAACACCATAAATAATACCTAACACAAAACAAACTTATAAACTCTCCTTTTCCAATATTTCAATCTCATGCTACTATTTCACCCCATAGTCTACTTTATAAATGTGTTAACTACCCACTTAGTCTGAAAGAAATATAAGTCAAAACTACTTTGAAGGCCAAATTTTAGTTGAATTTTCTTACTGGTGTTAATCCCACATCTACGGCCTCAAAACAACTTCCAACTATCATGAATGATAGTTGCACATCAAAAGGATTCCAACATTACCCCTATTATTAAGGTTTAAATTCGGGGCAAAAATCACCTAAAATCTCATTGAAATCGAAAAAGGAATAAACATGAATTTAATTAAAAATCGTAATGCTTAAGTAAAAAGGAGTTTGTGGGTGATAAACCATTAAAATTGAGTAATAATCAAGTCTCAAATCAAATGAATACTGAAGTGTATTTAAAATGTTACAAAATACTTTCTAAAAAAATATTGTCGCAATGTATTTCACATGTTTAGGACAAAAATATACTTTTAATGCATTGGGTAATGCCAAAATAGGTGTCAAGTCAACAACTCATTTGAGATTTTGAAAGTTTACTTTACATTTATATGTGCATTGAAATACAACGGTATCTGAGTCAACTTGGACAATAAGTTGAAATGGAAGATAAATCCTTGACAATGAACAATAAGAACTCGATAACCCGATTAAACTCTAAATTTAGGTAAGGTAAGTTGGCCTATACTAATTTAAACTACGACAACTTTGATCAGATTAACAATAATACCATCTTTGATCACCACATGACCCCAAATGGACATGGACTCAAGCCAAAAATCACACATGGAGAACTTATTATGCATATTCTCCCTCGATCTCTGAAGCACGATTCTCAAATTGTGACTAGAAGGGTATTTTCAAAATTATTTGTAAAATTACTATTTTACCCCTCTGATAGTTGCCCCGAGTCAATTCTGATCACTTTGTGAAGTTTATTTTGAAATTTTATTTAAAAATTTAATTTTTGGAAGTTTTGAGTTTTGAACGGTCTAACGTGTTTAAAAGTGGTTTTTGGTATCAATAAGAGTTTTGAGTCTTGTCAATTGATGTTATGCCTAACTTGATCTAAGTGTGAGTTCATCTTTTGTGACTACTTATGTAGCCATGAGGTTTGACGTTTCTCCCAAATAATTTCTTGAGCCCTTTAGTGTTTCCACACATGTTGGTGAGTCTATTCTAGTAAAAAGTGTCTATCATAATTGTACCATCTTTCTCTATCAAAAAGACACCATCGCTAACTTATGTGACGGATTTTGATGTTATTCTAAGTATGAACTGCTTGATGTTTGTTATGCCTCATTCAATTGTAAAACTCGAGTAGTCAAGTTTTGATTCTAATGAGCTAGTTTTAGAGTGGATAAGTAGTTCAATAGTGCCTGCGGGTCATCTATTTCATACCTTAAGGCTAGAAAGTTAGTTTTTATGGGGGTGAATTTATCACATAGTCTGAGTTAATAACTCTAGTATTGAGAAACTGTCTATTTAGTTTGTTCGAGTTGGGATTGAGTTGCCAGAGGTCTTTCGAGAAGATCTTTCTGAAGTCCCGCTGAGAGAAATAGACTTCAAAATAGATATTCTTCCTAATACTCAACATATTTCTATTCCACCATATAAAATGTCTCCAACTGAGATAAAAGAAGTATAAAAAGCAATTGAAATATCTCTTTGATGCGGGTTTCATCTGACCAAGTGTCTCACCTTGGAAGGATCCTGTCTTATTTGTTAAAAAGAAGGAATATTCCCTTAGGATGTGTATCTACTACGTAGTTGAACAAGGTCACCATAAAGTAAAACCACCATCTTTCGAGAATTGATGAACTTCTCGACCAACGTCAGGGCTCCACTTGCTTCTTAAAGAAAGAACTCAGATCTGGCTATCATGAGTTAAAAGTGAGAGAGAAAGTGACTTGCTAAAAACAACATTCAAGTGCCGCTATGGTCATTATGAGTTTTTTGTATGTACTTTGGTTTTACTAATGTTGTTGTAGCATTCATGGAGCTCACAAATAGATTATTTAAGACGTATATTGATATGTATATAACTGTATTAATCAAAGACATCCTGATCTACTCAAGGAATGACGAGGATCATGCCAATAATCTAAAAATAGTCTTCCAAACTCTCAAAGATTGAGATTTATATGCCAAGTTTTGAAGTGTGAGTTTTGATTGAATCTTTGGCGTTCTTAAGCTACATCGTGTCTGGTGAAGGAATTCTGGACTACACTCAGAAGATTGAGGTAGGATAGAATTGGCCCTGACCTACATCCTCAATTGATATTAGAAGTTTCTTGGGGTTGGTTGGTTACTATAAAAAGTTCATCGAGGGGTTTTCCTCTATTTCCTGCCCATTGACTTATTTGACTCAGACAAAAACTAAATATCAGTGGTTTGAAGCTTCTGAGTAAAGTTTTAAGTAATTTACAACTCGATTAACTATATCTATAGTGTTGACCCTACCAGAAGGTACATAGACTTTTTTATCTATTGTGATGCATCCAGGGTGGGTCTTAGTTTTGTGTTGATGTACAATACTTAATTTATAGCCTATGCCAAGGTAACTTATGATTCACGAGAGGAACTACCTAACTAATGATCACGATTTGACAGTGGTAGCTTTTTCTCTCAAGATATGACATCACTCTCGTTACGCCATTCATGTAAATGTGTTCACCCACCACAAAAATCTCCAGGTTTTTTGTTAGAAACAGCTTAATCTTAGACAAAGCAGGTGGATAGAGTTGCTCAAGGATTATCACATGGTTATCCTCTATAACCCAGGTATGTAAACATGGTGAAATTAAGGTTTTCATATCGATTCTGACGACGAACACATTTTTGATCCAAAAAGCTCCACATAGTTGTCGCACGTGGTACTATGAGGCCCATGACTTTCTTGATCACCTCATTCAAGTTAATTTATGGATAAAGTTTCTCCGAGCGTAGCTTATATTATGATAGAGGTCTCTCGAGCCTCCTATTATACCAATGTTCTAGTAGGTACGTTTTTATACTCGTGTTATATCTTCTAAAAAGCTATTTTGCATCTTTTAGAATGACAGAATGAGTCCAAACCAGAATCCAGGATTGAACTTCCTTTCAAAAAAAAAATTGGCTCCTTTCTTTCCTAGGAAAGACTAGAACTACGGTCACACATCAATTAATGAGACTAAACCTAGACATTGGAATCCTAGCTAATGAGCTTACTTTTAAAAAGGTACTATTCGTTCCTTTTCCTTTGTCGATTTCCTATTTAGAACTTTGAATTTCTTTGTTGCTTCCCCCTAGCATTGAGGCCATAGGTCTTTTTAGTAAATAAGTTTTCTCATGTTTTCTTTATGCTTTGAACAAAATATCCATGAGAGTACTGCTCATGTTGAGTAAGAGAAAAAGAATTGGCTAAGGAAGTTCATAAACTTGCACATTTTAGAGTTTGTTTGTTAGATTCCAGATGGTAGAGTTATTGTGATAAAAGAGGCTGAATCTTCATTAGTGTCAAAAGTGAAGGAGAAGCAAGACAAAGACCCCATATTACTTGAATTAAAGGCAAATGTTCATAAGGAGAAGGTGATGAATTTTCAATAAGGGGGAGATGGTGTATTGAGATGTCAAGATAAATCATGTGTACCAAAGCCGATGAGCTCCAAGAGAGGATCATGGAAAAAGATTGTAGATATTAGTTCCATACGGGTTCTAGAAAGATGTACCATGACTTGGGAAAATTATATTGGTGGAATAGTATGAAGAGGAATATTGCATATTTTGTTGCTAAGTGACCAAATTGCCATTAAGTCAAGGTTGAACACCAAAGACCATGTGGGTGGCTCAGAATACAGCCCTTTCATATTGGAAGTGAGAGATAATTATTATAGATTTCAATACTATCTTACCACGATCTCGGAGGTAGCATAATTCAGTTTGGGTGATTGTAGACCAAATGACTAAATCAACCCATTTCTTACCGATGAATACTACCAATTCACAGAGAAGATTATGTGAGTTTATACATCTTTGAGATAATCCGACTTCATGAAGTCCCATTTTCCATCATTTTAGATAAGGGTACATAATTCATCACTTAGCTTTGGAAGTCGTTTTCAAAAGTTTTGGGTTCAAAGGTAAACCTTTGTACTACTTTTCATCCTCAGACACATGGTCAAGTGGAGCACACTACTTTGACCTTAGAAGATATATTTAGAGCATGTGTGTTGAATTTCAGAGGGAATTGAGATTACCACTTGTCTCTTATAGAGTTTACATAAAATAACAGTTGTTACTCCTGTATTCAAATGGATCCTTATGAGGCTCTTTACGGGCAGAGATGTAGATCTCATAGTGGTCGTTTTGAAGTTGGTGAAGCTAAATTAATAGAATGTGAAAACAATCCAAGAGAGGTTGAAAATGGCGCAAAGCCATCAACAATCCTACAAAGATGTTACGAGAAGCGCTTTAGAGTTTGAGGTTGATGATCGGATCTATTTGAAGGTTACACCCATGAAGGATGTTATGAAGTTTAGTGAGAAATGGAAATACAGACCGTGATATGTTGGTCCTTATAGGATATCAAATAAGATTGGTAATATAGATTATCAGTTGGAGTAACTACAAGAGTTAGCACTAGTCCATCTAGTATTTCGCATTTCTAAGCTAAATAAGTGTTTGAGTGATCCTTCACTTATTGTGCCTATCGAGAATATTGATATCAAGGATAAACTATCTTACAAGGAGATTCCCATTCAGATTCTTGATTGTAATGTTCGCAAGTTGAGAACCAAAGAGGTTTCATAAATCAATCTCTTATGGAGAAATCATTTTGTTGAGGAGGAACCTTGGGAAGCTGAGGAGGAACCTTGGGAAGCTGAGGAGGATTTGAAGACTAGATACCCTCATCTCTTTTCCTCTTATTTAGTTCCAGTCTAAGGTATTAACTCTCCCTAAAGTATTACTTTAGTTCAATCCATCCTTCAATGTTTTTATTTCATGAGTTTTAAGTTTGTTTTGTATTAAATTGGACAGCTAAGCATTTTCGTACCTTTCCTATGCTTAGCTCATCCATCATTCGAGGATGAATAATTTCAAGAGGGAGATATTGTGGTACCTCGAAAATTTTTAAGCTAAGGCCCAAACAATTTTTTATTTACATGTAAGGTCATAGAAGGTTATCATTAAATTGATTAAATTTGTAAAGATCAATTGTTTAGTGTGGGAATGGACTTGGATATGAATTATGGTCAAAAGAATTCCCTAACACAAAGTAGAGTTGAAAGTTTTATTATTGATCAAGTTTTGACATAAGATTCTACTTAGGTCAACTTCAAATGATCGTACCACTTCGAAAAAATTGAATCATGTAACTTGTCACCCATCAAATTTAAGGCCAATGAATCAATCTTTCCAATGCGACCAAGTTTGCCTCATTTTGAATTTGGAGAAACAAATTTATGGTTGTTTTACTAGAGGTTGTCAAATTAGAGTTCCTTGAAGTCAATTACTATGAGTTGCTTCTACGGGTCGTAAAAGTTTGATGGCCCGTACTATCAACTCATAGAAAATTTAGAGAAGTCAGCTTTTGGGGTCCAATTCCTACATATCCATTCTATAATTCTTAGAAAATTCTATGGGCCATAGTTTGGACCCATAAAATGTTTTTTTGAGCATGAAAATTGTATAAATTCTAACAAATTAGTCTACGGTCAGTATAAAATTCCATGTGTTTAGATTGGGCCCGTAGAATGAAGTCTCGAGCCTTAAAGTTCAATATAAATTCCACCTATAGGATATATGATCCGTAGATCAAATCACATACCATAGACGGACCCGTAGAAGGTTTTCATAGTTAGTCTTTTACCACCCTTCTAAGCCCAAAATATGATGTTTTATACCTATTTAAAGGTTTAAACAATATTAATCAATCATGATATGTTCATTGATGATTTCAACTATAAGATCAAGGACGGAAAAGGGCCTAAAATACCCTTAAAGTATTGGAAATGGTACAAAATTACCCTACATCCACCTATTGGCTCCAAAATACCCTTCTCACCCACCTATTGGGTCCAAAATACCCTTGTCATCCACCTTTTGGTTCAAAATTGACCACTTATTTAACGGTTTTAGATTTAAACTATTTAAATATTTTTTAAAATACGTGGCGATCAACTATTTGTTATAATTTAACTTATTAGTATAATTTATAAATCAATACACTACCCACCCATTACTAATTAAATCCCTCTAAATTAATAAACATGTCACATTATTAATGCAAGCTACTGCCAATTGAGTGTTTTTAAAAATTATAGAAGTAAATTATCATACATTCAAGTGGCTAAAAAAAAATCATCGATAAACTTAAAATTATGACTATGCTCATCTTAATTATTCTTACGTCTCAATTATGTGATGTTACGTCGTAGGTAACTTTTTTTCAAAATAATATATTAAAGGTTTTAAAACGAATCATAAATCTTCATAAAATTATATTTTAAAAAAGTGCATGAATTAATTCGGGATGTATATACTTCTTTAACTTTAATCATAAATTTCTAATTCAATTTTGAAAGAAAGTGTCCTCCTAAATAAGCGGCTCAACCTAAATTTAATTGGGGCTTCGATTCAGACTCGAATAATTTTGGATGTCATTTTCAGGAATCTATAATTTCATCTATAATTTTGGATAGTGAGGTTTAGTTAGTAATGAGTGGGTAGTGGGTTGGTTTATAAATTATATTAATAAATTAAAATTATGACCAATAGTTGAACGCCAAGTATTTTAAAAAATATTTAAAGAGTTAAATTTTAAAACAATTAAAAAAGTGGTCAATTTTGAACCTAAAGATGGATGACAAGGGTATTTTGGAGCCAATAGGTGGATGAAAAGGGCATTTTGGAGCCAATAGGTGGATGAAGGGTAATTTTGTACCATTTTCAATACTTCAAGGGTATTTTAGGCCCTTTTCCGAATCAAGGATCTACGAGGAAAAATCTAGGGTTTCGAGTGTTCTTTGAGTTTTCACTAATTTCGCCAAGAACTTTGTTGTAACAACTCAGACATACAAAAAGGGGTAAAAGGGGATACTGGGTAAGTCTAAAAATCAAAAATTGACATCGGACCCTTTATGAAATCCTAGATGGTACATGTACGGGACCACAATCCGTTATTAATGTCACGAGTAACCATCTAGGACTGCCCTGAGTGGGGTCACCTAGATGACACCCTAGACAGTCCGTGGTGACTTGGTCGCTCCGTGAAGGAGTACGTACAAGTCACCACTTAAGGAGGTTTCACCCAAGTTAGGTCTTCAGTGTTGGTGGCAACTTCAAAAGATCACATCTTTCAGCATAAAAAGAATTATGTGGCCCATGACCTATCAAATTAAATATCTTTGAATCCTCTTTCCAGCTCCACCAAGTTTGACTAATTTCAAGATCAGAGTATAAGGTTACGCTCAAATTAGTGAAACCCTGCCGAATAGAGAATTTTCATGACCCACTTGACGGGTCGTGTTGCTCAAGACGGTTTATGAAGCGTGTCTTAAAGTCACTTCATCAACTTTAAGTTAGGGTCACATTGCTCTTCTCCTCTATGCGTTAGGTACTTAAACTACATCATCTAATGCTTAAACTACGTCATTTTTTACTCAGGCTAAGCCTAATAATATAGTCAGACACTACCCAGAACCCTCATTATCTCAAAATCATCTACTTTACAATGAAAAAAACAGAAATGAGGTGATAGTTTTCCCAAGAATAACCAGAGGTATTATTCAAGTTCAGCCCCAAAATCCAATGGATTTCTCTATATTTTTCGTCATTTGGTATGGGATTTCCCTAGTGGGTTCCTTTCACCCACTAGGTCCTAAGAATTCAGTCAGTTCTCCACTCTCTCATAAATTTTTCAAAACTAGAGTTTCCAAGATCTTTGAGATTCATTATGACTTTAGTATACTTCTACAATTGTTAATAATAGATTTCTTGGAAAATTTGCATAGTTCCATGTACGGAATTAAAAACTCTAGCTTGTATAAATTATCAGCACCCATGAATTATACTTTCTAGGAAAATTAGCCAAACAATCATGCTTTAAAACTCGAATGTCATATATTTTAGTATATTTATGTTGTATTTTCAGATAGCATATCAGTATTTTTACTCAATATTTCAGTTGCATTTTAGCTATATACAAATTTGGTTGCCAATAGACTTAGCACTGAGTTGGACTAGGGTTTAAGCGTACCTCACAGTCTCAAAATTATGTGCCAACGTAAGTTTAGAAGTCCCCTCTGTTCGACATCGATTTTACTGATCACGCCACAATCATGCCTCTAAACCTCTGGCAAGGTATATTGGATCCTATAAATGGGGCTTGTCCATGTTAAGCTCAAGTCGTTTATGTTGGTTTATACTAGCTCCACAGTCATACTCTTATTGCATTGACCATGTTATCAACATTTACTTCAGTATTCAGTTTAGTATATTTGCATGGTCATTGCATCTAGCTCAGTTTTCAATTATACTTCAGTATAACATATTTCTATGTTTAGTCTACATTGCTCAATTTATTTTGTTCAACTTAGTAATTATATTCGGCTTGCTCATTACATTCAAACTACTGACACCTATTTTGTGCTACATCGTTGTATGATATAGGTTCAGGTGTTCAACATACAGATCACGTGTAGGTCGACTTCTGACCCATACTCAACAATATTAGTGGTGATTCCTTATATTTCGAAGACATTTCCTTATGATTTTGGTTTACTTCGGTCATTATTATGTTTTAGTATTTTTAGAGTTAGTTGGGGACATGTCCTTGTAGTTGATCAATAGTAGAGGCTTTTAGACATAGAGTCAATATCAAATTGTTTTGGGTTGATTTCCCTTTCTTCATTCAGTTATATTCTCACTTGAGTTTCTGTTTGTTGTGACTCACTCTAGAGTTATGCTTCTAGTTTCTTAGTTATATTTAGTATACTTCTGATATGCCATACTTGGGGTCACTTGTGATCCTGAGTCCTATGTTACGTCTAGATGTAGCTGTGGAGTGTGACAAATTTGGTATCATAACATTAGATTCAAGAGTCATAGGGTGTTTGAAAGTCGTACTAAGTAGAGTCTATTTTATTAGTGTGAAGAGTGCCACACTTATGGGAGAGAGACTACTAGGTGTTCTAAGAAAAATTCAATTTTTTTGTTATTCCTATCTTGCAAGAAGTGTGGTTAAACTTTTTCTTTATAATCCTTCATTATGTGTTTCAGATTATGCCTCCTTCCAGAGCTAACACATTCAATGCTAACATAGTTCCTCTACTCTTGAACTATGTGATTATGAATGTAGAGTTCTGAAATACGATCCAACTATTAGCTAAGACTGTGGAAAATCAGGCCAATCTGTAAGCTCCAGTTCTTACAAACCTAACTAGTGGATAAGCTGTAGCTAGGGTTCGAGACATTGTCATTAAGATTCTTGAGGCAATGCAAGTGATTGGTACTGATAGTGTTGTGCTAGAATCCTATCAACTTAAGGATGTGGCTCATATATGGTTCTCATAGTGGAAAGACTTCATGGGTGTGGATGCCTCTTCTATGATGTGGGATTGTTTTGTTGGAGCTTTTCTGGATAGGTTCTTCTTGAGAGAGTTGAGGGAGGCTAAGGCTTAGTAGTTTATGAATTTGAGGCAGGGTTCAATGTCGTCTAATAATACAGGCTCAAGTTTACCCAGCTCTCCAAGTATGCTCTACATATGGTTGTCGATCTGAGGGCACAAATGATCATGTTATTATTTGGAGTGTTCAATCTGGTGAAGAATGAGTGTAGGAATACTATAGTAGCAGAGGATATGGATATCTCCAGACTAATGGAACATGCTCATCATGTTGAGGGAGATAATCTCAGAGAAATGGCTAAAAATAAGAAAAAAGGTTAGAACATTGAACTATGAATACTATCTGCATACGTCGAGTGGTGGAAATCGCTCAAAGTTCCAACAACAGTTTACAACCCCAACACCTTTATTAGCTAGCGCTCCATCCGTAGGTTTTGGCAGGATCAAAAAAGAAGGACATCAGGCTCAGTCTACAACTTCAGTAGCGCCATCAAATCGCCCCACTCGATAGAGTGCCTTCTCTTGTACATGTGATGGTCAATGCTAGAACAGGTTGTATGCTCTTCAGGCTCGCCAAGACCAAGAAGATTCTCTTGATGTGGTCACTGCTACACTACACATTATTTATTTTGATGTTTATATATTGTTAGATACTCCATATATAACAGTAAACTTCGATGTCAGTCTAGAACCTCTCTCAGAACCCTTCTTAGTATCTACTCCAGTTGGTGACCTAGTTATAGCTAAGCGGGTATATACAAAGTACCCTATAACTATTTCTCATAAAGTAATCTGAGCAGACCGTGTAGAGTTCTAAATTGAAGATTTTGATATCATTCTAAGCATAGATTGGTTGCATTTTTATTATACCTTGGTCGATTATAGAATTAGGATCATTTGGATTCAGTTTCCAAGCTATCTAGTCTTAAAGTGGAAGGGTAGTAATTAAATGCCTGTAGGTTGATTCATCTTTTACATTAAGGCCAGGAAAACGATTCCTCAAGGGTATATCAATAATCTTGTTAGGGTTAAGAATTCAAACTCTGAGAACCCAACACTTGAGTCAGTACCAGTGGTAAATGATTTTTCAAAAGTATACCCAAAAGATCTTCAAAGAGTTCCTCTCGAAAGCGAAATCAACTTCATAATAGATCTCTTTCCAAATACCCAACCTATTTTCAATTCTTCCTTACAGAATGGCTCCAACCAAGCTTAGGGAGTTGAAAGAACAGTTGAAACACCTTCTAGATTTGTCTTCATCAAACCAGTATCTCTTCATGGGTTCTTCGATGTTGTTCATGAAAAGAAAGAAAGATCTCTTAAAATAAGCATTGACTATTTTTAGTTGAACAAGGTCATAGTCAACAATAAATATCCCATCCCCAGTATAGATGACCAAATTTAGGGTGCTAGTTGCTTTTCTAAGAAAGACCTTAGTTCCGCTGTCATTAAGGCAGATTCAAAGATAATGACATCCGAAAGACAACCTTCAGGACTCGGTATGGTCACTATGAATTTGTAGTTGTGTATTTTGCACTAACAAAAGCTTCTGCACCTTCCATGGGCTTATGAACAGGGTGTTCAAATAGTATTTGGACTTGTTTGTCATTATCTATATTGACGATTTCCTAATTTAGTCGGAGTGAGGAAGAACATGTGACTTATCTAAGATTTGTTCTACAAACCCTCAAATATCGCCAATTAATCGTTAAGTTCAACAAATGTGAATTCTGGTTACAGTCGGTTTCTTTCCTTGGTCATGTGGTATCCACTAAAAGAATTCGAGTGGATTCTCAAAAAATTGAGCCAGTATAACACTGGCCCATACTTATCTTTTCGAAAATCAGTTGTTTCTTCGGTTTGTCCATTTACTACGAGAGGTTTATTGAAGGGTTTTCATCCATAGCTTCCGTATTGATGAAGTTGACTCAGAGTAAGATCAAGTTTAAGTTATCTGATGAGTGTGAGAAAAGTTTCTTAAAAATGAAGATCAGGTTGACTACCACTCATGTGTTGACTCTACGGTTCAGACTGTTACATGGTCTGTTGTGATACATCAAGGGTCAGCCTAGGTTGTGTGTTGATGCAACAAGGTAATACATAGCTTATATTCTAGACATCTTAAAGTCCATGTAAAAAACTGTTGAATTATAACCTCAAGCTTGTAGTCGTAGTACTTGCAATAAATATCTGGAGACACTACTTGTATGGTGTTTCTTTTGTATGTTCACAGATTATAAGAGCTTCTAGTATGTGTTCACCCAGAAAGAGTTGAATCTTCGTCAGAGGATATGAATTGAATTCCGCAAAGACTATGATATAAATATGTTTTACGATATGTATAAGACCAATGTAGTAATTCACGCCCTTAACATATTATCCATGGGTAATGTACATTTTGAGGAAGAGAAGAAAGAATTAGCCAAAGATGTTCATTGGCCTTTTCACTTTGGAGTTTGCCTTATGGACATGTTAGATGGTGGAATAATAGTTCAGAATTAATTAGAATCTTTATTTGTAGCGGAGATTAAGGGAAAATAGGATAGTGATCTTTATGCTATATTACTTCAGTTGAAAGGTGTAGTTCATCAGAAGAGAGTAGAGGTTTTCTTCCAAGGGGAATATGGTGCGCTTTGTTACCAGGGTCTCTTATGTGTTCCTACGGTGGGTGAGTTGAGACAGAAAATCCCTATACAAACCCATAATTCCATATATACTATTAATCCAGGCACCACTAAGATGTACAACGATATACGGGAAGTCTTTTGGTTGAACGACATGAAGAAAAACATCGCAAAGTTTGTGGCTAAGTGTCCAAAATGCCAACATGTTAAAGTTGAACATTTGATACTATGAAGTGTTACTCAACAAATTAGCATTTCTACACATTACTGGGAAGTTATAAACATGGATTTCATCATGGGTTTACCTCGTACTCGCAGATAACATGACTCCGTTTGGATGATAGTGGACAAAGTGACTAAGTCACCTCACTTCTTAGTTGTCAAAAATACAAATTCAACGAAGTATTACGCCAAACTTATATCACAGAGATAGTCAAGTTCCATGGGGTTCCCTTGTCTATCATCTCAAGTAAAGGTTCTTATTTTACCTCTTATTTCTAGAAATTGTTTCATAAATGTCTTAGTCTCCTCAAGTAAATTTCAGAACAACATATTATCCATGGATGGATGGTCATCCAGTCCTTTATGACATGTTGAGAGGTTGTGTGGTGAATTTCAGGGGTAGTTAGGATGATCACCTACCTCTCCTAGATTTCACAATTAATAACAACTTCCATTCTAGTATTCAAATGTTTCCTTATAAGGCGTTGTATGGGCGTAGATGCAGGTCTTTAGTTTGTTGGTTCGAAGTAGGTGAATCAACCTTGATTGGGCCAGATTTAGTTCATGAGGCCATGGAAAAAGTTCAACTCATCAGATATAGACTAAGCTAGCTTAGAGTCGTCATAAGTCCTATGTAGATATGAGAAGAAGGGAATATAGTTTAAATTGGGTGATTGGATTTTCCTGAAGGTGTCACCGATGGAGAGGTTGATGAGATTTAGCAAACAAGGAAAGCTCAATTCCAGGTATATATATCTGTACAAAATCTTGAAATGGGTTGGTAATGTGGATTTTGAGTTAGAATTGTCAGCAGAACTACCACTAGTTCATCTAGTCTTTGACATTTCCTTCTAGTGAAAAAGTGTGTGGGTGATTCAACATCGATGATACCATTAGAGAGAGTAAATGTGAAGGATAGTCTCACCTACGAAGAGGAGCCAGTTGATCTTCTTGGCCATGAAATATCCTCCATCATGAGTCACCTCATTAAAGATTTTATGGATGAGTGAGTCCGTAGAAAGATCTACTTGGGAAGTAGAAGCAGACATGATGGCCAAAGATCCTCACCTACTATTTCCTTCCGATTCTTTTTAAGTTTGAGGTAACTGTTCCTCTCCAGTCTATCAGTTTACCTTTGTGTAATTTAGTATGAATATCTTGTTCCCCCAATTATTCTTGTATTTTCAGCATATTTTCATGTTCATGAAACTCAATTCTATTAAAAATAAACTTTTAGTAATCAATGGTAGGGATTTGAGATCTTTCCTTCCGTACTCAACTTATTTAGTCTTTATTCGAGAACAAATGTCACGATCCAAAATGAGTCGTGAGTGGCACCCATACTTAACCTCCTATGTGGGAAAATCAAGGAATCTAAAACCCATCATATATCAATAATTCAACTACGAATGACAATAAAATACGGGATCTCAAAACTTGTTAAAGTAACCAATCAAATCACCATCTAAGGTCTATTACACATTATCCCCAAAACCTGAAATTCATCACATCAAGGACATCTGTTCTTATAATACCAAGTCTAAAAGTAATAGAAGCACCAAAATCAGTAAATAAGATGGTCCATGTTCAAGTCGCCCATGTTCGTCTTTCGTTCACGACCTAATTATTATATGACTAATTATAAGAGTGGTGAAAGTGACCCACTATTAATTTTAATATTATTTCCTTTGACCACTAACTAAATAAATTAGTAAAACTATCCCACTAACTTCATAATTGTAATTAAGAATAATCCAAAATACCCATTTCAAATCTATCGAAATGTATTTTACGAAATAAAAAGTTCTAGTAGTCAAAACTATCAAAGGATCGTTATAGTAGATACCAATGTACCCATCGTTCGTCCTCGAATGATCAAAGGAAGGTGAGAGTAAGAAAAGGTACCTGAATCGGTAAAAAGGTATGGATATCTTGCATATCAGTCTCACTCTCCCAGTTGGACTGACCGATTCTTTCATTGAACCTTGAAAGATCCAATCTCTTTTGACCTCAACTTGCGAACCTCCCTATCTAGAATAGCTACAGGCTTCTTTTTATAAGAAAGATTCTCATTAAACAAAACCAAATCCCAAAGAATGATGTAGTTCCCATCGCCATGGTATTTTTTTAGCATAGACACATGAAATATAGGGTGCACTCCTGAAAAACCTGGAGGCAATGCCAATTAATAGGCCCCATCCCCCACGCGCTTAAGAACTTCAAATGGCCCAATATACCTCGGACTAACCTTACCTCGCTTAGCAAACCGCATCACACCCTTCATGGGTGAAAACTTTAGCAAGAATCTCTCACCCTCTATAAACTCCAAGTCCCTAACCTTCCGATCTGCATACTCCTTCTGCTTCTCAAAGCTACTAAAAGCTTCTCCTGAATGAATTTCACTTTCTCAAACGATTCCCTCAAAAGGTCGATACCCTAATGTCTTACCTCGAATGCATCAAACCAACCAATTGGAGACCTACATCTCCTCTCATACAATGCCTCAAATGAGGCCATATCAATACTCGAAGGATAGTTATTATTGTACGAGAACTCTACCAAGGGTAAGAACTGATACCAATGACCACCAAAATCTATCACACACGCATGAAGCATATCCTCTAGCACTTGAATAATTCGCTCAGACTTCCTAATGGTTTGAGGGTGGAACGCAGAACTAAGATCCAATCTAGTACATATTCAGCATGCAAGGTCCTCGAAAAGTAAGAAGTAAATTACGTACCTCTATCTGATATGATAGAGATTGGGACTCCATACAATCGAACAATATCACAAATATAGAGTTTGGGAAACTTCTGTACATTGTTTGTCATCTCGACTGGAATGAAGTGAGAGGACATAGTAAACCTATCAACAATTACCCAAATAGAATTAAACTTGCCCAATGTCTTTGGAATACTAACCACGAAATTCATTGCAATTCTTTTCCACTTTGATTCACGAATGGGCATCCTCTAAAGTGTCCCTGTAGGCCTCTAATATTCAT
This sequence comes from Solanum chmielewskii, assembly GCA_027704785.1. Lineage (NCBI taxonomy): Eukaryota > Viridiplantae > Streptophyta > Magnoliopsida > Solanales > Solanaceae > Solanum > Solanum chmielewskii. The sequence goes on from JAKWIX010000320.1 coordinate 34,728,386, forward strand.
ACTTTACCTACTGAGAATTTGGATATTGGGAAACAAAATCAACAATGTCGCGCTTCATTCTACTTCATTAATAATGTTATCTTAGATCATGATACATCTTGGTTGCACTAGGATGTATAGAATACCTACAACTATGCACCTCTGCAAGAATAGTATGAATCAAATCATGAACACGGGGCATATATACCCACTCCTTAATTCTCAAGAAGCCTCATCAATCAGAGCCTTTTTAGCCTCTCCTTGCAATATCATATCTCGAATTGCTTCTCATCATCAAACTGTTTTTCCTTAATCTTGTCAAGAAAAAAAGATCCTACCTCCACACAAGCGAAGAATCCTTCTGTCTCAAGTATTTCCAGCCTCATAAAGTCATTAGACATAGTTTGAAACTGCCTAGCCAATGGGTGCCTGGAATCCTGTAAGTGGGATAAACTTCCCATGCTCACAGCTACTCAAAGCATCGGCCAGAACATTACCTTTTCCCGGGATGATATAGAATAGTAATATCATAGTCTTTCAATAATTCCATCCACCTTCTCTGCCTCAAATTCAAATCCTTCTTAGTGAGCACATATTATAAACTTGGATAATTTGTATACACTTAAGACTGTACTCCACACAGTGTTTTTCTCCATTGTTTTAATGTAAATACAACTGCAGTCAATTCTAAATTTTGGGTTGGATAGTTATGTTCATGCACTTTCAATTGCCTTGAATCATAAGCAATTGCTTTCCTCCTGCATTAGCACTGTACCTAAACGAGAATAAGATGCATCACAATAAACAATGAAATTCTTACCTTCCACTTGCAAGGAAAGAATCGGTGCAGTAGTCAACAATGTCTTCAGTTTCAGGAAGATTTATTCACACTTATCCGACCATACAAATGGAACATTCTGCTTTGTCAAATTAGTTAGTTGGGAAGCAATGGAAGAGAATCTCTTGACAAATAGGCGGTAGTAGGTAGCTGAACAAACAAAGCTCCTTAACTCTGAAACATTGGTAGGCCTTACCCAATTCTTCACCGCTTCAATCTTAGTTGGATCCACCATCTCTCAATCCTTAGAAGCTACGTGCCCTAAGAAGGTTACTGAATGAATCCAAAATTCACACTTGGAGAATTTGGCATAAAGTCTTTCCTCCTTTAACAACCCGAATACAATTCTCAAATACTCCTCATGTTCATTTATGCTCTTTGCGTATATCTATATATCATTAATAAATACAACAACAAAGAGGTTGAGATATGACTTATCATATAATATACATATATAGGTTGCTATGTGCTAAAGTTTAATGCAATAGTGTGTTAGAGAATTTCCCAGAGAAACTATATTACGTTATTATATAAGTAAACTTGAGTTTATTGTTGCATTTTCTTTAATGAACTAAGTTGCTTTTACTGTTTTATAAAGCTCTCCATATATTGCATGTGTATTGTTGTTTTATATTTAGCTGAGTATTTAGAGTTAAGTACTTGGAGTTGAGTATCTAATCTTTGAGTTGGGTATTTTATTCTTGAGTTGAGTTGAGTTGAAGTAGTTGAAAAGAGGTTAGACTGTTTCCTTTTAACCAAGTTTCAAGCTTATGTTTATTCTTTAGAAGTCCTTTTACATGATCGTACATTTCACGTACTAAGTCATTTGGCCTGCATCTTTTGATGATGCAGACACATGTATTTAGGATCATACAACAGGAGTTCTGTTAATACATCCGAGATTTTGAGTTAGCTATGGTGAGCCTCCTTGCATCAGGAGGATTTCATTTACTTTTCAATTTAGTCATGGGTCTTGTCTCGACTTCCAACTTTGTCATTTAGAGGCTTCATAAATAGATTGTAGAATTTTAAAAGTTTGTTTGTTTATTTTATTAAATGTTTTATAGACCTAAGTTGCCTATATCATGCCGAGTTAAATCATTTATTTTTATTCAAAGTTTTCATTTGACTTAAAGTTTCGTATATCAGTTTATGAATTTTTATTTAGTTTTTAAGCTTTGTATGCTTAAGTTAGTCTCCTCTTGTAGTCATATAGAATGAGGGTTCGCTTGGGGACCATAAATGATTCTCGAGTGCCGGCCATGTCCAGGATGTAGGTTGGGGTCGTGACATAGTACACCTTATAAGAATTTAAACGGGATAAACGATGAAAAACGGGTCGGGGGATAGACCTGGCACGCCGCACCAGCCCCTAAAGTTCAGAGACCACTTTTTGATGCACTACTAGCGCGTCACCCCATCCTTCCTGGCACAACGGGGGTGCGCTGCACCATCATTCCTGTCACGAACCAAATCGAGTAGTAAGCGGCACCCACATTAATCCTCCTAGATGGGCGAATAGATGAATTCATCCCCAACTTATATATTCATCTTACAAAATACTAATCATAATGCGGAAGCTTAAATCTTATTAGTGTGAGAAACACAAATCCATTTTAGTCTACTATATTTCATTCCAATAACCTGAAAGTCATCACAATAAGGACATCTAATCTCCAAATACTAAGTCTAAGAGTATCAAAGACACCAAAATAATAACTTGTGTCCGAAAACTAAGGTCATCTGGTCATGACCGAGAGAATCCAACAAGGAATGAATAAATCACCCTTGAACTTGATATGCCAAGACTGACTAGAGCAGAGGGCAAGTTAAAGTCGCTGGTACACTCGCTGCACTCCATAAAAGAAAAACACAAGTAGGACTCAGTACAGGGCGACATGTACTGAGTAGGTATCTTGGTCAACCTAAATAGAAACTAATATACAAGGAATAATAGTATAAAATCAACTTGACACATAGCAGGTGACAAACAACAAACAACATGAACCAGGAACAACAACACTAAAGCAAGTACGCAATCAATCGCAATATCAAGCACACATCTGAGGACTCATGCCTCCACACCACGCTCAATAGAAAATGAATTCTTTGAGATTGGTACATTAGGTTGATTCAATATATTTTTCTTTTAATGTACTGTACCGAAACATGACACTCTGATCCAATGATATCATATCAGAATGTGTCACCCCAATCCAATTATACCGTGTCAGAATGTGACACTTCGATCCAACTATATCGTGTCAGACGTGAAACTCCTATCCAATAATATCATTAATTAATCATTTATTATCACCACTCTTCAATTCTTTAACAATATTTCCTCTAGCCTTCTTTATTTAACGTATCACTTCGATAGAGAGGGTTCAAGATTATAAATTCCAGGGTCTCAGAATTTCAGACCAATCACAAAAAACACAACCAAGCTACACAATAAAACAATCAAGTACATAGAGGACTTCACAATATCATTCAATGCATATCAATCACTATTATGAGTCTGTCTTTGAAATAGAATAAATCGTAACCTACCTCCACCGAGGAATCGAAGTCCAGCAAGCTACTTCTCCTATACTTTTCCATTCTTCAACGCCTCTGGACCTATACAAACTATCAAGTATATATCCACAATTTATAAGTTACTAAATGTCTAGTCTAGACCGCAAAACTCCCCCAAAATTATACTTAATTTCCTAAAGTTCAAGCACAAGGGTAAATCTTAATTCTTCCAATTTGCATAACTGTAATAGAATTTAAATAATTCGATACACCTAATATTTCATTATCTATATCAATATATCAAACTTCATTTATAAGATGATAAATAAATAAAATAATTAAATCCAAACTACTTCTTAGCACACCAGTGGAACCGATATAATCTACTTTAATTGTTCAACCCATGAGAATGTTATACTTTCGTTCCTTAAATATAATTTCCAATGACCGTCTAAACAAAGCCAATTATTAGCATCTCTACAGGCTATTAATGTATTAAAATTTTCCAAATCAAACTTGTCTTCTTTTTAAGTGGTCATTCTAACATAATATCAATTCAATTGGAAATTATTTTCCTCCCAAACCAACACCACACATAACCCTTTCACTAAGTATGCAACATACCGATTCATTATTTTTCAATCCTCTCATTCCCATTAATTTTCCACTCAAACATTATCCCCCAATCCACCTTATAGTAACACAGCACTAAATCTTAGCACATAATAACACATATATGTATATAGTATAATAATATAATTATAGCAAAGTTCACTATATGATATTGCAGAAGTCATAATTTCTATTAGAATTAACATGTTAACAATTTATGAAAGAGCGTACCAAAACTATCCCATTAATATTATAATTATAGTTACGAATAGTAAAAAATACTCACTTAAAATCTATCAAAAAATATTTTATGAAACAAAAAGTTTCAGTACTCAAAATGACCAAATAGGTCGTTATAATTCCTAATGGCGAATCAAACGAATTTTTCCTCTTGTTTTCAGATCTTAATTCGATTAATCTTGTTTCTTTTTCTAAATATCTTTCGATTTAGGTAACCAGTACATACACACAAGATCTAACTCAAAGAAACTCTAATAATCGACATTAAACTCTCTAGAACCTAAATTTAAGAACGAAAGCAATTAAAGAACATCCATCAAGAACATTCAAACTTCCAATATTTTTAGAACGAAATCACGCTAAAATAAATATGTATGTCACATGGTTGAACGAACCCAACGTTATCAAAGTCTCACATACCTGCAGGATCAATCATTGATGAAATTCGCAACCAATTCCTCACGAAGATGAAGAAATCTTGATTTTTCCTCTTCTCTTATCTCTTCAGTTCTTCTCTCTAAAGCCTTAGCGTGAATTTTCAATTGTGCAAACTGCACCGATTCAATTTTGACCCTAATTAATTCACCCAAAAAAAGATTAAATCAATTGTGAATATAAAAGACCAAAATACCCTTTAAAAGTTCAATTTTAATTTTCCTTATCTAGACAACCCAACTTCAAATAAGCATATATCCCTCATGCGAACTCGAAATCGCATAAATTCGGCATCGTTGAAAAGATAATTTAAATATATTTCCTACAGTATCTTGTAGAACACTAACTCATCCTGAGCTAGAAATTATGATTGTTTAAAGTTAATCCAAAACTCAAACTTAATATAACTTAAACAAATTTTCAGATTTTTCATTCTTTCTAAAAATATTTCTTTCTAATTCTAGCTCTTTCACTTAACGAGGTGTTACAAAGCAGAACTATGGTACCTATTAATATCAATAATAAAAATATGTCTATTAATATTATAATAATAATAATAATAAAAATTAGGATTGTTGGATGAAATATGAACTTGTTAGCTAGATCATATTTATATTCGTAAACAATTATTTTCTTTTAAAAGTAATTTCTAATGAAGTAGGTTTAAACTAAATAATACCTTATTCTATATATGCTCAATGTAGATTTTCATAAAATCTTATTACAAAACTGTAATTACGGATAAAATATAAAATTTTAAAAAATACGTCACAATAAGAAATCTAATATTCTTTGTAGTTCACTCGCTCCACAGTTCTAATCACAAATAAATAAATAAATAAAATCCATAGCAGAACAAAGTAGACTTAAATTCATAGCAAGGAATCATTCAAAAGTTTTTCCCTTCATATTGTTTAGGTACAAAGAAAATAAATTTTAAAAATTTATCAAATATAAAAATAATTGTCCTTCATTCCATTAATATCTATTTTCCTTATATATGGTTTACGAAAAAAAAGTTTTAAAAAAAATAGTACAATATAAAATTCACTGACCTCTATTTCATTTTCATAGGAAAAATTTTGTAATGATATTTTTTTTTGTTAAATCAAACTTCATTCAAAACGTAATTAAAATTCTTTATGATAGGTTTCAAATGTTCTATAGATAATAATTACTATAATAAATGTCAATTCAACTTAACAATAATCTCACAAATAAAATAATTCTTGTACAAAAATACACATAATAATCAACCTGCACGACAAAAGAAAAACACAACAAAAGAAATGAAACTAAAAAAGAAGAAAGAAAACATCATAAATGTTTTACTCACTAAGCATAATTCAAGCAATTGAAGGGGAAAAAAGGTTTCAAATATAGTTAAAAAACATAATAATTCAATATGAAATCCATGAAAAGTTTATTTTCTCAAAATTCAGACATTTTTTCTCTATTTTTATATTATTAACTACTATTAATTATAAATTATAAATTATTAATGATCAGTTATACATTCCTAAAATACAGAACTCCAAAAGGTAGTCCCTATAATTAACATTTACTTTTCCTACAAAATACCAAAAGACTATTATTTTGATTCTGTATGATTAATATTTATTTTTCTATAATTAATGTGATTAATTATAGAAAAGAAAATGGTTACAAAATTTCCTTAAAAACAATACTCAATTAATGAAAACATTTGAGAATTCTACCTCAATTCCTCTATTTCTTTTTATACTACTTTATCATTACTTTTAATTGGTCATTTTATATCTCTTCCTTTAATCTCTTTTTGTTTAGCATTGCAACATCTCATTTTTAAAGTCATTTTTTATTTACCTCAAACAATGAATTTTGATTTATATATCTCATGTAAATAATATTCTAATTATATGTTAATTGTTTGCAGATTTTAGCGTTATCTCTTTATTGATTTTTCACAAGAGCTGAAACATGAGTTAAGTGCAAGTAAATCTCTTACCATACTTTTGGTTAGTCTTCAAATTTTATCAAATAAATTTACTATTTAATTACTCATCACAAGTATTTTTAAAAATTATATAGTAACTTTTTATAGTTGATTGTTGATACTGTTTATGAATTATTAATTCTTTGTGAATATATAAAACTTATAGTGATTGTCTTTTAAATTTCTTACTGCAGATCACATGGATATGTAATGTTATCAATAACACAAATTTATTGACTTTTCATTATTGTTTGTATTCATATAATCGATTCATTATAAAAAAAATTCCAATTATTTATTTATTTATTCACTACATATCATATGAAAATATAATGCTACTCGTGACGACATATATAAAGAGAGAAGATTTATCAACTAAACAAGATTAGCTTTATTCATGTAGGATTCTCCTTTTGCAAATCACTAAGTGATTTCATCTCTATCTTCTTTATTTTATACGACATAAATAGTGAAAAAAATAATACGAAAGATGGACAAATATCGTGATGAAATTGTGAGAATTCTATTTTGAAATTACTTACAAAAACATTTGCAAAATTTCTTATTTCCTTATATTTATTTGTACACTAAAACAATAAAATGTATCTAAAATATATTTTTCTATAACTTATTTTACGTTATTAAAATTACTCTATGTAACTATTTTTTGATAATTATGAAAAATAAACCATTAGCTACAAATAGATGTTGTAGTATATATTATGAAGAAAGCTCAGATATTAGAAGAAGAAGAAGAAGAGAAGAAAAGAAGAAGAAGAAGAGAAGAAGAAGAAGAAGAAGAAGAAGAGAAGAAGAAGAAGAGAAGAAGAAGAAGAAGAAGAAGAAGAAGAAGAAAAAAGAAGAAGAAGAGAAGAAGAAGAGAAGAAGAAGAAGAAGAAAGAAGAAGAGAAGAAGAGAAGAAGAAGAAGAAGAAAGAAAGAAGAAGAAGAAGAAGAAGAAAAGAAGAAAAGAAGAAAAGAAGAAGAAGAAGAAAAGAAGAAGAGAAGAAGAAGAGAAGAAGAAGAGGAAAGAAGAAAAGAGAAGAAGAAGAAGAAGAAGAAGAAGGAAGAAGAAGAAGAAGAATATTTATCTTGGAAATTCTTATCACCATGGAAGCACCTATAGATGAATCGAATTAATAGTTGGATAAATCTAATGGATAACTCACATATACAATTGATTTATAACACCCCCTCCCCTTGACTATTCATAGATAATGTGTTTCGTTAAAACCTTATTAGAAAAAATTCAGTGAAAAAAAGCCTAGTGAAGGAAAAAGAGTTCATACGTCTCATAATACGCTTTAAATTTTGCCTCGTTAAAACCTTACCATGAAAATCCAACTTGGGACAAAACCATAGTTAAGGAAAAGAGTACAACCGTATTTCACTCCCCCCTGATGAAAACTTCACTTGATATCTCGGAGATGGAGCATTCTAGTCTTGTATCCCAACTTCTCAAACTTTGATGTTGGCAATGACTTAGTGAATAAATCAGCAAGATTATCACTTGAACAGATTTGTTAAATTTCTATCTCACCATTTTATTGAATATCAAGCGTGAAAAAAACTTCAGTGAAATATGCTTTGTCCGATCTCCTTTGATATATCTTCCTTTAAATTTAGCCATACATGCAACATTATATTCATACATTGTGGATGATATGTTCTTTTTTCAAAGAAAACCCACACATTTCTTGAATATGGTGGGTCATTGATCTCAACCAGACGCACTCTTGACTTGCTTCATGGATAACTATTATTTCTTCATGATTTAAAAAAGTGGCTACCAACATTTGATTCATTGATCGTCAAGATATTGTCCTGTCTCCACATGTAAAAAAATAGTCTGTTTGTGGCTGAGCTTTATGCGGATCAGATAAATATCCTGCATCTACGTAACCAATCAATTCTGACTTGGATTCATTGGAATAGAATAAACTCATGTCCATAGTCTCCCGAAGATATCGAAGTATGTGTTTAACACTATTCCAATGTCTTTTTGTTGGGGAGTAACTGAATCTTGCCAGTAGACTTACTACAAAACATATATCTGGTCGAGTATTATTAGCAAGGTACATTAGTGTCCCGACTTCACTAAGGTAAGGAGTTTCATTACCAAGAAGTTCTTCATCCTTCTCTTGAGGTCGAAATGAATCTGTATTGATGTCAAGCAATCTTACCACCATTGGGGTACTCAATGGATGTGAGTTATACATGTAAAATCGCTTTAATATCTTTACTATGTATGTTGATTGATGAATTAAGTATTTCATTTGACAAATTCTCAATTTGTAGATCAAGAAAAAAAATTGTTTTGCCGAGATCTTTTATTTCAAATTCTCTTTTCAGTCACTCAACAACTTCTAAAATCTCTTTATGAGTGCCAATGATGTTCAAATCATCAACATATACGACTATTATAACACATTCAGACTCCGACCGATTAATGAAAATGCAGGGACAAATCTGATCATTTTTGTACCTTTTATTTAACAAATATTCACTTGGACAGTTGTATCATATCCTCCCTTATTGTTTCAATCCATACAACGATTTTGAAGCTTTATTGAACAAGTGTCTTTTGAATCTTTGTATGCTTCAGGAAGTTTCATGAAAATTTTCTGGTTCAATAAGACATAGAAATAGGTTGTGATAACATCCATTATACACATTTCACGCTTTTCATGAGCTTCCAGATTTATGAGATATCTGAAGGTGATTGCATCTACCACAGGAGAATATGTCTCCATGTAATCAATTCAGGTATTTGAGAAAAACCTTGAGCAACAAGTCGAGCTTTATATGTCACGACTTTACCTTTTCATTTTTTTTTCGTACAAAAACTCATTTCTACCCCCACTGGCTAGATACCTTCAGGTGTTCGAATTATTAGTCCGAAAACTTTGTGTTTTTCTAGTGAAATCAATTCTACTTGAATTGCATCCTTCCATTTTGGCCAATCATTTTTCTATTTACATTCGTGAACAAATTTTGGTTCAAATTTTTCATCTTGTTGCATTATGTCAATAGCAACATTATAGGCAAATATGTTGTCAATCACAACATTACTTCGGTTTCACCTCTTTCTCGTGGAGACATACTACATTGAAAATTCATTGTTTTCAGAAGTTTGAACCTCCTCAGATATTTCATCATGTGTTATGACTTCGGTCTCATCTTGAGAAATTTCTTTCAACCCATGATCATCTTGATCATTTATTCCTTTTTCTCTTTCCAAGATTTTTATCCTTGGAACCAATTGTTCTACCACACATCAAATGTAGTCTAGACTCATTTGCTTTAACAATTTGTTCCATTGGGACATCAACTCGAATTGGAGCATTAGCAGTTGGAATATGCGATTTAGTATTTCTTGAAAGACTAGTAAATGCATCTGGCAGCTGATTCGCAATGTTCTGCAAATAAATTATTTTTTGAACTTCTTGCTCACATTGATTTGTTCGAGGATCTAGATGAAATAAATTTGATAAATTCCAATCTATATCTTTTCCTAATTGCTTATGTTCTCCCCCTAAGGTTAGGTATACTGATTCATCAAAATAACAATCAACAAATCTTGCCTTATATAAATCTCCGGTCATAGGCTCCAAATATTTTATGATTGAAAGAGATTCATACCAACATATATCCCCAACCTTCTTTGGGGTCCCATCTTTGTGCGCTGCGGTGGAGCAATAAGAACATATACCGCACATCCAAAAATTCTAAGATGAGAAATATTTGGCTCTTGACAAAAAATCAATTGTAATAGGGAGAATTCATGATAATTGGTCGTCCTTATGCGCACAAATGCAAAATAGCATGCCCTCACATAGATACAAACAACTTTGTTCTCATTAACAATGGTCGAGCTATCAATTGCAGACGTTTAATCAATGAATCTGCTAGACCGTTCTGAGTGTGAACATGAACAATTGGATCTTCAACTCTTATACTAGTAGAAATACAAAATCATTAAATTCCTGAGATGTAAACTCACTAGCATTATCTAAACGAATTGTCTTTATTGTATAGTCTTGAAATTGTGTTTTTAATCTTATTATTTGAGTCAACAATCTCTCAAAAGTCATGTTACGAGTTGATAATAAGCATACATGTGACCATCTTGTAGAAGCATCTATCATGATCATATAATATTTAAAGGGTCCATATGCAAGTTGAATTGGTCTACATATATCATCCTGTATACGTTCCAGATACGCAGGGGATTCAAGTCCAACCTTAACTGTTGATAGTTTAATGATCAACTTTTCTTGACAACAAGCAGCACGAGAGAATTCCTTTGATTAAAGGATATTTGGGATCTTTAAGTTGTGTCCATGTGAATTCTCAATTGATTTGTGCATCATATTTAATCCAGGATAGCCGAACTCGGTCATGCCAAATGATAAAATCATTAAAATTAGTAAACCTTTTGTTTACTACGGCATGTGATTCAACTGTGCTTATACTTGTATAGTACAACCCAGAAATTTTTTTAAATAGTTTTTCATGCACAATTTTCTTCTCAACATTAATTATAGTGATGTAAAGGTATTCAAACTTTCCTTCTTTAGTTGTCTCAACATGATAGTCATTTTGGCGAATAACTTTGAAAATTAATAAGTTTCTTTGAGACTTACTACAATATAATGCATTATCAATGGTCCATATTGTTCCTCCAGCTAGTAATAAGGTCGCTCTTCCTGAGCCCTCAATAAATATTGTACTACCTGATGTTGTGTTGACATATGTCATTTTCATAGAGAAATTAGAAAAGTATTTATTTTATTTTAATAATTTATGTGTTGTAGAACTATCAAGAAGGCACACATCTCCATTACTCATCTTGAATTTAACTGACAACTAGGGATTTTTATTAGTTATCATTAAAAAAAATACATTAAAAGAAGTACGAAATAAAACTAACAATGAAAATTTAAATACTTCAACATGAAGAACATGATAATTAAAAACACATAAGTAAAATATTAACAGACTTCATTCCCCAGCTAGAAGATCAGACATCAATTTGAATCTCCAAAGAAGTCATCAACTTCCATATGAGTAATGTCACGAAGGCCATCATCATTTAAAGTCAAATTTTCTTTAGCATCCTTGTCATATTTCTGAGATGTTCTTGGCTTATCGTCATCTTTAAGAGGCATATGTGACTCAGCTCGAGCATTGGAAGAGGAAGCACCACTTTTATTTCTTTTCCTTTTAAAGGAATTTAGGTAGAGCCTCACAAAATGTTCATGTGTGCGATATTCATTCTTCCAATGACCTTTCACGCCACAACAATGACAATTACTTTTTGAGGGGTTATTTTCGGAACTCATGTTGTTCTCTCTTTTATTATTACCACCACCTCTGTTGACATCCAATTTTGATCCTTCCCAATATATATATATATATATATATATATATATATATATATATATATATTGTTTTGCAAGTTATAATTTTAAATAGTTTTGTTAGTTTTTATAATTTTTAGACAATATATATTTTACATAATTATGTATATAATTACTATATTTTATGATTATTCGAAAATCGTCTCAAAAGATTTTAATTTTATTCAAATATTTGATTAATTACACTAGTTACATAATAGCTAATATTTTTAAATTATTTAGTTTACAATTAGTTAATTTATTATTTTATTTTGTTAAAATTAAGAAGCTCATTAATTAATTTATACTAATTCATCTTCATTAGTTATTAGTCAAGCCCTAAACCTATTCGGGACAAACCATTTTGGGCCTTTCTATTTTTGCAATTCCCAGCAACCCACTTGCCAAACCTTTCCAGCCCAATTTTAATTCCTTCAGCTCCATTCCATTATTTCCCGACCCAGCCCATAATAATATACAACTACAATTTCAAAAAACATTCTCACCCATTCAATACCAAAACACCAGCAAACGGTACCTGATCGGTCCCAGACATTCATTTCTTCTTCTTCAGCTAAACAACGCAGAAGTAGAACAAAACCCCAAAAACAAATTCAAAAACCAGAAACCCGCGTCTAGAAATTCGCAACCCAACAGCCCAACAAATCGATCTGAATCATTTCGTCCTTTCTCTCGTACAAGGACCGTTGTAGAACATTCCAGGTGTCTCGGTCTCGTTGATTCCTTGTCCTTTGCTTGGAACCAGACGACTCCCTTCATTTTCCCATTGGAAATTGGTACTCATTCTTAGTTGGAAACCTTATCTTTCATTTCGAATTTGAATTTGTTGAAATTTCATTTCAAATTTCCTCCCTATTTTCTGCCCTAATTCAATTCTATAAATACCTTCATCTTTCTCGGTAAAAAAATGAAGAGAGAGAGAGGGTTATAAAAATGGGAAAAAATAGAGAAAATTATTAGTCATATACATTTATATATGAATACTTTGGAAAGAGTTTTCAAAATAGATTGAAAAATCCAGATTTACTCTCTGTTTACTGGTTCGCTTCTGTTTTCTTTATCGAACTTCTCGGAGTTTTGTTTCGATTATGGAAGCTTGCTAACTCTGCTTATTTAGTCTCGGTTCAGCTGCCCAGAAAAAGGTAATAGTTCCTAATTCACTTATGTTAATCGTTATGTTATGTGTTGAACTTATCTCGATTAGAAAATTCAAATATTTAAATGTGCATTTATTTTTTCTTACACAATGAAGTCATTTAGTTGAATCATGCTTAATATGCTAGTGCAATGGTCTCTTTCTGGTTATTTTAATGAAGTTGAAGCATTGTTCCTTTACAACTCTAACATATCAGTGGATTAGGATGTTTAAGTGGTCCATTTTAATAGGCTTATGATGTATTCAAGTATATCTTCTATGTGTATATGTTTATATCATGTGTTATGGCTATCATTTTACTTTTGTATAGTATGCAACTGGAATAACAGACTCAAGCATGCTTAAAATCATTAATTGTCATAATTTGCTATAAGTGCTATTTTTTATGCGATAAGTGTAGTCTTCAAATCAAAGTTTGTAATATGAGTTCTTCATTTCTTTTATGTGTTCTACTAGAATGATGGAAATAAATGTTTTATATTTGAAACAAGTTGCTTAGCAGAATAAAGGGTTGGCTTTGTTAATGATAAGTTTTAGTGTTACTTCTTATTTATATTAAGATCCTTTATTGCTCTTAATACTATTTAGTTATGCTACTTGATTGTTTAAAACCACATCTTTGCTAGACTTTGACAAAATTAAGCCTCACTAATTTGTTTATTTTGTTTTTGTTGCATGTGATACCACCCGAGTCCTCTTGGACTCCAATCTTCTTTCCTCATATTTTTGATGGGCCATAAAGGTTTCAAATACCCTTTTCCCTTCGAGTCAGCCCCCTCGTCAAGCTGCAAAACTGATGTACATGTTGAGGTTGATAAATGAAGGCTGGAAATTAATTTTGCAGGTCTTAAAATAAAGCCCAAAAGGAGGCAGTATACATGAAGTATACAATTGTATACACGCGTATAACGGAAAGAATCGTTATATGTAGGTCTGAACTGACAAAACAGGTTTTGAAACTCTGAAATGGGCAGCGTACATCCAGTATACGTTCCAATATACATGGAAATGAGTTGAAATATATATCATATACATTCATATACGTTAGGTGTATACACATATTTTTTAAATGTGAAAAAGAAGGAATATAGGGCCAGAAGCCCAAAGGAAATTCCAGCAATCCCAACAGGTCTAAATGGGTCGACATCCATTTTTGGTCATTTTAGTTTTAGGACAGGTTATAAAGATTTGGGTCTAAGACCTAAATTTAATACTTTCTTCCATTTTTACTCTTATTTGTATTATTTTAAATAACTTTATTTATTTTATGGATTAATTTAATTAAATCCCCAAGATTGCCATTTTTCTTTATATTGAAAATAAATAAATAAAAAAAATTTAAATATTTATTTTGTATGAGTCACTTAGCTTTAATTTTATCAACCACTTTAGGTAGCTATTCTTTTTAAATGATCTCCCTCTTTCCCCTTAAAATAATTAATTAGAAAATGATAATAATAAATAAATAAATATTTTTTTTAAAAAAAATGAATTCTCTTTTGCTTAGTTATAATATTTGAAAAATTATTTTAAAAGGTCATTTAGTTAAATCGCCGGTCAATCGCGAGTTAGCGGGCATTCTTAGGGCCTAACACCTTCTCGGAATGTACAATTGAACTTCAAACCCTTTTCAATTGATTTTATCTATTTAAATCTTTTGAAAATAATTTTAAGTTTTCTTGATTTTTATTAAAATCAAGTGGCGACTGTGTTAATTCGAAAAATTTATTTCACTTAAATCATAAAATTAATTGATTTTTTTAGAACTTAGTCATTTTTACTTTGATAATATTTTTTTAAAACAGAAATGACGACTCCGCTGGGAATTAATTAAGTTATAACCAAAAGGATTTGACTATTCGACTAATTGTAATTATTGAATTGCTTATTTGTGACTAATGTGTTTTAGATATATAATTGACATTGCATTTCATGACATATTCTAATATATATTGTATAGTATATTAAAGGATGGTTTGTGGAACGCAACCAAACTTTCTATACTCAACCTTTTTGCATAATTAGCGATAATTTATTGGTTCGTCATTCGTCCAATGGTTGTCGCGAGTTCCAACCCAAATTGTCCGTTTGGGTCTCCGATCTTTTCAAAGCCACTCTTAGTCAAATAGGATAGAGCTAAACCAAATCCAAAATTTATGAGCATTTGAACTAAGATGACCCAACACCCAAGGCATGTTGGGCCCATTAGAAGACCACCATGAGTCCAAAATGGCTTATGGCCTAAAAGGACGTTCATACTTATCTGTTTGAATTTGAAGAATGTATACGTTGCATGAAAAGTCATTGTCTCATGGGGTAAGAAATATATTATAGTTTACTCTAGTTGAAGAATGACCTTCACAAACTACTAGTCCATCTGAAGATGTTGGCACCCGGAAATGACAAGAAATTAAGAAAGAGCGAAGGTACTTTCATGGAATCATAGTATAGGATTGTACCCATGCGTGGGACTGATTATTTTGTATCCCGTTTTCCCCGATGTGTATCCCCATTCATCTTTATTCATAAAATTTCTATAAATTTCAGTTTGGGGCAATGAGATAATTCAAATGACGTATACATCCCTCAAATCGCTAGGTCTACCCTGGGCACTAAAAGGTCATATATTTGTTTAGAATGCGCAATATTTCTTACTGTGTTATAACTGCTTATGTGAATATGTTGTTTTATCTGGAGATATTCTAGCTCACTCTTCTTCAAATCTTTTTAGAACCCCAAAGCACAAATATCAAGTTACTGTCAAAAGCGTGTCCAAATACTCTTCGAGTCTTTAGTTTCCCAAAAAAAGACCCAACTTCATTTTTCTTTAATACTACTATCATATCAGAAAAAGATTGATCATTTCAAATCAAAAGAAATTTAAGTGGGTCCAACTACGTAGGACCTGAATTCTCTTTGTGAGATACGTAGGCAGCCTTTCTAGGTTCGGCCCCTATTTTGAGAAATTTTATTTTTTCAACTCTTACAAGGAAATTAGAGTTACATCTCAATCAAAAAAAATCAAAGTACGACAATGAAATATACCGTCAACTTTGTCTCGACTCAAGTCGACATTTTTTATTCACTAATCCCAAAGTCATGTAGATAAATTTATGTCTATTTAGCCATTTCTCTATATTGGTTTCTCTATATTGGTGAGCCAGTTTATCTCAAATAAAGCAACTCTTATTTGTTTACATCTATAGGTGATGTCTTGTATTATTTACCATCTGCAGACGCTAACATATTGGTCTTTTGAGTTTTTTATTGGTCAGGTATTCAGAACTGATCTGTGTTGATAAGTTGGTTGATCATCCGTATTTCACAAGATCCAAGCCCCTAAAGATTCCTTCTTCGGTCAAAGTTTGCAAAAAGAAAAGACTATAATGGGGGATAACGATGATGAGGTTGACATGAATGATGTTGTCGTGACTCAACCCACCGCCACTAATAAAAATGAATTGATTATGCCGTTGATGCAACAGGTTGTCAAAATGATGGTCGAAATGCAATTTGTTTAATGTAATTTCATCCTTCAACCCTCCGAGAGATGGAAGAACTCCACTTTATTTCCTCCCCAAGCACGGAACAAGTTCAGAACCTACTCTCTAAACCCACTCAAAATGCTCCAACCATTTATTTAGCCACCCCCAATCCCCGTCACGCCACCATATCGTATCAAGCACCACATCCTCCTCAAAATACAAACTTTCAAATCTTCCATCTACCTCAAAACCAAAATATCAACCTTCAAACTTTCCCCAAAAATTATCAAGTCACTCAAATTACCCAGAATCCCTCCATTGCTCCACCCATACCTCAAAAGACTACTTTCCAAATCCCAATTCCAAATGAACCTTATGTCGATTGTTCCGAGCTTGATCACTATAAGGAAGAGGAGAGAGAGTGGAGGTCAAAAGAAGAGGCAGTCAAGCTGAATATGAAAGAAGAGATCAGGAAAACCACGAAGGAGTTGCACTATATTCTCGAAATCGATGGATTGAGCTATAAGGATTTGTGCATCCATTTTAATCTCGACCTCCCGAAAGAGTTCAAAGTGCCAAAGTTTGTCACTTTTACTGGAATAGGAAATCTTCTAGCACATCTGAAAATTTATTGTGATTAACTCGTGGGAGTTGGAAAAAATGAAGTATTTTTTATGTGTCTCTTCAGTCGAAGTCTAAGTGGAGAAGCGATGGATTGACTTACATCACAAGAGCAGAAACAATGGAAAAGTTGGAATGCACTTGCAAAAGGATTTCATGAAAAGATTTAGACATAAAATATCGAGAGTACGCTCATCGTTGGAGAAAAGAGGCCGCAAGAGTTCAACCTCCCATGTACGAATGTGAGATAACTGAAATGTTCATTCGAACTCAAGTGCGTGAGTACTATGAAATAATGTTGTGTATGATGGGGAAAAAAATTGTCGAGATTGTCAAAGTCGGAGAAGCTTTGGAAAATGGTTTCAAGACTGGAAAAGTCACACAAACTTACCGCATTGCGATCTAATGGAAAATCTACTAGAATTCGTGATATAGATACATCAAAAGGAAAAGTGGAGGAGGTAAGTATGGTCACGACTACTCGTATGAGGTCAGCTTCTCAAAGAAACTATCAAAATCATAATGTCAATCAGAAAAAATTTCCTTGCCCAAACTTTAAGAAGACTCCTAAAGTATTTACACCATTAAGGGAATCTAAAACTCAACTTTATGAAAGGTTGAAAGCAATGGGTATGCTCTATCCTATAGAAAGGAAGACCAGCAAATCCTTTGGAAAAATTTTACAGAGCTGACCACAGATGTGCTTATCATTCAGATGTTGTTGGACACGACATAGAGAATTGTTCAACTCTGAATCACAAGATACAAAACATGATCAACAATAACTTGATCAATATTGAGGAAACCACCTAAATGGATGACATATTGGATGCTTAAGAGTTAGTACAAAACATTTCTGAACTGAGTCATTTGAAGATATTCATCATCAAAGGTCGAGAAGAAGAATGCCCAACATTGGCCAAAATTCTGCATATGAAGTTTTTGTTACCTTTCTTTTGAAAATGTGTTTACCCTTTTTCCCCCCATTTTATCACACATTTATTGTTTGAACTACGTTCGACTTGATTTCTCAAGAATGAGATACATAGGCGGCCCTTGTCGGCCTCGATTGTTTCTTTATCAAAACTTCCTATTTTGGTTAATCCTTGAGATGAAAACTACGTTTGACCTGATTCCTGCTCAATGGGATACGTAGGCGC
Organism: Solanum chmielewskii; assembly: GCA_027704785.1. NCBI lineage: Eukaryota > Viridiplantae > Streptophyta > Magnoliopsida > Solanales > Solanaceae > Solanum > Solanum chmielewskii. The sequence goes on from JAKWIX010000320.1 coordinate 34,746,829, forward strand.
CACAACAGCTTTGTCATATACCTAGTAAGATTTCCATTTCTCTTTATAATGAAAACTGGATAGAATTTTTGAGAGGATCTCAAAAATTCATTTGAAGATGGACTTCTTCAACAAGTCAAAATAGAAGACCAAAATTCTACGGAGTTAGCTTTGGGTGGATCTCAAAAATTATGATAATCTAGTTTGCAATTGGGACATAACTTTTGAGATGATCTCAAAAATTCCAAAAATGTCATTTGTTACTTATTGAGGTAAACTGGGACAAAATTTTGAGGAGGGGCCTCAAAATTCCTGAATAGGCAACTTCAGAATTAATAAAGCAAGTTACGAGAGTTAAATGTATTTCAGATCAGTACAAAATTTTTTAGAAGGGTCCTCAAAAATTCCATTCATACTGTCTTACAAAGGATGGATGAGGGTGTAAGCCAACCGCATGAAGGAGCATGGAGACAAGACCAACACAAATCAGTCTTTCAAACTAAGAACTTTTATTTGGATGCAGGAATATCAAAGTCACAAAAATGGCTATATAAAGCTGTCAAGAGTGGAAAAAGGCGTCATTTGCACCAATCGTGGCCTCATCAACAAAAGTTAGAAAACCTTTCATCTCATTTTATCTCTATTTCATTATGTTGCCTCAAGTGATTTTTTAAACAATCTTTTTTTATCTTATTTTGCAGGAATATTGAAGACAAACGCTGACAATTTATTTCAAAGTTTTTAAGAAACAATGTATATGTTGATCGCTAGTGGCGAGTCATGATCAAAGTTACAGTTGCGCTCATCATAGCCTAATATCGATAAGTCAAATGACTCAATCTAGTTCCTCAACTTTACTTTTATTCTTTACTTCATCATCGATACTAAAGTTTGGTGTCGAGCTTTGCAGATGATAGCATTGATAAAGTAAAAATTATATATGAAATCGACATCAAATCTGAACATGATCAAAAGTGACACTAACTTAGAAGTGTTGAAAGGGAAAATCATCGAGTCCATCACATCAGAAAGATGATGGTGACCGCAATATCTCCTTGACAATCAAAATTATCGAATTGTTATAAATTTTTTATAACGATAAGAAATTACTACAACAAACTTAAATTTTGTTGAGTTTGTTAAGGAAGACGAGAGTGACTTTAATTTTCATGTGAATGAATTAAGTCATTCACCTCGATAATTCTATCTTTTAAAAAAGAGAATCATATTCGCGACATGCATATACGTCAATTTAGTTTTGTAAGTGCATTTGTCGCGTGACAATTTAGGCGTACATGTTTCTTGACAATGTCAGAGTCAGAATTCTAATTTGTTGGGTATCCCCCCATAAGTGGATTATGTGTTTTGATTGGTCAATCAAAGACTTTAGCATATAGTTTGTTGGGTGATCCACCCCATAAGTAGTTCCTATATTTGTTTTTTCATTTCAAGTTCCTATTTTTGAATTACATTAGAATATTATCGAGCATCCACCTCGTTACAGTTGAAATATTATCGAATTATCCACCTCGTTACAGTAGGAATAATATCGAGCCATCCACCTCGTTACAGTTGAAATATTATCGAGTCATCCACCTCGTTACAGTTGGAATATTATCAAGTCATCCACCTCATTATAGTTGGACTATTATCGAGCGATTTACCTCGTTACAGTTGGAATATTATTGAGTCATCCACCTCGTTATAGTAAGACTATCATCGAGCCATCTACCTCGTTACAGATAGAATATTATCGAGTTATCCACCTCTTTACATTTGGAATATTATCGAGTCATCCACCTAGTTATAGTTGGACTATTATCGCGCATTCACCCGTTACAGTTGGAATATTATCGATTCATCAATCTCGTTACAGTTGGACTATTATCGATCTATCCACCACGTTACAGTTGGAAAATTATTGAGCTATCCACCTCGTTACAGTTAGAAAATTATCGAGCGATCCACCTTGTAACAGTTGAACTATTATCGAGTATCCACCTCGTTACAGCTGGAATATTATCAAGTCATCCACCTTGTTACAGTTGGACTATTATCGAGTATCCACCTCATTACAGTTGAAATATTATCGAGCATCCACCAAATTACAAATGGAATATTATCGAGTCATCCACCTCGTTACAGTTGGAGTATTATTGAGTCATCCACCTCGTTACAGGTGGACTATTATCGAGTCATCCACCTCATTACAGTTGGAATATTATATTATCGAGTCATCCACCTCATTATAGTTATCGAGCTCATCCACCTCGTTACAGTTGGAATATTATAATCATGGAGTTATCCACCTCGTTACAGTTGAATAATTATCGTGCTAGCTAACTCGTTATAGAGATCACCGGAGTTTGTCATGAAGAAAACAAATAGTGAAATCTCTAAATTCTCAGCAAATCATGAGTTGTAACGGACATAATGCGTTTGAAAGATATATATACTTAACATACTTATGAGACATCTTTCCCGTCAAGAGTAACTGAAAATCATAGTAAGAGATACTAACACTTTTCTAGTTACATTTTCTACTTACAAGTTGTTTCCGTCTTTGTCGAGAGCATCCAAGAGGATGAATTCTCAAATCAACCACAGGAGTGGACGACATCAAAAAGGATGCAGCACAACGTAGAACTTTTTCTTAGCAGCAAATTGGGACATACTCCAAAAAAGAGTGTCATACTCTTAGGATGCGAGCAGAGGGGCGACTTCTACCATAATCTAATCACACCACTGTTAGAAGGCATGTAGGTTTTTCTTTAGATTTCTTGATCTACCGGAAACAGTTTTCTAATCGAAGTGACATACACCAAGTGCTTTGAAAATTATGTCCATGTATGTTCTTAATTATGGGTATGAAGCATGCCACATTCATGGCTAAGAGGTTACAAGTCTTCTTTTCATACTCGACTTAATTTGTCACTTCTCTAGAACTAAAGATTATCTAGCATAATAGATTTCCTTTTCAACCGAGAGAGTCGAACTACAAGCAGCCTGATTCCCTAAATGGAGGGATATGTAGGCGGGCTCATTATTGAAAACTTGATTGTACTCCAATATTCTGTCATAAATCTTATTCTTGAGCATTTCGGTCTCTTCATAATTCAATATTGGAGTAACTTTTTGATTTCTTTTAGAATTGTGTGTTAAAGCAAGCTTATCAAACTAAAAGTGACCTGAATTCAAATATAGCTTGAGATATGTAGGAAACCCACTTTCGGGGTTCAGCCATAATTCTTAAAAATCCCTTTCCTGAAGATGATAACATGGTCAGTCAAAATTGGTTGGTCAATTTGATTTTCCTCAAATTTCTTGCATCATTCCAAGTAAAATAAGGGACAGTTGTTGACACCCAATTTTGACCATCCCCAATAAAAATTGATCATGTATTATGGCTATCATTTTACTTTTCTACAGTATGCAGGTTGAATAACAGACTCAAGCATGCTTAAAATCATTAATTGTCATATTCTGCCACAAGTTCTTTTTATTATGCTATAAGTGTAGTCTTCAAATCAATGTTTGTAATGTGGGTTCTTCAATTTTTTTATGTGTTCTACTTCCTAGAATGATAGAAATAAATGTTTTATATTTGAAACAAGTTGCTTATTAGACTAAAGAGTTGGCTTTATTAATGATAAGTTTTAGTATTACTTCTTGTTTATATTGAGATCCTTCATTGCTCTTAATGCTATTTAGTTATGCTACTTGATTGTTTAAACCACATCGTTGCTAGACTTTGACGATATTAAGCCTCGCCAATTTGTTTATTTCGTTTTTGTTGCATGTGATACCACCCGAGTCCTCTTGGACTACAATCTTCTTTCCTCATATTCCATATGGGACATAAAGGCCCCAAATCCCCTTTTTCCTTTGAGTCAGCCCCCTCGGCAAGCTGCAAAACTGATGTTTTGAGGTCGATAAATGTAGGCTGAAAATTAATTTTGCAGGTCTCAAAAAAAGCTCAAAAGAAGGCAGTATACATGAAGTATACAATTGTATACAAAAGTATACACGGTAAGAATCATTATATATAGGTCTGAACTGACAAAACGGGTGCTGGAAGTCTGAAATGGGCAGCGTACATTCAGTATACGTCCCATTATACACGAAAATGAGTCGAAATATGCATCGTATATATTCATATATGTTTGATGTATACATAAATTTTTAAGTGTGGAAAAGAAGGAATATAGGGCCAGAAGCCCAAAGGAAATTCCAACAAGCCCAACATGTCTAAATGGGTCAAGTTCCATTTTGGGTCATTTTAGTTTGGAAAAATAACTTAAATACACAACTATAAGTTTATTATTCTCTAATTTTCCCTTCTTTTTTTAAATATTACATAGTTCCCTTTTTTTAATTTTAATAAAAGTTTATAGATACATAGTCTTCTCTCTCAAAGATCACACACTTCCCCAATATCATGCCTATTTTTCTCCACTAAAACACTCAATCTTCTGAATCACTTTTTAAATTTGAATTATTACTTTTAATTAAACTGTTTCGCAACATTTAATATGCAATTTTGAATTTCAAATTTCAAAAATCTAAAATTTCTGAAAATTGGAGCTACCACTGTTCTCTGGTTCTTCTTCTTCTTCTTACTCCATCATCCGTCTCTGCTTCTTCTTCTTCTTCTTACTCCATCATCCGTTCTTCTTTTGTTCTTCTTTTCTTCTTGTTCATCGTTCTATTACATCATATTAATGGATCCTCTTATGAATAGGAGGATTTATGATTCGGACGATGAAAATTGGAAAGAAAATAGAAAAAAGTCTTTACATGATCCTATGAATGTTCGGAAGGATTCAAATAAAGATATTGGGGAATCATCTAAATAAAAGGTTGTTAAAATACACCAAAAAAAGAGAAAAGCATCAGCAACCATTATTGTCAGGACGACATTGCTTCGGATATGTCTTTTTTATACTTCTTTTACAATTGTTTTTAAAATTATAGTACGTTTGAACATATTTTTATAGTGTGTTATAGTGTTTATTTAATTTTATGATACATGAATTAATTGTGTGTCAGCTGCCTTTCTATGTATCACGAGTATTTGAAATTGTTATCATGTATCAAACAATAAGTTTAATATATATGGACTCAGTGTGTTATAGTGTTTAGTCAATGCATTGATACATGAATCAATTGCGTGTCAAATGATTTTATATATATCATGAGTATTTGAAGATAGTTATCACGTATCATACAATAATTTTAATACATATCGACTCTGTATGTTATAGTGTTTAGTGGATGCATTGATACATGAATTAGATGTGTATCATATGTTTTGTTATGCTATATGAATTTTTCTAAACTGATATCATGTATCAGTAAGGTATTAGTTGTTTATTTAGTATTAGTTGTTTTATATAGTATTTATATTCAATATCGTTAAAATTTGTGTTTTTTTTTCGAATTGCAGCTACTCACAAGATAAGAAAGATACCAACACATCCCATAAGGTTTGTTGTTAATTTTAACAACACTTTTCTGAAGGACTTTGAAAAATATATAGGGGAGAATGTAATCCAACTGTTTAGGGATACAATTTTTGGATCCTTTTTAGATATTACTAAATGTAATTTTTAGGGCCAAATCACTAAGTGCTTGTTGTTGTTAGAGTTGGAACAAAGCAACCCTAATGTGTTGCATATTAAACATTCAAACGGGTGTATCCTAAAATTTGGTATAGATGACTTTGCAATATTAACTGGACTTAAAGTCAAAGGCAATACCAATGATTTCCAATACCCAGAATCAACTACTTGTATGCTTTTCCAAAAGTATTTTCCTGGTGCTGTCAATAGTGTTATCAAGTATCAATTAGTTCAACGATTTAAGATGGGTAACTGAGAGAACGGTAAAGATGCACTCAAAATTTCTATATTGTTCTTTATTCATACATTCATATTGACTACTCTTGATAATAAAACTATATCCATTGTGGATTTTCTAATGGTTGACAATGGTAGATATCAAGATTATCCTTGGGGTCAGCTATCATTCTCAAAACTCATCGGTTCACTTAGACATGATTTTGATGTTAGAAAAAAATTGTATCGATTATATGGGCTGTCATATGCACTTAACGTATGGATATACCAATGTGCATCCCAGTTAAATTCTGAAATTACTGTGAAAGAACGAAATACCATCCCAAGAATGAGCAATTGGAGAGTTGTGTCCTATAAGGCAAAGTTTCAAATTCTTATGTCTACCATTTTCCAAAAGGTAAAATTGAATCAATTTTTACTATTAGAATAAACTATTTTAAGTTTGTCTATTTAATATCGTTATTTATGTCTTGTGATACATTTTGATATGTCTTAATTATTTAATGTGTTGTATTGTAGTAACATTTAAATTATTTTATATGTTGTGATACATTCAGAATGCATGTTCAAACATTGTCCAAACAGCAGAGAAAATTGAAGCTTTTGACCTAGTTGAAATTGAACATGTTCCTTATTCTTCACCACCCTTAGTACAACCAAATGAGGAAGATAATTTTGATAATTTCTCCATCAAACTTCCCGAACAGTTATTGAGGAGATCTTCTAGAGTGTCTGATACATCTCCTCGACCACCGTCAAAAAGAAGAAAAAAAGTGGTTATACATAAAAAAAAAGTTTCAGAATTGAGTCAGCCTGATCAATCAAATGTGTCTCCGACACCGAATGATGATGTACATGTTTATATTTCAGATCTGCCTCCCAATTCGACTGTTGATGATGTACATGGTTCTGTTCCAGATGTGTCTCCAAACACGGATGCTGATGTACATGGTTTTGTTCCAGACGTGTCTCCGAACCCGGCTGCTGATGTACATGATTCTGCAGATTCTCAGAAAGTCAACTATGTAATTCCATATATTGAAGAGTTGAAAGGACATTTGAAAACTTAAGTAAGTTAATTATTTTGATATTTTTAATCAAATGTAATTTATTTTTATCCTAAATGTATTTATAATTTATAAGTTGACAAGACATTTGAGGAACTGATTATATTGATAAAGGATAACCACTCCTCGTTGATGCAATCTCGAGGTAAGGAATACATCAATGTTGAGGCTAATACAAGCACATTTCAGTCTGAGAAACAAACATCTCTGCAAATATGGATTGATCTTTCTGATATGGGTGGTGTAGTTGAGGATGGTGTTGGTGTTTCTGTAAACGAGGGTGAAATACAAGTCAATGATACTCCAAAGGTAATGTTTATGATACATTGTATATAATTGTTCATTTAGTTGATGTCATGTATCATGCACATATACTCAATGTTATGTATCATGTGAGTATAATCATTGTTACGTATCAGCACAAATTTTATTATTAATTTTTATTTAAAAACTTCATATTTAGGATGATGACACACATCAATCACACCAAGATTTAAATGAACATATCATGGAGAAAGATGTTGATGACAATGTTCAACACAACATCCCTCACGTTTTGCCCAATAAAACAACAATGGATGCGTTGGTAGATTTTTCAATTTTGCTTTATGACACACAATTTCATTACACACAAATTTATTTTGAAAATTATTACATCATATTATACAGGAATCTTCCACTTCAACAACAATATCGCCATCAACTCAAGCAGCAATAGATGCACTTATCAATGATTTGGGGAAAGATCCTACTAATGCTAGACCATTATATTCTTACAATCCACAGAATATAACTAGCAGCCAGTACTTGTTGACCGACAGTCAGTTACCCACTGACATTTCAATAACTGAGATTGGAGTTAGAACCGATTCAGTCACTCCTGCGCATAGAAACAAAATGCCTTCGAGAGATATTCAATCTCCATATTGTACTTCTTTTGGGTCAAGCGAGAAGGGAAAAGAGAAATTGAAGGATATGACTAGACTCCATTTCCCGTTCGAAGGATGTGGCATCACAGATCAAGTTTCGCCAAAATTTATTGAGGATTATATGAATTGGTTGTCAAAGGGGCTCCTAAAAAACATAACAATAAGTAAGTTTTATACATTATTTTTGCAAGTGTTTTGGGTAATTATTTTTTATATAACTAATTCATGATACTTTGTTTACAAAAATTGTAATTAAGTCACTGTTAGGTATCATGTACATATACTCAAACTTATGTATCATCTATGCAGGAACCCATCAGACGTTAAATACATATCAAAATCTTCTTCTTTTGGATTTGCGATGAGGGACTTTGTTGTTGCTTTTCCAATGAACAAGAATTGGTTCTATGCCATGTCACAGCCAAATAAATTTTGGACTGTTGAGGTAAAAATCTTAAACCAATTATCAAATGAGTACCAGTCACACTTATATTATTATAACATGATACATTCATTCTGTAGATGTATCATAATATTTAAGTAGAAAAATTTATGATCAATATTTAATAATTGTATTGTTCTATTTTGTTTAGATGTATATAATTTCTTATTATGTTTTCATTTTGTTTATAGCACATCGATGTGATTTTTTACTACATTTGTAAAAAATCAAAACTTTGCAGCATGGATCAATACAGATACACAATAATCCACTGCTTGTTCATGTCACATGTAAAAAATTGTTATGGTAGGTATTACATGGACAATGATGATGATAGTCTTAGCACACAAGAACATGTTGATCGCGCTTCAGTTGTATCTGTATATGAGAGGTCAATAATTAGCATCATCAAAGGTTTTGAAATCCCAGCTACTTTACCATGACATCTTGTAGATGAGGTCTACATCCTGATTAACTGCGATCAAGAATTTTATTGGGTGTTGACAGTTGTTGAGTTGAAAAACAGGGTGATAAGGTATCTCATTTAGTTGAAATCTACCACAAGAACATACTTTCCTCTCAAGACAAACAATGTATTCTTCCAGTTTCATAAACCGAGAAAATAAATTCAGATGATGGAGAAACTCGACATTAAAATATTTAAATATGTAATTTCTTAAAGACAAATCATGTTCAAATTGCATAATGATACAATGAATTAGATATATATAATAGGCTTAAGTCATCTACGGCCCCCTAAAGTTGTCCGCATAATTCACTTAGACACCTCAACTATGGCTTGTACCTATTGAACACCTAAATTATTCAGAACACGATCTATTAAGCATAAAATGCTGATATGGCAAAATAAGTGCATCTCACTGCATGGAAGCGCGTGAACAAGTCTAAATTTTATTTTTTATTTTTTATTAATAATAATCTTTTACCTTTTTTTTTTCTTATAATGACACTTGACATTGCATTAATCAAAATAACTAAAAAAAAGTATTTTGCATTATAATATCCAAAAAGAAAACAAATTCCCCCACCCCCTTCCCTGTAAGCTATATCAACAGTTGTCTTCTTCTTTACCCATTTTCATTGTTGTAAATTTTGTGTTGATTTTTTATTTTTTATTTTTTTTGCTCTTCATAAAAAAAACTGAATCTTCTAAGTGTTAAATCGAACTTGCAAGAATGAAAAAAATAATCGGACATCAGAGTTTTAAAGGCTACTCCCGTTCATTTCTATTTTCGACTTCGATCAACACACATCAACACATTAAGTTGTAACATAATATCAGAAAATTTGATATAATTCTTTAAAATCCTCACGATTTCTCTTGGTAATTAATTTTAAAATAATTTATCAAAGTTAATTTATTTTTCACAAAAATTACAATATTCACTCCATTAATTTATAATAATGGGTAACAACTAATGAAGAAGAAGAAGAAAGTACATATAACTAAATGGTTGGGGAGTGATTTGTTTCTTTCCTTCTTTTTCATTGTCACAGGAGGTGTCCATCGACATTAAAGGATGAAGAAGAAAGATGGGTAGTTCCTGTGGGGGAGGAATGATTGTTTCTTTTCTTTTTAATTATTTTTAAAAAAAAATTAAAGATTGAAATTGACAAAAATGAAAATTCAATAAATTGGGTCCATGTGACACGTGTTGGAGTATTATTGATTATTTTTCAAGACAATGTGTGTGAACTACACACGCAATATTTTAAAAGCTTTATTATCATTTTGTGTTCAATAAGTGCATATCCATTAATATTAAAGTGTTCAATAGGTACAAGTCATAGTTGAGGTGTCTAAGTGAATTATGCGGAAAACTTTAGGGGGCCGTAGATGACTTAAGCCTATATAATATAAAGTATTATATAATGATACATACCTCCATCTTTGAAACTTTAGCCGCGTTTATAATCAACAATTCCTCAAATTTTCTCCCTAATGTGTCCTTTGTATATGAGGCTACTTCTCTGTTTTGCAATGCCAAGAACAAAAAAAAATTCTAACTTCTTCCAAGAATTCTAATATAGTTAATTGACGTGCTTCAACAAGACAATCATTGATACATTCTGCAATGTTTGAAGTCATCATTCTACCTCTGTTTACTGTTGCATGAACTCTTGACCACTTTTCATAACCTGCATCTTCAAGGTACTCCTTAACCCTGTGATCAATTATATCAACCTTAGCCATCAACTTATCAAAATCTTCCTTTCTGTATGCCTTGGCCATAGAGTAGAATAGATCACTTATGGCCTTTCTGCTCCTTTTGAAATTTTCACATACATTCTTTCAAAGATGTCAGATGCATGCATAATGAGGTACATTTGGGAACACAATCCTCACACTCTTCATGATACTCTCATGTCTATCTGAAACAACACACATATCTTTTCTCTCGTCAAATGCATTTTTGAACTGTTCAAAAAATCATGTCCACGAACAATCATTTTCGATTTCAACAACAACATATGCCAATGGAAACATGCAACCTGATTACAGACACACATTATATCTTTTGATACGTAATATATACATACACATCACAACTAAAAAAAAGTACCTACGTCATCAAGTATGATTGCTGATACAAATGTCCCTTTGTAAGCTCCACTCATTTGTGCACCATCCACAACAACTATTGGTCTGCAGTAATTAAATCCCCTAATGAATGGTCTTAAGGCGACGAAAAGATACATATATTCATCCTCCTCAGTCTTATGCATTCTTATATAAGAATTTGGATACACGGTTTTTAACATGTATATGTATCGCAGCAATCGTCTATATCTTGCAGATGGTTTTCTCCTAATGATGGAGAGTGCAAGTTTTTTAGCACACCATGCTTGCTGGTAAGATATTTGAACCCCATAGAATTCTCTAATATCATCAATTATATCTTTCGGAGTATAAATTCGTTTATGATTGACCAATTTTGGAACAGTAACTCCACTTATAAATCCGATTGTTGCTTGGACCTTGGTTAATACCCTCTCCCACATCGGACACATATGTTCACTATTGAAACATCTAATAATGAAAATATCAGATTTTTTCCTGCAGGACGCCTTCATAGTCCAACCACATTTGTATGAAAAACATATCAACACATAGCTGCGTACAATTTTTCAGCATATTAATACTTATAGCAATTACATCATATAATATATTCAAAAATAATGTTTAAAGTAATCAAACAATGAATTACATAAAAGTATCTACCATTTTCGAAGAAAATTATTTTTACACGTATCAGAACTTTTTGCTATGCTTGTTTAAATTGATATATTCCTTACTATATCAACAATAGTATATTAAAGTATCAATATAGTTAATTCAATGTATCAATAAACTTAACGAAATAGTGAATCATAGATTAAATAGATCTAACTTAAAATAGCAACGAACTAATGATACATGTATGTTTCCATAGAAAATAGTAATGTTTCATGTACTACTTTTGAATAGCATGTACATATATATATATATATATATATATATATATATATATATATATATATATATATATATATATATGTATATTCTAAACACTATCATACCTTGGTTGATCAAATATCTTTACTTTGCAATTGAAGTTGTTCTTTATCTTATATTTCGTCATCACATCTACAAGTGTTGCTTTATCCTTATATATCTGATCCATCTTCACATCCAGACTATCTGAATTGATTATAACATTTGTAACTCCAAATTCTGAATTTTCATACGAATCAAATAAACTAGATTTAACCATTGCCAAAGCCTCTGTATCATGTGTTGTGCCTTCTACACATGTAATTTCTCCACATGATCCATCAAAGTTACGGACAGTACTACCAATCTTTTTCAATTGTGTCAATACATAATGGATACATTGAAAATCCTGGCTCATTTTTTTCAGTTCTAAATATAGTTTAACACTCATATCGTTCTTAACCTTCATCGTACATGAATTATCTTCTACAATGTAACGACTTTCAATATCTTTCCATGATACATTGATATTCAACTCGGCTGCAATTGCTGCTTTGAGATTAGAAAACGAAATTGAATCTTCAACAACGATTCCGTCGATTTTGTAACTTTCATACTGTAATTCGTTCACCCAACTTCCTGAATGTCTCATCAAAATTGATGTATTCATCATGTATCATCCACAATAACAACAATCAAATTTGTATTTTTCGACTTTTCACTGGATGTTCATAAAATTGTCTTCAACTTAGATGATATAATCTTGAATTTTCAAAATTTGTAAATGTTATTCAATTACGTGCTGAATTAATGTTTCTTCATGATCTATTACCGTAACTTAAGTTGAATTAAATGACCAACTTAAATGTTCTATTTTTTCCCCTTTTTATCTTAACAGTTATTAAATTATTGTGTATCCTTTACCATGTATCACAATGTACTAATGTATCACACGACGACTATTTTAAGGGATTATTAGTAAATACTAAATTAGTCGGGACAGATTGTAATTATTATATTTCACTATGGGATTCCTCAGATTTTTACTTTTACTTTTAGGACAGGTTATAAAGATTTGGGTCTAAGGCCTAAATTTAATAATCTCTTCCTTTTTTACTCTTATTTATATTATTTTAACTAACTTTATTTTTTTAATGGATTAATTTAATTAAATCCCCAAGATTGCCATTTTTCTTTATATTGAAAATAAATAAATAAAAAATATTTAAATATTTATTTTGTATGAATCACTTAGCTTTTATTTTATCAACCACTTTAGGTCATTATCCATTTTAAATGATCTCCCTCTTTCCCCTTAAAATAATTAATTAGAAAATGATGATAATAAACAAGTAAATAATTTATATTATAAATGAATTCTCTTTTACTTAGTTATAATATTAGAAAAATTATTTTAAAAGGTCATTTACTCAAATTGCCGGTCAACCGCGAGTTAGCCGGCATTTCGAGGGCCTAACACCTTCTCGGAATGTACAGTTGAACTTCAAACCCCTTTTCAATCGATTTTATCTGTTTAAATCTATTGAAAATAATTTTATGTTTTCTTGATTTTTTCTAAAAAGATCAAGTGGCGACTCCGTTAAGATTTCTCTTAAATCATAAGATTAATTGATTTTTCAAAACTTAGTCATTTTTACTTTTATCATATTTTTTAAAACAACCTCGACGATTTATGTATCGTCTCTTACTTTTGTAACATCCCCGTGCATTATTATAGCTCCTGTGATCATCACTTTTTACTTCAGATTGATCACGTGCTTCTACCATATTTGCTTCCGATAATGGAGCAGCTCCAGTCGGATGAGCTTAATGATTTTTCATTAAAATAACATTATATTGCTTAGACACCAGAACGCATGAGATCAGTTTAGAGTATTTCTGAATACCCTTCTCACGATATTGTTGCTGCAATATCACATTTGAGACATTGAAAATAGTAAGTGTCATTTCCAACATGTCCTCATAATTTATAGTCTCCCCACATATTTTCAATTGGGAGGTTATCAATACGGTCTTAAAATCTTGAAACCGTAAGAGCATTCACTCACAACAACTTGTTGGCAACACTGTTGACTTTAGATGGTCATATCTCTCTTTTAAATTATTCCACAATTTAAGGGGATCTTTTACCGTCAGAACTTCAATCTTCAAGCCCTCATCAAGATGGTGACGAAGGAAAATCATAGCCTTCATCTTATCTTGGCTCGATGCTTCGTTTCCCTGATAAGTGGTGGCATCAAGACCTTTAGCAGCAAAGTGAATATCAAATCGAGTACCCATGAAAGATAGTTCTTTCCAGAAGTATCTAATGTCACAAGCTCAAGTTTGGATAAATTCAACATGATGAAATTATGAGAGAATATGTGAATTAAATAAGAATATTTATATGTTACCTTTCAAAGTAGCAACTTCATGCTGATAACGTATTATAAAGAAAGCTCAGAACATAATATAATAAGAATAAGAAGAAGACAAGAAATATAAGATGAAAGAGAGAATTTTTCTTATCAAGTGTTCTATTTATAGTGTTCAGATATCACTCTCAAAAGTCATCTAATTATTAGATACATAGTTATCTTGGAAGTTCTTATCACCTTTGGAAGCACCTATACATGGATTCAATTAATAGTTGGATAAATCTAATATATAATCCACATATACAATACAATGGATTCATAACAGTAGAAATTATTTTATATTGTTTTAGTGAAGCTAGCAGTATATTAAAAGTGTATAAATCTGAGAAAATCAAACGTTAAACGAGCAAACATATAAAAATTAAATCTATTTGATACAACTAAAGATAAAATGCTCATTTGTTCTTTTTATTTATATTGTAAAGCTTAAAAAATATACTTCCTAACATTCACCTTTTTTATGTTTCAGGGTATAATATTCATGATTTTCAAAAATAGGAGAAAACACAAAAAATATTAAGAGAATTATATATGTGAATGTGTTTACTCGAAAACTTTTATAAGCATACAGTCAAATATTAATGCAATCAAATATTTAAATGAAGAAATAAGAGATATAAAGAGTACGTAAAAGTAAAAATTAAAGAAAATAATTTTTTGTAAATTTGTAGAAACAAAATACAATTTTTATAGTTAATATTATAAAATAAAGTGAAATTTGATTAAAAACATTTAAATAAAATCTGAAATATTTCAAAATCGTGTGTAGCACGCCAAATATACTAGTTAAGTATAAATAATAATAATAATAATAATAATAATAATAATAATAATAATAATAATAATAATAATTATAATTATAATTATAATTTTCGTAGTTTCGACTTAAAATCAGCTCGCTGATGTGACATGCTTCAATGGTCAGTATCATTATTTATCTATATTTCTCAGAATTTTCAATTTTTACTTTCATTTTCTATTCAAAATATACTTAAAAAGTTATTCTCTTCCCTCTGAGCCTTCATAACATTTAATTTTTCCAAAAATAATGATACAATGACTATAAATATACAATAACTAAAAATGAAACACTAGTTTTGCTTAGTTTAATTTGATTAAGTTACTGCTAAATCGACAGTAACTAAAATTAACCAAAATAATAATATTAATTTTACTAGAGCATTAACTTAAAAAGGAACATGAATTTTGCTTAATTTAATTCAATTTTATATATATATATATATATATATATATATATATATATATATATATATATATATATATATATATACATACATACACACACACCTGAATATCTGCTCGTTGATGTTGCTTGCTTCAATGGCCAATATAACTATTTATCTATATTTTCATAATTTCCAATTTTTACTTTCATTTTTTGTTCAAAAATATGTTTAAAAAATTACTCTATGCCCTGAGCCTTCATAGCGTTTATTTCTTCAAAAACAATAATGATACAATGACTGTAAATATACAATATCTAAATAGAAAACGTTAGTTTTTGTAACATTTCGTAATTTGAATTAACTAAGAATAAGCTAAGAAACCAAGAATAATCATTTTTGGAAATAAGTAGGAAAATCACGAAAATTTTCAGCTTTCAAAAGTGAGATTTGGTCATTTTTAAACGGTCATTACTTCCATATCAGGAAGAGTTTGGATCAGTTCTTTACATGTTTGGAAAGCCCCTTGGAAGATCTTTCCAACGCCGCTGAGTTTGCGAAAATCTAAAGTTGTATGAGGGAGATATGTCTTTCGAAAGTTGGGTTGTTGAGTTGAGGAAAATCTAATTCTGATTTTTGTAAGGGCAAAGTTGTCTTTTCACCCTAGTATTTTCTAATTCGCTTAAGGTTAATATTAGGGGTAAAAAAAAAGTCTCAAATCAGTTAAAAAACGCTTTGGGCTTGGGAGAAAAGAGAAAAGAAGAGAAAGATCAAGAATTTTCCAAGAAACGCCAAGATCGTTGCGAGGATTTCGTCGGGGGTGATCCCTATAAAGATATGTGAGATCATACGGTGTTGGGTTCTTTCACCCACACCCCAATTTGATTTAATACAACAAATTTAAATTTATTTGAATGAAAATCTTGAAGTTCTTGATGAAAAGTTGTGAAGTTCTTTTTGGTTGAATTGTAGTTGATCTCTAGTAGGTTTGCTTCATTTTTCCGGATTATTTTTGGATCTAATCTATTGGGTTATGAAGAATTTAGGGATCCTAAGTGTTTGGGGTGGAATACATGGAAGTTTAAG
The DNA here is from genome assembly GCA_027704785.1 of Solanum chmielewskii. Taxonomy (NCBI): domain Eukaryota; kingdom Viridiplantae; phylum Streptophyta; class Magnoliopsida; order Solanales; family Solanaceae; genus Solanum; species Solanum chmielewskii. The sequence goes on from JAKWIX010000320.1 coordinate 34,763,308, forward strand.
AGGTTTAGAGATGAATAACGGAGAAGAAAAGTCAGAGGTTTTGTTAGATTTCCCTTGGGGCGTCGCGCCTGCCAGAGCCCCTAAGGGCAGGCTCTGTCTGAAATGCCCTGGCGCTCCGCGCCAGCTTGAGCGCCCCAGACCATGGTTTGTCCGACAGGACCTGGTGCCCCACGCTTCTTAGAGCTCCAAGACCCTCTGGAGACCCCATTTTTTCCCTATCTTTTCGTAATAGTTCCTAAGTGATGTACCTTTTATTACTAGTTGATTCAACATCATGAAATCATCCATAAACATGAGATCATGATCCTTGAATCCATAATTCAATTCAAGGGAAGCTAAGATCAAAGTCAAGGAAGTTAAGAGTCAAGTTTAAAAGTCAAGAAGCAAGTAAAAGAGATTTCTTAAAGTTTTCAAAGAGTGTTAAGAAATCATTTTAACTTTCATTCAAGGCTCAAGTACAAGTCGAGCAAAGAGAAAAGAGTTGAGTTAATATCCCAAAAAAGCTATAAGGGAACTAAGTAATCTCTAAGAGTTAAAGTTTCAAGTTAAGTAAAGAGCAAGAGTTGAATTCATTTCTCTACAGCTATAAAAAGTTGATAAATGTTTCACATTTAAGTTAAAAAGGAAACTAAGAAGTTTCAAAAGAGTTTTGAGCTAAAGAGGGGAACATTGTTTCCAAAAAGGAGTTTCTTAAAACTAAAGGGTTTAGTAAATTATCTCAACCCAAATGAAGGAAGTTTTATTAGAAGAATGAGCTAAAGTATGATTTTGGAGTAGTATTGAGCAACGATGCGGGAATGAGAGTTCAGATAACTCAAGTACCCAAGTAAACCATGTACCCATTATGGGTATTAACGTGTCCTACATTTTAGATGATCACGTAAGTTTAGCCAGTGGATCCACTAGGTTGAGTATTTCCTATGCGATGACAAAATATAGGTTAGTTCTGGCAGCGTGGACAAGACGTTGTATCATCACTTAGGCTCATAGTGATGGTTGTCGGTTAGAGATGGTTGTCGGTTAGAGAAACTTTCATAGAAACTATATTACTTTCATATATAAGTAAAGTTCAGTTTATTATTGTTTCATCTTTAATGAACTAAGAGTTCACATTTGTTTTTATCTAGTATATTTACATATTGCATATGTTCTTATTGCCATATATTGAGTTGTTATCTTGTGAGTTGAGCAAAGCCATGGTAAGTTCATCCTTACTCTATTTCAAGCATTGCAATTGTGTTTAGCACTCCAACTCGCATAATCGTATATTCAATGTACTAATGTCAGTTGGCCTGCATCAGTTTATGATGCAGACGCTAACAACCAGGATCAGCACGTGGCGTTTCGCTGATCCAGATTGAGCTCCAGAGTTAGTGGTGAGCCTCTTTGAATTCCGGGGACACCTTTTTTTATTTTCTTTACTAGTTTAGTTTTAGGATGTTGTGGGGTCTGTACCAACATACATTTTAGTCGGTTTAGAGGCTTCATAGACAATGTAGTAACTCAGTTTTGAAGTCTTCTTTATCTTATACCTCGCATGTTACAGTGTTGAGAGTTAAGTTCCTGTTTGGCCAAGATAGTTATTTAAGTTACCTTATGAGATTTCTTTCAAATTCTTTGTTTGAGATGATTAGGTTTTCCGCTGAGTTAAGAAAGTCAGGCAAAAGGTTCTTTAGGGGCTAGCAATGGTCTTCGAGTGTCGGCAGCATCCACGGTGTAGACTCCGGGCGTGACGAACTTGGTATCAGAGCACAGAGTTCAAGATTCTTAAGAGTCTATGAAGTCATGTTTGTAGATTCTTAGTCATCGGCGTGAAGCGCGCCACATCTATGATTAAGAGACTACCACATTTAGGAATTCTCACTTCTTTCATATTCTTTTGTGCGTAGAGTTTATCTCTAAAAGTCTCTCTATAATTTGTGCTTACGCGTGTTTTCAGATCATCATGCCTCCATGAAGATTGGTCAAAGGTCGACCATCCCGAAGAAATGTTGATGAGCAAAAGGTTCCTAATGCACTGAATGTGCAACCGCAAGGATAGGTTACAAATGCCGAATTCCAAGAAGCTATCCCGTTGTTTAATCAAGTAGTAACCAACCAAGTCGGGCAACAGGGAGGAGATCGACAAGAGGGGGCTGACACCACAAGGTTTCGTGAGTTTCTGAGAATGAATCCTCTTAGTTTCACCGGATCAAGCATTTCTAAGGATCCTGAAGATAGAATTAAAGAAAGTGCTTAAGGTGATTCATGTGGTTAATACTGAGAGGGTTGAATTAGCTACATATCAACTGAAGAGTGTGGCTAGAACCTTGTTTGACCAATGGAAGGAGTGAAGAGATGAGGGTGCACCACATCCATGTTGGGCGTGCTTCGAAAAAGCCTTCTTGGGGAGGTTCTTCCCCCGAGAACTAAAGGAAGAAAAGGTATTGGAGTTCCTCACTTTGAAACGGGACTCCATGAGTGTTCATGAGTATGGTTTGAAGTTCACCCAATTGTCTCTCTATGCTCCGGAGATGGTGAAAGATATGAGGAATGGGACGAGTTTGTTTGTCACCGGTTTGGGTCGTGCTTCAAGAAAATAAGGTAGGGACGCAAGGTTGATTGGTGACATGGACATATCCAGGCTTGTGGTCTATATGCAACAAGTTGAAAAGGAGAAGCTCAGTGACATAGAGAAATATAGAAACAAGAAGTCAAAGACTGGGAATGAGTCTGGGCAGCAGAAAGGTGGTTCAAGTCGACCATAATTTCAGAAATTAAAGGGGCATGCACCATCATCTGCTAGTGAACTTGCGCCCAAAAACTGAGGTGAGTATAGTGGCCAGAATTCACAGCACTTTAAGGCAAGCCCAGCTCAGTCTTAAGGTAGTCTGGCATAAGGAGGAAGTAGGGCTCCTACATGTACTAAGTGTGGTAGGAACCACCCAAAAGAATGTCGTAATGGCCAGATAGGTTGTTTCAAGTGTGATCAAGAGGGTCACTTCATGAGAGAGTACCCCAAGAATAAGCAAGGTGGTGGAAATCTGGGCAATAAAGCTCATTCTTCATCAGCTGCTCCACCAGGTAGGGTTGTACCTAGGGGAGCTACTTGTGGTACTCGTGATGGAACAAATCGCTTGTATGCTCTCAATAATCGCCAAGAACCAGAGAACTCTCCAGATGTTGTCACAGGTATGATAAAATTCTTTACTTTTTATGTTTATGCTTTGTTAGACCAGGAGCAAGTTTATTTTTTTGTAACCCCCTATGTTGCAAATCAGTTTGTAATTCTTCCTGAAAAACTCTGTGAACCCTTCTGTGTTTATACACGTGTTGGGGAATCTATTCTAGCAGAAAGATTCTATCGTGATTGTCCTATTTATATCAATCACCAAAGTACCATGTCTGATTTAATAGAGTTAGACATGGTAGATTTTGATGTCATTCTAGGCATGGACTAGATCCATGCCTGTTATGCATTAATAGATTGCAGAAATCGAGTTGTCAAGTTTCAGATTCCTAATGAACCAGTCATAGAGTGGACTAGTAGTTCAGCAGTGCCTAAGGGTCATTTCATTTCATACCTTAAGGAGAGGAAGTTAGTTTCTAAGGGGTGTATATATTACATAGTCTGAGTTAATGACTCAAGTATTGATGTACCTTCCCTTCAATTAATTCCTATAGTCAATGAGTTTTCATAAGTGTTTCCTGATGATCTACCCGGAGTCCCGGCCGAAAGGGAGATAGACTTTGGCATAGATATCATCCCATATAGTTGTCGTATTTCTATTCCTCCATACAGAATAGCACCAACAGAGTTAAAATATCTAAAAGAACAATTAAAAGATTTGTTAGACAAAGGCTTCATTTGACCAAGTGTTTCATCTTGGGCTGCTCCGATCTTGTTTGTTAGGAAGAAGGATGGGTCCCTTAGGATGTGTGTAGACTACTACCTTCAGTTGAATAAGGTAACCATCAAGAATAAATACCATCTTCTAAGGATAGATGATCTCTTCGATCAACTTTAGGTGATTCTTGCTTTTTCAAGGTTGACCTCGGATCAGGCTATAATCAGTTTAAAGTAAGGGATTGTGATATTCCAAAGACAACTTTTAGAACAAGGTATGAGCATTATGAATTCTTGGTTATATCCTTTGGTTTGAAAAATGCACCCACAGCGCTCATGGATCTTATGAACCGAGTCTTCAAACTTTATTTAGATATGTTTGTCATCGTCTTTGTTGATGACATACTGGTTTATTCAAGGAAGAAAGAAGATTATGCTAGTCACCTAAGTATTGTTCTTCAGACCTTGAAGGATAAGGAGCTTCACGCCAAGTTATACAAGTGTGAGTTTTGGCTTAAGTTAGTGGTATTCTTGGGCCATATAGTTTCTGGTAATGGGATTATAGTTAACACTCAGAAGATTGAAGTAGTTCAAAGTTGGCCTAGACCCACGTCCCCAGCAGATATAAGGAGCTTCTTGGGCTTGGCTGGCTATTATAGGATCTTCATTGAAGGATTCTCATTTATCTCATCTCCTATGACCAAGGTAACTCAGAAGACAGACAAATTTCAATTGTCTGAAGCTTGTAAGAAAAACTTTCAGGAATTGAAAAAGAGATTGACTACCGCTCTGGGTTTTTTTTTACCTTAACAGAGGGTACTCAAGGTTTTGTGGTGTATTGTGATACATCAAGAGTTGTCTTGGGATTTGTGTTGATTCAGAATGACAAGGTTATAGCTTATGCTTCCAGACACTTGAAGATTCATGAGAAGAATTATCCAACTCATAAATTAGAATTGGTTGTAGTGGTGTTTGCGTTGAAGATATGTCATCACTACTTGTATGGTTTTCATGTTGATATGTTCACCGATCATAATAGCCTCCAATATGTGTTCACTTATAAAGAACTCAACCTCAGACAGAGAAGGTAGTTAGAATTACGGAGGGATTATGATACGAGTATTTTTACCACCCAGGTAAGTATGACGTGGTTGTTGATGCCTTAAGCAGGTTGTCCATAGGAAGTACTTACTATGTTGAAGAACAGAAGAGGGAGTTAGCTAAGGATGTGCACAGACTCACACATTTGGAAGTCCGACTTATGGATTCTACAGAAGGAGGCATAGTGGTGACCAATTTAGCTAAGTCATCATTAATGTCAGAAGTGAAATAGAAGTAAGACCAAGATCCTATTTTGCTTTATTTGAAGGCAATTGTCCATAAACAAAGAGTATTGTCTTTTGAACAATGGGGAGATGGTGAGCTGAAGTACCAAGATAGATTATGTGTACCTAAGGTGGATGGATTCCAAGAGAGGATCTTGGAGAAGGCTCATAGCTCTAGATATTCCATTCATCTGGGTCCCACCAAGATGTATAGTGATTTGAGAGAGGTATATTGGTGGGAAGGTAAGAAGATATTGTTGCTTTTGTTGCCAAGTGCTCGAATTGTCAGCAAGTGAAAGTAGAGCACCAAAGGCCTGGAGATTTAGCTAAGAATGTAAAACTTTCGAGATGGAAGTGGGAGATGATTATATGGACTTCATCGAAGGCTTGCCAAGATCTCGAAGGCAACATGATTCTATTTGGGTTATTGTCTATAAAATGACAAACTCAGCCCATTTCTTACCGGTAAAGACTACCAATTCGGTGGAGGATTATGCTAAGTTGTACCTTCAAGAAGTGGCAAGACTTATGGAGTCCTGGTCTCCATTATTTCAGACAGAGGAGCACAATTTACTGCTAAGTTCTGGAAATCTTTCTATAAAGGTTTGGGTTCAAAGGTGAATTTGAAAAATGTTTTTCATCCTCAGACGAATGGACAAGCAGAACGTACTATCCAGACCTTGGAGGATATGTTGAGAAGTTGTGTGATCGACTTCAAGGGAAATTGGTATGATCATATACCTCTTATTGAGTTCGCTTACAACAACAGTTACTATTCGAGCATCCAAATGGCTCCATATGAAGATCTCTATGGGAGAAGATGTAGATCTCCTATTGGGTGGTTTGAAGTTGGCGAAGTAAGGTTTATAGGACCAGATCTAGTTCACCAATATATGGAGAAGGTTAAAGTGATTCAACAAAGGTTGAAGATGGCACAAAGTCGCCAAAAGTCCTACAGAAATGTTAGGACAAGACCATTAGAGTTTGAGGTAGATGATTGGGTGTATCTTAAGGTTTCACCCATAAAGGAGTTATGAGGTTTGGTAAGAAAGGGAAACTTAGTCCCCGGTATATTGGACCTTATAAAATCTCCAAGAAAATGGGCAATGTGGCTTATGAGTTTGAGATACCCCAAGAGTTAGCGGCAGTTCATGTAGAATTTCAGATTTCTATGTTGCGAAAGTGCTTGGGTGATCCTTCATTGATAATACCAACAGATAATTTGGGGATTAAGGATAACTTATCCTATGAAGAAGTTCCAGTTGAGATTTTGAATCGTCAAGTTCACAAGTTAAGGACGAAGGAAGTTGCTTCAGTCAAACCAATTCGTTGAAGAAATGATTTGGGAAGCTGAGAAGGATATGAAGAAGAGATATCCACATCTCTTTGAATCCGGAGAGAATGCACAAGGTACTAAATTCTCTTCTTAGCACTTTATAAGGCTATGTATATGCATGTTATTACTTTCGTTTGTTTGTTGAGTATTGAAATGATGTTACTACCTTTACCTTAGTGAAAACATTTCTCATTTGATGACGAATTTTCCCAAGGGGGGGGGGGGATATTGTAACATCTCGTAACTTGAGTTAACTAAGAATGAGCTAAGAAATCAAGAATAATCATTTTTGGAAATAAGTAGGGAAATCTGGAAAATTTCCAGCTTTCAAAAGTGAGTTTTGGTCATTTTCAAACGGTCATAACTTTCAGCTCAGGAGGATTTTTTATGAGTTGTTTATATGGTTGGAAATCCCTTGGGAAGATCTTTCCAATGCAGCCAAGTTTGCGAAAATTTGAGGTCGTATGAGGGAGATATATCTTACAAAAGTTGGGCTGTTGAACTGAGGAAAATCTAATCCGGACTTTTGTAAGGGACAAAGTTGTTTTTTCACTTTAGTATTTCCTATGTCGTTTTAAGGTTATATTAGGGGTAAAAACCAAGTCCCAAATCATTTAGAAAAGACAAAGAACGCCTAGGGCTTAGGAGAAAAGATAAAAGAAGAAGAAGATCAAGAATTGTCCAAGATCGTTGTGTGGATTTTGTCTGGGGTGATCCCTATATTTTTGTACTATGTATAGATTTCAGTGTATTATTTTTCTTCATATAGTAGCTTGCTTACTATATTTCATAATTGTTTTAAACTAGATTGTTAGTCTAACATATTTTTCTTTTCTTTTTTTGAGAGTTGATCATTATAACATGACATGATGATATAAGGAATAATATTTGAAGAGTGTGGAATGTGATTTATTTCAAGACAAAAGATAAATTAATTTATAATTTTTCATTATTCACGTATAAAACTAAGATACACTAATTAAATTCTCTTTTGTATGTTAAATCTCTTATTTAACTTCTTAATCACCTTAATTGAAGTTTTTTTTGACCGAACGTGTTCGACAAGTAGACTAACTAATGTGGATTACAAAGTCATCCATGAGACAATCAAATAACAAATTGAGATGATCGATGAGAAAATCTTGTGGGAGAAAACTAGGGATTCGCGTATAAGTAGGAGTTGAGAATTTATCTCGATAGTAATCATAAATTTTCACAATATATTATTACATTAGATGTTTGTATGACAATTACATGACTCCTCTTACTTGGTGAAGTTATTTCAAAATTAGATGATCAATCATTCTCTCTATTGTCACCATAGAAGTGTGCCAAATGAGTTTAGAAAACATAATTATGCAAGTTTTTCATAGAGATGTCATGAGTAAGTATCACTGTTTAGAAAGCTACATTAAACATTCATCATTTTCTGAAGAAAAAAATTGTGCTCTTATGAATAAGTTGTCTCAAAGACTATATCAATTATGCACTTCACTTTGTTAAAAAATATGTTGTGTGTTTGTGTTTTTATGATTATAGTTTTATTAGGTTTTATTTCATTTTTCTTTTATCTGAAATGCAAATTTACTTATTTTTTAATGTGGTTCATCTAACACCAATAAAAATATTATTTTTGTGGTATAATCAATATAACAAAATTAAAATTTATTCTCGTTGTAGAAGTCATAAAAATATTATTTTCAATTCATTATCTTTTTGTATACCGCACGAAGCGTGATACTAAAAAAATCAAAATTCATTAATCATACAATAGACAAATAAATACAAAATTAACAGAGAAATAATTGGAAAATTCTAGAACATTTAATTTATAAATATATATGAAGTTAAGAAGGTAGAAATAAGGATTGTAATAGAAAAAATAAGGAGAGAAATAGTAAATGGTAGTTGGGGATGTTAGCTAAGTATGTATGTTAATATAAGAGGTGGGAAAAAGAATGTGAAAAGATGATGACTTTATATTTTATAAATTAATATTACATAAATATTAAGAAATTTAAAGGTATAAAAATTTAAAGGGAAAATAAATATTTTTCTAAGCCATAAAGAGGTTGTATTTCACTATTTTTTATTACTAACAAATAGAACAATACAAATAAAGATGTAAAAAAGAAATTAAAAACTATATTCACACCATAGTAATTGATCAATAAAAAAGAAATATATCTTTTTGTATTGAACGCATATATCAAGAAAAAAGATTCATATAAATTCTATCCTAATTATATATTCTTATATTATTTTGCTTTTATCTATGTATTATCAATAAAATTCTTAACTAATAAGTTGGTTTAATATATAATTGTAATTTTAATTCTAGAAAAACTTATCAAATCTCATTTGTTTTCTCATTCTTATTCACTTAAAAATGACATAATGCTTCAGTGATTTGGTGATAAAATAAAAAACTTTTGGTGATAAAATGAAAAAATTACCTCAAATGCTACAGTTATTTGGTGACTGGATACCACAATTACTCCCTTCCTTTACATTCCAGTGTTACTAGGGGTGTGCAAAAATCAAACCGACCAATAAACCGAATCAATAAAATGTATTTGGGTTATTGTTTTTGGGTTATTGGGTTATTGGATTTTAAATGGGTTTAGAAAAAATAATTATTGGGTTATTGGGTCGGTTTCGGTTTTTCCTATTGGGTTATTGGGTAAACCGATAACCCAATAAGACGATAGTTATTTACTACTTTACCCTTCCTCAATATTAAATATACATAATTTAATACATAAATAGATTCAATATTAGTTTTTCAGGCTATGTGATTTTTTGGTTCGGAAATTGGTGAAAACTTTGTTGATTATCTGGTGGATCAAGCAACTGTTCAAGATTGTCTCATTGAAATATTTTATTTTAGCTTTAAATCTAGTTCGTAATTGTAGGAGATAGCTTTTGCAAGTTTGTGAATGTTAGTAATTTGATCAACATTCAAAGTTTTCTATTATATTTTGGCGGTAAGTTGGTAACATGTAATTATAACATACATACTATTATATATTATTTGATCGACATTTTCTTATTCGGTTAACCGAAATCGAACAGATAACATAAAAAACCGATAAATCGATAAAAAAATTCTTATTGGTTTGTTATTGGGTTAGCATATTTTATAACCGAAAACCGATAAACCGAATTGATTATATGTAAAACCGAACCGAACCGAACCGACTGATGCACACCCCTAAGTGTTACTGAAAATCATCACACAAAATTTAGCTGATTAACATAGATATAAATAGAAAAGAAAACCAACAAAAATTAAAATGAAGAATTAAAAGACAATGATGTCATTGAAAGCCAACAAATTCTTTTAACCAAGTAAAAAAGAAATGGGAGAAAATAGAAATGAGCATCTAGCATCTCTACATTTAAGTGTTATTTATAGATTGGTAAATGAGGAAGAGAAGTTGATGAGACAAGTTACTTTACGAGAGAATGCAAATAGGTATAGATTATTTTGTAACTCATGGGATATAATTAGATGCAATAATATGATAAATTTATTAACTATTAAATAAGTTTAATTAATAAAAATAATAAAGCTAAAAACTCAAAAAAGTGGAAATAGATAAATAGTATCCTAAGTTATAGAAGGTAGCACATTACTTTGTCTTTGTCATGATCTGAAGGCTCTCTTGGAAATCACTGTTTCTCAATTGCTTAATTGTGAAAGCATTTACTCTTTACTTAAAATAGCTTAAAGACACTTTTGTAAATCTCAGTTTCCTTTCTTGTTTAAATGTGAAAACATTTTAATCTTTGAGAATACATAGTCCTCATACATTTTTTTGAAGAAATGAACTTCACTATTTACTCTTTACTCAGCTGAAAACTCAAGTCTTAAAACAAGTATAAATAGTTTGTAAAAGACTTCTTCAAATATGGTTCATATAGAATTATGGGCGTGAACGAATCAATCCAAGGTTTTCAATAACCATGGATAGAATTCAATACTTGGAGCTCTAGAGCTTTATACTGCTCATATCAAGATTGCTCAACTCAGAGGGTTCATGCAGAATTATGAGCATGAACTACTTAACTCATTAACTCAAACATACTTCTCATCTCAAGACTGCTCGACTTATAAGGTTCATGTGGAGTTATGGGCATGAACAACTTAACTCAATTGATTCATGGGTAACATGTAGTAGTCCATGATTAGAAATATAATCTCTAATAACAGATAGTATTAAATAAATAGTATTACATAATATTAGTATTTACTGTGTACTAATACAAGTCCTATTAGGATTAGTACTCCTTAATCCTAGTCCTATTAGGATTAGTACTCCTTCCTATATCTCCTATATATATCTCCCATGTATTCCCTTATTAGGTTAACACTTCAATACAATCAATATTCCTTCATGGTATCAAGAGCAAGAAAACCTAGATCTTCTTTTCTCTAGGTTTTTTTTTTCTTCTCTCTTTAGGGCACCGATCGTTCCCTCTCTTCTCTTGGGAGGCGGCAGCCATGACAATCGAGGTGGATCCTCTCGATTCACTTCCTTCTGGCGTTAAACTCCTTCTCAGGCATCTTCATGCCCTGATTCTCGAAAAATTATCAGACATAAATTACCCTACATGGAAAATCAATGTTCTTACAGCCCTTGAGGCCAATTACCTTCTCAAATTCGTCGATGGAAGCACAGAACCGCCACCGGCAGTCATCACCGCCACAGACAAATCAGAAAAAACCAATCCGGCCCATGCCGCCTGGAAAGTCGTGGATGGCCAGATCCGATCATGTTTGATTGCGGTCATCTCTCCCACGGTTCAGAAACACGTCCGATCCTACACAGCTGCTTCAGCCCTGTGGACGGCCCTCGCAACACGCTATGCATCAATTTCCCACTCTCATATTTTTCAATTGCGTGATCGTCTCCACACAATTACCAAAGGCAAGAAAACTATGGCGGAGTATTTAGATGAGGTCTCCACCATCATCACAGCCCTCGACATCGTGAACGAAATCATTCCCGAAAAAGATCTCATCATGTGCATCGTTCGGGGGCTCCCATCAACTTACTCCTCCATTAAACAGGCGGTTCGCATCAGTCCAACGCCCGTTGACCTGGCTACTCTCTCCTCGTGGCTAAAAAGTGAAGAAATCAACGTGGATCTGGAGAGCAAACTTCTTCTCCGAGAAGCCGCTGTTATGGAGCCGGCCACCGCCCTCACCGCAAAACAGAACTATCGCGGGAAGCGTGGTGGCAGCCAACAGGGGAGCCGCGGCGGCTACGGTAGAAACAGCGGAGGCCGCGGCCGTGGCGGTCGGCAGGGCAGTCGTTCGCCGTACGACGGTCAGCAGCACGGCAGCAACAACAGCCTGCACTCCTTCGGCAGCGGCAGGCAGTCATCTTCCAGCGGCGGGCAGGGCACTTACGAGCAGGATCGTCCAACTTGTCAAATCTATCAGAAAACAGGACACACCACTGCTCGTTGCTGGTTTCGGTTTGAGGAGAGCCAAAATAGTGATAACCGTGCCAATTATGCATCTCAAGCCGTCCCCTCCTCTGAATGACTGTTGGATACTGGGGCCAACATGCACGTTACTTCTAATCTATCCAAGCTTAACGCTCCAAATCCATATCATGGCTACAATGGTATTACTGTTGGCAACGGTGAGTCCCTTAATATTTCTCACACTGGCACGGGTACCATTAAAACCCCCACCGCTATCTTTCACCTAGGTAACCTTACCAACGTCCCTTCTATTAAAACCAATCTCCTTTCAGTTCACCAATTCACAAAAGACAATAATTGCTCACTCTTGTTCACCTCTAATAATTTCACATCCTAAACAATACTACCAAGAGGGTGATTTTTCAGGGCCCCTGTGAGCATGGTCTGTACGTTCTTCCTGGCACAAGTTCGTCTGCCCACCCAGTTTCAGAAAGCGTTCCTGTGGCTCCGGTGGCTCTTTCGACTGATGGCCACAGTCTGTTGTGCCACAGTCGTCTGGGTCACCCGTCTACTCAAATAATAAATTCTTTAATGTCTCAATTAGGTTTTTCTTCCATTCATGTAAATAATTGTGCCTCCTGTTCAATTGCTAAATCTCATAAATTACCTTTTACTTTATCTGAGAAGCGTACAACTGCACCTTTTCAACTTATTCATTCTGACCTATGGGGTCCTACTGTTGTTCCTTCATTTACTGGTTTTCGCTATTATATTTGTTTTGTGGATGATTTTACAAAATACACTTGGTTGTACCCACTAAAACACAAATCACAGGCATACACCACCTTTGTCACCTTTGAAAAAATGGTCAAAACACAATTCAATTCTCATGTTAAACTTTTTCGAAGTGACAATGGAAAGGAATATGTAAATAACATCTTTGGCCAGTTTCTGCAATCCCTGGGAATTATACATCAAACCTCCTGTCCATACACTCCCGAACAGAATGGGGTGGCTGAGCGTAAGCATCGCCATCTCATTGAAACGGTGGTTACTCTTCTACATCAATCTCATCTCCCTGTCTCCTTTTGGGTAGAAGCTCTAGCCACCGCAAACTACCTCATTAAAAGAATGCCCAGTCACACCCTCTCCAAAAAATCACCCTATCAACTCCTTTACCAAGAACTTCCCAATTATACCAACCTCCGCGTCTTTGGGTGTCTTGCCCACCCTTGGCTACGCCCTCATATTACTCACAAATTACAACCCCGATCCCGTCCTTGTATTTTTTTGGGCTATCATCCTACCTCCAAGGGTTATCGCTGTCTTGACCCACAAACTCATAAAGTCTACATATCTCGTCATGTCAAATTTTTCGAAAATGAGTTTCCCTACGAGTCTATTTCCTCCTCCACGAATACATCATTCATTGGCGTCCTTCCTCTTTTTCCAACATACTCACAGGGTCCCTCACCACCTTCCCCCACACCTCCACCCACTACCCAACCACCCTTCATCACCCCTTCGACCGTCACCCACAATACACCCGCAACCACCACCCACACTCACAACCAACCCGAACCACCCCATACCCATAACATCTCCAGCCCAATCCATTTTGGGTCCTTCCCGGCCACCCCCGAATCACCACCACCCGTGCCACCCCCCACTACTCATCCCATGTTAACCCGTGGCAAAGCCGGTATCTTTAAACCCAAAACCTTTCAGGCTACCATACTACCAAATACACCCCTTCCCGATAGTGAACCAACAACCTACTCTGTGGCCTCAAAAAATGCTTATTGGCGTCATGCTATGGATGACGAGTTTAAGGCTTTGACTGACCAGAAAACTTGGGTTCTTGTACCTAAGCCCCATGGGCGGCACTTAGTGGGCTGTAAATGGGTGTACAAAATTAAACACAATGCAGATGGCAGTATTTCCAGGTACAAGGCTCGTTTGGTTGATAAAGGCTACAATCAGGAGTATGGGCTTGATTACTCCGAGACATTCAGTCCTGTTATTCGGCAGGAAACCATTCGCCTGGTACTGTCACTCGCCGTGCGCAACAATTGGCTCATCAATCAGTTGGATGTTTCCAATGCTTTTCTTCATGGCATGCTTGATGAAACTATTTACATGACGCAACCACCGGGCTAAATTGATCCCCGCTTCCCTCAACATGTTTGCAAACTCCAGAAGTCTCTGTATGGGCTCAAGCAAGCCCCCCGTGCTTGGTACACACGTCTGAAAACGTTCCTCCAGGGACTCGGCTTCACGTGTTGCGTACACGACACGAGTCTGTTTACTCGACATTTAGCACACGGTACAGTCATTCTTCTTGTCTATGTAGATGATAGCATTATTACAGGCTCTACTGCAGCTCTCATTCAGGATGTCACTCGAGCTATGCATACTACCTTCAAAATGAAGGACCTTGGCCCGTTACATTATTTCCTGGGAATGGAGGTTTCTCGGACTTGCAGCGGCTTGTTTCTTCATCAGTCAAAATATGCTCGAGATCTGTTGCAGAAAGTTGGACTGGAAAAATGCACCAGTCAACCAACACCGATGGCAGTCTCTTCATCTACGAATGAAGCCGACACCCCCTTTGCCGATATCACCCACTTCCGCAGCCTCATTGGGGCTCTACAGTATCTGGCCATTACCCGTCCTGACATCCAGTTTGATGTCAACCGAGTTGCTCAGCGCATGCATCAACCAAGTGAACATGATTACCATTGTCTAAAACGCATTCTCAGGTACGTTTTTGGCACTCTTGGTCGTGGTTTACTCATTCGACCCGGGGACTTGGAGCTTCGGGGTTTCTCAGATTCAGATTGGGCGAATGATAAAAATGAAAAAAAATCTACATCGGGGTTTCTCGTTTTTTTTGGGGCCGAACCTGATCTCCTGGTGTACAAAAAAACAACCCAAGGTCTCTCGGTCCTCGACTAAAGCTTAATACCGCGCCCTTGCTATTCTTGCTGCTGAGACCATGTGGGTCACATATATTCTTCGCGAACTCCGCGCCACTCACACTGTTCCTGCTCTCTATTGTGACAACAAATCAACCATCTGTGTGGCCAAGAATTCCGTCCTACACACCAGAATGAAGCATGTTGATACCGATTGTCTCTTTGTTCGCGATGAAGTTCAGGCCGGCACCATGATTGTGCAGTATGTACCCACTGAAGAACAACCGGCTGATATTCTCACCAAGCCTCTCCCGAGCCGACAGCACGATTACCTCAGTTCCAAGCTTCCGTTCGCTTCCGCTCAGCTCAGCTTGAGGGGGGATAATAACAGATAGTATTAAATAAATAGTATTACATAATATTAGTATTTACTGTGTACCAATACAAGTCCTATTAGGATTAGTACTCCTTAATTCTAGTACTATTAGGATTAGTACTCCTTCTTATATCTCCTATATATATCTCCCATGTATTCCCTTATTAGGTTAACACTTCAATACAATCAATATTCCTTCTCTCAAAAGGATTATGAACTCTATACTCAAGACTTAGAACTTGAAGATACTACTCCTCTCAAAGATACTCAACTTATAGAGTTCATGCAGAATAATAGGCATGAACGTCTCGACTCAAGGTCTACATAATGATTTGGAACTCGTGTATACAACTCTTCTCGTTCTCATACTTACATCATCAAAACGTAGCTCGAATAAATAGTTGATCTGAAAGGATTCACAATTGAACTCAAAGACTTTCTTGAACTGTACTCCTAACTCTCTCTTGAATGTGAATGATGAATTCAAGAGTTATGGTTCATGATATGAAGAGTCTCGTGATGACAAAGTAGACTTATGAATACATTCTCCTCACTGTCATATTCACTTGCTCAAGTCTTGAAACAAGTTATTAGAATTTATAGAAGACTCCACAAAAAGACTCATGGGGAATTTTTCTAAATGTTCGAAAGAACTCTCAAGACATGACTCTCAACTCTACCTTGAATTTGATTTATGAATTCAAGGATGTGATTGGTTATAGGAAAGATCTTGTGATGTTTAGAATTGTTTTTAGATAGTTAAACGTGAGAAAAGAACAAAAAATCATTGTCTAGAAGCAAGTCCAGGACGCAAAGATGAATTTTAAATTTGGTCGCGAAATAAATTTTGAGGCAGAAGGGTTGGTGACCTTTTCGCGATGTGGAGAAAAAAATTTCAATCCTAAGGAACAGCTACGTGACCTGGTACCCAAATTTGCTCAACTTGTTCCTTCTTCGTTTTCTAACCCCAATTGCTTAAGATTCAGATACCCAGAACATGTACACTATATTCTAACTCAAAACAACTCTATTATTGACGCAATAATCTCTAGAACTCCTCAATTTCCCAATTCAAGAACACATGTAAAGAACACCAAACTTTCAACTTTTTAGAACGAATTTAATGCTGAAATTAACATGGTTGACGTGTGGGTGAACAAACCACACACTATGGAAGCTTACGTATCACTTGGGTATTGCACTCATGGCGAAAATCCTCTAGAAAACTCAAGATTTTTGACGAACATCTTGATCTTTTCCTCCTTTCTCCTTTTTTCTCTTCTTGGGCTCTCAACTAAAACCCTAAGCATATGTTAGGATTATAAAACTGAACCTAATAAGATTAGACCCCTAAAACTTTACTAAAAACGAATTCAATCTGATTTGTTAAGGAAAAAATCAAACTACCCCTCACTATTTTCGAGTAACATTCCTTAACTAGACAACCTGACTTCAAACAAACATATCTCACTCATCCAACATCGAAACTTAGCAAACTCGGTGGCATTGGAAATATGATTCAAAGACTTTACATTAACTATCTTGTAGCCCATCTAACTCATCATGTACCATGAGTTATGATTGTTTAAAGTTCACCCAAAACATAGAAGAGCTTCGGAGCTTGGAATGACTTCAACGAATTCTGTCTATCTCTTTTTGGAACACAAGGTGATACATTTAGTGACCTTAACACTTAGAAAAAATTAAATTACTTGGTAAAAACTCACTCACTACGAAGAACATCCGAGTCTTAGTTCGACAGTTTTTCTGGGGTGTTACAATCTATTTCTAGCTTTGAAATCTATAAAAATATATATTGATGTATAATTTAATAATAAAGAGAAATATACTTAAAATATCAAAAAGTATTATCATTTTATAATTTATCATTAGAAGAAGGAAGAAAAGAAAAGAAAAATATTTTTTAAGAGTAAAAATTTAAAGAGGTTTGAGTTAAGGATAATTACTCATTAAAATTTGGATTGTGAAGAGTGTTTGGTGTAAGTTTTCCTCCTTAAATAAAATAGTTATTTGTAATGAAAAAATAAATTTACTTTTACAATAAAATAATTTATTTAAATTCTAAAATAAAGCCAAAAAGGAGAGAAACAAAGACAATTAGTAATGGAGATCATAGAGAGGTGTCACATCATCTTCTCTATGTTTCTCCTTTATATATATATATATACTAGTATACGTATCTGTGCGTTGCGCGGATATTTTAAAATATAATAATTTTAAATTTTTTAAAAAAATTAATACGAATTATTATTCAGTAACAAAAGTGCATGCATAATCATATATAATGTTTTAATTTTATATATACATCTAATGCTAACAAATTTTTATCCTAACTAACGGATAATGACTGTATGTTTTCGAAGACACTAAACATTTTTCTAACAACTTCTCCTTTTCTAGTAGAATGAAGACAAATAGCATATGTAACATGTGTTCAATTGATATTTGCGCTAATTAATTAAATTATAAATTCTTAAATCAATCTAAACTGTTGTATTAAAAATATAGTTTCTACTTTTCGCTTAAATCTAAATATAATTTACAAAGAA
The DNA here is from genome assembly GCA_027704785.1 of Solanum chmielewskii. NCBI lineage: Eukaryota > Viridiplantae > Streptophyta > Magnoliopsida > Solanales > Solanaceae > Solanum > Solanum chmielewskii. The sequence goes on from JAKWIX010000320.1 coordinate 34,781,098, forward strand.
TGTTGCAACCTCTTTAACATGCTCATTTTTCGTTTAATCTTGCAAAATAAAATAATTTTCATTTAATCTAATACAATTTCAGAAAATAAGAATGTATAAAATATTGAATTTGAGTGACTAATTAAATAAAAAATACTATAATAAAATTAATATATTTCACATAAAATAAATTATCAATTTGATATTATACCACATAAAAATAAATTATTTTCGATGCAACAAAAAATTCAAAAGATGAAAACAATGGATCATCTTCCACTCCTTTGATTTACTATAAGTTTCTTCTTTATTTTACGGATTTTTAGATATCTTTAGTCTTTCTAAATATGTGTAAAATTTTATTCTTTAGGAAATATGTATAATTTATCAATGACAAATAATGTTAGACTTTAGTATTAAAAACTTTTCAATTAATTTTATATATATAATTAATATATTATTTTTAATATCAATTCTATTAATTTAATACGTTATAAGTACCACCAACATGATATTATGAGTGTAACGTAAAAATATATATATGACAATTCATTTAAAATCGTCTTATTTAATATTTTGAAAACAATAATATCAATTATCATCGTAGATTTAAATACATGTCGAAAGAATTTATAAATGAAAATTTAGAAATGATAAGACTAAAAATGATTAAAAAAAGAAATTACTCAACTTTTCTCGTCCTCATTCTCAAGTACTCAAGTCTTAAAAAATAAGTTTTAAAAGTTTGTAAAAGACATCTCGAAGTAACTCAATGGACTCTCTCAAACTCAATCCTTAATCTTTTCTTGAATTTAAATTATGAATTCAAGAGTTACGATTCATGATATGAATGATTTCGTGATGATTAAATATAACTTAGATCGCTAGGATTAAGAAAGAAATTAATGAGAGTTCAACTTAAAGGAACAAGTACTGATCCAAGGACAAAAAGAAAAGTGGGTTGACGCTCAACGCATCCCTGACGCGTCACGCTAGCATCCACTTACTGGGGCTGGTTTGTGGCGCAATGCAGGCATGCTGCCACTACCCTCTTGGCCTATCTGGGGCGCGTCGCCCTAGTCCCTCCCCAAAACGTTTTGACAATTTTTTTTCTTACAATTTTTTGCCCTAATTCACTTAGAATCAAATGATTTCTTCCAAACCCACTTATATTTGAATACCCAACATAAGTACACAAAAATCTACTAAAAACAACCTTCAAACTCATCACATTTATATTAAGAACTCATCATAAACTATTAGATGATGAAACTTCAAGAAAACTCATCAATAACTCAAATCATTCAACCTCAAGAACGAAATTACGGATAAAATCACATGACTGGTGTATGGGTGAACGAACCCAACACTATGAGAACTTACATACCTCTTAGTGATCAAACCCTTGGTGAAATTCCTCGACAAATATCAAGAATCTTGACGCTCTCCTCTTTTCTTCTCTCAAAACTCTAAGCGTATTTAAGGATTGTGAAAAGTGACACAAATCAGTTTAGAACCCTAAAATATTACTAAAAATATTTAAAGCTGATAAGGTACCCTCATTAGTTTGGGTAAATTTCCTTAATTGGACAGAGTGACTTCAAACAGACATATGTCCCTCACCTGAACTTGAAATTTAACAAACTCGATGGATTCAAGTATCTCTCATTTGATATCTTATGGGCTAAGCTAACAAAATGAGACTACTAAGCTATCTGTTCTTGCAAATAATTTTTGATTAATAAAAATGCATATATAGTTGAACATGAGAATACATAATGATTTCCAGATGAACCAACAAAATAATTTAATAATTAGTACTTAGTGTCAATCTTATGGTTCTTTTTTCGTTAGCATATCATAAATAACTTTTAGAGACAATTATTTAGGGGCATTACCATAATTATGGCTAATTAATATTTTACCAGGCAATTAAACATTATTGGGTAAACACCACCTTTTTGGTGGCATCTCTCTTTGTCCATTATTTTGTTTTTAATTATGGCTCGGCAAAATCTCTACGATCTGAAGCGTCTGATCTCCTTCTCTTTGTTCCTCTCGTTGTTGAGTATCAGTTAGGGAATAAAAAATTCTAGGGTTTGTATCTCACATTGAATCCGGTCTATTTGATGGTCTTTTACTTCGATTATTTGTTTCAGTCAATTTTGAAGCTTTTATGAAATGTGGTATTGTGCTCTGTTTGGTTGAACGTTTTGGTGGGTACAAATTCTCCTAATTTTTATGCTTCTCCCCCCTCTATTAAGTTCAATTTTTGTTGATTTATGTTTAGGTGTCATGTTTTCATTTGATTCAGTTCTGGAGAAGATTTAGGTGTTCTATTATGCTCTGTATATGTAACAAATTTCACTACATTATAATCCTTGATTTTTCCTCTTTGTTTTATCTTCTAGGTATCATGCTCAATTCTACTATTTTTCATTGATTGCTATTTCCCATATGGCTTTTGTAGAAAATGATACATTCTGTGTTATAAGGTCTACATGTTTGATAATTGATATAATTTTTTTTTGCTTATGTTTGAGATTCCTTGATCGGATGTTCTAGTTTCATTCGTCTTGGTGTAATTTTCCCTTCTAACACACATATTTCTTTCTTAGATATTGGTTATTGTTGTGCTGTTGATAAGTTGGTTTATTGTTTTTGTTATGAATACGAAGGAATCTGGTTTTCCTAAGTCTTGTTTCATTGAATGGTGTGTGTATAATTTTGATAACTTCATTGTATCACTGCCTTGTATGTCTTACGCACGCTATAGATTCATGAAGGTGTTTTGTTCATTTTTGTATGTCTAGAACAGTTCTTACTTACATTTTGGTTTAAATATTTTTAACATGTTGTTCTAGCTTCCCTGTTATCTATACTTCATCTGTATAAAACAAGTTAATCCATTTGTTTGACATAAATCCTATTGTCAATGCCAAAACTTTTGACGTTATTTTTCCCAAAATTTGTTATTAGTTGCCTACTTCTTACCAAGTTGAAATGCTTAGTCCTAGCTTCAAATATGTTTGGTTGTGACTTGTGATCAACAGATATTGGGACTATATTGGTTCATTTTGTGATTTATTGTTTCCTTTTCCATGAATCAATAGATTCACAATGTTTGATTTCATTTAGAAATTCTGGTGGCCAAATTCATGCCTACACTTCCCCTGTTTCTAGTTATAATGCTTGGTTAACACAACGTGGCTTAAGTTTCAATGTTCCAAAAATTGCAACAGCTTTGATAGCTTCATAGTGGAAGGACTAGTTTTAATTAGACTTTGGGCGAAATGGTAGAGTTTCTGTTCAAGCTTTGATAGCTCATGTACAGTGTGGTGATATCATAACTGTCTTTTGAAAGTGTTTATTTTGCAAAAGGACATGTACGGGGTGGTGGTAGATCAATTAATTCTAGACAATGTAGATGGATTTATGGACTTTTGTGCTATAATTTGCACTAGTAGATTTATGAGCTATATAGTTTGCATTTGAGGGTTATAAGGCCTTTCCTAAGTTGTATTGGCACATCTAAGATGTGGTTAATTGATTTTGATAATATTTGTTTATTAGTTCATACAGACTAATAATTAAGCAGGACCTACTTTTTAAAGGGATTCTTTCTTCTCTGATCGCCAAAAATCAATCATAAATAGATGAATATTTGTACTTTGAATAAGAATATGATCCAGAACTCCCTCTTGCAAAAGCACCGAGCATCTAAGTTAGAAAACCATGCTTCAAAATAACCAGAGATAAGGAGAAGCGTGCAGGTTAATGACAAGCATCTTTGATGATGTGACAGTCTCAACAAAGAATATGAAAAAAAATTACTTTTTCTGCTAAGTGTTCCTGATCAAGTCAACAAGGACTTCAACTTTGATACCCACAATTTCAGATAAGGAGACAGATTATACTGATGATTACATTGCCCCCCGTCAAAAGGTACGGTTTCACTGAATATGAAACATGAAGATATTGTTAGATATTCAATAAGTTGTTTTTAATTTGATCTCTTAAGAAACCACTTAACAGGAAGTTGATGGAATGAAGAGAAGTTTCTATTACTGCTTGACTTGAGAAAGTGATCATGACCAATCTTTCATCAACAATACTTGTTACTTGTTGCATTGAGAATTTCTTAAACATATCAGGTGCCAAGAGCTTAAACACAAGTGAGTTCATTTAGTGTCTCTATATTATGATGTTTATTTTTTGTTGATTTATTGGAAGCCTACTTTCGAAATTTGCTCTTTAGAAGTCATTTGCTCTCATCGAACTCAAAATCAAATCATCTGTTACCATATGTGCAGTGCGTATTCGATTACTCTCTTTACTTGTTTTGTGGGATTTCATAGTTTCTTTTAGATGTACTCATTCTTGATGAGGTAGCTCTTGTTAACGTATTTGGTACACTTGAAGTACTTAATCTTTCTTTTACAATTTCTAAATCTTCTTCTATGTCAATTTCTTTATAGCTATAGTCATTATTGTCTATTACAATAATTGTTTTTTCGAAAGGATTTTCTATTTTTATTTTATAAATTTTATTTCTTCCCATTTTTTTATGTTTTGTTGTTAATATATATAAGCTTTTACATCTTGCTGTAAATATTTTACTGCCTGGCGCTAACTTTATTCCAGACATTTTCCAATATAATACTAATGACTTATCTATATTTCTATCTGTTAATGCTACTGTATAATTGACACTTATTATAAATTTAAATTTCTGGTATATTAAGTTTCCTTTTACTGCACTAATTACACTTTTTTTCTATAGGGTGTATAAATCCATTAAGAGGTTGGAAGGAATAAAATTTTAGCGAAAATATGATTAAAATGAACTCCTACCTATTAGATGATGATGTTAATTATAAGATATTAATACTCTATATTTTGAAAAGTCTGAATACTGATATAAAAGGAACAATTTATGATATATTAGTAACCAAAAAAAAAAAAAAGGTTTTCTTATCAGACCATTGTTAGAAACTGGATCACCTCATCATATTTCTGGCTTCACAAATTTTGATGGATGTTTTGAAATGCTTGTTTTCTCCGAGTTTGACATATTCTTTCTCGGAGAATATATCTCTTCTTCTCAAGATCAATAGCTTCTCCATTCATCGAGAGCTTAATGAAATTACATCTTGTGCTTCCATAACAGGAACATCTCTAATGTGAGAAGGGAAAAAAATTCATACTGCCCAAGAACATCAACAATTGTCATATTACAACTTAATATATATTTTTAAAAACTTTGGTTCCTTCTGTTTTGTGCATAATATAATTAAATGAAATAGTAGACAAGTGCTGGCACACTATGTTAATTAAAAAATCTATGTTTGGATTGATTAAAAAGATTTAAACATATCATGAAAAGATTTAAATAACAACAATCTTGTTGCTGTTTCTTTTGAGACAAGTAATATCAATTGGTGTCGGTTTTAGGAATTCCTACAGGTTCTCTTCCAACACAGAAATAACAACATTTAAAGTGCATGCTTACGGCTATGACAAATAATTAAATCTCCAAATCAATCATAGTAAACGCTAGTATTACTTCTTTAATTCGTTGTAGCCAATAATTATAAGGAGCTAGCTAGGATTAAACGACATCATAGACATTTATACAAAGAGAAATATGAAAACAGGTTAGCACAATTCTTGAAATATTAATAATCAGAACTATATACATTTTCTTTTCAAACTAATGAATCCTCCAACCAATCATCAGGAATATCAACTACGATGTCCTCGAACATTATATATATATCTTCCTCACTTCTAATATCATCAACTCCATCAGGAATATCAACGTCAAGGATATCTTCCAACATCCTACACATATCTTCCTCACTTCTAATATCATCAACTCCATCACGAATATCAATGTCAAGGATGTCCTTCAACATTCTACACGTATCTTCCTCACTTCTAATGTCATCAACTCTGTCGCCTTCTTGTACTTCCAACATTGTCTCTATATTCTCCATTGTACTACTATTTTGAACATCATATTCCAAAGTTGTAGCCTTACAAACCCTAACTTGATTTAACTCTGTTGTGGAGTAGTCTTTATTTTGATTAGGTTCAAGCAGCAACATAGGATCAATAACCCCCGAAACATCTCCATCTTCTCCATCCATAACATGATGATCCACGCTCTTCTCTTCATCCATGTTTTTCTTCTTCTTGATTCGACACACTAAAAAATCTTCTTGAACAATATGATTGTATCCTTAAAGAAACTATCCACAACACGATATTCTATCATGAACCAGGTTTTATTTGGGTCATACTCACTTGTTTCAAACCTGAAATTTGTCTTAAACCCTACCATATGATCCATATCGTTCCTCCTTATAAGTTCTTCTGCGGTTTGCCCTTTCACGTCCCTTTAGCACAAGTTCGACAAAACCTTTTATCTTTAATCTTCCGCTTCTTCAAAGGAATAATAAAGTAAGTAAACTTCTCTTCACATGAATTAGCTCCAATTATCTCCCATGGTGGTTGATCTCCATATATATCTGCGAACTGGATAGGACATTGTTGATTCAAACATAATTCTCCTTTGAAAAAACTCTTAAGATAGATTAGGATGGAAATGTATTCCCATTTGCTTCGACATTGATTCTTGATTATGTGAATTATAGAGGCTAAACAAAGATAATTATCTATTTATACACATCTTAATTACTACCCTAATGGAAGTTACTTCATTTTTACATTTTTATTATTTTAAAATTAAGTTTTTATTTTTATTTATCATTTTAATATATGAAGAAAAGAAAATTATCATTTTTCATTACAAATCTTAGCATTAATTATTTATCCTCCAACTCACTTTTCAAGATTTAATACTAAACTATGGGTAGAACAATATAGTAGTCATGTCAATTATTATTTTTTAATAGACATGAAATTTATTTATCTTTCGACTACTACTGCAGTTCATAATACAATATTTTTCATTTTATATCTATTAAATCCAAAAAAATAATTCATACTATTAAATCCAATATTATTTTTGCTTATTGAAATCTTATGTTGCACTAATAGGAATTTGTATGCTTGTATATATAATTTAATTCTTTTTAATTTCAGATTATATCATACAACTTTTTTTAGAGAGAAATATTAAAGACACTTTTAAATTTGGCGTGAATTATTAGTTTTATTCTTAAAATATTGACGACCTACTCAAACTAAATACCAATGCTTATTTATGTAACTAATAATGTTATTTGTCTTATAAAACTAAAAAGTCAAATTCACAATTCAAATATAAGATTATACTAATAAATATGGATTTAATTTCATGTTGCAAGTTACGTTTAAAAAAATTGCTAATAAATCTAGTAAGTACATTAAGTACCGATATAAACCTTACATCATAAATGATAATAACCAAACAAAAAATTTAATTTCTTCCCAATAGAAAATATGATTTTTAGTGGCAAAAAGTATATACATTAACAAGAGTGCTAAATCATTTATTGATATTAGTTAATTGTTATTAGATTCAATTTTGTTATAAGCTTTAGGGATAATTACAACGAAAGCTACTTATCACTAAAAATACTTATTTAACGATAATCAAGCTAATACCGCTAATAAATACTTTAATATAATGTCCACAAGTTAATGTTAATGAATAATACATATAATTAAACGATGTTTTAATAAAGCGAAAGGGGTCAAAAATACCTCTCAACTTTGTTTTATTGGTTAACTATGCTCATACCGTTAAAGTGAAGTTAGTTTTGCCCTACCGTTACTAATTTCACCATATATATCCCTCATTTAACGGAAAGTCCCAAATCAACTTAAATTAACCCGATTTCAATTGAAATTACCTACTTCACATCGTCTCCTCCTTAGCACCATTTTCCCATTTTCCCTCCCAAAATAATGAAGTAAATTCACAAGATTAAAGATTGTTTCAATCTGATTTTACAAGCTTAGTCTTATTTTGTAAAACAAGATTTCAAACCCAGGAAAATATTTTCATTATCAGTGAATTAGTATTCATAAATACAAAAACTAAATTTGTTATCTAATATCATATATCAAGCACACACACATGATTATCAACAATGATCTCGTCGAGCTCCACTAACCGTCGATGATCGGAAAAGTGTAAACAAGGGAGCATTACAGACCAATGCCTCTAGTACCACCGCCAACCAGTGACAAGGAATTCAGGACAATAAGGGACCCCCGATTGACTTTTCCGGCACATTGAATTTAGTTGCACTTATGATATGCTCAAATTACACCTCCGTAAAGAAGCATAAACGATCGTTATCAAGTAAAGAACCCAATCAGTAGGTTGGGATCGATCCCACGAGGAATATGGTTTAGACTCAACTTTAATCCACGATTATATCTTTTTAGTTAAGGTATTTCTGAAACAATTAAGTAAAAAGGAGAGTTTGTGAAACAAATTTCTAAAATTATAAGAGTATTAAGTAAGCAAAGATCAACTTCGGTTGTTATCAAGGTGACAAAGTAACTAGGGTGCATGTGTTCCCACAAGCTCATAACGCAGTAATCCTAGAAATAACAATTATTTCCTAGTGTATTACATGGAGAGTGATAAGTTATGTATCTCTAAATCCTTAGTCCGACATTAAGAGAATTTCGCCCTGCACCTTGGTCCGACATTCAGAGAATTTCACCTTGCACCTTGATCCGGCTACTTGTGTATAATTTACTAACCTTTATCATTACATCATATTAGACATCATAATCGATGTATGACTTAGTTATTACTTCGCACCAATCGACACTAGCCTATTAGATAGTATCACACTAAATCTATGTTGATAATTCTTTTCTTACTAACTACCTCCTTGGTCCGGCGAGTATCAACTAAGCGACTTCTAACGCGTGCACTTGTTAAAAAGACTTCTAAACAAAAGAACTATCAATGTATGCAAAAACACTATTCAGGAATCGCTTAATTGTCATTCAAACTTTTTTAATCACTCATGGTAATTTGGCGATGGAGCTTGATAGTTTGGAAGAGGATTTTGGTATAATGGAGCTTGAACTTGATAAATGGGCGGGGGTGCTCGATAGCTTGACTGTACATTGGCACAGTAGGGAGCAATATTCTGATAGGGAGATGGAATTTGGTAAGGTTGAGGGTAATTTGGGTACATGGGAGAAAGATTTTGGAGATTAAGGGGTGGACTCTAGTAGAACGGAACTTGGGAGTTCGGATAAGTGGGGGTAGTATTATGGTTATTGGGATGACTGGATTGCTAGTAGTAAGCTTGGTGGGACTTTGGGGAAGGCCTGGAATGACCTTGGGAATACGACGCCTTCTGGGGTTTTTCTTCCCCCATACGAGACAACGACAAATTCTTCTTTTTTCTTCTTCAGCAATCCTGAAGATCCAGGTGACGCGGATACACGGGCTATCTTCCCCGATTTCAAACCGTCTTCGATAGTCTCACTAATTTTGACTATCTAAGCAAATTTTGCTCTAACGAGCAACATGGTTCTGTCTTAGTATTTTGGCTCTTGCACCCGCACAAACAATTCCACGATCTCTTTCTTGGTCATGGGCGGCCTTACTCGTGTTGCTTCCTTCCTCCATCTATAGGCGAACTCCCTATAGCTTTCCGTTGTCTTTTGATTCATCTTCTCTAGAGAATACCGATTGGGAACTATTTCGACGTTGTAGGAAAATCGATCGATGAAATCTTTGGCCAACGCATTCCAATTGGGCCATTGCCTGGTTTCATGTGAGGTAAACCATTCGAGGGCCTCCCACACAGGCTTCGGCTGAAAAGCCGCATCAACAAGGCCTCATCCCTTCCAACTCCCACGAGCTGGTCATAATAGGCTCTCAAATGAGCCATGGGGTTGCCCACTCATCGGAAGGTGTCAAACTTTGGAATCTTGAACCCTTCGGGAAGGTTCAAATCTGGGTGGATGCATAAATCTTCGTAACTGAGTCCTACGATGTCTGGGATGCACTGTAGCTCTTTCATGGCCCTTTTGATTTCCTCTTTTATATCGATCTTCGCATCCTCCTTTGCCTTCTATTCCCTTTCCTGTTCTTCATAGTGATCCAACTCAGAATCGTGCACATCGTGCTCGGCAGGAACGGGAACTTGGAAGGTGGCTCTCTTTGGCAGTGGTGGAGCTATAGAGGGACTTAGAACGTTTTGGGCGGTTTGGTAGTTCTACAGGTAGGCCTCAGGATTGGTGTTCTGATTTAAATGATGATAAGATATTTGGAGATTGAAAGCGTTTTGGTTCTGGTTTTGGTTTTGATTTTGTGGTGGTGGATCGGTTTGATGGTGAGTATTCTGAGGATGGGGTGGCATTTGAGGATGGTTGTTTTGAATAGGTGAGGGAGTTTGGTAGGATGCAAAAGCATATTGGGGATTTTGGGTCGTTAGATTTATAACCGACGGATTATGAACAGGTGTAAAAGGCTGATTCTGAGTTGGATCCATATTTTGAGGAAGGGAAGTAGTTTGGAGGCCTTCCATCAACAATATTAGGAGCAAATCCAGGCGGAGGTAGATCCTGTCTCTGTTGCATCTCCACTCTCATTTCTGCAACCTGTTGCATCAGCTGCATAATCAGCTCATTCTGTTCTGCTATGGTGGGTTGGGCCACCACAACATCAGTAAGACTCACTTCTTCATTGTTATCTCCCATAACTGCCTTTCCTCTGTCTGAGCTTTGTCTAGGGAAGGAATCTGCAGGACCTTTTGATATGGTGAAATCAGGATGATCTTCCAACTTTCAATCAACACAGATCAGTTTCAAAGTACCTGAGAAGGAAAACAACTCAAAAACAGATTTGTCAGTGCAGATTCAGAGTATAAAATACATAATATCACACAGAGAGAAGATAAACACAAGTTGATTTGTTTGGGGATATCTTCAACCCACGAGTGAGGATGGAAACACATTTTTTAACAAATAGGAGTTTGCTTGTTTTAGTTTTACTCTCAGGAAGGCTAAATCACGCTGAGCTATGGTCTTCTTGCAGCTGCATTTTGACGTCTGTTGATTTGATTTTCGTATCTTCTCATAACATGAAGGGGAGAATAAAAAATTTTAAAGATAGGGGCCGGGCCTAGGAAGGCTGCCTACGTATCTCACAAGGAGAATTCAGGCCCAACGTTTAGTTCATTACGATTACAAGGAAATTGAAAGACAACGGTAGAATTCTTAAAAGATAACATGATGATGACACGTTAATCATTTCTCTTCTTGTTGCAGCATTATTCTCCTTCTTTCAGACAAACTAGGAATGGAGGCTTGTAGATGATTTCCTTGTCGTCATCCTCCCCAGTCATTTCAAAGTGAGCGATGTCGGAACCACTATTGGCTGCTCCTTGCTCATAGGCGGGGTCTTTTCCTCCCGTCAGGTTGTTGTGGACTGCCAGTTCCTTGTCAAGTAACACACTTTTAGCTAACAGAGCGGCGGTCTCCGAATCTATCATCGTCTCTCTAGCCTCTATTTCTTGCACTTTTATCCGAAGCGTGTCCAACTTCTCTCTCAATCCCCCTGTCTCCCTCTCAACATCTTTCTTTCTCTTAAACTGTGATGCCAGATCCTCATCCAATGTCACAGCTGCAGCTTTGTAAATTGCAGTGGCTATGCCGACTCTGAGCCCTTCTTCCTTGGCTTTTTGAATTTCCTGAGTGATCCGTTTGATCTTTCTCTATAGTTCTTCTTCAGTGAGTTCCATCTGGATGTTCTTACCCTTGTCCATTGCAGTATTTTGCCTTTCCTGAGGCGGTAGAACATTATTTTAGGATTTGTGGTATAGGAGGCGCGTCTTTAGAGTGAGACACTTGAGACTCGAAAATTTTGGTCGAACATTTTGTAACAATGGCTTCTTTATATTCTTTGGAAATTTCTGGATATGAGTGAGTTTATGATATCTGATACGCTCAAACTTACTTCTCAGATAGGAAGTAAAGCGGTCGTGTCAAGTAAATAACCCAACTAATGAGGTTGAGATCGTTTCCATGAGGAAAATAGTTTAGAATTAACTTCAATCTATTATTACTATTGTTCAGTCAATTACTTCTTCGGAAAGCAAAAATGATAAAAGGGGGGTTTTCTAGTTCTAAATAAATGAAAATAACTAGCAAAATTAAAGGAGGCAACTAAAAAATTTGAATGTTGGAGTTTAATCAATTAATCAAAGTAACTAAGGTTTACATGTTCCCCACATGTTCATAACTTGATAATTCTAACTATAACAATTCTTTCCTAGTATCTTGAATGCAAAGTGATAAGTTATGTATTTCTAAACCCTTGGTCCGGCATCTAGAAAATTTCACTCCGCACCTTGGTCCGGCTACGTGTGTTGCTATACTAACCCTTATCTTTACCTCATATTAAGCATCGTATTTGATATTTCACTAAGTTATTACCTCGTACCAATCAATACTAGCCTATAAGATAGTATACACTAAATCTATGTTGATAATTCTTTTCCGATTATCTACCTCCTTGGTCCGGCAAGTAGCATTAATGCGAGTTCTAACGTTGGCCATCCGTTAAAAAGACTTCTATGCGAAAGAATTATCAATACATGCAAGACATTATTCTATAATTGTTATTTTAGTTAGGTTTTACCTCATTATTTGCCTATGGTTCCCACAACCTTAGTTATGGAGTTTAGTTACCCATAGTCATAATCACAATATTCAAATATATGGTATAAGAATTCATGTGCTTACTTCAATGAGAAAGAGTAAAATCCAAAAGTTCGCTTGATTAATCAACAAAAATCACCAACAATCAATTACAAGAATCTCAAAATAATCAAGAATCTCACAAAAGATCTAAAAATAATCAAGAGTCTAACCTCCAAAACGAGGTTTTCGAACTATTTATAAAAAAAAAATAAAAACCTAATTACATAAGGACTCTATTTGCTGGAAATCTCTCAAAACGCGGCTAGGTTGACGGACCTCTCGATAGATCGTCATGGTCATGACGGACCGTCATGGACTCCGTCGTCCCATACTTGTTCAATTTCTTCTGCTGCTCTCTTCATTATCCTCGACGGAAGATATGACGAATCGTCACAGGCACAACGGTCCGTCGAGGGTCTCCGTTCTAAAAAACTTAAACTCTTGGAATTTGGGTATTGGGAATACTTCTCTGAACTTCATGACGAACCAGCAGGACGGACCATTATGGATACGACGGTCTTTCACGCACTCCGTAACCCCACATTTGGTCAGATTTTCCGATCTTCCTTCAGCAGCTGCACTACGATGCCACCTACGGACCGTCACAGTCACGAAGAACCGTCACAAACTCCATAGGTGGTACTTTTCTGTATTTCTCACTCAAAAACCTTCGTATTCCTCTTTTAGACAGATTTCCTGCAAATAAAGAGAAACTTACATAAAAATTAGCACAAAAAGGTTTTTTGACACACTAAACTTAAGGAAAAGGTATTAATAATACCGTGAAACCACGGCATATCAACACCCTCAACTTAAATTCATTATTTGTCCTCAAGACGACACACTATGACTCAATACAAAATCTTTGTACAATAGTATCCATGTTTTATCTTTCGCAATCATTTGGCTATCAATCCCGTTCAATCTCATCATATTTATGCATGCTATCACTATTAGGCTTGAATTATGTAGAATCAGACCATGACACAGACTCACCATGCACTAACACCTATCCTCTTCAATTTCCCACCGAGGTGCTAATATTTCCGGTACTGCAACTAGTGTACTCACTTCAAAACAAAATCCTCATTTTCACACAATGATTTCAGTTTGAGTATGAGGATTAGTTTTCAATATTCACTCTCAGAACAAATTCACACTCATTCATACATATTGTCATAAGTTTGCCCTTATTTTCACTACTTTAAGTTCTCTATACAACTCTAAGGATCACGATAGGACTTTCTTAGCTTGTAACATAGGCTCAGGGTCAGGTAGGGTATATTTAGGTATAATTTAGTGACTTTTTTCCCTCCTTGACATGTCGACTAAACATACCATTTTTCTATCATTTTATTGTGCCCAATTTTTCATATTCTTTCACCTTTGTTGTTTTCCTTTTTTTTTCTTCATTTGTGTAAGTGACTCTCTTCTTTTCTAGCTTGTATTTCTTGTATATTTTTTTCTTTACTTTTCTTTCAACTAATTCTTGAGTCACTTTACTTTTTTTCTTTCTCTCTCCTTGTTCTTTCAACCCCACTTTCCAGAGCATTCCTCAAAATAGCCACCCTCAACTCATGGCTTTGCCATGAGTCAAAGAACACAATACCCAAAGTTGGGTCAAAGCCATAAAAAAGGTTGTTTACTACATTAGCCACCCTCAACTTATGCTTTTGGCATAAGCTGAGGTGCACATGTCCAGAATTAAACTATGTACACAAGATGTAGACATGTCTGTTCAACAGAAAAAGTAATCAGTCTCTTGGGGGAAAAGAACACAGGCAAGAAAACCCAAAAGAGGATCGTGAATTGGGCTACTCAGACTTCACCCTAGCACTCACTTTCCATTTACCCCACCCCCCAATAAAAAGACATGCAATTGTCCCCAATGCATAAAAAAAATTGAAATACTAGAGTGGTAGGTGAAGCAAACCTGGGGCGCAAAGCGCCGACGATCAGCATGCTAGTGGGTCCGGTTCCCCGGAACCCACTACCTCTGTAATCTGGACACTCTCAGTGGTGTCCTCAGCATCAACAACACTATCAACAGTGCCTCCCGCTATCTCCACAGTTCTGGAGCTAGACGCCCCAGCAGCTAACTCTCCTGCTCTCATCTGACGCGCCTCCTTCTCACCAAGTGAGGCTCTCCTCGCAGCCTCCATCTCACGGCGCTCCTTCTTCCGTGCTCGAGCTTTATCCTCTTATCGACCCCTACGCCTCTTGGCATGATATCGAGGGGGAGGTGGTGGAATCTCTGAAGTGGTGAATAGGGCCGCCATCACTGTGTCTTCAGCAGGCTCTGCAGAAGGGGCCTCAGACTCAGGTACCCTAGCCTCTAAGATCATATCAATATCTGCGCAAAGACTGTCGACAACAGCCTGAAGGGTCGACACATCCACCGGAGGGGCTGGACGGGCTAGTACCCGTAACTCAAAAACGTCCAAGCGCTGATGAACCTCAGCGATCTTCCGCTCTGTGTGCTGGACCATTCTCCGCTCCAATCGCTCTTCTGCCTCGGCAATAGACCTCTGCATCCAAGGCTGGATATGATGCAGAAGTGCAGCCATTTGCGTCTCTAATTTCTGGACCCTAGCAAGCAGGAGCAGAGCAGGTAATGGGGATGAGCGAGAGGAGCTCGGGGCAGTGCTACTACCCAGGATAGACTCGACCGGGGTAGTGTCAGTGGAAGCCGCCTACGTAGCCGTGCGAGTCTGTGCTATCGTATCATCCAAATTGTCACCAAGTAGAGGCAACTCTGGACGGGGCCCTCTATGTGGAGCCAACTCACTGGCCTCATCCCTAATGAGGCCGATATCAACAGTGCCCAGAGGGGTCTTGAGTTGATCAACGTGCCATATAGGCACACCTTCGGACCTGCATAGAGAAAATATCATGCACGGGAAAGGGTAAGTAGTTGTGACCTTAAAAGCCCTCTCGTGCATGACCGCCTGTAGAAGCCACGCAAAATCCACCTCAAACCCGGCTATCATCTCCGCCATCAGTACTGCTTGATCCCATGTGACGATATTATCAGCGGCTGTGGGGAAAAGGCAGTGGCGGACAATCAACCACAAAAACTTCGCCATGAAAGTCACATTGGCCTTTTTGATGGCCCCCTTTCGCCTAGATCAACCAGTCGGAACCCTCTCCATCAACGGACAAGTGCAGGGCCATCCACCTCTTGGTGGTCTCTCTCAGCGATGGCTCACGCAGGAATTGGCCATCTTTAACAATCTGCCATCGGTAGTAAAACTCGGCTGTGAAAGGGGTCCGATTAGCATCAACATTCTCACCGTATAAAATTCGGCGGATGGCAGGTAGGGAGATATCAACCTGAACGCCACGTACTCAGACCTGCTCCAGTGGGGCCTGTTTGGCGGGGGCAGCCCGCCTATCAATCTGTGATCGGAGATTCGCTACGTAGGATGCGTAGAACTCTCGGACCAGCTCTTCACTATAACGTCCCAACGGACGTGCTGTCCACTCCAGTCGATGTCTGGTGAAGAGATTGTGGATCTCTGTCATCGTCGGGAGACTTCCGTAAGGACCCACCGCTCCAATGTAAGTGTCCGAATCATGACTCCTTTGTCATTCAAGAACTTTGCATCGGAATAGACTTGATACTGCCCATCGACACACCACCAGTTGGGATGGTCGATCACCAGGGTGAGAGCACGATTCGGTGAACCAGGTGTAGATTCTGAACTACCAGCCTCATCAGGCGAGGCAGACACTGCAGCGGGGGCGGGTGCGGGAACCTCAGCAGATCCGGAGGCTTCCTCTGACCACGAAACTCCTAAGGAGCCAAACATTCCTTCTTCATTACTAGCTGACCCAGAAGGTGTGCCGGTCAGTGTGCGCTCTTCATCAGACTGGGAGGCAGTGACTACGCTGGACGCCACCTTTTTGGGTATGGCTCTGGCAGCACGCGCAGCTCGGGATGGGGTAGAAGTGCCTGGGGGCACGTACTCGAGGTCACTTTCATCATCAGAGCCAATGACCAGGCGGGACGACGGGGCGACAGACTTCGATTGCCCGCGTGCATAGACTCGATCTTGTTTTGGTGCCATACTAGATAGTACCTGCAAAGAATCAATATTAGTACTAGAAGGAGCAAACACGACAAGCAAAACCACACAAAATAAATAAAAGAGTTAAGGTGTAATGACATTTCTATAGTAACAGTGAAACACGACGGGCCAGGTGACGTCTCATCTGGAGTATGACGGACCATCATGGGGTCCGTCGTGTCTTACTTAGACTATGTTTATATGGATAACCCTGAAGGAGAGTCTCTGACAAGTATGACGGTATGTACAGGACGGACCGTCACAGGTACGATGGTCCGTCGTAGGTGTCCGTCAAAGGACACTTGAAAAAAATATGGAGACCCTTAGGAGAGGGGTCTCTGACAATCATAACGGTCATGCAGGACGGACCGTCATGGGTATGACGGTCCGTCGTAGTTAACTGTTTGAGGACACTTAGAAAAATAGAGAGAGACCCTTAGGAACAGGGTCTCTGACAACCAGAACGGTTGTGCAGGACAAACCGTCGTAGGGATAATCGTCTGTCGCATGTGTCCGTTGGAGGACACTTAGAAAAAGTGAGAAACCCTTAGGAATAGGGTCTCTGACAACCAAAACGGTTGTTCAGGACGAACCATCGTAGGGACGACGGTCCGTCGCATGTGTCCGTTGGAGGACACTTAGAAAAAGTGAGCGGAATAGGGTCTCTGACAACCATAACGGTTGTGCAGGACGGACCGTCGTGGGAACAACGGTCCGTCGCATGTGGCCGTTTGTGTACACTTGGAGAAAATTGGACAGTGGGGTGTTAGGGCTGTTGGAACGGACCCAATGACAGTCCCTCGTGGGTATGACGGTCCATCTTCGGGGTCTCATTCTGTAACTCACTGATAGAACTGTGGATGCCCCATTTATCCACTATGACCTAAATCGAATTGGTAGTGTTTTAACCTACATTTGTCTAACCCAAATACCTAGTAAACTAGCAATGCTAAAGCACCTATTTGTAGGGTTTTCACACGACAATTTCGAGGATTTTTAACCTAGGTCAGACAGAATTTTATTAAAGAATGAACATATCAAGAAGAACTAGGCTAATACTAATTGATAAACAAAAATGCAATATAAATGAGTAGAAATTAGAGATACATACCTGAGAATTTGAGAAAAACAAGAGGGAAAGGTACTTGGTGATCAAGAAGACACCCAGAACAGCAGCTCCAACTAGTAGATGATGAATTTTAGGAATTTGGAGAGTTTAGGGAAAATGATCGGCTGTAAGAGAGAGAGGTATGATCTTGGAAAGTTGAAAAGGGAGGGAAATGGGAGAAAGAGTGAAAGAATAGGGTGAAATGAAGGGGTGGGGGTTTTAAATGTTGAAGTTTTTAAAAATACCCAGCCGAGTCGGGTCGGGTACGCTTGATTAATGACGCGACGATTCCCCGACGACGGTCCGCCTCAGTTGTGACGGTACGTCGTTGGTTCCGTCGCGTGTGCCCTACTTTGAAAATAACCAAAAGACATACTTGGCACGACGGATTCATGCGACGGTCCGTCGCAGGAGCAACGGTCTGTCGCTGTATCTGTCAGTGACTGCTGCAGAGTAATTTTTTGCAGAATTTCCTGGTGATGTGCCTGCAAATTTAAAACCCATTAGTAGAAAATGCTACCATTACTAGAAAGAAAAACTATAAGTATTGGGTTGCCTCCCAACAAGCGTCTGATTTAATGTCGCGGCACGACTGAGGACACTTAATTATTCAGACTTCATCAAGATGGTATGCCTCGATCACTTCATTCACCAATTCAGCATGCCCGAAATAGATTTTTATGCGTTGTCCGTTCACTTTGAACCGCAGACCCTCCTTAGTTTCCAACTCAACTGCTCCATTAAGGAATAGTTGGGTAACCAAGTAAGGACCAGTCCATTTGGACTTGAGCTTGCCCGGAAACAAGCGCAACCTAGAATTGAATAAAAGCACCAAATCCCCGACCATAAACTCTCGTTTTTCAATTTTTTGGTCATGGTACTTCTTCATCTTTTCTTTGTATAGGGATGAGGTTTCATAAGCTTTCAGGAGAAATTCATCGAGTTCATTCAACCCAGTTAACCGTTGTTCTGCAGCTTCGCTCTGATCCATTTTCAACTTCTTCATAGCCCACATGGCTTTATGTTGTAACTCAACCGAAAGATGACAATCTTTCCCATATACAAGTTGGTATGGAGACATACCTATGGGAGTCTTATACGCTGTCCGGTAGG
The DNA here is from genome assembly GCA_027704785.1 of Solanum chmielewskii. NCBI lineage: Eukaryota > Viridiplantae > Streptophyta > Magnoliopsida > Solanales > Solanaceae > Solanum > Solanum chmielewskii. The sequence goes on from JAKWIX010000320.1 coordinate 34,800,061, forward strand.
CCCAAAGAGCATCATCAAGCCTCCTTGACCAATCCGTTCTACTAGCGTTCACTGTTTTTGACAATATCTGTTTGATCTCCCGATTCGACACTTCAACTTGCCCACTAGTTTGAGGGTGGTAAGGAGTGGCCACATTATTGCGAACCCCATATTTCTCCAATAACCCCTTGAACAATCTGTTGCAGAAGTTGGAGCCCCTATCACTAATAATTGCCCTTGGGGAGCCAAAACGAGAGAATATCTTCTTTTTTAAGAATGCAGTGACACTATTCCCTTCATTGTTTGCGAGGGTGATGGCTTCGACCCATTTAGATACATAATCAACCGCTAATAGAATGTACTTCATTCAATGAGAACTCACAAAAGGGCCCATAAAGTCAATACCCCAAAAATCAAATAACTCAATCACAAGAATGGGGTTTAGAGGGAGCTTTTGCTTTCTTGAAATGCCTCCATCTCGTTGGCATCGGTCACATGCTTTAGCAAACTCATGAGCATCTTGATGAAGAGTTTCCCAATAGTAACCACATTGTAATATCTAATGAGCGGTTCGGATACCGCTGTGATGTCCACCAACGGGTGAGGAATGGCATGTTTCCAACACACTTAACATCTCACATTTTGGCACACACGATGAATAAGCCCGTCGACACAACTCCTATATAAGTATGGTTCATCCCAAAAGAACTTCTTCACATCGTACATGAACTTTTTTCTTTGATGAAAGGACAAGTCCGCTGGAACAATATCACTAGCCAGATAGTTCGCAAAATCTTCGAACCATGGAATCAAGTCTTGTGAAGCAGCAAATACATGCTCATCGGGGAAAGTATCATCAATGTCAGTCTTATCCCCTAACTCTCTCATAGCTTCATCCTCTAGACGGGACAAATGATCAGCAACTTGATTTTCAGTTACTTTTCTATCCATCACTTCAAAGTCAAATTCTTGTAGCAGTAATACCCAACGAATCAACCTAGGTTTCGCATACTTCTTTGCCATCAAATATCTCAATGCTGAGTGGTCAGTATGCACTATAACTCTAGTACCTAGCAAATAGGAACGAAATTATTCAAAAGCAAAGACTACTGCAAGGAGTTCTTGCTCAATCACTGTGTAGTTCTTCTGAGCTTCATTTAGGGTTGTACTAGCATAGTAAATGAGGTGAAGGATTTTGTTCTTTTTTTGTCCCAATACTACACCAAGAGCAACCCCACTAGCATCGCACATCACCTCAAATGGACTGTTCCAATACGGAGAAATAATGATAGGCGAGGACACCAATTGTTCTTTTAGCTCGTCGAATGCTTTAAGACAGGATTCATCAAAACAAAATTTACAATCTTTCTCCAGCAGTTTGCACAATGGATGTGAAATCTTTGAAAAGTCTTTGATGAATCTCCAGTAAAAACCTGCATGCCCAAGAAAGCTTCTCACACCTTTCACTGAGATCGGTGGGGGAAGTCTCTCTATTACCTCGACTTTAGCTCGATCAACCTCTATGCCCTTTTGTGAAATGCGATGACCCAAAACAATACCTTCTTTCACCATGAAATGATATTTCTCCCAATTTAGTACTAAATTGCAGTCTTCACATCTCTTAAGGACCTCAGATTAATTGTTCAAACACCGCTCGAATGAATCACCAACCACAGAAAAATCATCCATAAAAACTTCTATAATATCTTTCACCATGTCAGAAAATATCGACATCATACATCTCTGAAATGTGGTGGGTACATTGCACAACCCAAACAACATTCTTTTGAACGCAAAGGTCCCATATGGAAAAGTAAAAGTGGTTTTCTCTTGATCTTCTGGTGCAATAGAAATCTGATTATACCCCGAATATCCATCAAGAAAACAATACCACCCTTTTCCGGCAAGTCTATCCAACATCTGATCCATGAAGGGCATAGGAAAGTGGTCTTTTTCAGTCCATGCATTTAATTTGCGGTAATCCATACACACCCTCCATCCAGTAACCGGTCTCATTGGAACGAGTTCATTTTTTTCGTTGGGAACCACAGTCATTCCCCCTTTCTTAGGTACACACTGAACAAGGCATACCCAACTACTATCGGCGATCGGATAGATTACTCCGGCATCCAACCACTTTATGGATTTCTTCTTCACGACCTCTTGCATAGGAGGATTTAAGCGTCTCTGGTGCTCAATACTTGGCTTATGATAACGCATTAGTTGGATTTTATGAGAGCAAATACCAAGAGGGATCCCAATAATGTCCACAATAGTCCACCCAATAGCTCTTTTGAACCTTTTTAGCACTTTCACCAAACTCTCAACTTGTTGTTCATTCAAGTATGATGCAATGATTACCGGCAAAGTGTCACCATTTCCTAAGAATTCATACATGAGATGAGGTGGGAGAGCTTTTCGTTCTAGCTTTCGATCCTCCTCTATAGATGGTTTCGCGGGTGGGGACTCGCGATTCTTCATATCTAACTCATATTTCTTCGGTTTAAACCGAACATCACCTCGATCAAGAGCCGTGACTAATGACTCATACTCTTCAATGCAATCGCTATCAAAATTCATTATCATCGCCGCTAATGATTCTACACCTAGACGTTCTTCTATTTGTGTCTCAGATGTCTCACCAATGTTGTAGGATATAGCAGATACCGGTTGAAGCTCATCACTCTGCCTCATGGACTTACAAATGTTGAAGGTCACTTCCTCGTTGTTCAATCGAAATTTCATCTGCCCCTTTTCCATATCTACTATGTCTCTTCCCGTAGCAAAGAATGGCCTCCCAAGAATAATGGGCACTTCGAAATCGACTTCACAATCAAGAATAACAAAATCTGCCAGAAATATGAACAACTCCACTTTTACTAGCACATCGTAGAGTATCCCTATAGGCCTTTTCACTGTTCGATCAGCCATCAATAGCCGCATCGCAGTGGTCTTTGGATCACCCAAACCCAACTTCTTGTAAATCGAGAGGGGCATGAGATTTATGTTTGCCCCCAGATCACATAATGCTTTCATAAAATGTAATAGCCCGATTGTACAAGGAATAGTGAATGCACCCGGATCTTCTTTCTTTTCTACAAGAGATCTTGTAGCAATAGCACTACAATGCTGCATTCTATCATCATCCTCAAAAGTGACCGATCTTTTCTTTGTAACCAGATCTTTCATAAACTTGGCGTAACTGGGCATTTGTTCTAAATCTTCTACCAAAGGAACATTGATAGACATTTGCTTCAACATTATTATAAAATGCCGATATTTACCATCCTCGGTCTTTTTCAATAATCTTTGAGGAAATGGGGGTGGTGGCCTAGGCATGGGACTTACCTTTTTAAGCACTTCAGCATCTTTTACAGCGTTATCCTTTACTTCACCATTAATATCTACCACATTATCAATATCTTTTGTCACCTTTTTCTCATTAGTCCGCATAGGTGGGTCAATGGTTTACTTGCCACCGCGAGTAGTGATTTTCATACAATGTCCATTATTTTTTGGATTTTGGACAGTGTTGCTTGGAAGAGTGACCGGTTGCCGTGTGTTCACAGTCGTAGATAATTGGGCCAATTGTAACTCAAGTGGCTTAATCGATATTGCATGTGTATCGACTTTTTGTCCAATACCCGCTAAATCATTTCTCAACTCTTTATTGTGCTCATCACTAACATCAAAAATCCTCATCATTTTATGCAACATATCCTCAACTCGTGCCATACTGCCTCCACCATCCCTAGGAGTAACTTCACGATTTTGAGGAGGAACATAGGGCCCATTCCTGTCATTTCTATTACCATAGCTACCCCTGTTAAAGTTGTTGTCGCGGTTGTAGTTTCCATCTCGGACATAATGACACTCACGGTTGTAGTTACCATAGTTCCGACCATGGTTCCCTTGACCTTGGCGCCAATTCTCCTGATTAGAGCCTTGGGCACTGGTTGGAAACCCCGTGTCTGCTCATTTATTGCATAGGAATCCTCCTCATAATAGCACTCATCATTTTGTGGCGGTGGTTTCGACCAGTAGTTGACTGCATTTATCTTTTCTTCACCCCCAGTGACATGTTTTAGTACCAACCCAAGCTCAGTTCTCATCTGAGCCATTTCTTCACGAATCTCATCTGTGGCTGGGTTGTGAGCGGACTGCACTGCGAAGGTATTTCTCCCGGTATCTGACTTCCTAGTACTCCAAGCTTTATTATTCCGGGAGATTTTCTCTAATTTTTAAGCAATCTCAGCATAAGGACACTCCCCATAAGATCCATCTGCTATAGTGTCCTACACCGCTTTATTATTATTATCATGTCCCCGATAGAAGTATTCCTTCAGTGACTCATCATTTATACAGTGATTTGAAACACTTCTCAAGAACGAGGTGAATCTATCCCAAGAACTACTAACTGACTCTCTGGTAGTGCCAAAAAGTTGTTCACTCTGTCTTTGTGGTTTAGTTTCTTGGAGACCGGATAGTAGTGTGCTACGGAAACATACCTTAGTTGGTTTCAAGTGAAAATTGAGTTGCACGGGAGCTCAGTGAACCATATAACAGCCTCTCCCGTCAGTGAGAGAGGAAACACTCTGAGCCCTATTACATCCAAGTCCAAGTCAGGCCTCCCTACACAGCTTTTACACACTGCCCTAACCTTAGCTATATGGGCATGTGGATCCTCAGAAGGTAGCCCTGAAAACAAACCTCTGGCAGTGAGAATTTGCATCAGGCTACTAGTTACCTCAAAGGTGTGGCCTGGTGGTAGAGGGGGCAAGACAAGTGGCTCATTGGAGTCTGCTATATTGTCATAGCCTCTGTAGTATTCTTGGGGCCGTGGAGAGGGATTTTGTCCCCTCTATTGGTGTTCACCCGGAACATCGGGTAACAACTGACCATGAACATCAACCGAAGCTGGGATGTTCTGGTTTGGATCATCATCATTGATTCCCAAGTTGTGACTCATGTTGTGTAGTGTACACTCTAATTCGTGATTGTAGGGAAACAAGGGTTCTCTTCTTCTCCGTGTATTTGGCATACAAGGAAGATGGTTCTACAAGAATCAAAAATAATAAAAGCTACTATTAATCTAAAAGCTACTTTCCCCGGCAACGGCGCCAAAATTTGATACGCCCAAACGTAGTTCTCAAGTAATAAATAAAGTGGTCGTGTCAGTAAATAACCCAACTAATGAGGTTGAGATCGTTCCCATGAGGAAAATAGTTTAGAATTAACTTCAATCTATTATTACTATTGTTCAGTCAATTACTTCCTTGGAAAGCAAAAATGATAAAAGGGGTTTTTTCTATTTCTAAATAAATGAAAATAACTAGCGAAATTAAAGGAGACAACTAACAGCTTCAAATGTTGGAGTTTAATCAATTAATCAAAGTAACTAGGGTTTACATGTTCCCCACATGTTCATAACTTGATAATTCTAACTATAACAATTCTTTCCTAGTATCTTGCATGCAAAGTGATAAGTTATGTATTTCTAAACCCTTGGTCCGGCATATAGAAAATTTCACTCCGCACCTTGGTCCGGCTACGTGTGTTGCTATACTAACCCTTATCTTTACCTCATATTAAGCATCGTATTCGATATTTGAGTTATTATCTCGCACCAATCAATACTAGTCTATTAGATAGTATACACTAAATCTATGTTGATAATTCTTTTCCAATTATCTACCTCCTTGGTCTGACAAGTATCATTAAGGCGAGTTCTAAAGTTTGCCATCCGTTAAAAAGACTTCTAAGTGAAAGAATTGTCAATACATGCAAGACACTATTCTAGAATTGTTATTTTAGTTAGGTTTTACCTCATTATTTGTCTATGGTTCCCACAACCTTAGTTATGGAGTTTAGTTACCCATAGTCATACTTACAATATTCAAATATATGATATAAGAATTCACGTACTTACTTCAATGAGAAAGAGTAAAATCCAAAAGTTCGCTTGATTAATCAACAAAAATCACCAACAATCAATTACAAGAATCTCAAAATAATCAAGAAACTCACAAAAGATCTAAAAAATAATCAAGAGTCTAACCTCCAAAACGAGGTTTTTCGAACTATTTATAAAAAAAATAAAAACCTAATTACATAAGGACTCTATTTGCTTGAAATATGTCAAAACGCGACTGGGTCGACGGATCGTCGTGGTCACGACGGACCGTCATGGACTCCGTCGTCCCATACTTTTCAATTTCTTCTGTTGCTCTCTTCATTATCCTCGACGACAGATATGACGGATCGTCACAGGCACAACGGTCCGTCGAGGATCTCCGTTCCAAAACACTTAAACTCTTGGAATTTGGGTACTGGACTACTTTTATGAACTTCATGACAAACCAGCAGGACGGACCGTTATGGATACGATGGTCCGTTATGGATAAGACAGACCGTCACGCACTCCGTAACCCCACACTTGTTCAGATTTCCCCATCTTCCTTCAGTAGCTGCACTACGATGCTACCTACGGACCATCACGGACACGACGAATCGTCACAAGCTCCGTAGGTGGTACTTTTCTGTATTTCTCACTCAAAAACCTCTGTATTCCTCTTTTAGAGATATTTCCTGTAAATAAAGAGAAACTTACATAAAATTAGCACAAAAAGGCTTTTGGACACACTAAACCTAAGGAAAAAGTATTAATAATACCATGAAACCACGGTATATCAATATCCTCATTCATAGCAACATAACACATAAATGGTAAAACACACATATCACATCCTAATCATGTGTGTGACCCTTTTGTGCCAAGGGTGGGCCTGGCGATCTGAAGGATGTATTGCACCATTTAAACAAATAGTTGTATCCCTAAAATAAATTTCACTAAATAATCATAGCGTTCGTTACATAATTTTAATCAAATGGGGGTACATTTAGGGAGGGGGATGTGATGCAAAATACAGATAAAAAACAATCCTGTGCAGGGGAGTCAAAAGGTTGATGGTCCGGCTCCTCCTCTGGCCTTCTCTACTTCTTTGCGGATGATGCACTTGCTGGTAAACACGTATGGCTCAGCGAACACAGCTTTGGAAGATGTTGGTACTGCTTGTAAAGTATTTATCTGCTCGTCCAAAATCGTGTCCAAACACATCAAACAAGCCCTTGTGTCGGCCAGCTCTTGTGACGTCTCAGCTAAAACCCTCTGACTTTCTAACTCTCGAAATTGGTACTCTCGCTCCCTTTGCTGAAATTTTTTCTCTCTATTCTAGAATTCTTGCTCCCTCTATTGAAACTCTTGCTCCCTTCGGTCCCATTCTTGCTGAAAGTGGTGTGCATGGATCTGAAGCCTTGTCTGTACGTCTTCAATTTCTCGACATGTGCGTGGTATCAGACTCACTACACCATGCAGATCATTCTGCAACAATGTCTTGTATTTATCGACATATCCCGCTTCATATCTGTTCTCGGTCATATCCCATTTCATATTGACACGTCCGGCCCATTCCTGGAGGATGATCTTAGCGAAAGGTATTTTTCCGTTCTTGTTGTAATTGACAATAAAAGAGCTAGCAGCCCCTTAAGGGGGGAATGGTTTGTGTTCTACCAAATTGTCGCATCACTCTTGCTGGGTTGTAGGGCCTCAATCCTCTGATGCCAGGAAGAACTAAAAATGGAAGTTTGGCCCCTTGCGTCGTTATCCTCTCGGACTTGAAGCTTGGTTACATCCATTGTATGTCTCCTTCTTTCAGATCATAAAACACCATTGCCCACGCATCCCTGGTGGTATTGATTGGAAATCTTCGGACACTTAGATAGAACTCATAATTATCAAGAGGACTCGTTTGGCTCGGTTGGCCAATTCCTGTGGTCGTCCCTTTTACAGATTTGCTCAATTAACCACCATTGAAGTAGAATGTTTCAACCTTGGAAAAATGGAAACCCATTTTTACACAGACTTAAAGATCGATAAATGTCGGCCAAACTAATAGGGGCCAAACTACAGTACTTCTTTTCTTCTTGTTTTCTACCAATTCCTCTAAACATGGCGTCCACCACCATTATGACCCGGGTGTCGATTTCCTTTCTTTCGTCTTTAGGGAACACCATAGTTCCTAAAAGGCATGCATAGAAAGCGATGGTCTGAGTCTGCCTGCAGGTGCTGTGATCGTGGAATTCATTCGGAAACAGTCTGAAATAGCGGTCATGCCTCTATCTCTCGAAAAATCTCATTAGTGGTATATCGTGGGTTCCCAACCAATTTGCATTTACTAGCAACAATACATTCTTCAATTCCTCACTAGTTGGCCTATCGGGAAGAAGGATGTGATGATTTGAACATTTTTTCCTTTTGCCACATGTCCCAATAGAGTCCAGACAATCATTAATTTCCTCTAGCGTGGGCATTTTTTTGACATCCCCAAATCAAAAAACCATCTTTTCATCGTCCCAGAATCGAGTGATAACCTCAATAAACGTAGGTCATACCTTGAAGTCCATTATTGATGGTAAGTGACCCAGGTGAATCGAGATTTCTCTCTTTTGACAATCCTTGAGGTTGTTCCACCATACGCGGAGAATGTCTGGCGTCTTGGTGACCATGTTGAAATGGAGGAATTGAATCGACATCTACAAAAACATACAACTAGTTAATTGCTACCCCCCCCCCCCCCCGATACAACAAACATTTAAACACGCAATACATCCTTCATAACACACAAATATGATCGTCCTATCGAGTCGTGGGCTCTTTGGACTCATGGTGGTCTTTCTACTGGGCCCAACACTCCTTGGGTGTTGGGTCATCTTACGCAAATGCGCTATTTTCGGGATTGATTTTCGCTCTATCTTAGATTCACTAAGAGTGGGTTGTATTTGAACTGGAAAGGGTAACCCAAGGGACTACTTAGGCTGGGACAGTTAACAATCATTGACTATCAAGTAGTCAACTACACTCGTCAGGGTGTCTGAGAAAATTTGATTAATGAACGACTGCGAACGCGCATAATCGTCCTTTAGTGAAAACGAAACAATTATCGTTTGACGAAATTATGATATGCCATAAATGTAATGACAATTTATGAAAATTTCAACATATTCGGCACAAACTGCATTTTAACAACTAAAAACAACTAGTCAAACAATCAAATCTCATGGTCAGAACTTAATTAATCCCCAGCGGAGTCGTCATTTCTGTTTTACTTTTAAAACATATATTTTTGGTAAAAAATAGTGAAAAAATGACTAAATTTCGAAAAATCAATTAATTATGATTTAAGAAAAATCGATTTTCTAAATTACGGAGTCGCCATTTGAAAAATTTAAAATTAATTTTCAAAAGATTAGAAACAGATAAAAATCAATTGAAAAAGATTCGAAGTTCAAATGTAAATTCCGAGAAAGTGTTAGGCCCTCGGAATGCCCGCTAACTTGCGGTTGATCGGCGATTTGACTAAATGACCTTTTTAAAATAACTTTTCCAATTTTAAAGAGAAAATTCATTTTAATATATTTATTTTATTTCATTCTTTATTTATTATTATTTCTAAAGGGAAGCATTCAGAGGGAATTAACTTAAGGGAATAACCTAAATGTTGACAAAAGTGAATAAAACAAACTAAGTAGATAAAAAAGTAGTAAATATGTGATTATATAAATATAGTAAGAAATGGGTGTCCTTTAGAAATTAATAAAATTTCACCAAACGTTAGTCAATCCAACAAATGATAAATAAAAGAGGGAGAGGGAAGAGTATTTGAACTTGGGCTAATTGCCCAAATTCATTAGATTAGGCTTTGGCCCACCTGTCCTACACTAAATTATTCAAGAATGTGGGCTTGGGCCCTTTTTAACAATTCAAAACCTGCATGAAAAGGTTTATGGCCTTTGGGCCTATTTACTTAAATTCTGCTGATGGGCCTTTAAGCCCTTGGGCTCCCTGCTGTTTCAAAAGATATAATACACACCGAATGTATATCAGATGTATACATCCTGTATATGAATGCATTTCGCACTCCTAAAGTCCGCATTTTGACTTGAATTTCGCATTTTCTGTATTTTCCAAACTGCTTCAATGCGTTTTGTACCTGTATTGTTTTTACTACTGTATCGCTGTATAAATTATGTATACCAGTGTATACGGGCTATATTTCGTGCATGTATTTATTCATTGTTCCTGCATTTTACTTGAATTTGACATCCCTGTACGTTAAACCTGCGTTTCACATTTTTACCTGCGGTATAACGCGTCTATATATCAGTGTATACGGATAGTATATTGACCTGTTCTTCAACTTTCGAAAGCTGAAAGTTCTTTTACAGCAGTATATTTTCACTGCTATTGACCTGCACTTCGATTTTGGCCCCGTGTGCATTTTTTGACCTGTATATTGGTGTAGAAAATATGTATACAGCTGGTATACAGCTTCCTCAACACCTGCAAATATTTTCTACAGCCACTGCTGTGGTTTTTCCGCTCCATAAATCAGCAGTTCGACTGACTCAAAGACGGGAGGGACTCGAGCCTTTATGGCTTACACTTGGGATGCAATGAGAAGAATCCATTACGGACTCGAAGGGGTTCATACAACAAAACAACAGAGAAGAAATTTAGAAGTCGTTTTAAACATAGATGAGAGGAATAATTTAACTCATACAAGAAATAAATAACTCGAAAGAAAGATGCAGCTAACTTCGACAAATAACTCTTACGATAAGCAAATAAAAACGAGCAATCTTGATGACTAATACTAGCTAACACACATTGTTATTATTTTCTTCACCCAAAGTGATATGCAAGGGCATGCATGATTACAAAACAAATAAACTATCCTAATTCCTTAAGGTGCAGAATGTGCCTAAACTAACAAATGAAGCTCAAATTAGGCAAATAATGCAGAGGAAAGTAAAGCCTACATTCTGCTTGAAAAGAGCAATGTCTTTATATTTCAACTAATTCACAAGAGCAGTGTGTTCAAAGGAAAGTAAACTATATATCCACATTAGAGGGCTGCAAGCAAGACAAATCATATTCATGTGCGGAATGCAAATGACGTTGGTACATTAACTATAAGTGGAACTAAGCCAAATGAAACGACACAAAGGCTTCTGCTACATCTCTTAGCTATGAACAAAGGACAGCATATCCCAAACACCGACTAGGCGATTTAGCTTGATAAGCAAGAGTAGCCTATTACAGATTCGCAAGAATTTTTTTTTTTTAGAAGAAGAAAAGAAGCAAAAAAATAGAAAGAAAAGACTTGCAACTCGACTATTCAATGGCTCAAATCAACATGGTGATTGAAACCAGACTTGTGCCATATTAGCTCATACGAAGCAGTCACAATATTATACCAATGTCACATATTTACGCTAAACTGGAAACAAAATACGATCAAAATAAAAATTTGTATACAAGCCTTTTCAGATGGAACTTAAGAAAAGTTGAAAACATATGAACATTACAATGAGTCAGTTACACCATTCAAGACAAATCGACAACCAAACTTTAAGCATTCCTCGGTTCGGATTCACAAGTTAACTAAGACAATGAGATGAATGAACAATGATTAATCAGGGATTCCAACCAAACAGGCTCTCAAAGATGAGTACAGAAGTTGAAATAAGAAAGAAAACGATGATCGAGCCAAAGAAGTTAACAGAATAATCTTCACTTGACACTTCGGAATCGAAATAATACATGAATAAAGGAGGGAGCTTTACCTTTCTCCGGGGCAACGAGCTAAAGATGATGCGAGCAGGGGATGAGTCTTCACCACACGACTTGAATTCGAACAATAACCAAGATTTGGATTATGTCTCTACCTTGAACATGACTTTGATATATATATATAGGTGTGCTTATATATTTCCTGCTGTAAAATCTCCTTATAAACCAATTTCTTTCCCAAAAATTTTTGTTTCCTTTCTAAGGCGAAAATTTTTCTCCCTCAAAAATAAAATATTCCCTGCTAGTGAAGAAAAGTTCCTATTTATAGAAGAACAGTAGGGTTTTTCACAAGGGAAATGGCTGGAAGATTGAATTTAGGCCCATCCAAATTTGAATTTCGAACTCCAATTCTTATTGGAAACTGAGGGAATATCCCGATTTGATGCCCAAATTTCGCCAAATCCAACAGGAGGGTGACGAGGTGGACGTTCCAGATCAATTGGGCGTCCTTGTGAGCTCCGTTGCTCAATCTCGTCATCGCCAGGACGATTAGCATGACCTGCAAAGCAACAGCTGGAAACGTACTAATTCCAGAGAGACGTTGGGGGTTTGCTCGCGTGGGGAGAGCGACATTGATCTCTACGCGCGGTTGATATGATGAGTGTGCTATGGAATCGCGTGGCTTCCTAGGTGGAGGTATCGACATCCTCGTTTCTTCGCGCGTCTTGTGAAGGAGAAAAGGAAACGGGTCAGGGAAGGGAAAAGGGAATTGGGTTGGGAAAGGGAATTGGGTTGGGTTGGAAATGAATTGGGCTGGGAAAGGGAATTGGGTTGGGTTGGAAATGAATTGGGCTGGAAACATTAATGTAGTGGGCTGAAAAAAACTTAGCTGGAAGGGAGTATAATTGGGCCTGGGGCGGCTGATGGGTTTATTTGGTGGGCTGAAAATTAGAACAAATAGAGTGGGCCTGGGAATTAAAGGGAGTTTGTATAAATGTCTTGACAAGACAAACTAAATGAAATATTAAATTAGCTAAAACGAATTTAACTTGCAAATTAGACTAAAACTGAAATAATATGAATATTTATTAATTAACGAGCCTCTTAATCTTAACAAAGCCTAATCAAACTAATTAATTCGCAAATATAAAGTGTAACTAATAAACAAATAACCAATATTTTAGATGATTTTCAAATATTCGTAAAACATACTAATTATATATAATCATGTTATACATATACATTATATATATATAAAAAAAAAAAACAAGTGACAACTATTTAAGATAAACTTAACAAACTATTTTGAATTTTAAAGAACTAATTATTCTAATGTTGAGAATTAAGAAGCTCGGTGATTAATTTATATTGTGGAGAGTCAAAATTGGGTGTCCACAACCTTAACACTTAAGAAAAATTAAAATTCCATGATAAAAATTTACTTGCAATGAAGGATGGTTCAACTCTTGGCTCAAATTTTTTTTCTAAGATATTGCACATGACTATCATACTTGTTACATATTTTATACGAACGCATACTCTTGTCTACATTTTCTTAAATGTAGGGGATTGTTATGGTTCTCGGTTACCGTCACCAGGTTTGTGGTTTTCTTCCACCCATAAGGTCCCTAGAATTTAGTTAATTCTTTAATTTTTCATAAATCGTTCATACCTAGGGTTTCTAAAATCTTGGAGATTCATTGTGACTTTCACTGTTATAGTTCCACGATTCTAAATAACATGTTTCTTTGGAAAATTTGCATAGTTCCATGTATAGAATTTAGAACTCTAGCCTGTATTAATTATCAGTACTCGTGAATTATACTTTCTATGCAAAATAGTAAGAAAATCATGTTTTAGAATTCGAATGCCATATATTTCAGTATATTTATGTTGTATTTTCAGATATCATGTAAGTATATTGAGCTACTTAGTATTTCAGTTGCATTTTAGCTATATATATATTGTTTGGAGTAGACTTAGCACTGAGTTGGACTAGGGTTCGATGTACCCTCATAGCCCTAGAGTTGAAAGCCAACGTGGGTTCAGAAGTTCCCTCTGTTGGGTTTAGTGATCACACAACAAGTATGCCTCTATACCCACAGCAAGATGTATTGGGTCCTCTCGATGGGGTGTATACATCGGACTCAACGATTATCTCATAGGGTTTATGTCGGTTAATAGTAGTTCCCACGCTCATACTCTTATTGCATTGACCATGTTATCAACCTTTACATCAATATTCAGAACAACATGTTGTCGTCATGATTAGCACTTGGTCATGCTCAGTTTTAAGTTATACTTTAGTACAACCTATTTCCATGTTCATTATATTATTGCTCAGTTTATATTTTTCAGTTTTGCATCTATATCATGTATGTTTCATTCAAAATATTGGTGCCTATTTTGCGCTTCATCGTTGTATGATACAGGTTCACGCTCTCAGGATCTAGATCACGCTTAGTTCAACTTCTAGCCCAAACTCAACAATATCAGTGGTGAGTCCTCATAGTTTCAGGACGCTTTTTATTCTTTTGATCTAGTTAACTTATTATCATACTTTTAGTATTTAGAATTAGTTGGGGACTTGTCCCTGCAACTCATCAGTAGTAGAGGCTTTCATACATAGGGTTAATATTCAGTTGTTTTGGGTTGTTTTCCCTTTGACATTCAGTTATATTCTCAGTTGATTTTCTTTTAGTTGTGACTCACTTTACAGTTATACTTTCGCTTTCTTAGTTATATTTCATTATATGCTTATGTCAGGCTCAGGGTTAGCTTAGGGCCACTTGTGATCCTAGATCACGTGTTAAGTCTAATGGGGGTAGCCTCAAGATGTGACATTTGTTCTTCTATGTATGTAAGGCTACTCATAGTGATGGACTGAATTCATCCTCATGCCCTACATCTACTTCCTATTAATAAAGAATAATCTTGGGTTACATCCTTGAGATGAGTTTCATTGTTGACATCTGAATCCTATTTCTTGATTATTGAGTTGTTATATCTTGCATTGAGATTCTTGAGTTGATTGTCCATGTCTTTTTTTCAGCATGACCCTATTGTTTGAGTTATTATCGATTTAGTATTAAGAATCCTTTTATGTAAACATTTTTGTCTTAAAACTGATTTCTGAGAAAGAAAAGATGAGTTTTGAGAAAGAATTTTAAATATGACTTGACTAAGAATATAAGAAAACTAAGTATTCCCAAATATATCACTTTTTATATTGAGAAACGAAAAATTTTGATATTTAAATGAATGAATGAGATCAGAGATATAGTTACTTCTTTTTAGAGGATATTTTGAGCAATTACCTCAAAAATTGAATGTATATATATATATATATATATATATATTCATCTTTGACTTTCAGAGTTGTGAACTAACCTCTTCCTTTTACAACCAGATTACTGGCAGAGAAGCTAGGCATCTAAAGAACATAAGATCTGAGTTGCCGCTAGGCATAAAAGCCATATTGTCAACTAAGAAAATTGGCACAACCAGGCATCTCAAACATTGATAAGGGAAGACTCAGGCTTTCATTAGAATGATATTCCTTTCATCCGAATGGCAAGTCTTGCTAGTTTCCTTAGTACACATGCATCTATCTCTCTATGTCATAGTTTCTTGGAAGGAAGGTCTCAGATGTACCTTCGGCATGTATGATATATATTGGGATGCATTCAGACAACTCACATTCCTCATAAATCATGTAGCCAACATGGGTAAATGATCGTACTTTTTAGATGACTCCATATTGCTTTCGACCAGAGCTTTACTAGATCCACTTAGTTGGGATATTCAGGTATAAAACAGTTTTGGCCCCGTGGGCGAGACGCTATCATCACGTTTCTCATAGTGATGATTTTGCAACATTACTACACAAAGGAGATCTTTAAATGGACCCTCGAGATTTATTATGAATCCTATGCACATAAACTAAACATGCTATCGAACTAAACTTGATGTTCTCAACTTAATTGAAACATCAAAATATGAATCTGAGGTCTCTTTATCTAAAATTTGTGAAAGTCGCAATAAACAAACTTAATGCTCAGAAAGCAAACTACCCTTGGAACTTCCGAAAAATCAACCAAGACTTTGACTAAGCCTAAAATCATCCCCCAAATCTAATGGAATCATTTGATATCCAATTTGAGCATTTGAACTTCAAATGATGATCAAAGTCAACTCTTTGATTAGTTTAAAATCACCCAAGCTTTCAACTCAAAGGCTCAAATTCTCAAAACAACCCCAAACCTAAAACCAATGGCTCTCGTAGATTAATTTCCACCTTTCGGAATTGATGGAACTAACGAAATTCCATTTCGAGACTCCCATTTTCGGTGTGAGGGTCATACTTAATTCCATAGTATAACTCATATGGTATTATATTCGATTAACGTTAAATATCCCACAAATGAAATATGTTTTCTTCAAAGATTTTATGAAAGCTTTTCAAACGATTTTCAAGTGTTCATGAATCAAGATTTCTCTTTAAAGGTTTTATTACGTTTTATTTGGTCATCTCATGTTTAAAGTTTCTAACATCATCATGCCTACATGTTATGCATTTCTCCATACTTAGTACATTCATAGTAATAATGCATGTTTGAGCCCATATTGTCTGATATTATAGGGTTCAATCTCCTCCTCCCGGACGTGCTTAGATCGAGATTGCTCAATTTGGATTATTTGATTGGTGAGTCCTCATGATATGAGGGTCACAGACATTAATTACTGATTGATTTTATGGTCATTTTTGTTTATGAATTGTATGTGGTGTATTGGTTACGTCACAACCACTCCTATGATGTTAGAAAGGCTCATGCCAGACTTAGCAGTATTTCATGTATTTCTTATATACTATGTTGATATCGCTTATGTCAACTTATGATTTGAGACTTATATCAATTATATCTCTTTATTTGTATTTTATTAGGTCATACTTATGTCAAGTGACTTGATTAGGATTTGTCGAGATTCTCTTTGTCATGTCACGTCTAGAGTGTACTTTGAATGGTGACATTTAAAGAGCTAGAGAATGTTTTGATTTTGTTCCTCGATAGTTTTTTCAAGTTGGGTGATAAGAGTTCACCTATCTAGGTGTTAGAGTAGGTGCATGGCTGGGTAGTTGGATCATATGACAATGTGAATCATTTTTATAAGGAGGAGCATATCAACTCTAAATTTCAAAATTGAGAAATGTATCAAACCTTATTTCCAATTAGTTATAATGAAACAATTTGTTTTGTACTTGGCAAAGTGATCAATGAATTTGTTACAACTTTTATAAATAATTGCACTGCATCCAAGTGGCACAGGTTTCTAATTTCACCTTGAACTTTTCCCCCCTTTTCTTAATTCACAACCACACTCCTAAACTGCAACTACAATCTAGAAATTAAGCCTTAGGTTTGAGTTTGATTATTCACATCTTAGCCCATTAAATATGTTTTTTTAAAATTTGAAATCTCTTAATGGAATGTAATAAGTATTATGTGTCGGAATCTTAATATAATCCAAACTCCTTTAGGGTGTGATTGGTACGAAAGAAAATGTTTTTCTAGAAAACAAGTTAGTGTTTGATTTATGAATAAAAAATATTTTTGAAAAATATTTTTTATTTTTACTAGAATAGAAAATAATTTTTTAAATTGAAAATATTTCTTAAAAACAAAATTAAATCTTTTAGGGCTTGGGGAAGAGATGAAAAAATAAAAATTCAAAATAGAAAATATTTTTAAAAACAAAATTAATTTTTTTTTGAGTGGGGGAGGAGGGGGTAGGGTGGAGGAGGAGGTAGGGGTGGACGAGGTAAATAATAAAAAATTGAAGTTTGTTCCTTAGATCTTCATACGGACGATGGATATGATATGTTTAATACCAACTCAGACAACCACTTCTTTTGCCCCGAGGACTCATTCACAAAACCACGGCAAGCTTTTACCAATAATGGGGTCAGCTCATGTTCGTTGCTCATCGATGTGGGATGTTACACAATGAGAATTTTTTATATGCAAGATATTGCCAATGTATTATTTATGTTATGTTACATAGAAATATGAACTAATAGTAAAAACAAAGTTGTTTTTTTTTTCATGCAAAATGTGCCTACAGTCACTTAACTCTCATACTCGGTTATATTTTGCGGATCAGGTCCTGCTTCCAACCTTGTTAGAACCTCAGGTTCTCCTGCAGTATTCCTTATGATCTGCACCCAACCAGCAGATTTAGAGTGTGTTAAAAAAATTGAGGTTCAATTGTCGAACTAACTTTTGATCTTGTAATAGCAGCAATGCTTGATTCATAGTTCTTTACGAGCATTCGAAGGCACAACAACTCAGCTCTATAAATAAGAACTTACAACTTCTGCATAATTTAGAATCAAAACCAATTTTCCTTGATGTTATAATAGTGTCTAGATATATGAAGTTCAAAAAATCTCTTTTATAAAAGTTAATCCCAATATGAATCTAGTGAAAGCTAAAAGGTTACTTAAAACAATTTCCAAAACTTGTGTGAAGATATTGTGGTGCTATATACGAACGGTGTATGAAAAAAAATCAAGTAATGGTGCTACAAAGAAAAAGAATGCAGCGAGAGGACTCACCAGGATCTCGTCATCAAGGTAGGAAATCAGAATAAGTCTCTGAAAGGTCCCGCCTGATATTGTAACAGCCCAGAGTGAGAAGCAATATAAATAAATCCTAAACAGTAACAATATCATTTATCTACAAAAGTTATTTTCTTCAAGCTTCTATCTTTCTTATCTACTTTAGTTTATTCTTTGTTTTTTAAAAGATTAGGATATGTCCTAGGAACTAAAAATAAGAAGCCTTTGAAGAAGCATTAGTAACCAAAATATACGTAATATGGCAGTTCAAGCAACATTAATGTGCTGAAGTACAAACGAATTTTTCAAAAGGCAGATGCTGATGCAAATGAGAATATAAGCTTGAATAAGATCAAAGAATCAAAATAACCAAAAACAAATCTTGCTTAAAGGACAGATCAGGCAGAAAATTAACTTCGAACTGCTTTTACCAACGCTAGATTTAAACATTTGAAGATTTGACATGATTGAGAGGCTTCAAACAGAATTGACAGACATTTAATGTGTGTTGAAAATAGCCAGCACCTCAAAGAGGTTTCAAACAGAATTGACAGACATTTAAAGTGTGTTGAAAATTACTTCTGTTACTGCCAATTTGAACAATGAACAGGTTAGTTGCAGCAGTAGTCTACTTGATTTAAATTTGAATTTCTTAATGATAATTTAGGTTATTGAGATATTTTACTTTTGTACTTTTTCTGTCATATTATTTTTTTTAGTGTTATTCTTTTATTATCTATTATTTTTGTTACAATCTGTTGGTTCTTGTACTTCCATTACTATCTGTCATTCTTTTATTGAGTCGAGGGTCTATCGAAAATAATCTCTCTACCTTTGAGGTAGGGGCATGGTCTCCGTAGACTCTACCCTCCCCAGATCGCAATACTTCAACAACACTTGTACACCATAGATACATATATGCATAGAGTATATTGAAAATACTTAAATCTTACTTAGAGGAACTTTCATGCCACTGGACACAGCATCTCTAATGGGGACAGGAAGTTGTTGCAGAGTATTAAATGCCTGGCCAAAAGCACCTCTTAGTTGTTCAGGTACAGCTTCCTCATCGACCTTTGGAGATTCAAATTCCCCTTCAACATACACTTCTTTCATACGAAGAGGCCCTTCAACACTATACTTGGTGGAGATGATAAATTTATTCTCAATCTGCATTTCACAAAAAAAGTATTTTCACCTCTTCAGATACATATGATCAGATATACTAATAATATCATTAACATTTCACAACAACCTCAACCGATAAATTGAAAGATGCAACACCTTGAGTCCTTGTGTAAGACTCAATATGAAGAATACAACTCAACTGATATTGACCAGCCTAGAGCTAATTACCAGCCTGAAGAAGCAGGGGTCAAGGCCTAAGTGATAATGAGGCAACTGAGCATGAGCCTCTTAAGTTTCAAACTGAGTGCAAATCAAGAATAACACATGATCAGGCCCCAATTCACTTTTGCCTCATCAAAATAAGAATATTAAGTAATGTTGACCCTAACTTATTTAAACACTTCCCATTTTAAGTTTTTGAAATAGTGAGGTGCTTTCTTTCTATTTGTCTAAACCTTGGTGAGCAGGAAGTACCAGATACCTGCTGGTTGGAGGTAGTAGGTTCCTGGTGAAATAGCCGAGGTGGATCAAGCTAGCATTGTTAACACCATCATAAGCTTTTCATTTATAGCTTATCAAGACCTAACACTTTGTTCATCTTCTCCTCCTTATGTTAACTAGTTTCTGGGTACGCGCCACGTGCGTGTGACCATATAAATAAAAATATTTTTGTGAAGATTGTAGATTAGCAATATTTTTAAGTTATATTATGTGTTATAAAATAGAAAATACAAATTACATGTTCTTAAAATTGATAAGCATCCTGGTGTTTTTGTTTCGAAGATCCAAAATCCAAAAAACTATACAA
Organism: Solanum chmielewskii; assembly: GCA_027704785.1. NCBI lineage: Eukaryota > Viridiplantae > Streptophyta > Magnoliopsida > Solanales > Solanaceae > Solanum > Solanum chmielewskii. The sequence continues at coordinate 34,820,227 of JAKWIX010000320.1, forward strand.
CTACAATATTTAATTAAATAAGTGAAATTTTATGTGCTACGTTAATGAAATGTGTAAAATCAGTAACATATAGAAATTTTTTACCGTAAAATTAATGTTGTGTGTTGCATATATTAAGCCCTAACAAGGAAATTAAATAATAAGTGTCATGAGTGTATTCTTCACTAAGAAATTTCTTTGATGAATCCAACAACATTCATAGCTGAAATTCTTGCACAAATCCAACAACTCTCATAGCGTATTTTAATAGCCTTTAACTTTGACATTGATTGAGAAAAAACTGCTCAGAGAAATGATATACTCTTCTTTAGAGCCCATAAAAATGGAGAGGGAACTTGAGGAAAATGAAAACTATTCTTGGCTTTATATAATACTTTCACTTTAAATGATTAATTAGTCTCTTTAGCTTCTTTTCATGTATTTATCATTGAAAATAACATATATTAATATATTAACTATGAGATTCATTGTATTAAAATTTACAACTTTTAAGATTCTAGCAATGTAAAGGTAACTGCTTATATATTTTAGTTAATGTGCAACTTAAATCTCTACCTATTTGCTCTCATTAACTAACATTTGTCTCTTCATTTTCTTTAACGTTAGATTATTTAATTTTCAAGACTGTTCAAATATTCTCAATTCATTAATAGTAAAAAACGTTTACTGCTCAATATTTTTCAAAAACAAAATAATCAAATATGAATATAACATTTTTATTTAGTATAGGGATAAAATGATAATTCAACTTTACATCTTGGAGTTTCCACTTATAATATAATATGATATGATAATATCCGGTACTATTGATGTTGAATTTCTTTTCTTTTCTTTTGGGAACTGTATGCAAGTCTAGAATTTGAGCTTGTAACTAAAATAACATTTAAGTGTGGGCATACTAGGAGTGATAAGATTAAGAATGAGGGTATCTGGGAAGAGGTGAGAGTGACCTCTGTGGTGGACAAGATGAGGAAGGAAGACCAAGATGGTTTGGACATTTGAAGAAGAGATGTGTCGATGCCCTAGTTAAGGAAGGTGCGAGAGGTTGGATATAGTGGATATGACGAGTGGTAGAGGTAGGCTGAAGAAGTATTAGGTAGATTGTGATTATACAGGACATGCTACAACTTTAGCTTACTGAAGACACGACCTTAGATAGGCAGGTATGGAGGTCATGGATTAGGGTAGAAGGTTAGTAGGTGTTAGGTTATTAGCATTTTAATATTAATATTTAACATATTAAATTGTTTTATTTTGGAGTTATAAGAATGGATGACTTCTACATCATCCATTAGCATTGGTTATCCATCAATGTATTTCATTCTTAATTCCTCCATTACTCCCTTTGTAACCTATGTAACATATGTAACTCCCTTTGTAACATATGTAACATATGTAACTCTCATTGTAACTTATGTAACCTATGTAACTCCCATTGTAACCTATGTAACTCCTAAGGCCATTATCTTCACTATTTACTACCTCCATTATCTTCCTATTCATTGTTAGGAAAACTTCTTGTAGTATAAATAGTGGTAGTCTTCATTTGGTTTTAGAGACACACAAATCATAAGAGAAAACAAAGAGTGAAAGAGTTAGTCTAAAGAGAGTTCTTATTAGTTGAAGGGAGGCGTTCTTTTTTGTGGAGCTTTGGACTCAACTCTTGTCCAGAGTTGTTGAGTTATACTTTGTGAAGGCTGTTGTATCCTGGAGGGGACAAGTCAAAGAGGACTACTGCTGGACCGGTGAAAACATTTGCTGCAGTGGGCTTGAATCTCCTTAAGAGAGCGAGATATCAGCGCCTCAGCCTGAAGAGATTACTTTCTTCATTTTATTTTCAATTGTAATCTTGCAATTTTATTATCTTGTAAGTTTTTTCACTAACAATTTTAAGGAGATTCAAAGATGGCTACAATTGAAAAAACCGCGGATGTCAAGATGGGAGATCTTAACAAGCCATTTCGATTCAATGGTAACCATTTCAAGAGATGGAAGGGTAAAATTTCTACTTAAGTCTTCTCAATGTTTCTTATGTATTAACGGAGAAGAATCCAAATAAAGAAGACATCACCACTATGAATGATGATGAAACTATTTCTCATCTAGAAAAAGTGGAAAAGTACGATGGTAATTCCTATAAGTGTCGGTATTATCTTCTTAATTCTCTATCTGATAATTTTTATGATTATTATGATAGAACTTACTCTAGTGCAAAGAAAATTTGGAAGGCATTGCAGAGTAAGTATGATACCGAAGAGGCTGGAGCGAAAAAATATGCAGCTAGTAGATTTTTTCGTTTCCAAATGGTGGACAACAAATCAGTAGTAGATCAAGCTCAAGACTTCATCATGATTGTCGGAGAGCTTAGGTCCGAAGAGGTTAAAATTGGAGATAACCTTATTGTTTGTGGCATAGTGGATAAACTTCCATCTTCTTGGAAGGAATTTCAAAAAACTATGCGCCACAAACAAAAGGAAACCTCTCTTGAAAGCTTGATAATGAAAATCCGCATGAAAGAAGAAGCAAGAGGCCAAAATGCACTTTTACAAACAGAAGAGAACAACATCACATCGAAGGTAAATTTAATTACTTCGAATAATGCTACTCCTGAAACTCACAAAAATACTTCTTTAAAGCCTAAGAAGAAAAAATTCAAGAAAAATAATGGTAGACCTCCCAAGAAAAATAATGGTGAAAATCACCAAGCACAAAATCAGCAAGTTCAAGAAAAGGGACCATGCTTTGTTTGTGGCAAGAGTGGGCATATTGCTCGATTTTGCAGATTCCGGAAACATGGTCCTAACCCTCAGGCAAACGTTACCGAAGAACCTTTTGTGGCGGTTATTACCGACATAAACATGGTTGAGAATGTTGATGGATGGTGGGCTGATTCTGGTGCAAACTGTCATATCTGTTATGACAAAGACTGGTTTAAAAAATATACTCATTTTGAGGAGCCCAAAACTATCATGCTTGGTGATGCTCACACTACTCAAGTGCTTGGAAAGGGAGATGTTGAATTTTGTTTTACTTCTGGAAGGATATTAACATTGAAAGATGTACTTTATACTCCTTCTATGAGAAAAAATTTGATGTCTAGTTTTCTTCTTAATAAAGCAGGCTTTAAACAAATTATTTAATCTGATCAATATGTAATAGTGAAGAAAGGTATTTTTGTGGGGAAGGGGTATGCATGTGATGGGATGTTTAAGTTGAATGTTGAAATGAATAAAACTTCTACTTCTGTTTATATGCTTTCTTCTACTAATTTTTGGCATGCTCGTTTGTGTCATATTAATAATCATTATGTTGGAATCATGAGTAGTTTAGGATTAATTCCAATGGTTAAAAAGAATTTTGAAAAGTGTGAGGCTTGTAGTAAAGCCAAGATCACTAAAAGGCCTCATTTTCAAGTTGAAAGAAAAATTGATTTGTTAGAATTAGTTCATACTGATATTTGTGAACTTGGTGGAATTCTAACTCGTGGAGGTAATAGATATTTTATCACTTTTATTGATGATTTTTCTAAGTTTACATATGTTTACTTGATGAAAAATAAAAGTGATGCTTTTGAAAATTTCAAAACTTATCTCAATGAGGTTGAAAATCAGTTTGGAAGAAAAATAAAAAGAATTAGAAGTGATAGAGGCCGTGAATATGAATCAAATGAGTTTAATTCTTTTGTTAGATCATTGGGAATAATTCATGAAACTACTCCTCCTTACTCTCCTTCGTCTAATGGAGTAGCAGAAAGGAAAAATAGAACTTTAGTTGAATTGACTAATGCCATGCTAATTGAGTCACATGCACCTTTAAATTTTTGGGGTGAAGCTATCTTAACTGCTTGTTATGTGTTGAATCGTGTGCCTTATAAAAAGTCTAAATTGACACCTTTTGAATTGTGGAAAGGTTACAAGCCAAGTTTGGGATATCTAAGAGTTTGGGGTTGTCTAGCCTTTGTGAGGCTAATGGATCCCAAGATTACAAAGTTGAGTAAGAAAGTTACTACTTGTGCTTTTCTTGGTTATGCTTCAAATAGTACAGCCTATAGATTTTTTAATCTTGAAGATAATATTGTAATAGAATCTGGTGATGCTATTTTTCATGAAAATAAATTTCCTTTTAATACTAAAAATAGTGGGGGTCAAAGGATTGAACAAAATATTTTGTCACTACCTAGTTCTTCTACTTCAACTTTGAAAAATAAAGAAGTTGTTGATTTTGAGTTAAGAAGAAGTAAAAGAGCTAGAGTAGAAAAAGATTTTGGTCCTGATTTTTATGTGTTTAATGTTGAAAATGACCCTCTAACTTTGAAAGAAGCATTATCTTCACATGATTCTATTTTTTTGAAAGAAGCTGTAAATGATGAAATGGAATCTCTAATTTCTAATAAAACTTGGAAGTTAGTAGATTTACCACCGGGTTGTAAAACAATTGGTTGTAAATGGGTCTTACGGAAAAAATTGAAACCGGATGGATCTATTGATAAATACAAAGCTAGGCTAGTTGCAAAAGGTTTTAAACAACTAGAATGCCTAGAATTTTTTGATACTTTTTCTCCGGTAACAAAAATTACATCCATTAGACTTTTAGTTGCTATGGCTGCAATTTTTGATTTACAAATTCATCAAATGGGTGTAAAAAGTGCTTTTCTAAATGGAGACCTAAATGAAGAAATTTATATGGACCAAGCCGAGTGTTTTGTTGAAGCAGGCCAAGAAAGCAAAGTACGTAAACTTACTAAATCCCTATATGGCTTGAAACAGGCACCAAAGCAATGGCATGAAAAGTTTGATTCCTGCATGATTAAAAATGGTTTTAAAACAAATGAGTTTGATAAATGCATATATCATAAGTCTTGGAATAATTCTCATGTGATTATTTGCCTATATGTTAATGATTTGTTGATCTTTGGCTCTAACATGAATGTTATTGATGAAGCTAAAAATGTTCTTAGAAGCCATTTTGATATGAAAGATCTTGGTGAGGCAAATTTTATTCTTGGAATAAAAATAACAAGAACATGTGAAGGGATTTTCCTTGACCAGTCACATTATGTTGAGAAAATTTTGAAAAAATATAACTTTCATGATTGCAAGCATGTTGCTACTCCTTTTGATTCAAGTGTTCACTTATTTCCTATTGAAAGTGAAAATGATGCAATAAATCAAAAGGAATATGCTAGTATAATCGAAAGTTTGAGATATGTGATTGATTGCACTAGGCCTGATATAGCATATGCAGTAAGAGTACTTGGCAGGTTTACAAGCAAGTCAGGTAATGAACATTGGCATGCTATAACAAGAGTTATGAGATATTTAATTGGAACGAAAAATTATGGTTTGTTCTATAAAAAATATCCTGCTGTACTTGAAGGCTTTTGTGATGCGGATTGGAACACTTTGTCAGGTGATTCCTGTTCTACCACTGGTTATATCTTTACTTTAGGTGGTGGTGCTGTTTGTTGGAGATCAAAAAAAGCAAACTATAATTGCTAACTCTACCATGGAGGCTGAGCTAATTGCTTTAGCTTCAGCTAGTGAGGAAGCGAATTGGTTAAGAGATTTATTGTTTCAAATTCCTTATTTTGAAAAATCAATTCCTCCTATTTTAATTCATTGTGATAGCACCGCTGCAATGGGTAGAGTTCAAAACCGTTATTACAACGGTAAATCCAGACCTATAAGGAGGAAACACAGTAATGTAAGATCGTATTTGACAAATGGTACCATTAATGTTGATTATGTCAAATCTTGTGATAATATTGCAGATCCTCTTAGAAAGGCCTTAACAAGAGAAAAGGTTTGGAGCACATCGAGGAGGATGGGATTGAAGCCTACAAATTCTTGAGTCATATATGAGGAAACCCAACCTGGGGACTAGAGATCCTATAACCAGGTTCAAAGGGAAAAACTAATCATATGATGACTTGTTGTGAAAAATGCACTATTTTTTTCCCTCCCTATGATGTGAGTGCATTATTTCCTGTAGTTTGTGAAGGTTGAGTTGATAAAATTCTTAATGAATATCTGTAGCCCGTATGGGTGGAGTGTTAATCTTGCAGGAGCACTCTCGACAGATTTCACCTATGTGATGTGTGGAAGTAGGTCGCTTCCTATGAGAATGGGGCTTATTCTCAAATGCACTCATGAAACCGAGATAGCACATGGCCATAACGTGCTGGCTGTTAAAGCTCATGTCAACACCTTGATTATTACGTGTGAGCAGTGATATTTTATTTCCCTTAAGCAGTCATAGTTCAAGTCTGAGACCACTACGACTCTGGAGTAAAAGTTACTGTTTCACTAAGTGAAGGTTCAATGCAGAGCACACCTTCATTATGCATAGTAGTCTTCCTTCAGCCGATATACTCTCTTATCTAAATATTAAAATGAGTGGGGGATTGTTAGGTTATTAGCATTTTAATATTAATATTTAACATATTAAATTGCTTTATTTTGGAGTTATAAGAATGGATGACTTCTACATCATCCATTAGCATTGGTTATCCATCAATGTATTTCATTCTTAATTCCTCCATTACTCCCTTTGTAACCTATGTAACATATGTAACTCCCTTTGTAACATATGTAACTCCCATTGTAACTTATGTAACCTATGCAACTCCCATTGTAACCTATGTAACTCCTAAGGTCATTATCTTCACTATTTATTACCTCCATTATCTTCCTATTCATTGCTAGGAAAACTTCTTGTAGTATAAATAGTGGTAGTCTTCATTTGGTTTTAGAGACACACAAATCATAAGAGAAAATAAAGAGTGAAAGAGTTAGTCTAAAGAGAGTGTGAAAGAGTTAGTCTAAAGAGAGTTCTTATTAGTTGAAGGGAGGTGTTCTTTTTTGTGGAGCTTTGGACTCAACTCTTGTCCAGAGTTGTTGAGTTATACTTTGTAAAGGCTGTTGTATCCTGGAGGGGACAAGTCAAAGAGGACTACTGCTGGACCGGTGAAAACATTTGCTGCAGTGGGCTTGAATCTCCTTAAAGAGAGCGAGATATCCGTGCCTCATCCTGAAGAGATTACTTTCTTCATTTTATTTTCAATTGTAATCTTGCAATTTTATTATCTTGTAAGTTTTTTCACTAACAGTAGGTAGTCGAGGGTTTTCTTGATTTTTGACGAGATTAGGTTTGGTAGTAGTCTGGACTCTGGCGCCCCATGTTTGTCACAATAAATACTCTTATACATGTAGTTTCTTGCTTTTGTTATCTGTTACAATCTGTTGTTTATTATGTTTAGGTGATTGCACTATTTTGTTAATGTTTATGCTCTGCACTCCTTTCCTATTAGTTGACATGTTTTCTTCAATGTTGTTTCTCCTTTTCATTACTACTTTATTCTGCTTCACTTGAATCGAGGGTCTCCCGGGAATAGTATCTCTACCTCCACGAGGTCTACATACACTTTACCCTCTACAACCTCAATTTGTGGGATTTCACTAGGTATGTTGTTGTTGTGTTTTGAATTGCAATACTGCTATTGCAGCTTCTTGATACCTCATTAGCTGTGGAAATCTTTAGCTGCACAAAATTCATAAAATTCTTAATTTAAATAAAGTCTGAGAACAGGTGAACTAAACACTGAAGAACAGAGACTTCTGGAAATTTGGAGATAGAATAAGCATGTATCTTGTTTGTGTACCTAATCCCCTAGTCAGTAAAGCTAAGATTTTCCTATATCATTCACTTCCAGCTTTATTCCGCTTAGCTTTACTTTCTGCTGCAAAAGGATATTCAAGATACCAAACAGACATAGTCATACAAAATAAGGATTTTAAAAAGTGACACGTAAATGTAAAACTGTTACCACCTTGTCAGCAAGTTAATGGCCTCAATTACTAAGTTTCTGTTATCAAGCTGTTTTCGTATGTTTCAGTAAGTTGGTATTGTAATAATGTCAAAGTATAGAGCTATGCATCTAGCGCTTGTTATCTCGTCCTACCTATTTTTCTAGGTAACATGACCAAAACATCACTTGCCATCAATGTGTCTCTTGGCGTACCAATTATCAAGCAGATGTGAGGCATTAAAGGAGGAAGAAAGCAAGATATTTGGTGCTGACCAGTTATATCACATCATGGGCATTTGATTGACCAACTAAGAGTAATAATCTCAATTTCTCGTAACTAATATTACAGTGATTTGCAACACATAACTCTGTTATTAATATAATCTCTGCATAACTAATATAATGTGTAGTTTCCGGTACAAAGTACAAACTCTACATAACTAAGGCAGAATTCAGGTTGCACTTTTAAATACAAAAACGAAAAATTTGGTTATCAAAAAAAAATACAAATGCGGCAAATTTATGCAGAAAACTATACATAATCTCATGGAGGAGAGATCGTAGAATGGCAATACTGTATTACCAATACCTGGATAAAAAGTATCTAGGGATCATAAAACTGCTGTTGAAGTAGACAATCCTTGTATATTATTCACTGTAGAACAGTCCATAGATTATTACTCACTGTGAGTAAATCACTACACTATGATTCACCGCATAACGATCCCTATGTTATTGCCCTGCATGACTAGTTTGCGAACCCAAAGACGCTTGTTTGTAGAAAACATAAACAATAGTATTGTTTTATTTCCAATTCTATAACTAGAAGAGGAAGATCATTTTCTGAATATTAGAGCATGGGATGTACATATCAAATTTCCTGACAAAGATAAATTACCGAATTTAGTATTTTGACTTGTGCGGTAGCAGTCCCACATCCATCCTTGATCAACACATCCATTTTTGATAAATTTGCCAATGTTGGAGGAATTCTCCTGCAACAGCATGTTCCCGGTAGAAATATTATAAGCTGACATTCATCAAACTAAACTCAAAGCAAAACTACGATCATTCACCTCAATGTTAAGAAGATATCAACTGAAATTAGCATATTGACTAAAAGTGAACAAGCATGCATGCTCAGGCCTCTTAAGTAAAGGTGTCTATGAGAAATATAATAGAAATATACTATTGAATTATGTCTCTACATTATTGCACTATGCCCTATTTATAGACACTTCATTGCAATCCTTATCCAATTAGAGTTCCATATACTATTTCTATTCTTGTTAATATTCCAATTTTAACACTCCCCCTCAAGTTAGTGCATACAAGTCATATGTACGGACCTTGTTACATGTACCGACCTTCTTACAGATGTAACTGTTGCCAATCTGTGTTATGAAAATCAGAAATTACTAGTTGTAATAAATCAGTCAGAAACACGAAGTAACTGAGATTTTTAGAACCAGTAAATAAGATGAACAGAAATTTATTGGTAAAAAAAATAATTGAATCTGTAAAACTTACCAGAATCTGGAATACTCTTTTTAATAATATAGGAAGAAAATCAAGTCCACTGAATTCACAGTGTCCCCTTAAGGAAATTATTCTCCTCTAGTATCCGAGGTTTGATTTGGAATATAACCTCCCAGGGTAAAATGATCTTAATCAGTAGAGTATATATACCAAAAACTCTACTGTCAGCGAATCAATCCACAGCAGGAAAGTACACGAAGAAATGTGTTTTTAAGAAGAAGGAAGATCAGAAAATTCGTAGGGAAATATTCTGAAGATTGAATGGTATTTATAGGCAAGAAAAATAAATTCTGAAAGGTTACAACCCTTTCAGAATTGACACGACCATTAATGAAAGGTTGCAAACTTTCAAATGGTATTGACTGTTCCTGAAAGTTGCAACCTTTCAGAACAGTCATGGCGGGAATTTTTAAATATAACAGAATTTAAAACGGGTCGCGCGCGCGGATCCGAGTCGGGTCGGGTTAACTAAAAAGTTGAAAACATTTCGGTTAACTTCTGTTATGAACTAATTAATTGAAAATAATTTTTGGCCATTAAATTAATTAAATAAATAATTAGAATAAATTTGTCCAAAAAATTATCTCTCGATCATTTGCCAAAGCCAAAGCCAAAGCCGAAGCTGTAGCCGAAGCCAAAGCGAGCGAGCGCGCGACGACGACGGCGCGAGAGGGGTCTCTCTTTCCAACCCTTTTAACAATTAATAGGAGTGTTTATTTATTTAAACTCTCCTATTTTCATTTCCATTACCGATGAGGGACTATTGCCTTTTTCATTAAAGCATTAGAGGATTTTTCAAGTTCCCAACCTTTCAAGTTCTAAACTTTTCAAATTCCTAAACTTTCTTCTATTTCCCATCAATTCTTGCTACATACCCAACAATCCCCCACATTGATGGGGAATAGTTATAACATAGGAATGCACGGACAATTGTGTACTTTACAAGCAAGGATTAATTGCATCTGGATAAGTAGGTTTCCCCTTGGACTTTCCGTAGTGAACATATGTTGGATATACTCGGTCAATCGGTAGATGTGATATCTTTGAACCGTCGAACTTTGGTGTATACCTAGACAACCATATGTCACACAATTAACCCTTTACTGTTTATGATTCTTACGATTGTGTTCGTTTCAGCCATGAACACCTCCTGGTTTCATGAGTGTATAGAGAATAGGCTTTTGACATAAAATTCTCTTTGAAGCGGCTTCCACTTCACACTCACATAGGTGATTTCTAACCGTGTCATCTCGTAGATACACTATCTGGTCAAATCTACCAAACTTAGCAAATCATTAAAAACTTTAATCTTTATTACCTCATTAACAAGCCTTAGAGTCTTAACCTTTTCCTGAACATTGTCTTCATCATGAGAATGGATTGAGTAAATTGACAATGTCGAACCGTCAGCCACAACTTTGTTTTTCTCCTTGAATCTAGCTCTTGGGATCTCCAGTCTGCTAGATAGAGTTACCGTCATGATGACTTGTCCTAAGCCGTAAACCCATTCCCTTAGATGATCTTTCAACTGCCTCTCTCACTAGGCCTTTCGTTAGTGAATCAGACACATTATCGCTTGACTTTACATAGTCAGTTGTGATAATTCCACTAGAGAGCAGTTGTCTTACGGTGTTATGTCTACGTCGTATATAACGAGACTTCCCGTTGTACATAACGCTCCCTGCCCTACCTATTGCTGCTTGACTATCGCAATGTATGCAAATTGGTCCAATAGGTTTGGGCCAGAATGGAATATCCTCTAGGAAATTCCGAAGTCATTCCACTTCTTCACCAGTCTTATCCAAAGCAATGAATTCAGATTCCATTGTGGAGCGAGCAATACATGTCTGTTTGGAAGATTTCCAAGCGACAGCTCCTCCACCAAGTATGAATACATAACCACTTATGAATTTTACATCATTTGACCCGGTGATCCAATTTGCATCACTATATCCTTCAATCACAACAGCATATTTATTATAATGCAAAGCATAATGTTGTGTCCATTTTAGATAACCCAACACACGTTTCATAGCCCTCCAGTGAGTTTGATTCGGATTACTAGTGTACCGACTCAGTTTACTAATAGCACATGCTATATCTGGTCGCGTGCAATTCATAATATACATCAAACTTCCCAACACTCTGCACATTCCAATTGAGAGTCACTTTGACCTTCATTCTTTTTAAATGTACAACTTAAATCAATTGGAGTTTTGACTATATTGAAATTCAAGTAATTGAACTTATCCAATACTTTTTCAATATAATGAGATTGAGATAATGCTAGTCCCTGGGGAGTTTTGATAATTCTGACCCCTAAGATCAAATCAGCAACTCCTAAGTCTTTCATATCGAACTTGCTGGACAACATGCGCTTAGTAGCATTTATATCGTCAATTTCTTTACTCATTATTAACATGTCATCAACATACAAACAAACAATGACTTCATGATTCATAACGTTTTCAATGTAAACACATTTATCACATTCGTTTATCTTGAATCCATTTGCTAACATTATTTGATCAAATTTAGCATGCCATTGTTTGGGTGCTTGCTTGAGTCCATAAAGTGACTTCACAAGTCTGCACACTTTCTTTTCTTTACCAGGAACTATAAACCCTTCAGGTTGTTCCATGTAAATTTCTTCCTCTAACTCTCCATTTAAGAAGGTTGTCTTTACATCCATTTGGTGGATTTTAAGATCATGCACTGCTGCTAGTGCTATTAACATCCTAATTGATGTTATCCTTGTTACTGGAGAGTATGTGTCAAAGTAGTCCAGACCTTCCTTTTGTCTGTACCCTTTGACTACCCGTCTAGCCTTATATTTGTCAATAGTCCCATCAGGTTTCATTTTCCTTTTAAAGATCCATTTTGAACCTAAAGGTTTATTTCCTGGAGGAAGATCAGTCAATTCCCAAGTGTGATTGCTTAAAATTGATTCAATCTCACTATTGACTGCTTCTTTCCAATAAGTTGACTCTGACGAAGACATAGCTGCTTTAAATGTTTGAGGATCATTTTCAAGCAATAGTGCTACAAAATCTGGTCCAAAAGAAACAGATTTTCGTTGTCGAGTACTTCGCCTAGGTTCCTCACTAGTTAGAATATTTTCCATTGATTCTTCTCGTGGTCGTTTAGGTCTCACTTGTTGACTCACTTTTAGTTTTATACGGATAAATGTTTTCAAAAAACTCTGCATTATCCGATTCAATTATCGTATTAACATGAATCAGGATTATCAAATTTGTGAACCAAAAATCGACAGGCTTTACTATTCACATCATACCCAATAAAGACACAATCTATTGTTTTGGGTCCAATTTTAATCCTCTTAGGTAAAGGAACCTCTACCTTGGCTAAACACCCCACACTTTGAAATATTTCAAGTTGGGTTTTCTTCCTTTTCACAACTCATATGGAATTGATTGTGTTTTTCGATGGGGTACTCTATTGAGTATTTTATTAGCTGTAAGGATGACTTCCCCCCAAAGATTTCGCGGTGAACCAGAATTGATCATTAAGGCATTCATCGTTTCCTTTAATGTTCTGTTCTTTTGTTCTGCCAAACCATTTGACTCTGGTGTATAAGGTGCAGTAGTTTGATGAATAATACCATATTCCAAACATATCTCTGCAAAAGAAGATTCATATTCTCCACCCCTATCACTCCGAATCATTTTTATCTTTAGATTCAATTGGTTTTCCACTTCATTTTTATATTGCTTAAATGTATCAATATACATAACAAAATCGAGTGCAATCATCAATAAAAGTTATAAAATATTTTTTTCCACCACGAGATGGTGTTGACTTCATATCGCATATATCTGTGTGAATTAAGTCTAAAGTTTTAGAATTTCTTTCAACAGACTTGTAAGATGTTTAACAAACTTACTTTCCACACAAATTTAACATTTCGACTTATCGCATTTAAAATCAGGCAATACTTCTAGATTAACCAATTTTCGCAAGGCTTTGTAATTTACATGTCCCAAACGGGCATGCCATAAATCACTTAACTCCAATAAGTAAACAGAAGCAGAATTTTTATTAATACTGTCAATAACCATTACATTTAGTTTGAAAAGACCCTCATTGAGGTAGCCCTTTCCTATGAACATTTCATTCTTACTTATTACAGTTTTATTACTAACTAGGACACACTTAAACCCGTTCTTAACGAGTAGTGCAGCAGAAACTAAATTCTTCCTAATAGTAGAGACATGCAGAACATTGTTTAAAGTCAACACTTTGCCGGATGTCATTTTAAACATTATTTTCCCAGCTCCTGCAATCCTTGTTGTTGCTATGTTTCCCATGAATAAATCTTCATCGTACTCAGCAGGAGTGTACGTTGCAAAGGCTTCTTTTGCAAAGCAAATATGTCTAGTGGCACCTGAGTCGAGAAACCACTCCTTGGGATTTCCAACTAAGTTACACTCCGATATCATTGCACACAAGTCATCTGCATCTTCCATCTTTTCCATGATGTTTGCTTGACTTTTGTCTTTGCCTTTGTTTTTGTCCTTTCTTGGAGCATGACAATCAGAAGATCTATGACTAGCCTTGCCACAATTATAACAGTTGCCTTTGAATTTCTTCTTGGCCTGTTCTGACTTCTGCCCGTTGGACTTCTTTCTCTTTTCGTCTTTGGTAGGAGCTTCTTCAACAATATTAACTCCAATGATTGTTGAACTCTTACGCGACTTCTTTTCGGCATTTCTGTTATCATCCTCAATCTTGAGCCGAATCACAAGATCTTTCAAGCTTCGTTTGTTTACGCTTGTGCTTTAGATAATTCTTGAAATCATTCCACGAGGGAGGCAACTTGTCGATCATTGCAGCCACTTGAAAAGCTTCATTTACTACCATATCTTCAACAATCACATCATGGAGAATAAGTTGAAGTTCCTGCACTTGTGATCCAACAGTTTTACTATCTACCATTTTATAGTCTAAAAACTTTACAACCACAAACTTTTTCAAGCATGCATCTTCTGTCTTATATTTCTTCTCAAGTGCATTCCACAACTCTTTTGAAGTTGTTATTGCACTATAGACATTATATAAGTCATCCTCTAAAGCACTAAAAATGTAACCTTTACATAGGAAGTCTGACTGTTTCCATGCTTCAACAATCACAAATTTTTCCCTGTCTGGGCATATCATCAGCAGAAACTGGAGTATCTTCACTTGTAAATTTCTGCAGACCAAGAGTGGTAAGCCAGAAAAATACTCGTTGTTGTCATCCTTTGAAATTCACACCTGTGAATTTACTCGGTTTCTCTGCTTATGATACAAGAGTTCGGGTTGGTGCATCAACAGCCAGTGCAACACCAGTGTTTTCCATTTCTGATAAACAAAATTGAAACAATATAAGTAAGCAATAAATTATAATTGCAGACTTAAAGGAGTATAAAATCACAAAGATTTTTGTCTCCACCAGAAACACAGATTTAAATAATTTCCTTAAGATTGTTGCCAATCTATGTTATGAAAATCACAAATTACTGGTTGTAATAAATCAGTCAGAAACACGAAGTAACTGAGATTTTTAGAACCAGTAAATAAGATGAACAGAAATTTATTGGTAAAAAAAAAATAATTGAATCTGTAAAACTTACCAGAATCTGGAATACTCTTTTTAATAATATAGGAAGAAAATCAAGTCCACTGAATTCACAGTGTCCCCTTAAGGAAATTATTCCCCTCTAGTATCCGAGGTTTGATTTGGAATATAACCTCCCAGGGTAAAATGATCTTAATCAGTAGAGTATAGATATCAAAAACTCTACTGTCAGCGAATCAATCCACAGCAGGAAAGTACACGAAGAAATATGTGTTTTTAAGAAGAAGGAAGATCAGAAAATTCGTAGGGAAATATTCTGAAGACTAAATGGTATTTATAGGCAAGAAAAATATATTCTGAAAGGTTGCAACCCTTTCAGAATTGACACGGCCATTAATGAAAGGTTGCAAACTTTCAAATGGTATTGACTGTTCCTGAAAGTTACAACCTTTCAAAACAGTCATGGCGGGAATTTTTAAATATAACGGAATTTAAAACGGGTTACGCGCGCGGATTCGAGTCGGGTTGGGTTAACTAAAAAGTTGAAAACATTTCGGTTAACTTCTGTTATCAACTAATTAATTGAAAATAATTTTTGGCCATTAAATTAATTAAATAAATTATTAGAATAAATTTGTCCAAAAAATTATCTCTCGATCATTTGCCAAAGCCGAAGCCGAAGCCGAAGCGGTAGCTGAAGCGAGCGACGACGACGACGACGCGAGAGGGGTCCCTCTTTCCAACCCTTTTAACAATTAATAGGAGTGTTTATTTATTTAAACTCTCCTATTTTCATTTCCATTACTTATGAGGGACTATTGCCTGTTTCATTAAAGCATTAGAGGACTTTTCAAGTTCCCAACCTTTCAAGTTCTAAACTTTTCAAATTCCTCTCTTTCCCTCTATTTCCCATCAATTCTTGCTACATACCCAACAGTAACTAATACGAGGACCGGTGAGGGACTTGGTGAAGACATTTGCAAGCTAATCACTCAACTTTACAAATTTTGTAACAGTATCTTCCGAGATTATCTTTCTTTGACAAAGTGAGAGTCAATCTCAATGTGCTTCGTCCTCCGATGAAATACCAGATTTGATGTGATATGAAGGGACATTTGGCTATCACACACAAGTTCCATTTGCCCCATACTTTGAAATGCTCTTTTCCTATTTTACGAATCCTACAACTCTCTTAACTGAGCGAGACTCCATTCATATCCCTACCAGTGGTTTTTCTTTCATTCAATTATCATTGTTCTCTCAGCAACTGTTTAATCTAAATTAGCTCACAACTTGCTATGACTATTGCTCAGTATTCTGCTTTTGCACTAGATCAACCACACTTTGTTACTTACTCTTCTAAGCCACCAAATGACCTCCTAAACACAATATTCGGATATAGAAAATCTATAAAAGGGTGATCCTACCCAATCAACTTTTATAAATCCAATTATACGCTCATGGCCTCAATCCTCCAAGAGTAGTCTTCCGCGGGCATTAAACTTCCTTGTACTAAAATACTCTGCCATTTGGTCCTTCATAGTTCATTCTCAATCTCCTCATAAGATTCTTATTGTCGTTTGAGGCTTCTTCCAGGAGAAAACAAATCCACTCCATCATTTTTTTGCTGAGATTTATTCTTCTCATCAAGTTTCTACTAAGCTCCACCCAATCAAACTAGGCTTCCTCCCCAAATATCCATCTGATATTATTGAATGACTTGAAACCGGTGTGGAAATAAATCCTATTTTCCTCCATGTCTGTGGAAGGGAACTGCTGTAAGGGAAGGAGAAAGCTATCACAGACGGAGATAGTTGAGGAGAAGGATGTGGTTGGTGGTGACCTACCGAACAGAGGGTACTCTCTCACCTAGAAAGTAGGAGAGGCATTTTTCAGGTCAGTTTTTGTTTCTCCATATTTAATTCCTGAAATTGTTTTCAAGCTTTGGTTTCCCGTGAGGCGTGCTGTAAGGCTCTATGTATCTTAGTTAACTTATTGTGATTGAATTGTTTCTATTTTGAAAACACCATAAATCTTTCACTCGATGTCCAAATTTTTTGCAGTTGTAGGGGACAAACGTGCATCGTACGTTCCCAATACTAGTTTGGTTAAACTTAGCAGAGATTTGGGGGCTTTGGGCATCAGCAACTGTTGAAGTGGCTATGGAGATACAAAAGACAAGGGCAAGCCTTATGGAAGGATGTTGTTAAATGCAAATTTGGTGAGTCCAGCCCTTGGTGCAGCAATAAGAAGTGTTGGGGTATGGAGAACTATCAGAGCTTTGTGGCCCAAGTTAGAAGTGAACATGTTAGTTAAAGTGGGAGATGATAGAACAATAAATTTTGGAGGGATGCTTGGAATGAACAGACTCCTCTAAAGGAATACTTTCCTGATCTGTTTGTCTTGTGCAATAATCCCGAGGCTACTATGAATTAATGTTGGACTCAACAAGGATAGAACTTCTCCTTAAATAATCCTTAGGGTGTTGTGAAAAGCGACAAAAAGCGCGCTTAAAGCGCGAAACGAGGCGAGGTGCAAGCACTGCGCTTATATGGTCTGAAGCGAGGCGCTGCTAAAAAACGAGTGCTTCAGTAGGCAAAGCTTGAAGCGCGCTTAAAGCAAAGATGACAAAAAGCGTGCTTAAGTGCTGTTAGGTTTTTTTTCCTTCTGTATAACACACTTGCCTGCTGTGACTAAACATTTCGCTCTTCTTCTTCTTCTTCTGTGACTCAAACATTTCAACATCTGTTGCTGCGACTCAAAAAGATAAGTTCTTCCTCTCTTAATCTCTTTTCTTCGTCTTCTCTGGACTCTCTTTCAGGCTTTCAGGAACTACTTCTAGGGTTTTCTTTCCCCTGTTATGCTCTGTCTTTTTACTTATTTGGTTTTGATGTTGCATTTGCTTATTATGTTATGATTACCAGTTGCTTAATATGTTATGATTATGAGGATTATTGACCATCTTTTATAAGCTTTCTAATTTAAGAACTAAAAGATTTGCTTAATATGTTATATCTATTGAGTTCTTGGTTATTTATATATGCATATTACTATTTTTTGTTTTTGTTCTGAACAACGCTTTAGTAGAAAAAAACGTGTGCTTTGCTTCAGCTTCAGTGAAGCAAGCGCTCTTCGCTTTTTTCAGCTTCTTGCTCTCCAGAACAACGCTTGAGGCTCCTATGAATAAATGTTGGACTCCACAAGGATGGAACTTATCCTTTAGCAAGTTATTGAATGACTGGAAGGTGGATAGAGTGCCAATTTTCTAAAAGGGATAGAGGATTTCAAAGGTATCACTTCTGACTCTGACATTTTTGAGGTGGAACGCAGTTAGGAGGGGGTATTAACCGTAAACAGGGCTTATAAAAAAGAAATGTTCAGCAAGTTAGAGACCGTCAAAAAGTATGGAGGAATATTTGGAAAAACCTAGCATCAACGAAGGTAAAATGCTTTACATGGTTGGTAGCTAGGAGATATTGCTTGACAACATGAAGTTTTGAAGAGAAGGGGGTTAAATATTGTATCCAGATACATACTATGCAGAGAAGCAGACAGAGACCTATTTTGCACTGCACATATACAAAAGAGATATGGACGATGGACAATCTTCTTCAGTCTCACAAAGACAAAGTGGACCATTCCTACGCATATTGTAGATTTTTTGAGTTGTTGGATCAGAAGAGGAAGTAACAAGAGCCAGAAGAAATGGTGGAGGATAATTCTACATTGCATCAAGTGGACTACTTGGAGTGAGAGGGATAGTAGATACTTTGGAGATAGGTACAATTTCATTCAGAAAGTCAAATGGAAAGGTATAGAGGATCAAAGCAGCTTGTAGATTTTTTAGGACTTTTGTAGGGAATACTTTTAATTACTGTTTTCTCTTTTTCGAAGGTTTCCAACATGTCCTTAATGTTGAGGAATACAACATTACTAGTTTCAAAATAGAAACTTGTATTTCACAAATTCTCCCCAAAACTCTATAACCCCCCCTTTAATAGTTGCATTGTGGATGCTACCAAGTGAGAAGGAAATAACCACAATCTATAGAGGTCCAAAATTATTTTCTCCATGAAAAAGATTAACTAAATATGAAAGATCTTTACTTTCAATTTTTGGGAAGGAAATTTTAACCAATTATGGTAAATGTTGTCTTTCCTTCAAAAGAAAAATCATGCAAATACCTAGTAGACAATAATGTACTTAAATAGTAAAGACCTAACTGAAGGGAAACAATTGGCCTCCATGAATGGAGGTTTAGTTTGGTCTTTCGCCAAATTTCAAAATTCAATGTCATAAAATCGGTTGCATTCCTTAAAAAGGTTGGACCTCTTTTCTTATTCCCATACCTTTTCTTCCCAATCAGAATTTTTTCCCAGTGAGAGCAAAGATTATTTCTTTACCTTTATCTAGTTTGGTGACTAAAAGAGTGATTCATCTCATCACTTTGTGGGATTTCTTATTCTTTGGGAGAATAACCATAGTATCTGAGCAAGCTTGCACGTATCTCAACTGTTTCACTGGGTACACACCTTCCCACTAATACATGTAATATGAATATATCAACCCATCTTGGCTAACTTTCTAACTATACATAGTACATTCACACAAAACAAATCATAAATTTTATTTTTATTTTATATAGCCAGAAGATAGCTGACAAGCAATTTTGTTGATTTTATAAAGTGGCCCTGACAAGCAACTTTGTGGGCTAGCTGTGACTTCTAAGCTTAAAAGCAAGTGCACGTAAGAAAATAAAGTAATTCAAATATTGTGTCATCAGAAATGAAAGAGAGAAAATGAAAAGATAAACGGAAGGCCCTTTAGCTGGATGAAAGAAGCTAAAAGCATTTCTTTTAGCATTTTACTTTTTCCCTTATGCAAGACACCTCAGATAAAACTATCCTACCAATATGACTTCTTCTAGGAAATTATCAGGTTCAAAGATGGAAAAGAGTCAAAGTTCTAAGCAAAAGCTCTGGCATATAGCGTAATTTAATCAAATTTCAGCCTCAGATAAAAATATTCTACCAATTTCTGACTTTTTCTAGGAAATTACCAGGTTCAAAATGGAATGATTTGAAATTCTAAGCAAAAGCTTTGGTATATAGCGTAATTTTATCAGATTTAAGTAGGTGCAATTTCCCCACTCAACTATCACTTAATTTGCCACTGGTGCAAAGGTATGGAAGGGAATGATTAGATGCTTAAACATTTAGCATGCACTTTAGATAGTGGAAGGCAACCATCATACCCATGGTTCAAACTTTCTTCTCTAAATTGTTAGCCTTGAAGACATGGTCTCCATTTGATCTCTAGTATGACAATTATTTATTAGTAGCACAATGCAGGTTTCAGAAAAAGAATAAACTACTTCATGTAGAATTGATTCATTATTTGCACAAGTACTTCATTTCGTTTACGTAGTTCATACACTAATGAGTTTAAGTTGGAATAGGAAAAATAGAAGTGAATGTTATCCCAAAAAATAGAAGTTACCCAAAAAATATTTTGGCAAGAAGAAGAAATGGGCTACCAGCTCCAAACCACTCAAAATTCCATCGTCCTTCCAAATTGGGAGACCTGGGAAATGAAACCACCAATGAGTACCTTGTCAAGAATCTTGAAAATTAAGTTTATTGGTAAGATTTAACACCTTACGTTGAGGGACGAGGCGTCGGATTGAGCTTCTCGAGACTAATAATCCTCTCATTCACATCAATGCATTGTACATCTGTTGTCTTCCCAGTGACCAATGCTTCAAATCCACCAGCATCTTTGAACTATAACAGAGTAATTAATTTCTTTTAGTGCTTAAGGGACAGAAAGAAAGAACAGAAGTGCAATTTCATGAAAATAACCATTGCAATATTATCAATAATATTGTTCTCTAAACCTCTCGGTTCCACCAAGTTAACCCTCCTGCAGACCTGACAACTTTGTATCTCCTGTGACACTCTTTCCACCATTCCCTGAGCCTTTACTCAAATGGAAATGGGATATATTAGAACGTTCACTTTACCCAAGGTCAATTCTTTGATGAGTCAATCATAGAGAAACAATGAAAGAATTTAAACAAACGAAAATTATGAATTGCAGGAAAAAAAGTAAAGAGACAAGAGTACATATAATACCCACCTTATTTTATGTGAACCTGTACATGAAATTTATAAAAGAAAAAAGAGTTATCAAACATGTGGCCTTAAGCATGTCATGACATTTATGTAGCTACAAAATCATGTTATTTAGGGTAAATGAGAAGTTTAAAGTTAAATGTGTGTGTTTTTTGAAACTGGCAACAACTATATATATATATATATAGAAGTTGCACGATGACAGTGCAAAAGACACAACAAGATCCCAACCAAGCTTAGCTTAGGCTACTGCTTCACAAGGATTCTATCATATCAACTAGTAATTCAGCCTCCTTAGCATAGCTTTCTTTACACCAATACAAAACAAAAGTATACAGTTCATCTTGATTATCGCCACAAAATTGTATTTTTCTTTCAAAAGCTCTATAGTTCCGCTCCTTCTAAATGATCTAACCATACGCAAGCAGGGACAAGTTTCCACCAATTTTTCTGACTAACTGCCCCATCATTCTGGTTCCAACATCTCAGTAAATTAACACTTGTTGTTGGCACTGATCATCTGATTCCTAACATGTTCAAGAATAGTTGTCTTAATTGTCTAGTAACAGGACAATGAATGAATAGGTTACTATTATTTTCCCTAGCAGCTCCGCACAAAAAGCATCTAGAACACAGTTGGAATCCCCTTTTTTGAAGTTTATACTTTATCCTGTGTGAGGCAAGCATTTGTTGCTACTAACCAAGAAAAGCATACCACCTAAAAAGGAGCCTTCATCTTCCAAATGGATCTCCATGGACTCTAATTAGTTGACTGTCTGTGCCTAATCAGAATGCTATAAGCTAAGTTAACAGAATTAGTTCATATACCGGTAGGCTTCCATATAAGTGAGTCTTCAATATCTTTGAACCTTTGGAATGATTTCAAGGTCTGGAAAAATTCAACAACTCTTTCCAGCTCCCAATCATGCAGTAGCCTTCTAACAGTAAATTCCATCCCTGTACTCTTTTTGCTGATTCCAAATTAATGTTCGGCATAGTGGCAATGCTAAAGAATTCAGGGAAGACTTCCCTTAGAGGTCCATGCCCCAGTCAATTATCACCCCAAAAAAACAATTTTCCTTCCATTGCCCACTCTTAAACTAATTTTTCCAACCATCAAAGACCAAAGGGATCTGATTGCTTTCCAAACTCCTACACCATGGGGGCTCACAACCACCTTTGAACACCACTGGTCATCTTGACCATACTTGTCATGAATGACAATTCTCCATAAAAATAGAAAGATGTCATTCTTTTTAACATACTAAAAAAGAAAGTGTCAAGTAAAATGAAACAAAGAGAATAGATCTCTGCTGTCAGTCTACACCACCGTTCTTGATTTTTCTTTTAGTTATTTTGTTTAGGCATATAATACATAGAGTTGACCCTAAACATGGCTCCAGCGGACAATACACATAGGACGCCATGTAGGACACAAAATTGTCATGTAGGACGATTGTGTCTATTTATTCAATTTTATACAAGTTTAAGTGCTTACTTGTACACATCCAAAATAGACGTTCATAATTGTCCGCTATCGCCAAGTTAAGGGTCATATTGCCTTTTGTTTATGTACTGCTGTGAATTCTATCATTTAAGTCTATTAAATAGAATGGGCCATTAAATAAGAAGTAGACATGACAATAATCTACAAGTGGCAGAGAGAATGTCCATGAGTATCCCAATAGATACCTATGATTACCTAGTACAAGTTGGATTTACAAACTACTCTTAAATTAAAACAAGCAACACAAACATAAACATAACTATTGTTAATAATATAGACCTTCAACACAAAAAGTTAGCTGGCGAGGTGAGAAATGCCTTTCCCAAAAACATATTAGAA
The DNA here is from genome assembly GCA_027704785.1 of Solanum chmielewskii. Taxonomy (NCBI): domain Eukaryota; kingdom Viridiplantae; phylum Streptophyta; class Magnoliopsida; order Solanales; family Solanaceae; genus Solanum; species Solanum chmielewskii. The sequence continues at coordinate 34,843,131 of JAKWIX010000320.1, forward strand.
GACAACAACTCATTCACATAACTAATGCGAGACACTCTTAACACTCCCCTCACATTTTCCACAATTTTAATGAGTTAGTTAAACTTAAATAGGAAAAAACAAATAAATTGGAGTAAAAAGGGATAAGCACTAACTGCAAGAAGCAGAGACTCTTTAGCTGAAAGCCTTTCCATTTCCTTAGCAAAAGTAGAAGAAGCCCCTTGTACTGTCTTCTCAACCATAGCTCTACAGATCCTCAACATCTTTCTTGCATTTCTTCTTCTCCCTCCTCGGAAAATGGCGATAGGAGTACAAGGGGATGTATAGGTCGTACGCCGGCAAGAAAATGGTGGTACCAAATTTTGAAGTGAAGTAGCCATTAGAATGTGGTTGTGCTGGAATCTTGTTCCTTTTTACTGCTTTTGTGCAAGGGTATTCTTGGGAAAAAAATTGAACATTTGGGTCCCACTTCTTGCCTTCTTCACATAAATATTCAATTTTTAGTATCTTCATTTAATTTGTTGTTGTGATATAATAGGCAACAGTTAGGTGTTTGAGTTGTTTGTTTTATGGTCATGCTTGTATAGGCAACAGTTAGGTGCTTGAGGTGTTTGTTTTATGGTCATGCTTGTTTAGGCAGGAAGGGGACGTTGGATAGTTGGTTACGAGAAATATTATATACGTATTACAATTGGTATAAGTAATAAAATTCTATGTCTCAATTTATTTTTATTAGTCAATTTAAATAAAAATGACACATGTTTTTATAATTAGTACTCTTTTTGTCTCAGTTTATGTAATTTATTTTTGTTTTTAGCCGATTCAAAAAAGAATAACATGTTTCTATATTTACTAACAATTTAACTTTAAAATACTCATTTCATCCTTGATGAAATAATTTATAGTCACACAAACATTTTTCACTTGTGTTAGATCAAAAGTTCCAAAGTTTTTCTTTTCTTTCTTGAACGTTGTGTCATTTCAAACTAACTTGTATAAAATGGGACGAAGGAAGTAACAATCTAGAAAAATTATAGTTATGTTGTATCTATAATTTATTTTAGACCATAAGTTTGAAAAGTGTTTCTCTGTTTTTTAAATTTTGTGTCAAGTAAAACTAAATTATATAAACTGGGACAGAGGAAGTATCAAAATTGGTAGTTGGTTAGGACTATGTATAAAACTAATACGTTATTTGATTTGCAATTTAGAATCGACATAACTAATACATGTATAAGTTATGAGAAAATCGGTATAATTTTAAGTAAGATAGAAGATGAAATATAAAATAATTAATATGTGAAAAAATAATACATGAATAACTAACTTCTGCATAATTCATCCATGTATAAAATAATTTGTCAAATTTTTCACAACTAATTTATGTATTACTAACACTTGCATTACTCTAATCAATTAAATAGTCCCTTGAGAGCTTGATTGTCATTTCATATCTTTTATGAATTCATAGACAACAAGCCTACAACACTTATTTTGTTATTCTCTTTGGTGATGTTGTGTGACTATCAATAATATATAATAATAACATATTAAGTGAAATTTCACAAATAAGGTGTAGAGAGAATAGAGTGTATGCAGATCTTGTTACTAATCTATGGAGGTATAGAGGTTATTTTTCGAAAGACCTTCAACTCAAGTACTATGAATTCAGGATCAAATAATGAGATAATGAAGAAAATATAACAAGTAACAACTAAAGGTGCAAAGTCTACCAGGTGGAAGCAAAAACAACATAATAATGCAATAATCAAAACATAATAAACAAGGTAATAAGATAGATTATTAAAAATATAATAAACAGAGATAAATATCAAAAACAAGAACAACAATAGTATACTATTTGTCACATACCAAATTACCCCCTAGACGAGACTAGCACCCGCTAACACTACTTGTCGGGCATACCAAATATCCATACACTTACAAATCATTTAAGCACAAATATAAATAAGTACAACTCATCAATACTCATTAAAACAAAATAATGATCCAACTACAATCGTTATCCATTAATGAAAAGAAAAAATCATTTTAATAATAATCTCTAGCCCAAATTCCACAATAAGACCATAAAGCATCTATTAGAATTACATGAGTTCAACTGTCGAACATACCTACTCCAAGAAAAGAAGTCATAAACTATAAATACATAGATTATTTCCTCAAGTTCTCTATCTTATCATTTATTAATTACTTAATTATTATTGTATCTTTTCAACAAGCACACATCAACATATAGTTATTATATGTAATTTAAAAGATAATTTAACTTAACTATTGTTATTACATTCTTTCAACAACACATACGCACGCGCATGCGCACACGCACGCTTACAAACACACACACGCGGCTCGCACACAAATGTTTGTCCCTTGAAATGGGAAGCGCACTTGCCGGCCATATATAGAAAAAGATGGGGCATAAGAAATAAGAATTCCTAAACAATCTAACTAAAAGTCATTCTTAGCGGCCTACGATCATATCATATATTTGTATAAAAGAGAACTCTAGGACCGCCTACGTGGCGCCACCACAAGCAAGAATTTCGTTTTAAATTTATTTATTCAAAACTAGCCTTCCATTTTCATAAAAAGATGTGACTTTTACGAAAAATTGTGAATTTTATCAAAAGTAGTGACTTTTATGAAGAGTTGCGACTTTTATACGAAAAGTTTTGACTTTTATTAAAAGTTGTGACTTAAATAAAAAATTCTGGCTTTAATGAAAAGTTGTGACTTTTATGAAAGGTTGTGAACTTTCTGAAGGCTTGCAACTTTTACAATAGTTATAACCTTCTGATAAGGCACAATAAACATTTGTTCACGCTACTGTTGATGTCTATAAATATAGGGATTTCTTCTCATTTTAAAATAACAAAAATTATGATCTTCTTCCATTTCCGCAAAATTAAATATTCGTGTATTTTGTTCTCGTTGATTGATTTACTGACACTACTGTTTTTGTATCAATAAGTTGGTGAATAAAATCGTTCCATCCTGTGAGGATGTAATTCTTTAAACCTCTGGTATTGGATGTGAATAATTTTCTTAAGGGGACATTGTGCTTTAAGTGGACTCGATTTACTCTTTCTATTTCATTTTATTTTTACATATCCTAGTTATTTTTTTTACACTCATTAACTTATGCTTATGATATTAATTGTTATTTTTGAGTACATGTTTTAAACTCTGTTGTTTATGTTTGTGCAAAGTTATTTTGTCTAGTTATATTGAAGATATATACATATAGTACGTATATTCATTGTGCATAAAATAATTATTGTACTCAGTTCCAAGAATTCATTTATTCTATATTAAATTCTATAACTTAAAAGTACTATACATATAAACTTACATATTATCTATTTTTACATAGATATGAAAATTCTTACTTATCAATTGAAAAAATTCATTATGCAAGTTCAAACGTTATAGTTGCTTTCATGTCCAAGCGTAATTTTTTTTTTAATATGTTAACAAATTTTTGAATCTTCTCCTAAGACATATTTCACAATTGAATAATTTAACAACTTAAATGTTTCTTTTTATCACGAAATGCCTTTGTACATATATTCTTATTTTCTTCTTTATTTTCCTTTTAATGTTGATTAAAGAACAAATGAATTATTTCTTGAATAATTCATTCATTAGAGGTTCTTGAGTTATGTGATAATGACAAATGATTAAATTAATGTGGGAATATTACTAACATTTTTTTAAGAACCTATTTTTCCATTATTTTTAATGTATGGATATTAGGAAAAATTTTTTTGGCAAGTTCAATACAATTATTATTTATTACCGCGCAAAGTGCGAATAAATTACCCAGTGATGATATATTTACAAATGATTGATTTGTATACAACTCAAAGTAAAAAAAAAAATAGTACACTCCAACTCATGTTCAATTTTTACCTTTTTATATATTAAAGTTTCTCAACAGTTTATAGTTTGCATTACCTCAATTTAAGTTCGAGTTCATGATTTATTGATCTCTAATTTGTTCTAATGCTACAGAGCAAATGAGTTTGCTTAAAGTCCATCATCCAAAAGAGATGAAGATTACCTTATCTCAATTTTCTTATTTATAATATTCAAACATGGTTAAAATTTAGTATATTTTGCATTTTCACTTAGTTAGGATAGTTCAAAAAAATCCACCTATATTGCCACTCGAAAGCCCTTTGAAAATACTTTTGAAGAAAATGTTCTATAAGGAGTTTAGGTATGAAACTCACAAAACTTCCATTAAAGAAAAATAACATGTTTAGTTGAATTTTATAAAATCGACTTAATAAGAATTTTTTTTCAAGCGTTTCTTTTTCTTTCAAAAAGAAAATACTTTTAGTGAAAAAGAATATGTTCGATAAATTAATTTTAAAAACCTTTTAAGCAACTTAGTGCTTCACCATTTTTTAAAAACTATTTTTAAGTATAAGTATATATATTCAAAGGTATTTCCAAATAAGTACTTAGGAAGAAAATCTATTTTTTTTCCGTTTCGAAAAACAACTTCTACTAATTTCTCCCAAAGTTTAACCAAATATCTCACCTTTTCAATGAGAAATAAACATGTCTCCCAAAAGCTTAGCAAAGCAAAACATAGTATAATCTTACTATGCTCGACAATGCATATGAAACTAGATAAAGAATCTGATGTGTACTACGACACACAAAGACATGAAAGCTACAAAAGTTTACACATTTACTCCAGACCCTTAGCTCATGAAGCAATATCTTCTTAAAGTCATCAAATTGCAAGAGATTTCACCTCATCCACTTTCCAGAGATCTTCTTCATACTTATACCACCTCATAAACCCCTAATCATTCAGAGTGCGCTGACACATAATGCATGAGTCACTCATACATGTTAGGAATTTGTCTAACCTAGACGCCTTTTCAAGAATTGATTCATCAAGCTCAGTTAGGATTTCCATCGGTTCGAGTGGATGGTCTTCAGTAATTATGCAATGAGATATGTTGACCACTTTCAACTTTTTCAACTCCTCCAAGATAATAGCCAGAGCAGGTTTAGATAACACCGTGCACCTCAAACTCAATACTTCTATGTTTGGAAGAAATGAAGCCAGTGCAGATGCAAACAACATATCACATGGCCCCATAATTTTGAGTGCAGAAATTTTTTTGCAACTCCTGCCAATTTCCTTGATGACACGCGCAGGATTATTTATACTTGGATTGTTAGTGACTCAAGATCTTTCCATATATAAATAGCCCTGCACATTGTTCGCTCTTTAATTTTGTTCTAAGAAGGCATAACCAGGCGCTTAGGCCGTAGACACCTGAAAAGAGGATATGTAATTAGTTGTCTTATTCATTTTCATGGTAATTTTTGCTTCTCTAAGAATAAAGAAAATTATAGGGCATCTGATATCTCAGAAACGTTTCTTGTTGTATGGTTTCTAGATCTAAGTTATAATTATAATACAATAGAAAGATGAAAGTTTATTGGGGAATACCTCTCGGCAGCAAAAGTCAACTGATGGTCGTTAACATACAAATTGGGATGGAAGATCAATGTTTGTATGTTTCCACAACTAAGGTTCAAGCAAATATTTAGGAGTCGGGCTAATTTTTCTTCAGACGGTCTGTCTACATATATGTATGGCTTCAATTGAATTCTGATGAAATTCGATTGCAAAATGGACAAGTCTGGCGTCTTCTAGAGAAGTGGATCACAACAAGCCAATCTCCATGCACGACAAAGTTGAGGAATTGCATATATCAACTGGAAAAGGTCAAAGTACATGAGTATCGTCAAAAAGATATTAATATCAAGGTCCTCCCATCTCTTTACAGAAGAATCTCCTTTTTCCATAACAACAACTTCAATCTTCCTTTTCTTTTTAGAAACTCTATAAAGCTTCAATCTTGTGAACTCATGTAGATACAATAAAGGTTATTACTTCTCTAGATCCATGAAGACTTTGAATTTATAATGTCAAATTGATGATGTTGATTGTCTTTTGTGTCAGACCATGAAGAATAAAAAGTAAAGACTTGCAATACGAAGAAACATAGAAGAGTGTACAAATACTTTTGAGGGGGGGGGGGGGGTACTATGATGCCTAAAAGTGAAAAAACTAGAAAAATATAATCTTGAACAGTTGGTTGCAGATAATGACAAAAGAACTAAGTTCTTGCTGGCATAACTGATGGAAGTATAACATTTCGGATAAAAATAATCACTACTCTAAGCAAAATCATACAAAAAAAGGAGGAAGTAACATTGATTTGCTTAAAAAAACCCCGAAGAGGAAATTCAATGTCCTAAGCACAAGGATCGAAAAGTTGGAGACTTGTTGTATATTTTGAAGAGCAAGACAAGTACAAATAGAAATGGTATGGTCCCTTTGTAACCATTCTGCTCTATGCGAATTGAAATTTTCAATACCACTTTACAATAACTTAAATAGAGTGAATCGTTATATAAACAAAATGATAATTCAGTAAATCTAAACCAACCTTGACAAAGAAATAACCATTAATAACAGGAAAACACACACTTTATCATACCACACTAAATTAGTAATAAATAAAATATTTAGAGAACCTTGAATTCAGATCTATATGGGCAAAAATCAAATATCTAGAGAAGGGATAAAAGAATTCCACAAGGTGTACAACGAATTTTTGTTAACACCCACAACAACTTTTGTAATCAAGATCCGCTATGTGTAAATAATTAATAAAAAAACAACCATAGAGTTTGTAAGAAAAATATAAGAGAGAGATTTAGGACATGCCTTTAGATTGTTTATTCACTTCAATGTGCGCAACAAATATTGGGTGAAAATTGTGCGATGTTATTGTGCGTTGATGAGGAGTGAAAGTTGTATACGAAATCTTGGTCAAATGAAAATGAAAATGTCATCCACCTGTAAATTGACTCTGGTCAACAATCTTTAACATTTTTTCCTTTTCTGCTATCCTGCCTATTTTTTTCTATAAAGGATTAAATAAAATATCTAACACCTGTAAATTGATTCTAGTCAATAATCTTTAATATTTTTTCCTTTTTTTCTATCCTACATGTGTTTTTTTACACTTTTATTATGGGGTATTATGGATAGTTGTTGTTAACCCCTAAACTATAGACCACGTGATATGGAGAGTGGACGTTTGTAATCGCTCACAACTAGAAAGAACTAGAAAAGAGTGTAAAATCTGAAAATATTGTTTTTTGGAAAGTATAGGGAAATTTGGAAAATTTGTCTATGTTAGGAAAGTGAGTTTTGATCATTTTGAAACGACCATAACTCCTAACTCAGGATGAGTTAGGAGTATTTCCAGATATGGTTGCAAAGACCATAGAATAATATTTCCAACGCCACCAATTTTGCACGATTCGATATCGTATGAGTGAGTTATGCCTTTCGAAAGTTGGGTTGTTGGATTAATGAAAGTTCAATTTGGATTTGGAAAGGACAAAGTTATATTTTCCTTACCTAATTTAATTAATCCGTTTTAGGGATTAAATTGGGGTAAAAAAAAGACTTTATTCAATTTAGGAAAAAGAGATTTCATGCTAGGGCTTGGATAAAAGAGAAGAGAAGAAGAAAGAGCGCAAGATTCATCAAGATTGTCGAATTAACTTGAGTAGATTCGTCTGGGATGATCCTAAGAAGGTATGTGGGTATATCTCAACATTGGTTTCATTCACCCACGTGCCAAACATGTTTGATTCAGTGTGTTTTCATTCCAAACAGATTGAATTTTGAATGTTCTTGAATGTTGTTCTTGAATTGCTTTCATTCTTGAACATGAGTTGAAGTTAATGAATTTCTTGAGGTAGAAAGTGTTGTTTCTTGAGTTCTCTGGCTTAGATCCTTGTATATATGATTAGGTACATAGATCTAGGGTGAATCTGAGAAAATAAATCGATTTAAAACAATTTAAGGTCAGAAAAATGAGATAAAAATTCGTCAGGCATCACCTGGGCAGAGCCAGGCGCGGTGCGTCCCATATGCGCCAGAGGGCCTAGGGCGGCACGCCTGCAGTGCGCCAAAATGAGGCCTCTGACTTGAGTCCTGGCGTGGCGCGCCCAGAATGCGTCTGAATCGGCATTTTTTGCTCAATTTTCATAATTTAGTCTGTTTAAGCTTTTCTTAAGTGTTTTAACTCTTTCTCTTGATTCTGAGTACTCTAAATGACTTCTGATCATATAGAAATCATCGAGAAACATGAATTACAACCTTTAATCTATAACTTCAAATTCAAGGAAAGTTTAGAGCCAAGTTTAGAAAGTTCTTAGAGTCTTTTCAAGAAGTCTTTTACAAATGCTTTTAAACTTGTTTTAATACTTAGAGATCAGGTTGAGTAAAGAGTAAAGATAAGAAGAAGAAGCTGTTCATTTCAAGTTTCCTAAGTCTTTCAAAAATATTTAATGTCGTTTTAAGACTTAAGTTTGAGTTTAGTTCACAGTAAGGTCAAGTCTTTTCTTCAAAACAGTAAATGAGAACTAAGTATTCCCAAGGAAGTATAAAAATCATTTCACATTTAAAAAGAAGGGAAACTAAGATTTCCAAAGAGCCTTCGGGCTAGTTTTCAGAAAAGAGTAATAGTTTTCTAGATGGAGCAAGTAGGGAAATCGAGATTTCCAAGATAACCTTTGAGCTAAGTTTGAACACTAATCTCAAATCATTGAAGTAAGTATGTTTTAAAACATAAGAACTAATATAATGATATTTTTGGAAGTAGTATTGAGCACCGATATGGGTGAAAGTTCAGATAACTCCCAACCTCCATAATCCATGTAGACACCATGGATAGAAAAGGGTCATACTTTTTTTAGATGATTCATTTAGTTCTTGGTTAGCATAGACTAGTGGATCCATTAGCCAATTCAGGTGACGACCCTGACAACGTGAGACAAAATATTGTATCATCACTCTCGTTCTCAAGTGACGGTTGTCGGTTAGAGAAACTCCCACAAATGTTAAATGTATTTCTATATATACATCAATTTATTTGTATTTTTACATACATCTCATATATAATTGTATCCTTTTATACATTCAGAGTATAGAACATGTTTTCAAACAACTTTTCTTTATATTGCACTTGCTTTAAAATTGCTTTATATTAAAATGAGTCAGTACCATTGAGTTATGTTATTCATGAATTTAGCAGATCCAAGGTAAGTGTTGTTTCGTAATCTTTTCAAGCTTAAGTTGTTTTAGCATTGCAACTCGCGTACTTGTACATTCAATGTACTAATGTTAGTTGACCTACATTATATCATGATGCAGACGCAAGTAACTAGGATCAACATTCGGCTTACCGTTGATGTAGTGAGCAACTCAGAGTCAGTTGGTGAACCTCCTTTCATTTCGGAGGACATATTTATCGTTCATTTATTGTTTTTAGTTTTCAGTTACTTAGGATGATTGGGGATCCTGTCCCAACATCCCTCTTTGTTTAGAGGCTTCATAGAAAGATAGTAGTAGCTCTTTAGTCTTTTCATTTCACTTGTAAACAATTAAGACTTGAGTTGACATTTTGGCTAAGTGATTTTATTTTAGTTTTTCCTTGAGTTATAAGATCATGTTTTTAAGTCTTCTACTGAGTAAGTAAGCCAGACCAATGGTCCGCTCTAGGCCAGCAATGGTCTTTGAGTGCCAGGATGTAGGCTCGCGGTGTGCCATTGTTAAAAAAGAGTATTTATGTGTACTTGCTAGTACCATGAGTGATTTCCGTCATTTTATCAGATTCACCTCATTTAGCGCATTACTATTACTTGAATGACAACTTATGCAAATTGATTACTTAATTTTCTTTCTATAAATATCAAAGTTAATATTGACGGGTAAATTCTATCTAATATAATATTATATTTAGTAATTCTCTTTTTCAGAGAGGATTTTAGAAACGATTGACATCCTCATTTTCGAAGACTTAGGAGACATAAATTTTCTAAATTACTTGATTTTCCTATTCCTTCCGCAAATGACTCTCGTAAAATTCTCAGATTATACAATATGTAATCATTTCATGTGTCTAATCATTAAAGTGACCTGCTAAACATTTGATAATGTTTTAGTCATTGGGCTCACAAGTCTATGAATTCAAAGAACACGAGACTCTTATAATAATTATTTATTATACACACTAAAGTAACATTGAAAGATTATGTAGTACTTGTTATATTTTGAAGATGATCTTTTACCATTGCATGTTCAAGTCATTTACCTTGTCTTTCAGTTCCCAGTAAAATGACTTAAATGGAAATCAATCAGCTTTATCCTTAAATGAGATTAGGGGAATTGTGATTAAAATAATTCTAATGGACATGCATTTATAATCAGGAAGAGATTTAGCCATTTGAAATATGTCAATTTTATTATTTTGAAAATTTTCAAATCATCTAATTTGGATTTACATCAAGATTTAGGTGATACAAATAAAATTTACAAAAACTAATGGCGTGTCAGCAAGTATTTGTAACAGTTGCATTTATGAAAGGAAAAGTGAAGAAGAATAAGAAATCTCTCAAATGGTATCCAAGAGTTCTTATGAGCATTTAAATTTGATGATGGAAATATATAAATGTTTTTTTTACAAAGGTAACAGTTTCGTGCATAGATTTTCAACACTAAAGGTTGGGATCCCAAATTTACATCGTGTGGAGCTACATACATTTGTGTGTACTCAAAACAAAACAAAACTAGATACTCCGAACTGTACCAATAACAAAAAGTGATTATGCAATTCATTTTAATTCTATGTAAAGGACTACTAATACTCTCAAAACATCTCATCTTTCTCTCCTTCCATATGGTCCACCAAATCACTACTGGAACAATTCTCCATCTGCTTTAGTGATCTATACTGCCACTACCTTCATTGTTCCAGCTTTCTATAGCCTGACTTGCCCTTTGTGGCATGGTCCAATTTGTGCCCCTGAAACTGGTAAATAAGTGTCACAATTGTCTAACCACCTTGCAATGAAGAAACAAATGGTTGATATTCTCTGCCTATTCCTCACAAAAAACATCTAGGACACATATGTATTCCCCTCTTCATTAGATTCTCCTATGGTAGTACCGCCTCTTTAACTACCAACCAAGTAAAGATTGCCACCTTATATGGAATTTTGACTTTCCAGATAAGCTTCCAAGGCAAAAATCTGAGTTGACTCCCAATTTGATTCAGGTTCTTGTAGGCAGAGTTAACTGTGAAGATACCTTTGCTGTGATGGATCCACCTAACAATGTCTTTTCCATCTTTGAGTCCTCCAAAATTGTCCAAGGTGCCATAAAATTCAACTACTTGTTATCTAAACAAATATATTATACGACAAAGGGTCAAATATTCCCCTAGTTATACTTTTGGGCTAAATATACCCCTCCCTTTATACTTTTGCGTTAAATATACCCTTATGACTAAAAGAGGACACGTGAATGACTGAGATTAAATGAACTATTCAATTTGAAATAAAACAATTAGGATACAACCCGCCCGCCCGCCCGCCCCAATAAGTTAACCCTACTAAATACAGAAAAATGTATGCGCTCTATGATACAGGATAGTCAAAACGAGAAACACTAAAAATATATCAATTTTTTTATCAATTATCATGAATTCGATAGAGCAAAAAAGAAATTATTGTCGCAGCCTTATAATGTTGGGAAAAGGGTCAAAAATGCCCCTCAACTTTGGTTTATTGTTTAATTTTACCCTCGCTGTTAAAATGAAGTTGAATTTACCCCTCCCGTTATAAATTCACCAAAATTACCCCTCATTTGATTAAATCCCTTAAATTGACCCTAATTAACTCAATTTTTTTTAAGAAAATAATTCCCATTTTAAACCTAATGCCCCAACCCGTCTAACCTAACACTCATTATCGTTTACCCATTACACTAAGAGAACATAAGATTCTATTCCTTTTAAGTAATCAACTACTGGAATAAGCCTCGAAGATCCAACGTTTGTGCAAAATCACCAAAATCATCCACCACACCATCAAACTCAACTTCTGCAAAACAACACACCTTGGCCCTTACCAATTACCATCAATCTCAATATGGCCATCTTCATCCCTACACAGCCTCCCACCCATCGGATAAAACGACAGCCTCCCACCCTTCGGATAAAACGATAGTAAGGCTTTGCTTAATACCTCCTTATGCACCTTTTGGTCAAAAACGTTTGGGGATCATGTTAGCCTATAGAAATAACACTGGTGTCTGGAAATTAAGTACCACCAACACCAAATTATAGTTCCACAATCTCAGTTGCGGTGTCTTCATCACCTGCTACACCATCTTAATTTTCCCATAGAGTTCCACAACCTCAGTTGCACTGTCTCAGTCACCGGCCACACCATCGTTGATTTTCCACCTTGATATTCATCATTGATCAATCAACTCTATTTCTGAAATGAAGAAAACACAAAAGTTTCTCTAAAATTACCGATCAAAATTACAAATTATTGATTTTCAGTTTACCCACTAATGAGATATGCTAGCAATTTTCATTATTAAATATCCATTAGCATAAGAAAATGAAATTAACTCAATAGAAAATGACTTACCTTGTGAGGAGAAGGAGCATGATATTTTAGTGGAGCTTTTTTGCCTCTTAGTTATGGGTTTTATGTTTCAACTGAGGAAGGAGAGGAAGATTAGAGATCTAGATTTTGGTTTGAATTTGGGATGAGTCTGTGGGTCAATCCGAACTAAAAGAGAAATTGGGTTATTTTAATTGAAATTGTATATTTTTTTGTTTATTTGGGTTTTCCATTCATTGAGGGGTACAAATGATAAGTATGGTAAAGGCGAGGGCAAAAATAACTTCATTTTAATGGAGATGGTAAAATCAAACAATAAACTAAAGTTAAGGGGTATTTTTGAACCTTTTCCCTATAATGGTTCTTCTTCTTGGACTCGAGCATGACGTATGCAATATAGATGCTCAAGAAGTAGATGACTGCCATTAGAACATATGCATGAATGAGAATTGCATATTCTTGAGGTAGAAAATACTTATGCACAAAATGATCGCTGTCAAGAATAGGCAGAATGATGACCCAGAAGGTATAATATTTGAAAAGGGATAAACTAGTCAATTTTAAAACTAGCCCAACTCGGTCGATTAACTCCACCGAAACTCATCTGCTTGTGCCGCCTGAAAAGTTCGAATCTTGGTGTTGAAGATTTTTGTTTTCATAGCATAAAGAACGTCATTTTCTGTAAGTACATTCTCTAGCTTGGCAAATCATGTAAAACATATTAGTTAGTTTGTCTTTATAATCTCAATAAGTTCATATAGTTTAAATCTCATGGTAAAATGTTCAAACAGAATATCTCGATTTTCCTTTAAGAGAGATGTTGATCAAACATGAAGCAACATTTGTTTAATAGCTAAGGTGGAACGACTATATGTAAAAGATAAGTTGTTTTACATATATCAAATTATATGTAACAAACCCAATAAAAAGAGCACACAAAATTATAATTAACGTCTTCATCTTCTTCACTTTATTTTCCAATATCCTTGATTCGTTTACTTCAAAATTGGTTCAAACCTTCATTGCATCCACTTTTCCTTCAAGTTCATACTTTCAATCATAATTTCGTCCAACGTCGGGTTCAAAGTATCAACTTTAATCATAGCCGCATTCAATTGAGAAATAATTCCTTTGATCAATATTGTTTGCGAAGCAGAGGCGCAAACATTGCTGGAGTGCAGGAACTCAGTCGCCCATTAGCTTTTTTAGGTAGGAAGACAAATTGGGTGGGTTAGAATTACATATTAATAAATAAATCCAGATATGACCCCCCCCCCCCCGCCCAATAAGTTAATCTCAGACGTCCACGTGTCCTCTGTTTGTCATAAGGGTATACTTAACCCGAAAGTATAACGGGAGGGGTATATTTAGCCAAAAAGTATAATTAGGGGTATACTTAAACTATTTCATGTAGTACATGGGTATATTTGACGCTTTGCCGAATATTATTTGCCTACAATTGTTAACGTATAATTATGGATATTTTTCCGAAACATTGAGCATCCAAGAACATATAGACTTCTAAAAATCAATTCAAGTAGTTTAGAAATAAAATTGATAAAGAAAAATGTGAAAGTAAATTCACAAAGAACATTAACATCGTACCTTTAACAAAGTGTAATAAAAGTGGTTCTTTGTCTCATTAATATATTAAGCAAATCAACATGAGTTACTATGATATAGTATACCAATATTTATCTTTTTGGTTTAAAAATTAGTAAATTACATAAAGTTATGTATGAACAATCAAGGCTCCATATGTTTCCTCACTATCAAATATTGAGATTTGAGAACATATAGAAAGTAAAGAGAAAAGAAGAGACTTATAACGTAGTGGATAGACTTTCGGATAAAATTGAAAAGTTATTGTTGGCACCTAATTTTGACCCTCCTCGATAATAATTAAACATCGAGCTTCCTAAATTCAAAAGATTTGAAATAATTAATTTTTTTAATAAATTTCAAAATACTTTTCAAGTTACTTTTAAATAATTTATCATTTTTATAATTTTTAAGCAATATGTGTGTTTTATATAATTTTGTATACAATTAATATATTTTATAAATATTTCAAAACTTATCTCAAAAAGACTTTAAGTCTAGTAAATATTTTATTAAATTAATTTAGTAAATTTTTGTTATAATTTAGAATCGTTAGTTTACAATTAATTTAATCATTTTATTTCGTTAAGATTTAGAAGCTTGTTAATTAATTAATATTAATTTATATTATTTAAATTTAATTCGACTTCGTTAATTTTAGTCAATTTGGCTATTTCTTAAACTCAAGATCCAACCGATCCTTGACCTCCTCACCTTAAACCCATTAGAAAAACTAAACTTTGGGCCTTTTCTAATTCTTCCAGTAGCCCAACTATTTGCCAACTTTAACCCAGCCCAAATCCCTTTTCATCGAGTCGATCCAGTCCAATTTCACAATGAGCCAACCCATTTTTAATTAATTTCAGCCCACTCATACTCCAAACTTTCCAAGCCACCTCTTTTTCAATCTTCTTTGAACCCATCCTTTAAATTAACCCGACCCGATTTCTTTTCCTTTTCTAATCCCAACTATTCTAGCATTCCCAACGTGAACGATCCCAACAGTGACACACGCGACAGAGCAGCAATACATGCGGGATGATACACGATGATTTCAACGGCATCAACAATGCCAAGAACGGAATTTTCTCCAACGCTTTTAGTTCTAAACGATGGAACAACGGCGTTAGTGATTGCTCCTCACTCGCATCAAAATACATGGAGCATATAAGCAGTTGTTTGCCCCTCTTCATTGTCCTCCCGTTGTCCATGTCTTCGAAGGTTGCAGTAGTAGAAAGCACTAGCAAAGCACGAGTTTCCCGTCCTTACAACATTTGGATGAAGACACGTCAAGTAGCAAGTAAAATGGGAGTCGATCCAGCCGTCTATTATACCTTTCCTCTTCCATAAAAGGTCAAAATTGTCAGAAAAAAAATGTCTGCCGAAAATGAAGAAAGTGTTTGGCTTTTTTTTTTTTTGAATTTGTCCCTCTGTCGATTTTTTTGTTTCTTCCCCCCGCCCCCCAAAGATAAAAATACCCTAATTCCCCATATATTTATGCATCTCTTCTAGTCCATCTAAAGGTTTATTTAGGGTTTTATTATTTTTTCATTTTTCTCTTCTGGTTTAGAGCTTATTGAAAAATAACCGCTGAGTTTTAACATAAGAAATACGTCTTAAAGATATATTCTCTTCACTTATTCATTGTTGTTGGGAGTTTGCCGGATTCCGTGAAGTTTTATTTCTTAAATTTGCGATGAAGTCATCTTTAGTTTGCCGCTCCTAGTCATCTTTTGTTTGCCACTCCGACGAAGGTAAATCTGTATCTTTCTTATCTCTCGCTTGTTGTTTTTGATTGGTATATGTGAAGCCAGATTCTAGTTGCCTTTGAAGCCATATGTGCTCGCGTTTTAATCTCCACTACATTTTGACTGCCTTGATGATTTTTCTGCATAAATTAAAAAAAAAGTAAAAAATAAAATAAAAAAGATAATAATATAAAGTATGAGAATGTAAGGTTGTCCAGATTCATGGTCATTCACTGCTTTATTTCTTCGTCTCCTCATAATGTTAACTTCAAATGTTTTTTGAATCAATCTAAGATTGAGTGGTCATTTTCTGTGATGTTCTAGTTTTAGTTTAATGGCTCATTTTTTTATGGCTTACTACTTGAATGCTTCTTGCACAATCTTCTCCATTTTTTTTGACAAATATGATTTGTTTCAATATGATTTCCTTCATGTCTCACCCTTCCTTTCTCTATAGCTTGTTATGATCCTAATGATATTGAAGTGGTTATTTCATGTCGGTCCTCCCATTGATTTTATTTGTAAAAAAGATGTGATTAGTGCTAGTTTTAGTAACTTTGTCGTCCTACATGTTAACAACTAACTATTGCACCTGTCACTGTCCGTTTTATCTGTTTTGTTCCATTGAGTCATTATTAGGTGTAGATTTTATTTACCATTCTTTGGAATCTATTTTAGATGATAAATTGTTAAAATCCATGTTTAAGTCTAGTTGCTTGAACTCGATCCAAGAAACAAGGGTTAACAAGAGATTTTCGAATTTTGTCGCCTCTCTCTCTCTTACTAGTTTGAGATTGTTTCATCTTAGCAATATTTAGTTGCATATGCAGTTATTTTATCATCTTGATTTCGCTTATGGGTAAGAACCTCAAAATCAATCTATATAATATGTTTTATAGTAGTGTATAATTGTGACACTGATAGTTCACTGAATTTCCTTGTAATATGTTTCTTTTTTTCTTTGTGCTTATTTCTGCAACTTTTGGTGGTCATTGTATATTTGAGTTTAATACACATGAGTTTCAAGTTTTGTTTTTGGTGTTAAGCATTTGTTTCTTATTACAAATGTGAGACTCTAAGTTTTGGTGTGACCTATGAAAATTTTCCCCATTAAATCGGCAATTACTTGTCTTCACTGTTAAGTCATGTAGTAATATTTCTTTAGTGCAAAGTTTGAACTTTTTTGGTTGATTCAACTAGTCTATTTTCGGTTTGCTGTGAGAGTTAAACCATCATTGGAAGTCATATGAAAGAGGAGAATTGTCTTGTTGGTGATTCTTTACCATTTTCGCATCAACACTAATTTTAGTGAAATTGTAAGTTTGGCCTTTCAATTTCCCTTTATCTTTATTCTTTTATTTATTTCTTTCTTTCTTTTAATTATCCTTTTGAGTCCTTTTCCTGGAGATGTATTTCTATTTCGTTTTTCTCTTATGAATTACTATGCTTATCACTCATGTATTTGTATTTATTTGCATGTTATTTGTCCGAGTTCACTATGAGCTCTCCTTTCCTCCTTTGCATTTCGAGATAAGGCCACAAAAGCTCAATTTCCCTTTTCTGAGTCAACCAGCCGCTAAATCTGATGAACAGGCTCCGAAGTCGAAGAACTTGATGATTTTGGGCCAAGAAGCCCAAATTTATTTTTTTCTAAATTCTGTATTTTGTTGTTTTGGGCCTAAGTCCTTGTCTCCTTCTCATTTACTTATTATTATCTGGTTACCTTAGGAAAGTAGTATTGAAACGGGCCAAAGCCCCAAAAAGAAATGGGTCCAAATATCGGTCTAGGTAGACAAACACTGGATTTGGACCCAACTCACACTCTTTCCCTTTTTGGTTTATCATCTATTTGCTTATTTAATTATCGTTAGTTTTAGGGTTAAAAAGTTTAAATCCTAGCAAGACACTATTTTTTTAACAATTTAAATAAATCAATCAAGTCTAAATAGAATTAAAATATTTCTTCAAGCCAAATTTCACTTAGATAATTAGGATGATATTTCACTTTCTTTTAAGGAGTTGAATAAACTTGAATCTAGTCAAAGTAATTTTAAGCCAAACATTTTAGTTGTCGGAAAACCGTATTAACATTTATTTTAGGTGTTTTAAACACCTTCCTAAAATACTAATAAGAACCCCAAAACCCCCTTAAAGATTTTTTTCATTAGATTATTGTTTTAATCTTTTGAAAAAAAATAATAATAAAAAAAGAAAAGGTTTCTTGATTTTCCTAAAATTAAGTGGCGACTCTAAAACCAAGTCTAAAAAGCATAAAATATTTTTTACTAAATAAAACAGAGTGATGACTCTTCTGGGGATTTGAATGGTTCCAACCCTAAAACTAACTTATTTGTCTATGTGTTATTATATGTTTACTTGTTTTATTAATCATATTCTTAAACTATTGCATTTCATGGCATCGACTCCGCCAAACGACAAATAGAATGCATTAAGACAAAGGGGGTTAAGTGGCTTACCACAGCTGCCCTTCAGAAAACACAAGTCCTTTTTTGGAAGTAATAAACGAATAGTTGGCTTGCTATCATCCAACGTCCTTTATTAATCTGCACCCCATTGTTTGTCCGACTTGGGTAACCGTCATTTCTATACTAATTCTAGTCAACCTAGGGTAGAGAAAAACCAAATCCAAATCCAAATCTAAGTATTAGTCTAAGATGGCTTAATACCCAAGGTGTATTAAGTCCATTAGTGAAACCACCAAATCATGTTTTCCTAAGTTTGACATGGTTGTGGAAGCACCACCTTTTCTCAAGATGTGCTATAACGTCCTTGACGGGGATCACAGAAGAACCCTCAACAAAGATGTGGGTGCCCCTAACCGAACTAATCAACATCACTCGTTGAACTGAACTCATTGAAGTCCTCACAGGATATTGGGATAACAAACAAATGGTGTTACAATTTGGAACTGTGGAAATTATCCCAACAATTGAGGAAATTTGAGACTGTATCGACACAGTTGGTACAGGACTAGAAAGAAGAGTAAGAAAACAAGAAAACATCTTGATCCCTAACAAGCCTTCTGTCGAAGATATTACAAACTGGCTTGGATTGGGAAAGCACTACGCTCACTGGGCCAAAAAATCTTGTGTATGATTTGTGGACCTCTATGTTAGATTCGAGAATGCGAGCTTTTATGTAAACTACAACAAAAAGTTCAGAGTAACCTACAAGAAATGGAACGAAATCCGACCTTTAGCGTTCACTGTCGCGCTATTGAGCATTATAGTTTTTCCACACGGCCCGAGCCGAAGTATCAACACTCGAGTGATAATTTTGCACACTTTATTCGACGAGCATCAAAATCAAGAGAAAGTGAAGTATTATCCCATTGATCCTGTCATCTTATCGGACATGTATCGAGCTTGGTGAAATTGCAAGGAGGGTCATCGCTATTTTCAAGGTTGTAACCTGCTCCTCCAATGGTGGACTCAAAATTTACATACCCTTGATGATAGGAACACTATCAGGGATCTGAATGATATTCTATTTTGGGAAAATCTGGAAAATTAAAAGACTAGATCTAGTCCCAAATAGTTGTCTCAATGTGAAGATAAAAAGGCCAAAGTTGTGATCGAGCTAAGATAGGATAAAACGGGAATCCCAAGAAACACACGCCAAATTTCTCAAAAATCAATGTGCTCTCGAGAATACAACTCTGGAATTGGAAAGATTGAGACACAGTTTTGATGAGCTTGAATTATGAGTTAAAGGAAAAGATAGAGGGGATCAACATGAGGATTGGGAAGAAAAAGGATGCCAGAGCGAGGGTTACTTGCTGATGCTAAGATACACGTTCCAGCAATACAAGACGACATAGGAAAGCAGCCTAGAAGCAGGTACATCAAGAAGGGTGTAGTGTATCTCGCCCCTATGTGAGTTTTTATATATGTATTTCTGTCATTATCAGCCCCTACTTGGGCTCGCCTTTTACATTTTGGTTCCTTTTTTCTTTTTCAATATTAACTATTATATGTGGAATTTGCTTGAGGAATAATTAAATTGTTCAATTCCACACGTATATCTTTCAAATATGCTAGGCCTACCCTTGGCACAAAAGGGTCCCCCACATATTAGGTAGCGATATATGTTCTTTAATTGTTTATGTGATATGTTGCTTTGAAGAAGATGTTAACCCTCTCCTTGTCAAAAATTCCAAGAAAATATATACAAGTCACTATTAAAAAATGTCCGGCCAAATTTCTCGAGTCTTAAGTTTCTAAACCAAAAGTAAACTCCTTGTACCCAAATCTTAATCATTACTTTATCATCTCAGGAAAGTTAAAATCACAGCTATGGATAAGGGGAAGAACATCAAGATTGAACAAAGTGAGATGATCTACACTTGCTTGAATAGACGCTCCAAGAGACTATGGTAAAAAGGTTTGAGGTAGAGGTCACCGCCGCGGACTTTAAAACCTCAAGCATGCCACTAGAAAAGGAGTTGACGCATAAGATATAGAGGCGCGCTATGCTGGATGAAGAGATGGTCGACATATGGAGGCTATGCGAAAAGTACACTCCCCTATATAACACACTCTTCGCCCCTAAAAATATTAAGTATGAGATAATGGAAGAAAATTCTGGGAAGGAGCACACCATGAGCTTCCTTTCCAAAGACGTCTTATAGAAGAGGATCAGAAAGTCACTCTCGAGGTATATCTTCAGGCAAATCCAATCAGGATGGAATTCATTTCGTATGCCCTTATTTATGAGCATTTTTAGGCTAGGGGTATTATGGAACCTAGAAAGGGAATCACCTCCCAAGAGGGATCGGAGGATTGAAAAACCTGTGTGTATCATCCCAACCAGAAGGGGCACATGATAGAAGAGTGTGTGGAGTTTAAGACCGCAACCCGCTACCTGCTCGATGATAACTTAGACCTGAACATGTAGGGTGACAACATTGTCATTGCGTGTGATGAACCAAGGTTCAACATATCGGTCACTGAAAAGACTGAGTTCTACTGTTTCTCCTTCACACCTTTCAAGAAAATAATGCTGGTGATCTACTTACAGTTGGTTCAAAAAGGGGTCTTTGTCCTTCTATATAAGGACGCGAAAGTGTTATATTCCCTTGGAAATGAAGTTCGAAAGAGTTGAACCCTATCACCAAGCCACTGATCATAGCATTGAAAAGTGCCTTGCATTTTGCCACGACGCGGAATCCCTCGTCAACAGGGGAAATATTCAAGTTGAGTTTGTTCCCCATGACTAATGCTACAACAAGGAGAAGATTGACTAAGATGGAGTCACCTTTATCTTTAGAAGCTTTACTATTTATTTTTCAATCTCCTTGTAACTGCTGAGAATGAATGAATGAAAACAAGTCTTTATTTTTGGAATCAAATTAAGTAGGGCATGAATTCTCTGTGTGATATACGTAGGCATCCTTTCAAGGCACGACCCCTATCTTTCAAAATTTCATTCTCCCTATTCATTCTACAAGGGAATGTGAGGTCTAGATCAATGGATTTCAAAAGATGCAGCAAGAAGACCATAGCTCAACGTGATTTAACCTTTTTGAGATAGTTTCAAATTAAAACAACCAAATTTCTCTTTGTTAAAAAAAAATAGTCCCCCATTACTCGTGGGTAAACATGTTCTAAAACAAAGGGACTTTGTTTGTTTATATGCTCTTTGTGTGATATTTTGCATTATGCATGTAAATTCAAACTAACAAATTTGCCTCTGTGTTATTTTCTTTCTACAAGTACTTAAAAACTGGTTATGATAAAACGAGCTGATCATCCCTATTTCACTAGATCCAAAGGCCCTATAGATTCCTTTCCCAACCAAAGTTCACGTAAAGGAAAAGTAGCGATGGGTGACAACAATGAAAAAATCAGCATGACTGACATTGTGTTAGCTCAACCTGCCATCGTTGATCAGGATGAACTGATCATGCAACTGATGCAGCAGATTGTCGAAATCAGGGTTTAAATGCAGAGGAGAGAAGATCTGTCTCCACCGGGTTCTACTGCCAATGCTTCGACAGATGGAAGGACTCTATTGTACTTTCCCTCTTTTTCTAACATGAAACAAGCTCAGAACCCACCTTCCACTCTTGCTCAAAACCCTTCGGTCATTGACCTAACCATGAAGAACCCTCAATACGCCTCAACTTCCTATCGGACCCCACCCCCTCCTCAAAACAACAATCCTCAAATGCCACCTCCTCTTCAAAATACCAACTACCAAACAACTCTACCCCACAAAACCAAAACACATATAACCCCCAAATGCCCCTCCATCACCAAAATCAATACACCAGTCCCCGAACATCCCCTCAAAACTATCAAACCACCAAAAACACTGCAATTTCATTTGTCGCTTCACCACTACCCCGAAAAACTACTTTCCAAATCCCTGTTCCCAATGAAAATGACGTGAATGGTTCCAAGCTCGACCACTATAAGGAACAGGAAATGGAGTGGAGGTCGAAGGAAGAGGTCGTGAAGATAGGCATAAAAGAGGAGATTCAAAGGGCATTGAAAAAGTTGAAATGTAATCCTGATGTCGCCTGTCTGAATTATGAGGATTTATGTGTTCATCAGAATCTATACCTACCAGAAGGATTCAAGATGCCAAAATTTTGCACTTTTGGAGAAATAGGGAACCCCTTAGAGCATCTAAGGGCCTACTCTAACCAACTCGTGGGAGTTGTTAGAAATGAGGTTCTGATGATGTGGCTCTTTAGCCGAAGTCTAAGTAGATAGACTCTGGAGTGGTTTACGTCTCACGAAGCAAGACAGTGGCTTAGCTGGAATGCCATGGCTAAGAATTTCATAGAACGATTTGCTTATAACGTGGAAATTGTTCCTGATTGTTATTCCATAGAAAAGATGAAGCAGAAATCCAATGAATGCTACAAAGAGTTTTCATATAGATGACAAAAAGAAGACGGCTAGAGTTCGGCCTCCTATGTTTGAAAAGGAGATTGTTGAAGTATTGTGCGGGTTTAGGAACCCAAGTAGTATGAAAGAATCATGCTGCTCGTTGGAGCAAAGTTTGCCAAGATAGTTAATGTAGGTGACACTATCAAAGATGGATTAAGAATCAAGAAGATTGTCCGATTGCTGCCTCGCCCGAATCATTGGGGTTGTATAAAAAGAAGAAAAAGGTGTCTCTGTTATCTCTTATAAGGGGAAGAAGACCCCAAGGAGATCCTCATCGTCCCAATGTCGTTCTCGACCTTCGTAGAGTTCATACATGGCTTGTTATAGACAAGCTTATTATAAAGTACCCCTCCTCCCAGTTATCAAAATACTCCCCTTCCCAATTATCAAACTTCACCCTCCATCTACCAAAATGACCCTCCAGATTACCAAACTCCATCTCATAATTACCAAAGCATCGTTCCCAACTCTGCCAACGCGCGGTAAAATTACCGAGAGCACTCCTCGATATATCAAACCTAAGCTCCAGTTTACCAAAATAACCCCTCCCCCCGAACTACCAAGTTCCATTGCCTAATTACAAAACTAATCCCTACCCAATGTATCAAGCCCCCCCCCCCATCTTAACGTCTAAAATGATTGTCACATGCCTCCTCCTCAACAAGGCAACTACGATCCCTCTCGTTCCAAATTCAAGAGAAAACCCACCAAAACGATTAACTGCGGCAGGTTATATCCATCCAGTGGGGCCCAAGCCGGTGGATACTAGCTCTAGGTTCTACAGACTCGATCAAAAATGTGCATTTCATTTTAACAACATTGGGAATGATACCGAGGATTATATTAACCTCAACCACAAAATCCAAGACCTAATTGACAAGAAAGTAGTCTCCCTCCAGAATGTCGCGCCCAATGTCAACAGTAATCTTTGCCAAATCATGGGGACGTCACTATCAATATGATAGATATAAATGACGATTATTGCGTGACTAAGGTTGTTACGACCCGCAAGTACACCCTAGGAGAAAGGAGCACCCTTGAGTTATCACACAACGTCGTCGACGTCTCGGAGGTCTAAGACAAGCCCTTAGACATCTTTCATTGCATAATCATAAAAATTGTAGAAAATTTAAATCATAACACATCATATGATAGAACAATACTTCATATATATATATATATATATATATATATATATATATAAATAAGTACATAAGTAGACTCTAAGTCTTTTTTCCATCACTCAACACCAATAGATTAGAATAGGGACACGAACCTCAAAAACATAAAATAATATGTAAGCTATGACATAATTTAATAGGAACTTGACATAGGGAAATCCTTGAATTATAAGGATCCATCTTCTCGAACTTGGGAGATCTATCCAAGATCTTCACATAGGGGACCTCCTCTAGCCATCACCACCTACAGTTTGTGTAAAAAGTTGAAGAAGAATGGTATTAGTACAAGAATGCACTAAGTATGAGAACAATGCATTTAAAGAGGACATTTCATTCGAAATCATGAAACATGTCTTTTTAGTAAACTTCATGAACATAGGCACATATAAACTCAATATAGTTCACACATCATGTAGACATGGATAATACTCATAATAACACATACAGTCATTTATCATACTTTACAACATATTCAATACTTACGATAAATTACTTCTCTTTTATTTTACTTCTTTTCTTTAGTAACCCTCAAGTGTACTTAGTCTAATGTATCAAGTTGAGGCCACCTTACAATAATCTTTCAAAATATGATTCATAACACAACCACATATATTCATAAGTCTTAAGCACCTCATAGACATCAACTCCACATAAGGACTATCATTTAAGACAATTTCTAAGTCACACTAGTGCAATGTGTAGGTAGCATCCCATGATAATAATTCCACCAAGTGTACCCAATAAGTCACTTAGACTAGGCATAACATACTCAACAAGTCATAACACTCCCATTCACAACCTGACATTAGGCATATATTTCATAGCATAATATAAGGACTCTTTCCTTTACTACAACCTTAGTCATAAGTTATTTAGTTCATACTATAAACAAACCACCCTCATAACCCCTTCACAATCTTACTTGTGCAATGTACACATGGAGTCCCATACCCCTACATATACTAAGTAAACCCATTTAGAATCCATGAGTGTAATTCAGACACATACACATAATTCATGTCTTAATCATAGCAAAGTCACTTAACAATGCATTCATACAATTCATACATAACATCACATAAGTCTTACTTGTATACATGTACTAATTTTATCCTTTCTTGAGGTTCTCTTGTGCAATGCATGGATAGGGGACATAATCTAACCTATACTAAGTAATCCTCTCAAGGAGTTGTAATTAGAGTCCATAATCCTATCTTAGTTCATTTCTTAATTTGATAGATTTAGCCATAACCGACATAGACCATGTGAGCTACATGGAATCCGGTGTTCTACTTCCACACCGAAAAGAGAGGGTTAAAACTTCCCTATGGTGTAACCAATCGTACATAGCTATATAAGTGAAAAGCACAAGCTATAACCTACAGGGGCACGTAGTTATGGAACATGGAGATTGTTTCTACAAAGCTTGCCTTGCTAACGTGAAGGTTTCCATCTCATGAGACAACATCTATGTTGGGAACTCGGACTTGCTAAACATGAAGGTTCTCTTTGTGGGAAGCCGGACTTACTAACGTGAAGCTCCCACTCTTATTTGTCATGTTCACTCGGTGCTAGGCTCTAACTCCCTTTTTAATACATTTAAGCCTTTTAATGCATTAATTAATAAAGAAGGCTTTAAGAGCTTGCTCCTTCATACAACATATAGCTAAAAAGATTGTAGATGAGAATGTCCTTTCATCATAGACCCTACTTCATGTGAGAATGTCCTTTCACATATTCATACAATCACACATCATGTGTGTGTGGATACGTGCATACAATGTGAGATCTACCTTCACATAAACACCTCCAATCACACATGTTCATAACTTCATTAATCATATACTTCACATGCATAGAATTAGGTAATGATGCATAGGAGAACTATCCTTTCCTTAGTCATCATGAATCTACCCTATTCATAAATAAATATGAAGTGTGTGTGTACATTGGTCAATATGATCACATAATGGCTTAAGACACAACATTGAGAAAGCCACCCTCTAAAGATCACAACACATGTACAACCTTTCCTCAAATCTCAAGTCATACACAAATATAGAGTATCTAAGACTATAGAATAAACACACTCAAATTACATCATATGAGACACTAACATATTCAACACTAGAATAGAAGATTACTAGCATACTTTGATCATACATTCATATAGGGTTTAGACCACTCCTAACCCTAGCATGATCATCACATATACACAACATCATATACACACCTAGATCATGCAACTAGTGTGGAAGACTACTCTAATAAATTCACATAACATCAATTCACTTAGAACATAATATTAGAGTCAAGGCTAAATCCTTCAACTTCCTAAACATGGAAATTATCATATCAATTCATCTTGAATCTAATGCCTTCAAGGCAATTATCATAACACATAAACATGTATAAGAGTGTAAACACCGCCACCATAAGTGGACCATACCAATCAACACAATTCAATATACATTTTAAGCTAATTAGAGGAAATAGGTCAACTTACCAAGTCTCCAAGATAATCATCATATTTGATCATTCCTCCATAATTCATTTTCAATTGATATAGATACTAATAGCAATAAGTGATTCAACACAATCTAATCTAATCACAATTCTATAAATGTGAATCAATATCACAAGACCCACATTATAGGTCGATTGAGGAATTAGGAGGATCATGGGTTCTTCATAAAATTGGATAGAAATTCATCATAATATAAGTACCTAATAATATATTCATCATAATAATGCTTTTGAAATCCATTTTAGAAAGAACCCATGGCTAGATTGAAAAATAGGATTTTTGACTTAGAATCATGTTTGGAAAAGCTCTGAAAGGACTTCATGGATGAATGTATATCTATTGGATGAAGGATTACCATACCTTTTACATTAGAAAGCCCATGAAAATATAAGAATAAAGCTCCAAGAATCCACCTCCGTAGCTTGTTCTTGATCTTGGTCTTCAAATGAGGTTTTGGGGTTTTTGGAAGAAGAGAGAGTTTTGGGGTTTTTGATTTATTAATAGGTGTTGGGATTTTGGCTGGGGAAAGGGGTTAAATAGGTCCTAAAAACAGTTCATAAACGTCCCCCAAGGTTACCAAAACAACCCCATACTGATTGAACTTTTAGATATGTCCAAATTGACTTTAAAATGACGCAACCGAATCTGGGAAGTGGCTGCGCGTTGCGAAGGCAGCCTCTGATTTTTGCCACAAATAATTTTTGAGGCAGTATGCTGCGTGTTGGGCGCGTGTCACATAGGCACACTCAGTTCTAGGCGCACGACGCTAGGCTGGCTCCTCAATTTCGCTGCTGCACTCTGTCTTGGGCAGCCTCCTTGTCCAACGTTTGGGTCCTCCTTGGGGGCCCTTAGGGTGGTCCCCCGGGAGTCGTACCCAGATGCTTTACCCTTAATATGTCTATTAAGATACTAGAGTCAACTCCACTATTTTTGGACTTCTAACAACACATAAAAACAAGGCAAACATATAAAGACACACTAGCACGTCTAAAGACCAACTTTTGAACGTCTTGGACATTCTTGGACGTTTGACCTCCAAACCTTATAAAATCAATTATACTATCTGTAAAAATACTTTATTAACATGTTATTAACCTTTTTAGACACATGTGAGGCTCTAGCTATCTAAGTTAATTTTGAGGGTGTAACAAAGGCAATAGTCCCGATCGTTCACGACAAACTAGAAAAGGTTGTAGCTTCGTAGAGAATCAGAGATAAGAAAGACTTCGTGATTCTGACATCGGAGAAGGTTTTTGCCTTGGTGCCAATAGAAACTCCAGCCCGACCAAGGTTTGTGATTAAAACTGCTTCTGCTCAAGGTATGACGAGGTCTAGTAGATTTTATACTCCAAAAGAGTTGGCTCATGGGGGTAAAAGCAAAGAGGCTGATAAGTGAGGCCAAGCTGAAGTATTCTAGAGGAAAATGCAATCCAAACAATATTCGATCGGTAAGGATTTGAATAAGAGCTCGACCCAGATTTTTGTGTGGGCTCTATTGATGAGTTTACAGCTATACAAACAAGCCCTAATGAAGGCTTTGGATGACATGTATGTGATCGTGATTACCAGCAGTGACAATGTAGAATCTATGATCAACCAGGTCATCCGAAGGAATCGAATCAGTTTCTTTGATGAAGAATTTCCCTTCGAAGGGAGGATGAACGCATGTCACAGTTGCGTGTCGAGAAAGGATTATAAACCGCGTCTTAGTTAATGATGGATCCAGTCTCAATATTTTCCCACTATCGACTCTAAGGAAGCTAAAGCTTGACTTGGGAAAGTTTTAGCAGAACCAAGTCAGCTTGAGGGCATTTGATAGGGTGCAAAGAGACACACTGGAGGCAGTAAACTTGATCATTCAAATGGGTCCTGCAGAATTCAACGTGGAGTTTCAGGTGTTGGACGTCAACACTAGCTTCAACCTTCTTTTGGGAAGGACGATCATCCATATGGCTGGGGATGTGCCTTTTACCTTTCACCAACTGATGAAATTTGTTTGGAATGAGCAGGAGTTGGTTATTAACGATGAAGGAAGTCATTCCAATGGGCGTGAACCAATCATTGATGAAGTCTCTCAAGGCTGTGATTTCCACATAATGATACCAGTGATAATTTGGCTCCGTAACCCCCTATCCCGCCGTATACAAAATTATTGCTAATGTGATGCTTTAGAATGGATTCTAGCCAGGTTTTGGGTTGGGAAACAATTTCCAAGGAATTGTTGAGACTATCCAAGTTCCTGCCAAAAGAGTAAGGTTTGGTTTAGGGTACGTCCCTACAAATGATGAAGCAGAGATGAAGAGCAAGAATGTTGATCAAGCATTGGCCAGGCCAATTTCTCATATGTACCAAACATTTTTTTTCGAGATTATGCCGATGATGATGGGCTTGGGTAAGAAGTCTAGGGCCTTTTTAAAGAAATTGATGCTGTCATAGAGGATGAGATCGATATATCCGGTATCTACGACGCTTAGCCAAGGGAGAAGCTGCAGAACTAGACCTCCACACAACTTTTGATTCCCCGAACGTCTTGGTAGAAAGGACATTGTTTATGCATGTTTTGAAAATTGGTGGTAGTCTGAAAAAGGCCCGAGACCCACCATTTTGCAGTTTCTTTGATCGTTGAATTTTAAAATTCCCTCGTAATGTTTAAAAAGGCAATATGACCCTTCTCCATGGCCAAAGTTTGTGTTTGTTTTCCAATATGAATGAAAGACTCTTTTATCAAAATTTTGTTTGCTTACTTATTTACTATATTTATTTTCCTAACTTTGTATTTTTATGATTTTAGTAATATTAATTTAAAACCTGCCAATGTCATATCGTGTCACGAGCCAAATGAACAAAATAAGGTAGGTGATGACGAAGGTGAAGAATACGAAGAAGAAAATAAGGTGACAAAATAAGTTGTTGAGCAGTTTCAGAAGTTCGAGAATCAACATAAGTCGAATTTGAAAGAAACTGAGACTATGAATCTTGGAGACGAGGAGTGTCAAAGAGGTCAAAATTAGTGTCCATCTAACTGAAACTCAAATAAGGGACCTGATTCATTTTCTTAAATAATATATTGATTTATTTGTCTTGGTTTACAATGATATGCTAGAGTTGAGTACGAATGTGGTGTTCCATAAGTTTCTGATTAATCCATCTTTTATTCCAGTAAAACAAAAGGCTCGGAAGTTTAAGCCTGATTTAAGTTTAATGATTAAAGAAGATATTACCAAATAAATCGAGTCTCAATTAGTGGAAGTGACGCAATACCCGACTAGGTTGGCCAATGTTCCGGTCGCCAAGAAATATAGGAGGATCAGAATTTGTGTCGACTACAGATATCTCCACAAAGCAAGCCCAAAAGATAATTTCCCGTTACTAAATATTCATATTATAATCGATAACTATGCTAAGCATGAAGTGTTTGTGGATTGTTACGCGGGTTATTACCAGATCCTGATGGATGAAGAAGATGCAGAGAAGACGACCTTCATTACGTCTTGGGGTGTATATCATTATAGGGTGATGCGATTTGATTTTAAAAAAATGTCGATGCTACTTAATTGAGGGCTAACGACTATCTTCCATGACATGATTCACAAATAAATTGAGGTATATGTAGATGATGTCATAATCAAGTCCCGCGAGAGTTCAGATCACTTGACTCATTTAAATAAGTTCTTTGATTGCCTACGTTGCTACAACTTAAAATTAAATCTATCCAAATGTGCTTTTGGGTTACCAGCTGGCAAGTTGTTGGGGTTTATAGTCAGCAGAAGGGGCATTGAGCTTGACCCTTTCAAGATGAAGACAATTTAGGAATTATCGCCTCCGAAGACCAAGAAGGAAGTGATGACTTTCGTGGGAAGTTTGAACTACCTTAGTTGATTCATAGCTCAATCCACCATGGTGTGTAGTCCTATCTTCAAGTTATTGAAAAAAATGCTTTGACAAAATGGATCGAATATTGTCGGGCTGCTTTTGATTCCATCAAGAACTATTTGTCCAATCTGCCAATGTTGGTTCCTCTGCAAGAAGGGAGTCCATTGTTGTTATATTTGTCTATCTCGGATAGCGCATTTGGGTGCGTGCTCGGTCAATATGATAAGAAAGGGAAGAAAGAGCAAACAATTTATTACTTGAGCAAGAAATTTACTTCATATGAGACTTGTTACACTCTTTTGGAGAGAACATGTTGTGATTTGACTTCTCAGAATTTGAGACATTATTTGTCTTCTTATACCACATACCTCATATCCAGGATGGATTCATTGAAGTATATTTTCCATTAGGTGATGCTGATCGGAAATTTTGCTAAATGACAGAAGCTTTTGAGTGAATTTGATATTGTGTATGTGACCTAGAAGGCGATAAAATCGCAAGCCTTGGCTGATCATCTTGCAAGAAATACTGTCGATGAAGAATATGAGCCGCCTAAGACTTATTTCCCCGATAAAAAGGTACCGTTTGTGGGTGAAAATATTTCTGAAGCATACCCTGGTTTGAGGATATTCTTTGATGGAGCAAAAAACCACCAAGGAAGACGTATCATAGCGGTCTTAGTATTAAAATCTGGTCAGCACAATCCTATGGCAGCTATACTCCAATTTAATTGCACGAAAGACATGGATGAATTTGAAGCATGCATTCTTTGGTTGAAGATGACCATTGACATAAATGTCCACGAGTTGCTGGTTATCCGAGATTCATACTTGTTGATTCATCAGTTTTAAGAGAATGGGCCATGAAAAACCCAAGCATCACACAATATGTGCAATATATACAAAAGTTGTGCAAGAGATTCCACAAGGTTGATTTCAGACAAACTCCCAGAACACAGAATGAGTTGGATGACACTCTTGCCACCATCGCCTCAATGATTAAACATCTAGATACTAATATATCTATCCTATGGATATAGAGTTAAAGGAGCAACCAGTTCATTGTTCACATGTTGAAGCAGAACTGGACGGTTTGCCATGTTATTTTGATATCAAGAAGTATTTGGAGATCGGGATTTATACTGAGAATGCAACATTCAACCAGAAGAAGTCGATACGATGTATGACTCTCAATTTCTTTTTAAGTGGGGAAATCCTTGATAGAAAGACTCCAGATTTAGGTCTTCTCAAATGTATTGATATTGTTGAAACTGCAAAGCTTCTTGAACAGATACACGATGGAATTTGTGGTACGAACATGAATGGACTCACTCTTGCATGGAAGATCCTTTGAGTCGATTATTTTTGGATGACTATGGAGAATGATTGTTGCAAGTTTTTGCAGAAATGTCATAAGTGTCAAGTGCATATTGATCTGATTCGAGTGCTGCCTCACGAACTCAATGATATGAGTTCACCTTGACCGTTGGTAGCTTGGGGGCATGGATGTCATTGGTCCAATAGACCCAGCCACTTCTAATGGACACATATTTATTTTGGTTGCCATTGACTACTTCACCAAGTGGGTGGAAGCAACTTTGTACAAGTCGGTGACCAAGAAAGTTGTAGCTAAAAGTTTGGAGTACCAAAATATATCATTATTGATAACGGTGCAAATATCAACAATCACTTGATGAGAAACATATGTGAGAAATTTAAGATTACTCATCGAAATTCAACTACTTATCGTCCTCAAATGAACTGAGTTTTAGAGGCCGCCAATAAGAACATCAAGAAGATTTTGTGGAAAATCATTGACAATCACCGAGGTTGGCACGAAATGTTGCCATATGCTTTGTTGGGTTATCAAACAACTGTTAGAACGTCAATTGGAGCTACTCCATACTTGTTAGTATACATAATATAAGTATGCATACCTGATGAAGTTGAGATACCTTCATTAAAAATCATCCAAGAAGTCGAATTAAGTAATGTGGAATGGGTCCGTAAACGGGTGGATCAGTTAGTGTAGATTGACGAGAAGAGAATAGTTGTTGTTTGTCATGGTAAACTATATCGACAAAGAATGATTCGCGCTTACCACAACAGAGTCAGAGCCAAAAATTTTGAGGTTGGTCAGTTGGTCTATAAGCGCATTTTTCCTCATTAGGACGAGTACAAAGGGAAATTTGCACGGAATTGGCAAGGACCTTACATGGTTCGCAAGGTATTATCTTGATGTGCTTTGATCCTGTTAGATATGGATGGCGCCGCATGGAGGAAACCGATCAACTCAAATATTGTCAAGAGATATTATGTGTTAAGCTTCAGTTTGTGTTTCTGTAATTTACTTGTAATCATTCCATTCACTAGTAATTATTCTATTTATAGACCTATACCTCTTGTAACGAACTACGTCTGACCGGAATTCTCAAGAATGAGATATGTATGCGGCCTATGTCGTCCTCGATCACCCCATCATTCCTTTTAATAATATCTCTTTGTATTTGAACTACGTTCAACCTGAATTCTCACGAATGACATACGTTGGAGGCCTATGTCTGCGTCGGTCATTTTTATTTGTAAATTTCTTATTTTATTGACCTTTAGGGGAACTATGGTTGAACTGATTTATGCCTC
Organism: Solanum chmielewskii; assembly: GCA_027704785.1. Lineage (NCBI taxonomy): Eukaryota > Viridiplantae > Streptophyta > Magnoliopsida > Solanales > Solanaceae > Solanum > Solanum chmielewskii. The sequence continues at coordinate 34,876,158 of JAKWIX010000320.1, forward strand.
AATGGGATACGTAGGCGCCACAAGGGTTCGGTCATATCTCCTATAAGATTTCTATTTTTGGTGCCAATAAAAACTGGAACAGAATTTGAGTAAGACTCCAAAATTCTCGAGAAGAAGAATTTTCCTCAACAAGTCAAGATGAAATATATTTCGAGATTCATAACTGGGATAAAATTTTTGAGAAAATCTCAAAAATTTTGACACTGATTCATCGACAGTTTACTAGTATAAAATTTTTGAGGATGGCCTCAAAATTTCAGCATGAGTTCATCGAAAATCTAGAGTAACTTTGAATGCTTTCCAGCAAGTAATCAGATAGACTGCAAGACATCAACCTCAAAGACATTTACTAAGCTTGACGTGACATGATACTTGGCAGTGACCCTTTTTAAATACTACTTTACGCAAATTTATTTTCTTAAAATTTTATCCTTTATGTTTCATGTATTTCTTAGCACAAAATATGTTGTCTTATCTATCAAGATGCGGGAGAACGGAGAAATCAACCGAAGATAGCAGGACAAAAATAGACTATTGAAGAAATCAACACATATCAGTTTATTTTAAAACTAACAATTTTTTTCTGGATGCAGGTTTATAGGTTCACCTTGAAATCACAAAATTCCTCCATCCGATGAATATGGAGAAGTCAGGGGGCGAAGCTCCCAAAAATTTACAATTTTTCCGTGGATGCAGGAAATATTTTATGTTGCTTATATCGAAGACTTGGGAATATGAATAACATTATTTCATCCGATTCCCAACAACACGAAGTCTATAATGAACATAAAACTATGTTCAAAGATAAAACAAATAACTCGAGAAAAGATATTTTACGGGTTTTCGTCAACTAAAGATACTTGAAGGACTTTTATCTGCATTGTATTATCAGACATGATAATGTACTACTCGAAGAGTCATCTATATCATATTATTGAATGAGATGACACCGCTACTCCGAGGGACATTATATTCTATTTTTATTATTTGTATTATCGATTGATATGAAACTGCCACTCAAAAGATACCTAGAAGATCACATGTATTAGTCGATGAAGTATCATCTTCGTGCAGTATCGAGAGATGTCACCCTTATCTTTGTACGTCGCGAAAAAAGTCATGCATTGCAAGAGAAAGATACTCATGCATCGTAGGGAAAGTCACGCATTGCAAGACAAAGAAGTCATGCATTGCAAGAGAAAGAGATTCATGCATCGTAGAAAAGAGGTCATGTATTGCAAGATAAGGAATCTATGCATTGCGGAACAAAAGTCAGGTGTTGCAAGGGAAGGAGTTCATGCATCACGAAAAAGAAATTATGCATTGCAGGAGAAGGATTTGATGCATTACGAAAGAGAAGTCATGAATTGCAAGAGAAGGAATCCATGCACCGTGAAATGGAATACATGCATAGCAAGAGAAGGAATCCATGAATCGCGGAAAAGGAATTATGCATTGTAAGGAAATAAAATCGTGCATCTCAAGAGTAATATTTACCCATCAACATCAACCGCATCTTTTATTTGGCAAGAGTAAACACCAAGAGAATCATCAAAGACGACATCAAGAGAAATATCCACACTGCATCAGCCTTTTATTATTTTGACATCAAATGAAGAGTACTTGAAGATTATATTGCAAACATAAGACATAAGCTTTATTTGCTTTATGTCAAACCCAATGGATGTTGACGTCACTTGTTGAAGAAGAGAAAATAAGTGTCAACACGGTAAAAAGATACTATGTTCCATTTGAATTACATTTTTATGCTAATGAGTTTTATCTCAGTCTTTGTCGAGAGCATCCGAAAGGATGAATTCTCCAAAACGAACCACAGGTGCGGACGACATAAAAAAGGATGCAACACAACGTGGAACCTTTTCTTAGCATCGAACTGTGATATAGTCCAAAGAGGAGTATCAAACTCTTAGGATGCGAGCAGAGGAGCGACTTCCACCATAATCAAATCACACCCCTATCAGAAGGCATGTGGGTCTTTCTTTAGGTTTGTCAGTTTCAGTTTTGCATCTAGAAATTTGGGTCTTCACTGAAAGCAACTTTCTGATCTGAGTGACAATTCACCAAGAGCTTTGGAAATTATGTCTGTCTAAGTTCTTAATTATAGGTGTGAAGTGCAATACATTTATGATTAAGATTTTTCAAGCCTCCTTTTCATACTAGACTTAATTTGTCACTTCTCAAGAAACATAGGTTATCTAGCATGATAGATATCCTTTTCAACCGATCGAATCGAACTACAAACGCCTGATTCCTAAGGTCTAAGGATATGTAGGTGGGCAGTGTTGAAAACTCGGTTGTATTCCAACATTCACTCTTAAATCTTATTTTCGGGCATCTCGGCCCCTTCATAATTTGGTATTGAATTCTTTTGAATTCGTGCGATAAATCAAGTGTATCGAACTACAAGTTGCCTGAAAATCTCATATAGTCTGAGATATGTATGAAGTACATTTTCAGGGTTCAGCCATAATTCCTAAAGTCCATACCTAATCCCTTCTTAAAGATGAAATGTGGTTGGTCAAAATTGGATTGGTCAATTTCATTTTCCTCGAAGTTCTTGCATTAATCCAAGTAAAATAAAGGACAATTGTTGACACCTAATTTTGACCCTCCCCGATAATAATTACTCGTCGAGCTTCCTAAATTCGAACAATTTGAAACAATTAGTTTTTATAAAGTTTAAAATATTTTTCAAGTTACTTTTAATTAATTCTATCATTTTTATAATTTTTAAGCAATCTATGTGTTTTATATAATTTTGTATGCAATTAATTTTTTTCATAAAACATTTCGAAAATTATCTCAAAAAGATTTTAAGTCTAGTAATTATTTTATTAAATTAATCTAGTAAATTTTGGTTGTAATTTAGAATCATTAGTTTACAATTAAGTTAATTATTTTATTTCGTTAAGATTAAGAAACTTGTTAATTAATTAATATGAATCCGTATTATTTAATTTTGAGCCGAATTTGTTAATTATTTTAGTCAATTTGGCTATTTTATAAACTCAAGATCCAACACATCCTTGACCTCCTAACCTTAAACCCATTAGAGAAACCAAACTTTGGGCCTTCTCTACTTCTTCCACTAGCCCAACTACTTGCCAACTTTAACCCAACCCAAACCTTTTTTCATCCAGTCGACCCAGTCCATTTTCACAGTGACCCAACCAATTTTTACTTAATTTCAGCCCACTCATACTCCAAACTTTCCAAGCCCTCCTCTTTTCCAATCTTCTTTCAACCCATCCTTTAAATTAACCCGACCCGATTCCTTTTCCTTTTCTAATCCAAACTATTCCAGCAATCCCAACGTGAACGATCCCAATAGCGACACAAGCGACAGAGCAGCAATACACACTCGATGATACACGATGATTTCAACGGTATCAATAACTCCAAGAACAACAATTTCTCCAACGCTTTTAATTCCAAATGGCGTGAACATCGGCGTTAGAAATTGTGCCTCACTCACGTCCAAATACATGGAGCGTATAGGCAGTACTCTGCCCCTCTTCATCGTCCTCCCCTCATCCATATCTTCGTACGGTTGCAGAAGTAGAAAGCACCAGCAAGACACATGTTTTGCATCTTTGCGGCCTCCAGATGAAGACATGTCAAGTAGAAGGTACAATGGGAGTCGATCTAGCAATCTATTATAGCTTTCCTCTTCTGGGATAGGTCAAAATTTTCAGAAAAGGTATGTCTGCCAAAAATAGTGAATGTTTTTATTTTTTTTTGAATTTGTTCTATCGATTTTTCGTTCCCCCCCCCCCCCCAAAAAAAAGAAAAGAAAAGAGAAAGATAAAAAACACTAATTTCGCATTTATTTATACATATCTTCTACTCCATCTGAAGGGGTTTCTTATTTAGGGTTTAATTTTCTTTCATTTTTCTCTTCTGCTTTAGACCATATAGAAAATGAACCACTGAGTTATAACATAAAAAATATGTCATAAAGATATATTCTCTTCACTTATTCATTGTTGCCGGGAGTTTGCAGTATTCCATGAAGTTTCTTTTCTGAAATTGGCGGTGAAGTCGCGCTCCTTCTAAGCTCGTAGTCGTCTTTAGTTCACCGCTTTGACGATGAAAAATCTTTCTCTTTCTTATAATTGCCTTGTCGATGATTCTTTACCATTTTTGCATCAACAGTAGTTTTAATGAAGTCGTAAGTTTGGCCTTTCAATTTTCCTTTATCTTTATTTTTTAATTTTTATTTTTTGTTTATTTATTTCTTTTTATTATCCTTTTGAGTCCTTGTCCTGGAGATTTATTTTTCGTTTTTCTTTTATGAATTACTATGCTTATCACTTATGTATGTGTGTTTATTTACATGTGAGTTTGTGCGAGTTCACCATGAGCTCTCCTTTCCTCCATTGCATTTCGAGATAAGGTCATGAAGGCTCAAATACCCTTTTCTGAGTCAACCAGTCGCTAAATCTGATGAACAAGCCCCGAAGTCGAAGAAGTTGAAGATTTTGGGCCATGAAGTTCAAATTTAGTTTTTTCTAAATTCTGTATTTTGTTGTTTTGGGCTTAAGCCCTTGTCGCATTTTCACTTACTTATTATTATCCAGTTAACTTAGGACATGTTCTATTGAAACGGGCCAAACCCCCAAAACGAAATAGATCCAAATACCGGTCCAGGCGGACAGGAATCAGATTTAGACCCAACTCTCTATCTTTCCCTTTTTGCTTTATCGCCTATTTGATTGTTTAATTGTCGTTAGTTTTAGGGTTGAAAAGTTTAAATCCCCGCAAGACGCTATTTCGTTTTAACAATTTAAATAAATCAATCAAATCAAAATAGATTTAAAATAAAATTTGCGAGCTAAATTTCACTTAGATAAATAGGATGATATTTCACTTCTTTTTCAAGGACTTCTAATAAATTGGAATATTGTCAAAGTTATTTTAAGCCAAACATTTTAGTTGCCGGAAAACCGTATTAATCGGTATTTTAGGTGTCTTAAACATCTTCCTAAAATGCTAATAAGAACCCTGAACCCCCTTAAAGATTTTTTTATTAGATTAACTGTTTCGATCTTTTGAAAAGAAATAAGGTTTCTTGATTTTCCTAAAATTAAGCGGCGACTCTAAAACCAAGTCTAAAAAACATAAAACATTTTTTTGAAATAAAACAGTCATACTTATTTAAATTTCAAATTATTTATCAATTATAAAAAAAACTTTTAAATCATTATAAAAATAAAGCAGTAAAAGAATATTAAATTTGTTTTAAATTGCTGACACTTGTCATTGTTTCTGTTTGTTGATGACATGTGTCTATTTTAATTTCTAATTTTGAATTTATAGCATTTAATTAGTTATATAATTTTTAATTATTTATAATTTATAATTTTGTAATTTTTTGGCGCTAACATGTGGTGTTTCATCTTCTCCTATTATATATATAGATAGATTATTATTGTTTCCGATCTAAATTACTAATTATCTCTTCATAAAAATATAGGATATTACACTGGTACAATGACAAACAACATTTACGCTAAACAAGACAACACTACACTACCTAGTAATATTTTATCGTAATATGTGTCCTACACTCCCTCCTATACAAGGTTGTGTCCTCGGTAATCTTATGTTATTTCATATCATGTCCTATCACCTCTTCCGATATTTCATTGTTCTACCTTTAAATCTCCTTATACCCTCTATAATCAACCCCTTGCACCTCCTCATTGGTGCATCAGTATATCTCCTCTTCACATGTCCTAGTCATCTCTATCTTATTTTTCTCATCTTTTTTACCATGGAGGTCACTCTTATCTATATTGAATATCCCAATTTCTAATCTTACTTCTCCCCGTTATAACCACACATCCACCCTAGTATCCTTACCTTAAATATGCATATTCTATGCATGGGAGTTATTGACCGGCAAATACTCTCCCCTATACAATAATGTCAGTCTAACCACTGATGAGTCCACGATTTAGACTCGTTTAGGGTTTTATTTTAATAGAATAAGTGTCCTCAAATGCATATTTTGTGCCAATAACGGATGGAAATCCTTGATTTTCATATATTTGGATTAAGGAACAAAGCATGGACACTAATGGGCAAAAAGGAACAAGACAGCTGAAAAAAAACGAAGAAAAGACAGTTTGACGATCGCCTAACCCATTGGGAGAGTCGCTGAACGATCATAGTGCTGCCTAATATTCCAGTGTGCCTAGCTCTGAAGGAGAAAATCAAATAGGCAATAGAAGGATCAATCGGTGAGTCTTCGAGCGATTATATCACCCAAAGTTATAGAACCTAAAGATGTTGAAGGCCAAAAGCAAAAATGCAATAAAATTGATGAAAGGGCGGATCTCTTATCCACTCCGATCCTAACTAACTGCACCGAATGGTCCTACGCAAAACAAATTTTTGGCAACTATAAATACATATATAAATTCTTAGTGTAGGCATCTATCTAGAAATTAATCTAGAATAAAAGTTTTTTCATTCTTACTGACAATTTCCTTAGCTTTGAAGATTTCCAATTCCAAAAATCAGAAGTGGATGTTGAAGATTTTTCATATTAGACCTCTGTAAAGACATTATTATTGATACCTAGTTAATGACAACACAATTTGGTATTGGTTTCTTGATTTTTTCTATGTCTAGCTAAAACAAAAATTATTGGAGTGTAATTATGGGTTGATTTACCTGGTATGTATTGTTATTTGATAGTCTAAATGTTGTTTTGAAGTGATTTCGTTCAGTAATTGTTGATTAATCTAAAGAGTTGTAGTTGCAAATGCAACTCTACCTTCGTGATTTTTGCTCGCTCGAGAGAGGCGTGAAAATCAAGATTACTGAATCGATGGTCTGTGGGCATTGGGTTGTCATGGGTTCAGCTTGACAGAGTGAATCCTATATCTTTTTCCACACATTCAACTCGAGAGTGTGAATGGACTAAAGCAAAGTTTGTTCTTGATTATTTCTTATTGGTGTTTGAGAGAAACCAATTTGATTGGGGGGAAACTGCTCTCTCGAGAGAGTTTATCCCCACTAAAGTATAGCTTAGTCACTAATTTATAACAAATTCACTAACAATTGCAGTTACCCAGTTGTATACCTTAGTCCATAATCCTATTACATCCCAAGAATTCTGTATCGATTCGTATTTTCGTGTTATTTGTTGTTTTAGTTGATAATTAAATATAAAACCCCTTTTGATATTCAACACTTGTGTCACTCCTAATTTGATATGTTTTTCTTCGTAAATGTCTTAAGCTATGATTGATTGAACTTGTTTTTACTTGGCTATTGATTCTCAAATATGTACCACTCTATATAGGAACGATCCCAACCCTTGGTTAGGTTATGTTACTAGTCATAATGGTGTACACTTGAACTTGAAGTAGTGTTTTCATTACGTGAATGTCAAAATGATGCAGCTGCCGATGAGTAGTGTTACTTGAAAATCTTCAGTTAAGTTGAATATTTGTTCATGTTATTCATAGTTTAACTTAATTAATTTTTAGTTTTGTTTTGCTTGTTTTGTGTTAATTCAAGAAGTATGAGTGTGAACATAAGCAATGACAGCCAAGTAGGCCATCAAGATGACATCAGAAACCTCAACAATGTAAATGAGCCTCATGCTAATAACCCTCACCTCATGGGCAGTATTGGTACCATTCTCTTGCCCCTGGCAAAAGGGAATGCGGTGTTCCACATCACGAGTACTATGTTGTAACACTTGCAACTAAAAGGCATTTTTAGTGATTTGTCTCATGAGGATCCCCATGATCATATTTGAAATTTTTTGGATGTATGTGGACCATTCTCCTTCAAGAATATCTCTCAAGAATCAGTCCGGTTGAGGTTTTTCATATTCTCTTTGATGGGAAAAGTTTGAAAGTAGATGGCAGAATTGCCATGTGAATCAATCAGTTCATGCGAGAAATTGGTTATCGTATTGAATGTGCGATTTTTTCCTCCTTCAAAGATGATGACTCTTTCGGGATAACATCCAGAACTTTAAGCTTTTAGAGGGCGAGCTCATTCATTAGACTTGGCTACGATTCAAAAAATTGGTGCTATAATGTCTAACTCATGGCTTGCCTAACAACGTATTGCTGCAGTAATTTTACCGGATCCCTCACTCGGTAAACAAGGGTGTTGCTAACCAACTTTATCTTGGAGGATAAATGAAACAACCTTATGTGATAGCGGCTCAACTCTTGGATGGAATGACCGAAATTAATCGGGCTTGGTACACCCACAAAGACCAGGTCTTTCCTCTAACATTTAAATTGACCAAGGATCATATGGAAAAAGACAAAGAGAGGGACCAAAACATGGCCAAGATCATGACATAACTTGACATTTTTTGAAAAATGTTATGAGAGCTGGTTCTCAAAGTGTCAATTACGTGGGTATTGGGTGTGCTAACCCGGAAGAGGCAAAGTTTGAAGCTTTTTACTGTGAAAAGGTGAATTTCCTAGACAACCAAGGTGGTAGTTATCATTTAAACTACCCGAGGCATGGTGGAAACCAAGGTTGGAATAGGGATGGAGGTTGGGAAGATCATGACTGAGAATGGAGACACCAAAATCCAAATTAGAAAGACGGGGAGAATAATAGGTATGTGACTCGCCATGAGCGCCAAAATCCAAATGATTCGAAAGGTGGACAGTCTGAGGATATTCTCCCTCCCATCCTTAACAGAGTTGAGAAGTCCGAAAAGATTTTGAAATAAATGAAAGAATATCTGTCAACCCTTAGTTAGACTCTTAACTCCCATTAAGTATCGATCAAGCAGTTGGAGACCCAAATGGGTCATATCTCATCTCGTCTAAACCCAAGAGAACAAGGGGGTTGCCTAGTTTCACTATGGTCAACCCCAATAAGGTTTGGAGATGGACTTGTGTCGTGTTGCGACGTTAACTAAGAGGATGCTTTGGAGGCAACCTAAAACCTTTTATCGCTTTGATTTTGCTATAGAAATAATGATGTTATTTGTTCAGATTAAAGTGTTGAAAGAATTTATAAAGTGTCGGTTGGTGAGCAAATGGCCCACTCGGTGAATCACCAAAGAGGTCAGCAACCCAGACCATGACCGTCGTTAAGATCGAGACAAAGTTACATTGGAAAAAATCAATGAACCTAGGAAATTACTGGTAAATTGTTGACCGGGTTCGCATTTCCGATGTAGACCACCGTTTGAACCCCCACAATATCTGGAGGTCCTGTAAAACTTGAATATTGGGCGAGAACTAGAGGGTTTCTAAAAACGCCAAAGGTTTAAACTTCCAACTCTTTCACTTTCCCTCACTTTTAATCTTCCAAAATTCCTAACTATCTAGTATTATCAATATTTTGCATTTTCTAAGTATTTTAGTCATCGGATTTGTGATCGGAGTGGAACTTCTTTGCCACCTAGCGTTCAAATATTCTTAATCAGCATAAAAGGTTGGTTTTCCAAACCTTGAACTGTTGTACTCTATTATCTGTTGCTCGTATTATTTATATTGTTGAATTATCGTAAGTTTGTGCTAATATTGAATTGAATTTCGTGGGGTTGTGCTTACTTGTTGTTTAGCTCAGTAGGTGAATTTTGAGTAACTCGTATTTAACATCTCCAAATTGAAATAACTAGGAAGAAGCTATAATTGGAAATAGTCATCTTTGGAAAGAATGAAATTTGGAAATTTTGTTAAGTTAGAATAACTTGAGTTTTCACCAACTTCAAACGGCCATAAATTTTATCTCATGATGAGTTAGTGTTACTTATAGATATGGTAGGAAATTTCTTGGAATGATCTTTCCAAAATCGCTAAGTTTGTGCGATTCCGAGTTTGTATGAGTGAGTTATACTCTTTGTAAGTTGGGTTGTTGGAATAAGAAAAGCCCAATCTGGATTTTTAACAGGTAATTTGGTCTTTTCCTTGCCAAATTGTTTTATTTATTTATTTGTAATTGAGTTAGGGTCTAATCAGAATTATATCAGTTTACAATTTTACCAAATATGCTAGGGTTTAGAGAAAAGAGAAAAGAAGAGAAGAAAGGAGAAGAGAAGCAAAATTCGTCAAGATTGCCGATTTTAGCTAGTGGATTTCACCAAGGGGTGATCCCTAAATGAAATGTGCGATAACATAATGTTGGGTTAGTTCACCCACGTGTCAATCATGATTTATTTCATCAAATTTAAGTTCTTGAAAGTTTAGAAATTGAGTTCTTGATGGGTTTGTTGAAATTCTATTAAATTCTTGATTCGTTAAAATTGTTGAGGAGCTAGGTTATTCAAATCTATGAGTTTAGGTTTGATTTCGATTAGAATATTTAATATATTGAGGGTATAATTGATTCTAAGTGTTTGGGTAAAGAACCCTTTAAGTTTAGAGGGTGTAGAATTGAAAAGCAAGCAAGAAAAGTCGTCAAACACCTGGGGAAAGGGGTTAGACGTCGCGCCAGCCAGCACGCCCCAAAAGGGGCTCTGCAGTTTCACTCTTGGTGCGCCGTACCAACTAGAGCTCCCTGATTCTGTCTCAAATTTTCAATGGATGGCCCCCCGCACCTCTTATATCGCAGAGACGTCAATTCACCCCATTCTTCTCCAACCTTTTCGTACTAGTTCCTTAGTGATGTACCTATGTCTTCTAGTTGATTACAACACTATAAGGTACATATAAACACCATGATATCATCCATAAACATTAGATGATCATGAACCTTGAATTCATAATTCATTTTCAAGGAAAGATAAGATCAAAGTCAAGTCTAGAAGTCAAGAAGCAAACCAAAGAGAAGTTTATAAAGTTTTCAAAAGTCTTTCACAAACGTTATAAGACTTAAAGTTCAAGTTGTGTAAAGATGAAGAGTAAAGTTTGAATTGCATTTCTTCAAAAGATTATATTTTGGGACTATGAATTACCAAAGAGTAAAATGTTTTCACATTCAAACAAGAAAGGAAACCTTGATTTCCAAAGATCTTTTGAGCTAGTTTTCTGAAAAGAATAACCACTTTTTAAATAAAGCAAGAGAGGAAACTATGATTTCCAAGATAGCCTTTGAGCTAAGTTTTTGAGAAATTATCTCAAATTACAGAAAAAAATATGTTCTTAAACATAAGATCTAGTATCATATTCTGGGAGTATTATTGAGCACCGATATGGGGAAGAGTTCAGACAACTCACAACCCTATAAACCATGTAGCCATCATTGGTAGAAAAGGGTCATACTTTTTACATGATTCCTTAAGTAATTTTTAGTATAGACTACTAGATCCACTTATTAGTTCATGTTCTATAGCCCAGGCAAGGTATAGGGCCAACTTATTAGTTCATGTTCTATAGCCCTGGCAAGGTATATGATGGCCCTGACATCATGAGGTAAAATGTTGTGTAAAATGTTGTATCATTACAATAGATCTTACGTGATCATTTTTGGTTAGAGAAAATCTCACATAAGTAATTATATTGTTATGTACACACTTTATTGTATTTTTACATACATTTCAGAGTTATAGTGTATCTTCTCATACACAGAGACTTGACATCATGTTTTAAACAACCTTTCTTATTATTCCACTTATTTTAAACTATTTTATATTGAAATGAGTTCATTTATGTTGAGTTGAGTTGAGTCATGTAAGTTCTTTAGATTCTTTTCAAGCCTATGTTGTGTTCAGAATTTGAACTTTCATACTCGTACATATAAAGTATTGATGTCAATTGGCTTGCATCATCTTGTGATGCAGATGTAGTTAATCATTATCAGCATGCAGCGTATCGTTTATCCAGTGAGCACTCTAGAGTCAGTTGGTGAACCTTCTTGCATTCTGGTGGACACCAATTTATTGCTTTCAATTATTTTATTAGTTCTTTCAGATGTCATGGGGTTTGTCCTGACATCCATCTCAGTAATTTTAGAGGCTTCATAGACATTCAGATGTTAGTTCTTTATTGTCATTATCTTATGTTAAGACTCGAGTCTGCCTTAATGGTCAAGTTGAATGTTCCTTTATAAAATTTCAATTTATTTCATAGATTTATCTTTATTGATTTAAGTCTTCTGCTGAGTAACAAAGTTAGGTCAAGGGTTCGCTTGGAGCCAGCAATGGTTCTCGAGTGCCGGTCACGTTCAGGGTGTAAGCTTGGGGCGTGATAATAGTTGTCGGTCCATTTTATAAGAAAAATAAAAATTTGTTGGTAAGATATTTGAAAAAATAAATACATGTCCATCGGTAAGACATATGAGAATAGATTGGAAGGATATAAATGCATGTTCATTGATAGAACGATTGGGAATTCATTAATAGGATAAATGCTGAAGTTCCATTGGTAGAATATAAATGCATGTTCATATTTAGGGTGATGTGTGACTTTCATGACCTTTCTACATTACCATGTTTGGTATCAATGTGACTGATGAATATCCTTCAAATGCGAACATTTTGTCTGTCTATGGTGTGGAAATGGATCTATTGGCAAGTTGCACTTCAAATCCTCTATGATATTTGATGTATCCTACGTATGTCCTTCAAACATCTATAACACTGGAAAATGTCAATGGTTCTCTTCGACGAGATCAACATGTAATATAAATCGCAATACCACCTTTGGTTATGGACAGTACCACCTTCGATAATGAAGTATGATTGAATATTACCATTTCTGGTAATGTAATATGATGAACATTATCACCTTCAATGATTTAATATGATTGACATACCACCTCAAAGAATATAATAATGAACACTACCACTTTCAATAATGTATTATGATGAACATTATCAGCTCCGATTATGTACATTACCACCTCTGATGATGTGATATGATTGACATTACCATCTTCGGTAATGTAATATGAATGAACATTACCACTTTAGCAAATGTAATATGATGAACGTTGCCACCTCATGTAATGTAATATGATTGGCATTATCACCGCTGGTAATAGACATTACCACCTCCTATAAGGTAATAAGATTGACATTACCACATCCGATAATGGATATCATTATCTTTCAAATATATAATATGATTGGTACTACCACCTCCGATAATGTAATATGAATGCACATTACCACTACTGATAATGTAATGTGATGAAATACACTATCTCCTTTGGTAATTTAATATAAATGAACGGTCTTGGCAATTCACACTACCTCCACCGACAGTGATGTGCCGCATGAATATTCTTCAACGTTATTACCCTCCGACTTCAACATGGAATAATAGATGTGGTAATATCTTTCATCATCTGACATCCCATCTACCATTAAATCATAATTTTAAAATATAAAAATATTATGTTTGGAGTAAAGGACCAGAATGAACATCTTTTGTTATACATCATATAAAAGCACGGAATGTATTTGCACCATCACCGTCTTCAAATAAAGTATTTTCTACGGTAGCACCATGAATGGCGCATAGCAAAGCAACCCCCAATACACCGGCAACTCCCATCATATGAAAGGGGTTCAAGGTCCAATTATGAAACCCTTGAAATAATAGGATGAATCGAAATATAGCTGCTACACCAAAACTAGGTGCAAAGAAACAACCAGACTGACCCAGTGGATAAATCAGAAATACAGAAACAAAAACAGCAATTGAACCAGAGAATGCGATTGCATTATAAGGTCTCAATTGAACAGATCGAGCAAGCTCGAATTGACGTAACATGAAACCTATTAGGCCAAAAGCTCCATGGAGAGCAACAAAAGTCCACATTCAATCAAGTAAAATATATTAAAACACACTTTTATCATAATATTAAGAACCATTTCAATCAACTAAATTACGGAATGACCGCTAAGGACCAATTTTGTTCATTTAATCATCTTTTAACATAATGGGTTAAAGTTGTGAAAGATGGGTGGGTTTTTTTTTTGTTTATGGGTAAGAATTAAATTAAATTTGTATGGACCGTTAAGATCATGACACGTGTCTCTCTGTCTATTTTAAGGGTATATATAATTCGAAATATTGACGGTAAGGACCCGAAAGTATAACTAAGGGTATTGACGTACCATTTATGATAGTTCGGAGATATATCTATCATTTTTCCCAATCACAATTCATAAGTCGAACCTCATAAAATAAATCGGTCAACCTTTCTTCTATCAGATTGGATTAGAGTCTATACATACACACAAAATTTAGGTAACTACCAACTTTCAATAGGTAACTACCAATTTTCAGTAGGAAACTAGTAATTTTCAATAGGTAAGTACCAATTTTCAATAGGTAAAACTACCAACTTTCAATAGGTAACTACCAATTTTCAATAGGAAACTACTAATTTTCAATTGGTAACTATCATTTTTGTTACTTAAATGGTATGTGATTTTCTTTCTCCCTATAAATAAACACTGGCATCAAACCTAAAAAGCATCCTAAATTCAAAAGAAAACTCTACTTTTTGAAGAAGAGCAAAAACATAGAGGAGATTAAGGAGAATGGGCACAGGAAAGAAGAAAATAGAGATGGAGAAAATTACAAAGAAAAGTTGTAGAATGGTGACATTCTCCAAAAGAAGGAAAGGACTTTTCAAGAAAAATGAACAACTTGAATCCTTGACGGGTTCTCAAGTTTCCTCTGTTGTTCTTTCACCCGCTGGAAGGATTTATACTTACGGAGACGTTAACACTGCTATCAACATGCATTTTTCCAAAATTGATTGCATGAGACAATCAGATTCTGATGTTGTTGTTTCTAGTGGATCCTCAGAGTTGAGATCATCATCGAAAAGTCTCCGAGATTGGGTGGAGGATATAGATGTTGAACAGTGTCAAAATTTGAATCAACTTTTATTGTTGAAGGAGCAATTGGAAGGAACTAAAAAAAAGATTGTTTCCATTGAAGATTCTAAGTCCTTTCAAGCTTTGTTTATGTAGCTTAATGTGGGAGCATATTTTAAAAAAATCCAATTATACTATTGTTAATGCAGTTCAGTATGTATTAACAAATAAACTAGTAGAAGTTTCCTCCTTTGTATGTTTTTATCATTTAGATTTACCATATGAATGATCATCAAGTGAATTTCTTAAATAAACTATTCTCTTGTTATATTTTCATAATCGATTTTTCATTTGTGTATTTTATTTCTTTTCATTAAGTCTATATATATATATATATATATATATATATTGTGAAAAATTAGTCTATGTGTGTTCATGATATGAATGTGTATTGATATGAACAATATAATTATTGATAAAAGTACTATAGGAGTTATATAGGAATATATGTGCATGTTCGGAACAAATTTTCGTAAATGTCAAAAATCAACTGCAAGCAAAATGAATAAATGTGATTTTTATTTATGAATCTTGTGAGCAATTGTGTTGTTCTCTAATTCTTCTCTCCTAAACTTTAGTACATATTTATATCAAATGATTATTAAAGTTAAAATTATGTCATATATGGTAATAAAAATAAAGTAACACTTAAAAATATAACTAATCAAATAAAATAGGGAAAATACCCAAGTACCCCCTCAACCTATGCCCGAAATCCCAGAGACACACTTATACTATACTAAGGTCCTATTACCCCCCCCCCCCCGAACTTATTTTATATGTAATTTTCTACCCCTTTTTAGCCTACGTGGCACTAGTTCGAAAAAAAAGTCAACCATCGTTGGGCCCACAAGATAGTGCCACGTAAGCTAAAAAGGGGTAAAAAATTATTAATAAAATAAGTTCAGGGGGGTAATAGGACCTTAGTATAGTATAAGTGTGTCTCTGAGATTTCGGGCATAGATTGAGGAGGTACTTGGGCATTATCCCAATAAAATATATTATTCATGTAAAAAAAATCCTTCATTTTAGTTCCCCTTCTCATTCATAACAAATTAACAGGTGATCTAAGGGTGTATATGATCGGGTTGGGTTAAGTTAAATTTTTCAAACATCAAACCAAATCATTATAGAATTTTAAAATCTATAAACCAAATCAAACTGATATAACTTGGATTTTTCAACCTCAATTTTTTTTCTGGTTTTCAGGTTTCTCCTATGAATTATCAAACATATAATTAGCTTATACTTTAAATATATCTTTAGTTCTACCAAAACACAATCATCTAAGGTTTTTTAAAAGAAAATAGCACAATTAGTGATGACAACAAAAATAACAAAATGAAATTGCATATAACAAATATCGGAAATTAATAGGTCATAAAAACTTATCATAATTAAAAGTACTAAATCATGCAAAAATAAGCTTGATAAGTAATAATTATGTGACTTTCTTTTTTGATTTTTCATTAAGTTTTCAATACTCACATTGGATCCTGATTAAATTTGAATTAGGTTATGCATTTTAATTAGCTAAACCCATGTAAAATTAAAGAACAACTCTTCAATATTATTGTCATTTCTAGTATTAAATTCATTATTTTTTGTTAGCATTAGTATTGATTTGATTTTGATTCGAACTTTATTAGAGTTACTAATATCTATGGATGATAATATTTATTGGGCCATTAAGAATTGTAAAGACTCAAAATAATATGTTAAAAATTAAAACTATGAAAAATGTAAGAAATATTTATAAATTATATCAAAATAATTTTTATATATAATAGCGAATTATTTTGATTTCAATTAACTTTTTTTTAGTTAAAACCAAACTAATCCAAATACAGTCGAAATATCAAACCAACGCAAGTATAGTCAAAAATATTTTATTTAATACCAAATCAAATCAAATTTGATCACTAGTCAAATTTTGTTTTTCAATTTGTTGATTGATTTTGTTCCCTGAAATAGCTGTGTTTTCTTTCCCTCTTATCCCTTTGGATCACAACAGGTGGCTTTTGATGGAATAATATAAAAAATATGAAAAAATTGATAGCAAATTAACTTGAAGGAACAGCAGAGAAGCATAACACAAGTTTTATTGTATTTTGTTAAAGTAATTTCTTATTTTTGGTCCACCAGTACAGTATGCATCTCTATAAAAAAAAAATACTTATGCATACTTTGTACAGTTGCAATCCAATAAGTGGAGTCCACTTCTTTAATAGTGATGAAAGAGAAATCCAGTCATACCTTCATTTAGGCAGGCATATATCATCAAAAGAGTTGCTTGCCAAATTCTTTCCTCATCACAGTTGTTTTAATCCTTATTATATCCTCTCTCAATCCCCATTTTATAAGCTAGTTCGATTCGACAGAGTTGAAAGAAAGAAAGAAAGATTTTTTGAAATTTATAGTCTAAAAGAAAAGAATAGATATTTATGTGACTATAATTCATCTCATTAAGGGTAAAATCAACATTTTAAAGTTAAATAATTACTTGGCATAAAATCGTGTTATTCTTTTTTAGATTGACTAATTAAAAAAATAAGTGGGACAGTGGGAGTTGTATTTTTTATTAGGTTACTTTGTATTATTTTTCATTTGGGATTTTTGGTCATTATGCAGCCCAAAATTGAGAACTAGTCACACCTGATATGAATTATTTGACAAGTGAAAATTGTTTGGTTGGATATATTATGTGTTTCATTGATTCTTGTATCAGTTGTCACAATCGATGTAAATCTGATAATGAATTGAATGTGGATGTGTCCCATCTTATAAGTTTCAGTCTGCACACATCATAAGTCAATTTTGAACAACTCAAATCAGGAAGACTTTTTACTACTAGATAAGTGATTAGAAAGAATGGAACTATCACCACAAGTACACAACTAAAAGCTTTGATGAAAACACCGGAGCTGTTTCAGTCTTGACGAACATACCAACCGCGTTCTAGTGCTTGAAAATATTGTATCTGCTTCTCAGGATTGCATATGAAAATCCAGAGTGTAAGCATGGATATCAGAAGGGCTTGTTCCAGGCCTGGAAACACATAAGCAATGGAAAGGAATAAGGAAATACAGTTCAAAGAAAAGCTCTCGGCAGAAAAAAAAAGCCAAGAGCCATAGTGTAGTGCAGTTTCAACTTTCAAACAACATACATATTCCCAGGTCTAACTATTTTAGGCTTCAACTCTTAAAACATCCTAGTTTTCAGCAAATGCTCAGCCCTTGAAATCATGCATCAGAAGTGGAAAAATAAGCTAATACTCCATCCGTCCAACAATAGTTGTCCACTATACTATTTGGATGTTCAACAATACTTGTCCACTTGATGAAATCAATGGATAATTTTATACTTAGTTCCTAATTCACCTTTATCATTAATTAAGTCATTTCAATGTTACATTTTTCAAGACATTTGTATTTATAATATGTAAAGGATGATATAGTAAATTACCTTTCCATTTATAGTTTCTTAAGAAGTGTGCAAAGTCAATAGTGGACAAGTATTGTTGGACAGAAGCAGTATCTAAGAAGAACTGAATAATGGGGGAGTAATAACATGTATCTCAACTTAAAAGTCAAATTGTTTGAGACATTTACTCCAAGGTCAAAACGTGTTACCCTACATCCGACAGACATATTATTCCACTGAGAGATAGGGTTATATACGACGAAATGCATGTCAATCCAATCTGCTTATTTTTTTGGATAACAGTGGTGTTTGATTCAGCCTGCGCATGCATGTTAATCCAATCCTTTTGGGGGGGATAATAATTGTATTGGAGCCAACTTGTGTGCACCTCAATTATTCCGCCAGTACCTGTACTCTCACCAGCATAGGTATAGAGTAACTCTGTCGACAAAGGTTAGAAAGAGAAGGGAAATGAACTAGCCTTGTTTGTCTTTGTTGGGATTTGATCCCTGGTCACCAAGGTTTTCTCCCACCTCATTGACAGCTGGGTTGCAGTCTTGGGTGCTCATCACATCCAGAGTTCTAATAAATGTTAGAAGAAACAAATGGGTACCCTACCAGCTTAAGTCATCCCAATCGAAGGAGCTAAAAGGAAAGAGAAACATGAACTTGCCACTGTAGAGACAGCTAACTACTCTATACACTAATTTAAGCTTCACCAAAGATTAGGATAGTAAGAGGGGCCAATGCGGCTCCATAGAGTTGGGGCTGGTCTTGCAAAGTAAATTGCAATTTCAGAGAACTCAGTGTTATCAAAGGCAAAAAGCCCAAAAAAGCTCTAAGGTCCATTGGGGCTTTAAGTGAAAAGCGCAAATAAAGCATGGGCATTCATGAAAAAGCGCAAAGAGGAAATTACAAATATATATATGTTTTGTCCAAAACTAATAATTATAAACATGAATGACAATTATATAAACAAAGAAATTATGATAACGTTAAATATCAATTGTTTAGTGTGCCTCTTCAACAAAAGCTCATTGGCAAGGATAAATATGCCTTAGAACCTTGATGACGACACTGAAGCACATATAAGGCGAGGCGAAGCGCTCACCATGTTTTAAGCCTCACTTTAGGGCTTAAGCGTGCTTCTAGTGTGCCTTTGACAACAGTGGGAGAACTTAATTTGAAGCGCAACGAAGTGAGAAATTAATTTTAAGGCCAAGGAATTGAGAAATAAATTTGAATGGAGAGCGTAAAAATGCATAACCACCACCATTGTAAGGCATACCCATAGTACTGACATCAATCAAGTTACTATGAGAGGATCTTCTCTCTTTTCCAGTCAAATGATATTTAAAGACAAGATGATACAATCCATAGCTTGCTAAAATCCAGAAGACTGATAGTGGAGCCTCTCCAGCAAAATGAGAAATATAGAGACAGGTTTTAGCCAACACTCTAGTGACCAAATATGAGAAAGAAATACAGCACCTTTGCAGCACAGGGAATAAAAGAACATTTATAGTTTGGGATTTCTCCTATCAGTTACTTCATCAAACAAATGACATTTCATCTTATTAGTTGAGCTACAAATAATATTCATATCGGAAGTGCTCTCTGTTAAATTGTCATACATGTTCAAATAGGACTACCTAGCATGCTTTGAACAATAGACCTAAGTTGCTTGGACTCAGGTGCAGAAATACAAAGTTCAAGAAAAAAAGAAAAGACTTGAAATATGTGGTCTAAAACAAACCTGAGGTATTTGTGTGGCTATAAATCATTTCATCAAGGGTAAAAGGAAAAATTTAAAGTCAAGTTATTTCTAATTATAGAAAGGTCACATTCCTTTTTGGACAGACTAAAAAGGAAAGCATTCCACATAAATTGGGATAGTAGGAGTAATATTTATTCATAAGATAAGATATAATAGCAAAACATGCTCATAGTCATACTATATAAACCCAAAAATCAAACTAAATACCCAATTAATCTATACTTCTCGCCCATAGATGTAGTCAAAGTACCCAAGGTAAGTTGACCAAATCCTATCTGAATCCCACACCTACACTCACATCCATGTTGTATCAATACAGGTGCGACAATGATTTTAAAGAGTTTTAGCTACATAACAACAAATCACTAAAGCTTTGTGGAGGATCTTAGAACTAAGTGAACACTATCACATAGGGTGACCAACATACCTCTTGTTAATGACGCCATAATGGAACTTCGGTCTTCCAACTTTAATATCTTCTATGTACTACAATGAGATGAAATAAGAGAGAGATATAATTTAACTTTAGCGCGAGCAAGCAAATGAACACACACATATATATTTTTTCTGTAAAGTTAATATTTAACCATGTAGCATAAAAATTTACCAGATTCAAGCTTACTAGCATTGATGAAAATGCTAAAGAATCAAAAGGAATATCATCAAGTTCAAAAAGCTGACATTCTGATGATTCTGGACCCGGTGAAAAGTGGGGATTTTTCAGTTTCGCCAAAAAAATCATGTACGTCTGCAAAGATGAGGAAAAAATAATTATCACCAATATCGGTCATAATTCATAGGAGGTAAATGCCATCTTCAAGAATTTATACTAACTTGTCCTATAAGAGGGATGTCCAATTGAGCAAAAAGTGATTGAACCTCTACTTCTGCATTTGCCTCTTCCCAGGTTTCCCTAATTGCTCCCTCAGCAGCAGATTCACCAATCTCCATATAGCCAGCTGGGAGCGTCCTACCAGTACAACATTATTTGAAGATAAACTTTACTATACTGGAATTCGAATTACTTCAGTACTCTCTACATTTCTGAATGCTGGGTACTAATAGAGAACTTTCTTAGAGGTTGTGAAAGGAAGTCCTCCCTTCTCACTAAACTCTGTTGGTAGACACATACCAAAGTCCATATGATGGGTGAATTTTCCGCCTGCACATTAATATCTTCTTATCATGCTCAATAAGGCAACCAACAACCTGAATTTGAGAACAAGCGTTACAAATATTACCCCCTTAGTAAGAAGCAGGAATAAGTTCCGGGATTGATGTGTGTTGCACAAATGAATATTAATACCAACAATGGGAGAAAGAAGAATGTTAATTCATGTGCTACGAAAAGAGTAATTTTGGTCTTATGACCTCAAAGTTTACAATAAGAACAACTATACTCCATGAGGTTCATATTAGTGAACAACTAGAATCACTAAGATTTCTGTGGAGGGCTGCTCTTCGAGAGCACACTTGAGCATCCCTCCTGGAGGTGTGCAGCTCAAATGGGTAAAATAACCAAAACTGTTTCCCCATGAAAAAATGACCTGAAGTTTAGCAAGCTCCCAAACTATTATTCCAAAATACAACATAAAACAAAACAGGGTCTCAATAGTCTCTTAAACCTCAGAATTACAAAGACCAAGCAAAAACCTGTGCTGCACTGCAGCATTTTGCCAAACGTTCTATATTGATTACTAGGTGCAATTAGGTATATTATCTGTTTATAACGATGGTGTGGAGTCGAATTTGCATGCACCTCGACTAGTCCAGATACCTGCTATCTCCCACTAGTACATACTCAGGGTTAACTGTTATACCCTGTGCCTATAAGTTCAAGTACGACTAGTCTAACATCAATGAATTGGTCCAACCACGGGAAGGTCAAGAATGAGTATATAAGTTAAGGGTCAGTCTATTATGGTGATACAAGGTTACAGATTCATAAAGATTTATTGTTTAAGTTAAGCCAAAAGCGACTACGAATGGTTTATCCTTTACGTGCCGCGAAAGGGTCAACTCTGAACGAGTATATCTCCTAGACTGTGAGGAGTTATGTGATCTAGTTTCCCATGAGACCCACTCGTCAATCTGACTTCATTACAAGAAGTTATGCATACTTTACTAAAGACCTGCGCAGACCCTAATTGCATGTGGAACACATGGCACCCAAGGGTATGGCAGCCAAAACTTTTGTTTTATAAGTTAGGGCTTAGGATTTCATTTGGCATTTGTTCTTTCACGTTTTGGACCGTCTCTCAAGAGATTTTGTCCTCCACACCACCTAAGTTCAAGCCAAGTGAATTTTCCACGGAATCAAGTGAAAGTCTTCATCCTAGCTCATGAATCATCCTTACCCATGTTGTTTCTCGAAGGTTCAGTATGTTCTTTGCTGAACTTTCTAAATGAGGTATGAATGTTCTTCTACCAACATACAAGAGATTCTAATGGCCTTTTAGGTATAGTTTACAAGCTCGACTCACGGGGTGGTGATCGGAAGCAGTTTTTCCCTTTTCAATAAACTAACTTGCAGTAATTGATATGCATGGATGGTTGTTTTGGTTGTTATATGATTGGAGGAAGGTTAGATGGTCTCGTAGGAAGCGGTTGAGCTGTTAATTTTGACAAGAAAGCTTAGATATGAAGTATGTCATAAATTGAGAATTTAGTGAGCTTGTCACTTGTCAAATGTTTGTCATATTGAGTGACTGGCCGAGCTTCTTGATTTGCTGCTTATGTTAGTGTTATTATCGTCATTCTGGTAGATTGAAGCTGCAAAGGAGTAATTGATCATGGTAATACACTAACAATTGGAATCAAGGTATGTAAGGCAAAAACCACTTCTTTTTTTTGAATAGGTAACGGTTTAAATATATACAAGAAGACTCAACACCAAAAGGTAATTATAATCTACGATTCATGAGAGCAAAAGTAGGGGGAGACTATGAATAAACAAACAAAGTATTGTCTATCAAATTTATCAAATCCCAACTGTATATGGGGAGTTTAGCACATTTACCAGCAGAAAAGAAACAGGTAGTCAAAGACATTAACAGATTAGCAAGCTTTGGAGTCCGACTCATGGACTCTGAAGATGGTGAAGTAGTTGTCCAGTATACTACAACGTCATCCTTAACGGCAACAGTAAAAGAGAAGAAGTGTGATGACCCCTTGTTACTTCAGTATAAAGAGAGGATCCGCCAACGTAGAAGTCACAGGATTTAAGCTCGCAGGAGATGGCACCTTAAGCTGCCAAGACAGATTATGTGTTCCCGATAATGAAGCGCTTCAAGAGAAGATTATGAGTGAAGCACCTTGCCCATGGTATTCTATTCATCCTGGCTCCACGAAGATGTACCATGACCTTAAAGAGGTCTACTAGTGGAACGACATGAAAAGAAGCATAGTACATTATGTGGCAAACTTCCAAATCTTAGGCAGATAGAGAAGAAATAATCTAGTGTTCTTCTTTTGTCTCAACGGGGATTTGAACCCTGATCTCTTAGATTTGTACTCACCTCAATGACCACTATACTACACCTTTCGATATGATTAGCTGTATACATATTTGAAACTGTCCCCCATATGAAACCGAAAATAAAATCATAAACAAATTCAAACCATCGAATTGAACCACTGTCACCAAATTGATTTGGCTGGGTGATTATAGCTGGTTCTAAACAAAAATGAATATTCCAACATCATTAATACTGAAATTTGACCACCAAACATGTAGGCACTGAAAAGACAAAGGAAAATAATGTGGTCATTACGATTGCAAGAGGTAATACAATGAGTTTTTTTTTTTGAGAAAGAATACAATGATTAATCTGCATTTAATCAAGAATACAAGCGGAACAATGAAGCTTAATGAAAATCTTACCATTTTTGGATTCTCATATGTAATCTTCCCACAACGAGTGCAGATAGCTCTCACCTTTTCTTCACCATCAGGTATCTCATGCTTATTTGGGCCCCCGCAAAACTGGCAGAAGTTGATCTTGCGAATGTTTCCCTGCAAAATCTTTGAACTGAAATCAATCAAGGAAAAGATAAAGGAACCTGAACAATTTATGAAACACAAAATGCTCTCAGATCTATTTAAATAACATAAAGGTAAATTTTAAAAAAATTGGCTGGTGGTAACAGTATCTCGCATTAGTGGAGAGAGGGTTTGCTGTAACCTTACATGACGTTGGGCAAGTCTCACCTCATGAACTAGCTTTTGGAGTTGAGTTATGCCCAAAGTTCATTTTTCTTCAAATGGTATTAGCATGCCCAGAGTTCATTTTCCTTAAAATGGTATTAGCATCGGACTCATTCCTATTCTTGGTTTATATATTGTTGGACCCCCATGTTATTTAGTCATACTTCAAATGTCCAGCCCTTGGATGTGCAGGGTGGGGTGTTAAGAGTGTTCGTGTTGATTGAAGAACTGAGCTCTCATGTCCTTATATGATGTTGGGAAATCCTCACATATAAGCTAACCTTTGGGTTGACAAGCTCAAGGTTCATTATTCTTCACAACTGGCATGAAAAAACTCTTTGTAGGAAGAGAAACGAAAGATAAGGCTGGAGAGAAGAGGAGAGAGAAACTCCAGTTAAATGCCTCAGTTCATAACAGATTTTGGTTGTTTTCAACTTGTACAGCCAATTCTATATCAGATACCTAGAATCATAGGCATGCCAGCATTTAGAAGAATGCTATGTGCAATAAGAAGCCACTTCCATTTATTTCTGATTGCATATTGCCTTCCATTTTGGACAAGTGTGCATGTTTTGACCGCTAGGTTGATGTTAGGATGTGATTAGGTATTTTTCATCAGATGGTATATTCACATCAAAGTTTTTGCAGGACTTTTTTGGGAAATGTATGCTTGTTGCTTTATAATTTTTTTTTTTATGGAAAATTGATGATAAAAGGGATCATTAAAGAGATTAAATCAATTCCAGTCAAAATGCTACCAGGCACATTACCCGAGGTAAACTTTTGCAGCTCTCTTCTGGGCCCCTAGAATCCCTTTTCCGGCAATCTTCCATTGCTAGAACCTCCCTCAACCCAAGTCCTCTCCAACCTTTTTTTCTTTGTTACAACCATGGAGGACTATACCATTTATTTTGCTGTAGGATTCAAATCTTACGATATTACCAGAGTAGTTTCTAGGGCTGAAACATGGTAAGACTGGGCAGAACGAGGTTGTAACATGATGAACACAATAGTACTATCTACAAGACGATGAGAGGCTAGCATTTGCTCTTAAAGAAGCATACGGAAATTCAGTCCATAGATGGAAGTTTCGGGACCAGTTCACAGAGTTCTTCTGCTCAAGGAATTATAACAAATATGGTCAATAAGTTAGCATTTTAAATATGCAGGGTAAGAGAAGAGTTGTCATCATCATCCCCGAGTAGTCACTAAACACAGGATGGATAGGCATAGCTACCAAAATAATGAATTTCATAAATGCTAAGGCCCAGAAGGCAGTTAAGATGTTGCACAGGAAAACAGAAGAGGGTCTCTTCTATTCACATGTCAGAAACAATAAATGGTGTACAATAGAATAAATGCTACAAGATTCAACAAAAAAAGGAAATTGATCTTTATTACAGATGCGACAACAACAAATCAAAATGAACTACTAGCAAAAGGTGTGGTTGGATGTCCCCCAGAGGAGATTCCAATTTCCAGATGCCTTTCTATCAGAGATTTGACGGTGGGTGGCAAGCACTTGGAAGCACAAGCATGGAATCAACATCTACGATTTGGGGCACAATCGTTTCCTCTTTGAGTTTCCCAACAAACCAGCTGCAGACCACATTGTAAGAGGGAAGTGGTGGAAATCCTACAAGTTCAACCTACAGTGGTGGTTGCTGACATTGACTTCCATCCATGATAGGCCGAACCAGGTCTGTATCAGAGTAGTAGGTCTGCTCCTCCAACTTTGGTCCCAAAAAATTTTCCGTGAGGTAGGAAACTTATGTGGAGGCTGGATTAGAACTGAAGAAGAAACTGAGTTATGAAATCACCTCAAATGGGCAAGGATGAAGGTCAGAGGAGACAGAGTCTCTGTTCCGAACTCGGTGGAGCTGGTCCACTAACATTTAACCTTGAAAGTCCGAATCTGGGTTGCGACGCCGGCGAGGGTGGTTTACGGTGCACGCAGCAAAGAACATCCAAAGATCAAGAGGTTTGATGAAGGAACTGGTGGATTAGAACATGAAAGCCTTTTAGGCTTTACAAAGTTGGCAGGGCACATGGGTTCCTCCGACCACCCTGAAGTGATGAATTGGTCAATGTGCCAGCAAGTGACAAGGCACACGCGACTGAGGTCCCACTTTCCACCCCAATCAAGAGAAAGAGGCCTATGATTAGAAGGAAAAGTTTGGGCCCAGATCTGCTGGTGCAGTTCATCTCAAATGGGCTAGTGAATGAGTCTTCCTCTAATTTAATTGACCCAGTA
The DNA here is from genome assembly GCA_027704785.1 of Solanum chmielewskii. NCBI lineage: Eukaryota > Viridiplantae > Streptophyta > Magnoliopsida > Solanales > Solanaceae > Solanum > Solanum chmielewskii. Next base: position 34,902,613 of record JAKWIX010000320.1, read on the forward strand.
TCTGTCGAACTTGAAGCCAATCTTTCCAACTCATGAAAAGAGTGAAAAGAAGAGGAAGCGATAGTAAAGAATCCAGAAATTTCTGAAATCCCTCAACCTTGGGAAGATAGTGGTATGCAAGAAGCTGCTATGCTGAAAAGTGAAGAAAACAATTCCAGCTTGACAACAATCGAGATGCAATACCTTTGAGCCAACATACCCCAGGGGGGAAGAGAAGATCCAAACTTTGATGTTCCTATATGGATACATCAGAACATCATCTTATTCGCCGAAGAGTTCGATAGATATCAAAGGGTGCAAAGAGGAAGCAACGATGTTATTCATAAAGATAGATAGCATGAGGCAAAAGAAGTGAATAAGGAAGAGAAGTGCATGGAAATGACTCCGCCAGTAAAGGGATCCAAGAAATGAAGAGTCATGTGTGGAAGCAATGGCACAAGGGAAGGGGGGGGATTCGGGCAAGCCAGAGGTGTATCATCAAAAAAAATTAATACATGGGTGGAAAGGTGATGTTTACTACTTCCAACAAAGGCATTTTACAGCAGAATATATGGCTTTGGACTTATAATGTTAGTTTTGCTCAAACGTAGCAGAAGATAAAGCAGCTTTAAATTGAAGATTTGATATCAGGCCTACTGTTATGGTCCCTGTTATGGATCTCGTTATGGGACGCTGGAATATGAAATCTGAAGTTTTCTTCCTACGACTTATGGTGCTGGTTCGTTAAGAGAGAACCTGCGATCACTTGAGTTTGAAGTACTCAAAAACTTGACTTATTTTCTGCTTATTATTTCACTGAATTCAAATACATTAAATACAACACTGAAACAGGGAAAATAATTGTCTGCTGTCTACTAAAACTGCCTACTACAACTAAATGAGAAAGTGGAGTAATAACCTCCTTACTGCAACAACTGCTACTTAGAAATAGGGATAATAAATAACTAAAAAGCTGTAATAATCTACTAAAAACACTGCTGGACAGAAATAAAAATAAATAGCTTATAGCTGATGAATTCTACTTTCAAATTTCCTTAAATATTCCATGTGTAGACCATTGGCTGACTAAAAGGGTGTTAACACCTACATTGGTAATGCTTGAGCGACAAATAAAGTAGGCACTTGATTATTAAGCAAGATGTGGAGAATATAAAGTAAACAAGATTGCGCTAGCTAGAAAATAAGATGGAAACAAGGTTGCATTGGAAATGAGGTCAACAAGAATATAGCGAAGGACAAAGGAGAGAAAGAGAGAAAGCATCTTTTAATTCAATACCTGATCTTCTTAGTCCATACTTTCATTTAGCAGTTTCAATGAACAGAATATATGCAAAATTTATTTGCAGAAAATGATAGAAAGAGAATAAAAATGGGTCATCAAATATGGTTTATCGGCATGCATCAAAAGCCCGATGAGTAAAGATAATTTAGTTAGGCTTTAAACGCAGAGGCTTCATTTTATACAAAAATTGTTGTGTAAGAGGTAAAATAGCTAAATGCTTAACACAAAAACAAATAAAACATTCTTTTTTTTATGGCAAGGGAAACCCGCAGTCGCTACACTTTGGGTGCGCACAGGGTAAAACTCCCGCTCCTATGCAATAGCCCGCAAACCATATAGGAAAGGTAACCCGCACCAGGAGCTCGACCCCCCAAGCTCAAACCATTGGGCCACCTTGAAGGGTCAAATAGAAAACATTCTAGTTCAATCAACCTTGTGTTTATTTAACAAAAGTGTCCAAAGTAGCGTTAAACCTGTGCTTATCTTTGTCAAACGCCACTTTGAATCTCATTCGATGTGCCAAGACATAACCTCAGACAAAAAGAATGAACAACCAACAACAGACAAAGAAAATGGAACCAGAAATGGCACAATCCAGCACCTTCAGTCATCTCTTTCAGTAAATCAATAACCATCAAAAGAGGTGCACAATCCATTCAAATTCCAACATATATCTGTGAAAGGGTATTCGTGAAATCCAAAAATGTTAAATATAACATCTGGCACTCTAGATTAGCCAAGAATTTCTAACCTAAAATTAAGGCACTGGACTGGAGCATAGATGATTCATGGTTGAATATAGGATTATTTCTTTTTTGATAATGGTAACTATGTAAAAAAAAAAAAAAAACAACAACAACAACAAGTAAAAGCTGATGGGTGGGTTTTACAACCCCAGAGGGCATCATTAAGATCAAAGTCTAGATAGGTGGCTCTAAAATTGTCCTATGAAATCAACTAAACTATACTTCACCCTCTATTTCACTTATGTTATTTGTGATTGATTCATACCTACCCAAACAAATAGTTTTAGTTCAAGTAATCTAATCCCATTCCAATATGCAACCTCCACAACAATCAGTCCAGCAAAATGGCACCAGAAATTACAAAATCAAACACTTTAGAGACATCAATTTCAGTAAATCAAAAGAAGTGCACAGGTGTAACAACAACAACTCACAGTTGACTGGACTGCAACAGATGAAGAAGAGGATGACTTTGAATGAGTTGAAGACATTCGAAAATCTCTAAAACAGGACTTGTGACTATGTAGTTGAGAAGCCGGCAATAACAAAGTTTCAGATGTTGTGAGAATGGGTTTTCTTGAAATTAAGGAGAAGGCAGAATTGGGTTGAGGCTTTCTAAATCTATAGGAAGCAAACCCAGAAGATGAACCCACACTCTGTATAGCTTTGAGCATTATTTTTTCTGGGTAACAGCTCCCCACATAGCAAAAATGTGAAACTCTTGGTAGGTTAATTGTGATTTGCCGCTGGATTTTGACTGATGAACATCCCCCTTCACCATATCCACTAGCCCATCAAGAACTCGTTTTTGATAAGCACGTTGTGTTTCACTAATTTTTAAAAAATAATTTTTGAAAATCAAATTACAAAAAGTGATAATTATTAATATTAATAGAGAAATTATTTTATATATTTATTATAAAAATATAATTATTAGATTAAATATACATATTCAAAATTTCAATTAATATTATATATAAATGAATTAAAAATAAAATATTAATATAATATATTTATGTTGATTTAAATACATTCTTGTAATTTATCGCTAATAATGCAAATTATCAACAACAAAAAAAAAAGGAACTTGGTCAATCTTAAGACCCTTGCCAAACTAGTTTCCTCAAAAGACGCAAGGCTTGTGATAATGTCATCCTAAATCAAGGACTAATATACTATCACAAACAGATCAAGAGTAAGGAAGGGCATCTTATATTAAAAATTTATCTTGAGAAAACTTTTGATCGATTTGAATGGTCATGTATCGAATTCTTCTTCACTTTAAATTTCCTCCTAAAGTAATAATTTTATTATGAATTGTGCTAGCACTTCCAACATTGTTGTCCTGGTCAATGGAATTCAAACTAATAATATTTGTCACACCTCGAACCTATATTCTGGATGTGCCGACACTCGAGAACCATCGATGGTCTTCAGGCGAATCTTTTGCCTGGATGACTACTAAGTGGAAGACTTACTCAAGTAAAATGCTGACCCCAATTACCAAAATTAACTCATAATGTCTTAACAATTACTCAACTCAAACATGTTTGGAAATGCTTAGTTAAACATACGCGAACATCACAAAGGAAATAGTGAAAGACTCCTCAACTACTAACATCTATGACCTCTAAATACTACGATAGATGTCGGGACAAGACACACGACATGTTAACAAAATTGAAATATAAAGGTGGATACCTCTAGATAGCAAGGAGGCTCACCAAAGATAACTGCAATGCAAATGGTATCAATGAAGCGCTTGTTGATGATCCTGAACACTTTTATCTGCATTATAAAAAGATGCAGATTGAATGATGTATGTACATTGAATGTACGAGCATGTAAGGGGAAAACTAAAAGCGATAGGTAACTAAAATGACAAGATAGGAAGAAATACTCACCTCCACTCAACTCAATATGAAAACAATCAATAAGAGATGCAATATTTAAAGTTTTTAAAACAGTAGATTTCAACTCAATAATGTATAAAAATGCAATAATATACTTTGTACTTTTATTTGGGAGTTTATTTGACTGACAACAATCACTATGAGTTATGTGATGATACAATGTCTCGCCCACATTACCAAAACTGTCATATACTTGTCAGGGTATAGAACACCTCAACTAAGTGAATCCACTGAGTTATTCTTTAAAGTAATAAGGAATCATCTAAAAGTATGATCCTTTACTTGTGTTGGTATACATGGTTTATGAGAATTTTGAGTTATCTGAACTTATTCTCATATCGGTGCTCAATACTACTCCCAATAATATATAACTCATGCTCAAATGTGTAAATTATAACTCCTTCCCAATTTGAGGTGATTACTCAAAAGATCCTCTTAAAAGAGGTAATGCTCTAAAAACATCTCTGAACTCCCAACTCATTTAGAAATCGTTGTTTCTCTCTTCAAAAATATAAAGTCTTACATTTGGGATAATTTGTTCACTTATACTCATTTTAAAAAATGAAATACAGCTCTTCTCATTCTCATACTCATTAGTTCACTATAATTAATTGCAAAAGAATTCTCAAAAAGACCTGTTGAACTTTCCTCGTAACTTTACTTTAATTTGAAATGTGAATTAAGACATGTAATTATCACATGTAGGATCTCTCAAATATTGATGAAGACTTTAAGAGTTCATACCAAGAAAAACACGTAGGTACGATTTAAAAGAACACATATGGAATGAATTAGAAAAGAAAAGAACCTGGCACACTGAGTGGCCCGGGTGGTGGTTTTGGCGCGTCGTGTCAGTTCCAAAACTACTGACAAGTAGTCCTAGTTTAGTGGTGGTTCATCGTCTCACACCCGTGCCCAGAAATCTGACAAACTATTCTTCAATTTTTCGGATCCTAACTCACCTAGAATCAAGTGATTTCTTCTAAACTATTTTTGGTTTACAAACCCCACACAAAATCATTGAAATTCCACACCCAAACTTAATCAAGAAACACCACTCATTTTGAATAAAACTCCATTGTTGAGGAATGTGACAAAACTCACTAACTACTCAAGAATCTCATTACAAACGATCTCATGGATGAATTAATAAAAGAATTACTTGTTTAGTGTCACGCTCCGAGCTACCCCCAAGACACGGGCACGAGTGACCCCAAGCTAACCTTGTTGGCATAACATAAGCATACTAATAATAATAAATTGATGCAGAAGCTAAATATCATGAAAATGAAAGTGATGGGAATACCCATCCTAAAACTGAATATATGAAATATGAGAGTTTAATACAAAGAAAATGTCAAACTCAAATACTAAGTTGAATCTCTCTATGTCTGGAAATAGCCTCCTACTGACTAGAAGTGTTGGGACATGCCCCAGCTAAATCTAGCAAAACTGAAACTAAAAGATTGAAACATAAAATAACCTAGATGTTGTCCTCGAAAAATGCGGACTCGCCACTGATGCTGCTGAGCGAAAGATCGGGAACCGGTCTAAGCGTGATCTGAAAGATGAGAACCTAGACCTACATTAAGAGAAGATGTTGTGCAAAGTATGCGTCAGTACTTGAAAGGTATGAAGCACGCAGGATAGAGTAAACCTAAATAACATAAAACTGAACAAAGAAATAAAGCAATAATATAATCCAAACATGATAAATATACTAAATACTGAACTATCTGGATGCAATGACCAAATTTATAACATGATGAGATTGAATATTGACTGTTCTGAAAGATGGTCAATGCAATAGAGTCTGATTGAATTGTTGGAGCTACTAATAACCGACAATAAAACCATATGAGCTAAATGTGGAGTCAGATATATATGTCGCATCAAGAGGACCCAATATACTTTGCCTGAGGTATAGAGGCATGACTAAAGTGTTCACTAAATGATGTCCACAGAGGGGACATACAACCTATGCGACTAGTAGTTCTGGGACTATATGGGTGATTGACCCTAGTCCAACTCGCTATTATACTACTCCCAATAGATTAAGTAATTAATACGTTATGACATAGTTTTTGTAATAAACAAGATAGCTCAAAATCGACATGCAACCTAAGAATGAAACATTATTGAATTGATAATGATTCATTCAAAATTGAGGCATGTATATTTGAATAGCTGAAATATCTAACCGAGCATGTGTAATTCAAGAACTAAGAATTACATAGTTAACATTCTAAAATTCATGCAAGAGACAAATTAACAACATGATTATCTGATTTGGAATATGTAAATAACTAATTCATGATAATATACTAGAGTTCTCGAAACCCTACCTCTAGTTATAATAAGGGAATCAAGATTCTAACTGAATTATAGGTACCTAATGGGCGAAAGGAACCTATTAGTGAAATTCCACCTACCTGGTGACAAATTTCACCGAAGAAATATTTTGATTTCGGGGCTGGAACTAATGATATCTTGTTGCGTTCTTGAACTATGGTTCTTGACATGTTTTCCCTCTTACGCTCTAGTTGTTTTACAAGTTTTTGATGAATGGTTTGACTTAGGTAAGATCTAGTTATATTTCTAAGCTAAAACTAAGAAAAATCACGTAGTTTAGGGATTAAACGACGTAGTTTAGGAGTCGAACGCATAGGGAAAAAAACAAAATGACCCTGACTTAAAAGTTGTCTGAACCAACCGCTGAACCTGGTCAACGGACCGTGGTCCGTCCTAGTCAGTCATCGTTCAGTTTCATAGGATGGGTTCTATGGACCACATTCCACGGACCGTGGTTTAACCTACAGTCCGTAGGTCCTGGCCGTGGGTCGTATTTTTTCTTTTCGAACCACGTACTACAATACTGGTCCACGGGTCATGGTCCCACCTATGATTGGAGTTTTTTCTGTGGACCACGTTCCACGAATCGTGGTCCCACATACAGTCGCAGTTTTTCTATGGTGTTTTTACGGACCACGTTCCATGGACCTGGTTCACTGACAGTGGTCCCAACTACGATCTATAGGTGGCCTCTGTCGATGGCAGCTATACTTGTGGAAATCTGCATTTTGGTAGTTTTGGCATACGGGTGTTACATTATCTCCCTCTTGGGAATATTCATCCTTGAATGAAGAATAAACTAGCTGGAATAGAGGGAAAGAGCTGCAAACCCTACAACTAAGCACTGGAAACTGATTTCTCACTGAACTGAGTTCTAAGAACATGCAAATACGTTGAAAATGCAAGTATAACTTAAGTAACATGATGCTAAGACTGAACTTGCGCATGAATGACTAAAAAAAAGAACTAGTACCTCAAGTGTAACACCCGTATCCAAAAGCAGACCAGATTTCAAATTTTCAGATGTTATAGGCACAACCTACGACCATCCACGAACCATAGTCTAATCTACAACCCGTGTTGTAGATTTGTAGTTCACCAATACAACCCCTCAACAAAACCCAACCCTGAAAATCAGCTAAGTCTCAACCCACGAATTAAATTTACGATCTGCAGGCTAGACCACGGTCCATGGTATTTGTCCGTAGATCAAAGTCCCCTTTACCCAACCTCTAACACAAACCATAATCTACCATTACAGTCCGAGATGGACATACGGGCTGTAGGTTTCGCTGTAGGTGAAGGTTAGCAGTCAGTTAGGGGGAATTGTTGATTGGGACAACTTCAAGTCGTCATAACTCTTATCCCAAAAGGAATTAAATTCCCCATGACCTATGATATGATAGATAATTGAATCCTCTTTCCAACTCCATCGAGTTTGCTAAAATCCAATCTCCAATTATAAAGTTATGCGTGTTTTAGTGAAGCCTTGTCGGGCAAACTTGAACTACAACCCCAACCTACAAATTGTAGTTTGACCTACGGCCCGTAGGTCCTGTCCGTCAATCACTCCGATAGCAATTAAATCAGGGGTATTTTGGTCTTTCCTTATTTTTAGGTCTCCTAAGCTATGTTGTTTAGACCCTAAATTATGAGAATTTAGTCATTTTAAGCCTAAAAACATAACAAGAACTTACCTAAGTCAAATCATTATTCAAAATATGGAAAATTAGAAGCAAAAGAGGAGAAAAAGGTCACACACCCTAGTTCAAGAACGCAACAAGGTTCCATTAGTTCCAGTCCCAAAATTGAAAGGTTTCTCCATGGAATTTGTCATTAAGTATGTGGGATTTCACTAGTGAAGTCCTTTCGCCCATTAGGTCCCTAGTTTTCATTCAAATTATTGATTCCTTCAATATTATCTAGATTTAGGGTTTCTTGAATATTAGAATTGTTGAGTTTTAGCTGTTCAAATGATCCAAATTAGATAATTACGTTAATATTTAGATTATTGCATGAATTTCAGAATCCTAGCTATGTATTTCTTTAGTTCTTCAATTACACATACTAGGTCAGATATATCAGTCATTCAGTTATACATGACCCACTCAATAATGCATCATTACCAAATTAATTGTTGCATTCTCAGTTTGCATGTTGAGTTTTGAGCTATCCATTATTACAGAAACTCAATCATAATGTGCAAACTACTTAATTCATTAGGAGTAGCATAATACCGAGTTGGACTAGGGTTCCGCGTACCCAAATAGTCCCAGAACTACTAGTCGTGTATGTTGTAATTCCCCTATATGGAATCATTTTAGTGATGACGCCATCATGCTTCTGTACTTTTGGCCAGGTAAATTGGGTCCTCTCGATGAGGCGCATACATTGGACTCCATATTTAACTCATGTTGTTTTATTGTCGGTTATTAGTATCTCCCACAATTAAGTTAGACTCTATTGCATTGACCATATTTACAGATCAGTCAGTATTCATTCAGCATATTATAAATGTGGTCCTTGTATCTAGTTAGCTCAGTATCACATCATGTTCATATTATTTCATTGCCATACTACTTTATTCATTATATGTTATTTCAGATTTACTTATCATGTATGCTTAGTACCTTTCAAGTACTGATGCATACATGAGCTACATTTATCGTGATGTAGGTCCAGGTTCTCCGCATCCAGATCATGCTTAGATCGGTTACCGATCTCCAATTCAGCAGAATCAGTGGTGAAACCTCATTCTCCAAGGACAATAATCATGAGTTTCTTTTCATTATTTTTAGTCCTTTAGTTTCAGTTTTAGTAGATCTAGTTGGGGCATGACCCAACATTTCTAGTCAGTTTAGAGGCTTATTTCAGATATAGTTAGATTCACCTTAGTATTGAGTTAATATCTCATTTATATTGAACTCATCAATATTTCATTTATCTCAGTTAAGTATATGGGTATTCCCCATCCTTTTATTTTTTTATGATTTAGTTTCCGCAACAGTTTATTATCTTTAGTATCCTCGTGATCATGCCAGCAGGGTTAGCTTGAGATCACTTGTGATCCTAAGTCCATGTCTCGGGGTATCTTGGGGTGTGAAATCAATATGGAGTGGAATCGGAAGGAAAGAGGTGAGGATACTTGGTCTTCATGACTGCTTTTGCTTCCTAGGTAGCTCGCTCTACGGACTGACTTCTCCACAAAACCTTAACTGATGCGACTTCTTTGTTTCTCAACCTTCTAACCTAACGGTCAAGAATTTCAACTGGTACATCCTCGTAAGTGAGACTATCCTTCACAACCACACTCTCTAAGATATTATGGATAATGGATCACCCACACATTTATTCAATAACTAAATGTGGAAAATTTGATGCAGTGCTGCTAATTCTGCTGGCAACTCTAACACATAGGCCACTTTACCGATCCTTTTTCTGAATCTTGTAAGATACTACATATTTAGGATTGAGCTTCCGTTTCTTGACAAATCTCATCACACCCTTCATAAGTGACACTTTCAGGAAAACTCACTCTCCAACTTGGAACTCTAGTTCCCTTTTTCTTACGTCTCCATACGACTTCTGTCATCTTTTATTATCTTTAGTCTATCTTTAATGAATTTCATTTTGTCCATTGCATCATAAATTTAATATGGCTTTATCAACGTTGTTTCACTTCAAACCAATCAACTATAGATCTGCATCTACGCCTATACAATGCCACATAAATGGACATCTGAATGTTGATATGGTAGTCATTATTATAGGCGAACTATAAGAGGAAGGTGATCATCCCAACTATCCTTGAAGTCGATCACACAAACTTTTAACATGATCTCTAAGGTCTGAATGGTATGCGCTGCCTGACCATCCGTCTGCAGATGAAATGATGTGCTAAGGTTAACCTAAGTACCAAAACCTTTCTGTAATAACTTCTAGAAAAAGAGGTAAAGTGAGAATCTCTATCTAAAATAATATGCAAAAGAACCTCATGTAACATGACTATCTCATTAATGTAAAGTTTGGCGTAGTCCTCCCTTGAGACCGGCAAAAATTGAGAAAACTTAATAACTCTGTCAGCTACCACCCATATGGAGTCATGATGTCTGAGACTACGAGGTAATCCTATAATGAAGTCTAGGTTGATCATTTCCCACTTCTAAGTAGGAATGTTGATCTCTTGAATTATACCTCCTGGTTTGTGTTATTCTACCTTCATTTGCTGGCAATTTGGACACTTAGCGACAAAATTTGCTATATCCCTTTTTATATCATTCCACCAAAAGACTTCCCGTAAATCATGGTACATTAGTGGCGCTTGGATGAATAGAATACCTGAAGTTATGGGCTTTTACAAAAATCTACTATCTCAACTAACACACCTTAGGAACACATAACCGACCCTGATAACGAAGCATACCATCTCCCCTTTGGAGAAAACATAGACTTTTTGTTGATGGACTGCACCCTTTAGTTTGAAGCAATATCGGATCATTGTCTTGTTTTTCCTTAACCTCTACTACCAATGAAGATTCTGACTCATTTTGAACTATCACACCACCATCTTCTATGCTCATAAGACGAAATCCTAAGAGAGAAACATGTGCTACACTACCCATCAATAATTTTCTAAGAGAGTCTGCTACTACATTGGCCTTACCAGTATGGTAATGCACACTTATATCGGAATCTATGAGTAACATTAACCATCTATTTTAGCGAAGATTCAACTCTTTCTAGATAGACACATATTGAAGGTTCTTATGGTCTGTAACACATCTACATGAACACCATAGAAGTACGATCTCCAAATCTTAAGTGTGAAAACAGCTGATGCAAGCTTGAGGTTATGAGTTGGGTACTTCTTTTCATGCAACTTAAGTTTTCTAGAAGCATATGGTATAACCTTACCTCGTTGCGTCAACACACAACCCAAACCGATATCAAACTAGACAACATAACCATCTACGGTGCGTAGGTGGCCTCTGTCGGTGGAACCTACACTTCTCAAAATTTGTATTTTGGTAGTTTCAGCTTACTGGGTGTTACATTTGGCTTGAGGACCAAAAGTTCCATCTCTATGAGAAGCTTACATACCTAGAGAAAACACTTCTTCTTGAAGAAATTCCTCAACCCTTGAATGAACGCTTGAAAACCCCAGTTTCCTCTTCTTGAAACCCTTCTCTCAAACTATAAGCTTTTAGGAATGTGGAAAAGTTGTCTAAATCAGATTAGACCCTTATTTGGGTGAGAAAAATGTTTTAGGCCTAGTGGGGTAAGGAAATACCAAAATACCTCTTTCTCAAACGAATGAAAAAATCTTAACCAGAGAGGCTTCACTGAAATAACCATAAATTTTTACTCGGAGCTCAAAACTTAGCAAACTTTGTAATGTTGGAAAGATAAATCAAAGACCTTCGATTTGATACCTTCTGAACCACCTAAATCTTTATGTGCTAAGAGATATGATAATATGAATTTTTATGTCATACAATATCTCCCCCTTGGGAACATTCATCCTAGAGTTAAATCACACTAAGTAGACCAGGGGCGAAAAACATCTAACTACCCCAACTCAAGCACATAACATGCAATTAACAAAACTCAATCAACTTAAAAGGGTACTTTACAAAGAGTTAGTACTTTGATTTGAAATTTCTCCGAAAAGAAAATGTAACATCTCGTAACTCGCAATAGCTAAGAATAATCTTAGAAAGTACAATTTATCACTTTAGGAAAGATAATGAAAAATCTAAAAAATTTCCCAAGTTAAAAAAGTGAGTATTGGTCATTTTCAAACGACCATAACTTCTAGCTAAAGATGAGTTAGGGGTAGTTCTTGATATAATTGGAAAGCCATTCGAGAGATCTTCTCAAAGCCGTCAAGTTTGCGCATTTTTTGATATTGTATGACAGGGATAGTCTTTTTACCCATTTATTCCCTATTTCATTTTAGAGATTTATTTAGGGTAAAAATAGGTTTTAGTTTAGATTAGAAAATTAATTTTATGCTAAGGGCTTGGAGAAAAGAGAAGAGAAGAAGTAAAAAGGGAGAAAGAACAAAGATTTGCCAAGAAAGCTAAGGGATTACGAGTGAAATTCGTCGGAGGTGATCCCTATCAAGGTATGTGAGATCTTCTCGTGTTGGGTTAGTTCACCCACACACCAACTTGTTCAATTCAGTGATTTTGAGTATATTGAATGATGAAAAGTGAACTTCTTGAAGAGTATTTTTGAATTCTTGTTGGTTGAATTATTGCATGCCCAGAGTTGATTTTATTCGTGTTTCTGGGTTGATTTTTGAGTCTAATCTATTGGGTATTGAGGGTATTAGTGATCCTAAATGTTTGGAGAAAGAACCATGAAAGTTAGAGGGTTTAGAGATGAAAAACAAAGAAGAAAAGGTGAAATGTTTGTTCGTAAGGCCCTGGAGAGCCCCGCGCCTCCCATAACCCCACAGAATAGTCTCTGTTTCTAGTGCCTTAGGGCGGGGCACCATCCAGAGCCCCCCAACTTGGCCTCTGAAGTTTGGGGTTTGGCGCCCCATGCCTCTTAGAGCGCTAAGGACAGCATTTAACTCCATTCATCCCCCATCTTTTTGTACTAGTTCCTATGTTATGTACCCATGCTTTCTAGTTGATTCCAACACCCTAAGGTACATCTAAACATTATGAATCATCCATAAACATGAGGTCATGAACCTTTAATCCATAATCCAATTCAAGGAAAGTTAAGATCAAAGTTAAAGAAGTTAAGAGTCAAGTGTAGAACTTAAGAAGCAAGTCAAAGCAAAGTTCTTAAGAATTCTCTAGGGTCTTTAAAAACGCTTTAACTTTGTTTCAAGACTCAAGTCTCAAGATAAGTAAAAGTAAAGTTGTAAGTTATTTTCTTCAGAAGTATATGGGGACTAAGTATTCCCAAAGATATTTAAAATATTTTCACATTTAACAAGTAAGGAAATTTTGATTTCCAAAAAGCCTTCGCACTAGTTTTTCATAAAGGAGTAATAGCTTTATAAAATGAAGAAAGCAAGGAAACTAAGATTTACAAGATAGTCTTTGATCTAAGTTTTGCGCACTTATCTCAAATCACTAAAGAAGTATGTTTTAAAAATGTAAGAGCCAATATGTTTTGGGAGTAGTATTGAGCACCAAATTGAGGACGACCATGAGTTCAGATAATTCACATCTCCATAAAACCATGTAGCCACCATGGGTAGAAAAGGGTTATACTTTTTGAATGAACCCTTTTCAGTGTAGACTAGCGGATCTATTAGGGAGTTCAGGTCTTATACCTTTGGAAGGGTATAGGATGCACTGGCAGCGTGAGGTAGATTGTTGTATCATAACTATAGCTTTTAAGTGATAATTGTCGGTTAGAAAAACTCCCACCGAAGTTATTGTACTTTTATATACATCGGCTTATTTGTATTTTTACATACATCTTAGAGTTAATTGTATCATTTTATTCATTTAGAGTTTACAACATGTTTTGAGATAACTTTTCTTTATATTGCACTTACATTTAAATTGCATTACATTGAAATGAGTTAGTTATTCATGAGTTGAGCAGAGCCAATGTAAGTATTCCTTCTTACTCATTTTCAAGCTTAAGTTGTTGTTTAGCATTCCAACTCGCATACTTGTATATTCAATGTACTAATTTCAATTGGCTTGCATCGTATCATGATGCAGACTCAGGTAACTATTAGGATCGACATTTGGCGCAGTGTTGATCTAGTGAGCAGCTCAAATTCAATTGGTGAGCATCCCTTCATTCTGGAAGACATCTTATCATTCAGTTATTTTCTTTCGGTTTTCAGTTGTTAGGATTATTGGGGGTCCTATCCCAACATCCATCTTTACTTTAGAGGCTTCATAGACAGATAACATTAGTTCCTTTGTCTTCTTCATTTCAGTTGTATACATTTAAGACTTAAGTTGTTGTTTTGTCTAAGTATTACTTTTAAAGTTATTTCTTGAATTATCTTTAGTGTTTAAGTCTTCCACTGATAAAGTAAGCCAGGCCAAGGGTCCGCTCGAGGCCAGCAATGGTCATCTAGTGCCAGTTCAGCCCAGGGTGTAGGTCAGGGCTTGACAAAATTGGTATTAGAGCACAAAGTTCAAAAGTCATAGGGAGTCTATGAAGATGTGTCTCTAGAGTCCTAGTTATCGGTGTGAAGCGTGTCACATCTATGATTAGAAGGCTACAACATTAGGAATTGCTCACTTCTTTCATATTCCTTTTCGTGTGTTAGAGTTCATCTCTAAAAGTCTCTATCTAATTTGTGCTTATGCATGTTTTCAGAAAATCATGCCTCCACGAAGAGCATCAAGAGGTCATCCAGCTAAAAGGAATGTTAAACCTCAGGAACAAGAGTTACCTAATGCACCTGAAGGGAAACCTCAAGGGGAAGTTACCAACTTTGAGTTTTGTGAGGATATTAGGATGTTGAGTCATGCTTTTACTAACCAGGTTTTTCAACATAGAGGAGCTCGACAAGAAGGAGCTAACGCTTTGAGAATTCAGGAACTTTTGAGAATGAATCCCAAAGCTTCACTGGTTCTAGCACTATTGGAGACCCAAGAACTTCACTGAGGAAGTGTAATAGGTGTTTGAGGGGATGCATGTTGCTGACACTGAGAGAGTTTAGCTAGCTACTTATCAACTAAAGGTCATTGCTAGAACTTGGTTTGATTAGTGGAAAAAGGTAGAGATGAAAATGCACCACCTGCGAGTTGGGCTTGTTTTGAGGAGGCCTTCTTGGAGTATTTCTTTCCCCGAGAACTAGAGAGGCCAAGGTGAGAACTGAGAGAGACTAAGGCACGTGAGTTCCTCACCCTAACAGGACTCTGTAAGTGTGCATGAGTATGTGCTGAAACTAACCCAACTATATCGTTATCCTCCGAAGATGGTTAAGGACATAAAGAGTAGGATGAATTTGTTTGTTGCTAGATTAGGTCACTCTTCAAGCAAAGAGGTTCGGGCAGTAATGCTTATTGTGGATATGCACATTTCGAGGTTAATGATCTATGTGCAGTAGATAGAGGAGGAAAAGCTAAGAGACACAGAAGAGTTCAAGAACTAGAGAGGTATGAAAGGAAGTGAGTCTGGGCAGCAGAAAATAATGCCAACCGGTTATCCTCCCAACAGAAACAAAAGGGTCATGCTTCCATCATCTGCTAGTGCACCTATACCTAAGAACAAGAGTGAGCACTATGGGCAGAGTTCTAGAGTTAAACATGCCTATCCATAGGGGAGTGTGGCGCAAGGAGGTAGTAAGCCTCCTATTTGCGCGAACTGTGGTACAAACCACTCTAGTGTTTGTCGTGAGGGCTCCGCGAGTTATTTTAGGTGTGGTCATACTAGTCATTTTGTGAGAAAGTCTCCAAAGAATAAGCAGGGAAATGGTTTCTTCTTTAGTTGCTCCACCACACAGGGCTAAACCTAGAGGACCTACTTCCGGAGCTGCGGGGGAACAAATCGCTTGTATACTCTCAACAATCTCCAAGAGCATGATAATTCTCCAGAGGTTTTCACTAGTATGATTAAGGTCTTTGACTTTACTGTTTATGCATTGCTAGACCCAAGAGCGAGTTTATCTTTTGTAACTCCATATGTTGTCATGAACTTTGATATCATTCCTAAGCAACTTAGTGAACCATTTAGTGTTTCCACACCTGTTGGTGAATCCATTCTAGCACATCTATCATGATTTTCCCATTTCTATCAATCACAATAGTACCATGGTTGATTTAGTTGAGTTAGACATGGTAAACTTTGATGTCATTCTTGGTATGGATTGGATTCACGCCTGCTATGTCTCAGTTGATTGTAGAACTCAAGTAGTCAAGTTTTAGTTTCCAAATGAGCCAGTCTTAGAGTGGAAAAACAGTCCAGCAAAGCCTAAGGGTCATTTTATTTCATATCTTAAGGAGAGGAAGTTAGTTTCTAAGGTGTGTGTCTATCACTCAGTCCGAGTTAATGACTCTACTGTAAAGATACCTCTTATTCAGTCAGTTTTAGTAGTAAAAGAGTTCCTAAAAGTATTTCTGGATGATCTTCTTGGAGTCTCTCATGAGAGAGAGATAGACTTCGATATAGATATTCTTCTATATACTCATCCTATGTCTATTCTGCTATGTATGTTGGCATTAGTAGAGTTGAAAGATTTGGAAGAACAATTGAAAGATCTGTTAGATAAGGGTTTCATTCGACCAAGTGTATCACCTTAGGGCGCTCCGATTTTATTTGTGAGAAAGAAAGATGGTTCCCTTATGATGTGTATAGATTACCGCCAATTGAACAAGGTTACAATCAAGAATAAATATCCTCTTCCAAGGATTGATGATCCTTTTGACCAGCTTTAGGGTTGCTTCCTACTTCTCGAAAATTGATCTCATGTAAAGCTACCATCACTTAATAGTTAGGGAATGTGATATTCAAAAGACAACTTTTTGAACCAGATATGGGCATTATAATTTTTGGTTATGTCGTTTGGTTTAACTAATACACCAACAACTTTGATGGATCTTATTAACAGTGTCTTCAAGCCTTATTTAGATATGTTTTTTTATCGTCTTCATGGATGACATACTAATCTATTCAAGGAATGAATAACAGCATGCGTTTAGTTGTCTATTATAAAAGGTTTGTTTAGGGGTTTTCATCGATTTCGTCTCCTTTGACTAAGTTGACTCTGAAGATAGTTAAATTTCAATGGTGTGAAGCTTGTGAGAAAAGCTTTCATGAATTGAAAAAAAGGTTGACTACTATCCAGTTTTGACCTTACCAGAAGGTACTCAGGGTTTTGTGGTATACTGTGATGCACCAAGTGTTGGTTTGGGTTGTGTTCTAATGCAAAATGGCAAATTATAGCTTATTCCTCCAGATAGTTGAAGGTTCATGAGAAGAATTATCCAACCCATGACTTAGAGTTGGCTGCCATAGTTTTTGCCTTGTAAGTATGACATTACTATTTGTATGGCGTTCATGTTGGTATATTCACTTATCATAAGAGCTTCAAATATGTGTTCACTCAGAAAGAGCTTAAGCTTAGACAAAGTAGATAGTCAAGGATTATTACATAATCATTCATTACCACTCAGGTAAGGCTAATGTGGTTGTTGATCCTTAAGCAGGTTGTCTATGGGTAGTACCGCCCATTTAGAAGAACATAAGAAAGAACTAGCAAAAAATGTGAATAGACTTGCACGCTTAGGAGTCCGATTATGGATTCCACAGAAGGAGGAATAGTGGTGACCAATGGGGCTAAATCATCATTAGTGTTAGAAGTGAAAGGAAATCAAGACCAAGACCCTATTTATCTTGACTTGAAGGAAAACGTTCATAAGCAAAAAGTATTAACTTTTAAACAAGGGAAAGATGGTGTGTTGAAGTATCAAGGCTGGTTGTGTGTACCTAGGGTGGATGAACTTTAAAAAAAGATCATGGAGGAAGCTCATAACTCTAGATATTCCATTCATCTAGGTTCCACAAAGATGTACCGCAATTTGAAAGAGGTATATTAGTGGAAAGGTATGAAGAAAGGCATTGCTGAGTTTGTCGTCGAATGCCCATATTGCCAACAAGTGAAAGTAGAACACTAAAGGCCTAAAGTCTTAGATGAGAATATAGAAATTTTGGAATAGAAGTGAGAGATGATTAATATGGACTTCATCACAAGGTTACCAAGGTCTCACAGGCAGCATGATTCAATTTAGGTGATTGTCGATATAATGACAAAATCAACCCACTTCATTTCAGTAAAGACCACTCATTCAGCAGAGTATTATGCAAAGTTATACATTCAGGAGGTGGTGAGATTTCATGGAGTCCCAGTTTCGATTATTTCAGATCAAGGTGCATAATTTACTGCTTAGTTTTGGATGTTTTTTGAGAAAGTTTTGGGTTAAAAGGTGAATTTAAGCAATGCTTTTCATCCTCAGATAGATGGGCAAGTGAAGCGTACTATCTAGACCTTAGAATATATTTGAGGGCTTGTATGATTGATTTCAAGAGAAATTGGGATGATCACCTACCTCTCATTGAGTTCTCTTACAACAACAACTACCATTCGAGCATTCAAATGGCTCCATATGAAGCTCTTTATGGGAGAAAATGCAGATCTCCTATTAGGTTGTTCAAAGTTGGTGAAGCAGGGTTGATATGACTAGATATAATTCACCAAGCCATGGAGAATCTTATGGTGATTCAAGAGAGATTGAAAACGACATAGAGTCGTCAAAATTCCTACACATATGTGAGGAGAAGGCTATTGGGTTTGAAGTGGATGACTGGTATATCTGAAAGTTTCACCCATGAATGGTGTTATGAGGTTTGGTAAGAAGGGTAAACTTAGTTCCCGGTATATTAAATTGTACAAAATATCCAAGAGAATTGAGAATATAGCTTTTCAGTTGAAACTACCACAACAGTTAGCAGCGGTTCATTCAGTATTTCATGTCTCCATGTCAAAGAAGTGTATGGGTGATCTTTCATTGATTGTACCAACTTAAAATGTTGGGATTAAGGATATTTTATCCTATGAAGAGATTTTGGTTCTGATCTTAGATCACTAAGTTCACAAGTTGAGAACAAAGGAGGTTGTGTAAGTCAAGATCCTTTGGAGAAACCAATTTGTTGAAGAAGCGACTTGGAAAGCTGAAGAGGATATGAAGAAGAGATATCCATATCCTTTTTAATCCGGAGAGAATGTAGATCAAGGTACTAATTCTCATCTTAGTACTTTATAAACTATGAGTTAGAATGTTGTTACTTGTTTTTAATTGTTGAGTCTTAAACTTGATGTTACTATTCATAGCTTAGTGAAAGAAATCTCATTCGAAGACAAATGTTTGCAAGGATGAGATATTGTAACATCTCGTAACTCGCAATAACCAAGAATAATCTAAGAAAGTAAAATTTATCACTTCTGGAAAGATAATGAAAAATCTGACTGGTTATTTCAAACGATCATAACTTCTAGCTAAAGATGAGTTAGGGGTAGTTCTTGATATGATTGGAAAGCCCATCGATAAAATCTTCCCAATGCCGCCAAGTTTGCGTATTTTCTGATATTGTATGAGGGGGATATATCTATCAGAAGTTGGGATGCTAAAGTGGGGAAAGTTCGATTCCGGATTTAAGGAAGGGCAAGCTAGTCTTTTTACCCATTTATTTCCAATTTCATTTTAGAGATTTATTTGGGGTAAAAATAAGTTCTAGTTCAGATTAGAAAATTTATTTTACACTTAGGGCGTGGAGAAAAGAGAAAAGAAGAAAGAAAAGGGAGAAAGAACAAGGATTTTCCAAGAACGCTAAGGGATTGCGAGTGGAATTTGTCGGGTCCTATCAGGGTATGTGAGATATTTTCGTGTTGGGTTAGTTCACTCACACACCAACTTGTTCAATTCAGTGAATTTAGGTTGATTGAATGATGAAAACTGAACTTCTTGAAGAGTATTTTTGAATTCTTGTTGGTTGAGTTGTTGCATGCCTAGAGTTGATTTTATTTGGGTTTTCGGGTTGTTATTCGAGTCTAATCAATTGGGTATTGAGAGTATTAGTGATACTAAGTGTTTTTGGAAATAACCATGGAAGTTTAGAGGGTTTAGAGATGTAAAACGGAGTATAAAAGTCGAAACATCTGTCCGTAGGATCCTAAGGCGCCACACCTCCCATAGCCCCACAGGACAATCTCAGTCCGTAGGTCCTTGGGGCAGCGCACCAGCCAGAGCGCCCCAACTTGGCCTATGAAGTTTGGGGGTGCCTCTTAGAGCGCGAAGGACGCCAGTTCACCCCATTCATCCCCCATTTTTTTGTACTAGTTCCTAAGTGATGTACCTATGTTTCCTAGTTGATTCCAATACTCTAAGGTACATCTGAACATCATGAAATCATCCATAAACATGAGATCATGAACCTTGAATCCATAATGCAATTCAAGGGAAGTTAAGATCAAAGTGAAAGAATTTACAAGTCTAGAAGTTAAGAAGCAAGTCAAAGCAAAGTTCTTAAGAGTTCTCTAGAGTCTTTAACAAAGTTTTAACTTTGTTTCATGACTCAAGTTTCATAAGTAAAGAGTTAATTTGAAGTTCCTTTCTTCAAAAGTATATAGGGACTAAGTATCCCCAAAGAGATATAAAATGTTTCACATTTAACAAGTAAGGGAACTTTGATTTCCAAAGAGCCTTCGGGCTAGTCTTTTCAGGAAGGAGTAATAGCTTTATAAAATGAAGCAAGCTAGGAAACTAAGATTTCCAAGATAGAATTTGAGCTAAGTTTTGCGCATTAATCTCAATCCACAAAAGAAGTATGTTTTAAAAACATAAGAGCCAATATTTTTTTGGAGTAGTATTTAACACCGAATTAGGGACACGCATGAGTTCAGATAATTTCACATCTCCATAAAATCATGTAGCCACCATGGGTAGAAAAAGGGTCATACTTTTTAGATGAACTCTTTTCACAGTAGACTAGTGGATCCATTCAGGTCTTATACCTTTAGCCGGGTATAGGATGCGCTAGCTGCCTGAGATAGATCATTCTATCATCACTATAACTCTTAAGTGGTGGTTGTCAATTAGAGAAACTCCCACATAAGTTATTGTATTTTTATAAATATCAGTTTATTTGTATTTTTAGATACATCTCAGAGTTAATTGTATCCTTGTATAGATTCAGATTTTACAACATGTTTTCAAGTAGCTTTTCTTTATCTTGCACTTACATTTAAATTGCATTATAATGAAATGAGATAGCTATATTGAGTTTGTTATTCATGAATTTAGCAGAGCCAAGGTCAGTGTTCCTTCTTACTCTTTTTTAAGCTTAAATTGTTGTTTAGCATTCCACCTCGCATATTGTTACTCCGTTTCAAGCTTGAGTTGTTGTTTAGAATTCCAACTCGCATACTCGTACATTCAATGTACTGATTCCAGTTGGCCTGCATTGTATCATGATGCAGACGCAGGTAACTAGGATCGACATTTGGCGCACCGTTCATCCAGTGAGCAGCTCAGAGTCCGTTGGTGAACCTCCCTTCATTCCTGAGGACATCTTTATCATTTAGTTATTTACTTTCAATTTTTAGTTGTAAGGATTATTGGGGGTCGTGTCCTAACATTCATCTTTACTTTAGAGGCTTCATGGATAGATATCATTATTTCTTTTATCTTATTCATTTCAGTTGTATACGTTTAAGACTTAAGTTGTCGTTTTGGCTAAGTATTACTTTTAAAATTATTTCTTGATTTATATCTTGTGTTTAAGTCTTCTTCTGCGTAAGTAAGTCATGCCTAGGATCTGCTCGAGACCAGCAATGGTCATCAAGTGTCAGTACCGCCCAGGGTGTAGGCTCGGGTGTAACATAAAGAGATGTGTGTATATCTTCTTTATATCCTCCTAGGTCTCCCAAGTAGATTCCTCAATAAATTTATTTCTCCATAAGACCTTGACTTATAGAACCTCTTTGGTCTCAACTTGTGAACCTAACGGGCATCTCCTCAAAAAATTTGTTTTGTGAAGGTGTAGTAAAAGCATTGTTTCATCGAAGAGGATGCTTTAAAGACAGAGTGAGGAATGTGTTCCTGATCCTTAACTTTTGTAAGCTTCATGTACCTTCTTTTACTTTATGTTCGAGAGGAACATGATTTTTAGTGGTGGATAATTTAATGACATTGAACATCATTTTTGGAATTTTTTAAAAATTATAGTTTTACCTCTCTGGATTGTGGCCCCGAGTCATGTTTGATTTATTTATGAAGTCCATTTTGAATGTTTATTGAAAAGTTGTGATTTTCAAAAGTTTTAGATTTTTGGAGTTGAAGTTTTAAAAGTGGTTATTAATTATTAAAAATTGGAACTACAAGTCTCATAATGGAATTTCGTCAGTTTCATATCAACTCTCGATTGAAAATTTTGATCGAGGAGTGTTTTCTTTTTCAGCTTTGAAGTCTTTATGTGTATTTGAGCCTCTGAGTTGGATGTTTAAGTGAATTTTAGTCAAGGGTTGACTTTGATAAACATCCAAAGTTCGGACGCTCGGATAGAATTTCCAACGACATCATTGGATTCTAAGTGAGGAATTTAGGCTTATGGAAGGTGTTGCTTTAAATTTTAGAGCTTCCAAGGGAAGTTTGGTATTGTTGAGTTAAGTTTAGTTTATTGTTACTTTCATGGGTTCTGAATCAAGAAGATCTCAAATCCATGCTTCAATGGTTCCACTAAATTGAAAATGTTGAATTTAGTAGGGTAATATATTTGATTTTTTTAATGAAATTTTGAATGAATCCCAAGGGTCCATTTGAAGATTTTGTTGTGCCTTAATATTTGTTGAATTGTTGAGTTTTGGTGCAGGATACTTTGTTCATCAAGATCACGAGATTCCTTCTCGCGATCATTTGTTGTGTGTCACAATCACATGCAGTCAGACACAGTCGTGTAGGGTTAAACTTGCAGATATCTTGATCATGTGGGTTCTGATTGTGAACGTGATGGTCAAAATAAATGATTTGATTGTGTTAACTCATCTCGATAACATGGCTTATGGGTCGCGATCACGATGAACATTTGTGACCTAAAACATTGTTTTTTTTTTCAAAATCGAAGTTAATCTCCATATTATCATTTTTTTTGATCTTATGATCTTGGTGGAGCAATTTAAAAGAATATTTGAATGTGTAACGAATTTTAGCTCTCTACATTTTGCACATTATTTACTTCAAAATTTTATCATCTAATTGCTAATTTTGAACTACAACTTTGTAATTTCTGCAAGAACTTGAGTTTTAAGAAAAATGGTGATATAAGATTGATTTCAAATCATTGTTTGAAGTGGTTCCGCTAATGAGTTCCAAATTATTGGGTAACATTATTTGATATACAAATTTTGAGATTTAATCTTAGTACTTGGGAATGGATTTTTGGGTCAATTTGATCTGGTGATATAAGATTGTTGTTAGTCTGGAATTGTTATTGTAATTCCATATTTGTTTAGATATGTTGAAATGGAGACCCATTGGAGAGGGAAAGCTCATATACCGGATTGATTTTTTGCATTATTAAGGCAAGTAGACATTTTGACTCTTTGTTATGTATATTGAACCTTGTATGCAATGCTTAATCAGAAGTAATGCAAATTAGTGAAGGATTTTCTATAAGTTGTGTATTTTGATTGAAGTATAAGTTCTAGTCATGATGTTATGGGATAAAAGAAGAATATTGTTGATATTGTGATAAATGATGTACCATGAATGGTTAGAATGTTGTATTGACTCACTCTTGATATTTGTACCAAGATTGTTCGTGATGGATTTGTTGTTGTAAAGAATTTTACCATCTCATTGAACATTCGAACATATATATTTGCATTGGTGTTATAACATTTTTATGATGATTCTTTGTGGAAATAATATAAAATAGGGTATGGACCACACGATCTGTGGCTGATTTATGAGAAATAAGGGACGAACCAGATGATGTGTGGCAGATTTATGAGAAATAGGGGTCAGGCCAAATGATACGCAGTAGATGCATGGAAATATATGATATGCATGGGTCTCGGACTGTGATACAATGGTTTTTTATCCTTAGAACATACATTCATCACTCTATATAACATTGCAATACATCGTATTGCACATCATCTTGTTTCTTGTCATTAGTAAATGGTAAAGTGTTATTATGGTTATTGAATTGTGAAAGACTACACTAATGTGACTATATTTATCGAGGTGCAAGTTGTGATAGTCGTATGAGCGCTGTTGTTATTGAGTGTGAACTGTTAGTCAGACTAATTTACTCTATGCAGGTTGTGGTTGTGAAGGCTTGGTTAGTGTAGTTGAAGTACTTGTGTTCTGTATTACTTTACTTAGTGTTTTTTGGGTTCGCACTTGTTGAGTGTCATTATTGTTTAGTATTGAACCCCCTACTTCTACACTTGTGTAGGTTATGAGCATGGATCATCTTGATTGCTCCTTCTTATCTTTGTTAAAGCCACATAGGCGAACCCAGGATTTGAAGATAGTGGGATTGGGGGGGGGGGGGGGGGCACCACTAAGAATGACTCAAGGGTAAGGCTATGAGTGACTTAAGAGTAAGGTTAGCGGAGCACCCTGCTTACTGCTTAGGGTGTCGAAAATTTTGAGGCCCCAATAAATTTTAATAGTGAATTTTATTATTTTATTTCACTTTAATCAATATTGAACATTATAATTTAAATAAAATTAAAAAAAGAACAATGAACTTTTTATCAAGAATATATTAGCACTCTGAATAAACAACTCAAATATTTATATTAATTTATAAATTTCTCCAGGATTCGATTTAAGTAATTGCAAATCAAATTCATCCATAAAATGCAAAGAATTGTCTCTAAAACTAGAAATTAGTTGAGAAGAAATATGTTCCATAAAAAATCTATCCATTTCAAATCACAAGAATCAACAACGAATCTCACAAAAAAAAATAGGCTTATAAAGAAGAAGTTACCAATTTATACAAGATAATGAAAGTAGGACTTTAATTATACGGTGAATAATACTTCTAAGCGTAGACTTTCTAGAAGTCTTATATTTTTTGTTTAGATTGGTGTTAGGAAAAGTTAGTTTCATATTTTGTTTGGAATTGTATTGGGAAAAGTTAGTTTTATAATTTGTTTAGAATTGTATTGGGACTTTTATTTGTTTTTAAATTCAATTAAGAAAGGAAGAGAAAATATTTTTTTAAAGAGAAAAATGTTGAATTTAAAGTATAAAAAGAGTTACCTTTGGCAGGAATTGATAATGGGACCAAAAAAAATTAAAGTGAAACAAAAAAAGATTACCTTCAGCGCGATTTGATCTCGCACGCGTATGCTTCAAAGAGGAGATTATAGCGTAACCTGTGCACCCGCAACAACTTTTTGTTGTTAGGGTGCACACTTATATATATTATCGTTTTATCAACTGTCTATATATGTGGGTCTGCCCCTAGTTCAAGGCTTGCCTGAGTAGTTTGTGAGGTAACTTTTTGTCATTTCGACAGACATCACTTACTCTTTCGTTATGTTTATGTCATGTTCTAGACAAAAAGACTTTTAGATTTGTTTTTTGTTGATTCTAATGTAATATTTACAGTCTTGTACATGTGACACTAGTCCTTGGGGTTTATAAGTTCATGTTATATATTTCTGCAATGTTCATGATATTTAGTCTTCCATTTCCATTTTATTTCCGCATTGAATTATTTTGTGATTATATTTTAAGCTAATATGTTTTGATGGGATAAGACAGGTGTCACCATACTCGATTTCAGTCGTGATCACGTTCTGTATTCTCGAGTTCATTTCATTCATATCTAGACATCATACGTGATGGTACAAGAATGAATGGAAAATTATTTATTTTTGTTGGTTCTGTGCCTGTAACATTCCAGTTGATCTAATCATTCAACATTTCACAAGGTAGATGCAAAAACAATGTTCACTAGTTAGGCTGAAGCTAATTAACTTGTTTGAAGAAGGCGTTTTAGGGCCATTAAGCCAATTAACTTATTTATGTTTTTCAATATATTTCAAACATGTTGAAATTTTAACTAAACTAAGCCATTATATAAAGTCATTCACCAAAATAATATGTTTTTTTAAAATTTTACAAAACTAGTATAAACGTATTCCACAGTAACGTTTTAGGATATATTTTATTTTTTAAAAGTTGATGGTGTCATATTGATATACGTTGCTCACAGTAACGTTTTACTCCTAAAACGTTACTGTGAGTAACGTTTTAGGAGTAAAACGTTACTGAAAATAATGTTTTAAAAGTAAAAAGTTACTTACAGTGACGTATATCAACCTAATGCTGTTAGTTTTTAAAAAATAAAATATACCCTAAAACGTTACCATGAAATACGTTTATACTAGTTTTGTAAAATTTTAGAAAAATGTATTACTTTAGTAAATTGTTATATATAATGACTTAGTTTGGTTAAAAATTTCATTTACATGTCCTTTGTCCATAATCTCTTATCAACTTTTATGTATGCTTCCAATAGCAGATCTGACATTATTCTTCATCTCCCCCCCCCCCCCCCCCCAAACTCTTTTAACAATTTCAAATTGATAATGATAAGGGCACGATTAATAACAATAATAATGACTATCATGAGTAACTATAGCTAGAACCAAGTGACAAGATGACTAAGATTATTAGGACATACACAATAATACATTTACCAATGTTATTTTAAAAATGACATTTAAATTTTAAAGCAGATGTACACTATTCACATTTATAATTAAAATAAAAAGCCAAAAGATGATGCAACAAGAGTGCACCTTGACATTAAGTATCTTTTGTTTTGAGCGACAACAATGACTTTGTATCAAATAAATACAGGGAAGTCATAGTGTATCATTTGCTTAACCTTCACTTAAAAAAATAATATTTAGCGATAATAAATAGACATATTAATAACGAGTGCTAAAATCTTTATAAGCATTAGGTAAGTGTCATTAGATATAATGTCGCTAAAATTTTTAGGGACATACACAAAGAGTGACAACTGTCACTAAAGAAATACATATTTAATGATAATTGAGTTATTATTATTAATATATTAATTGTGAGTAAGGATAATTTTTTATCTAGTGCTTGTGGAGTTTATACTAGTTTTGTAAAATTTTAGAAAAACATATTATTTTGATGAATGACTTAGTTTAGTTAAAACTTCCATGTAAATGTACCTCTCTTCGATCTCTTTTCGATCATTAACTTCATGTAGCACAAATGTGAATCTATGTCAACTTGCAATCGAGTTTTTAATTTCAACATCAATTTCACAAAAAATAATTGGGATAGAGGGGGACGGATTCAGAGTTAATTCTCGCTTGATGTCTACTCAATCTAAACATTGTAAAAGATTAAACGCGACAGGCTGAGAGCAGTGCTCACTCCCTTGTAGTTGGGGAGTTTGATGGTCGTTCTACTCTTCCGGACATTCTTTATTCTATTGTGTGATTTTCTTATTGACGATATGCATTCTTATATTACAAGGTGTTCTCCAATGAGAAGTGAGAAAGACTAGCTTATAATCAGTGGCGGATTCAGAATTTTCGTTCAGGAGGTTCGAAAAATAAATATATAAACGTGTAAATAAGTCTTTCGAAATGAACCCTTTGAATTTTTTTGGGTTTAAAACCACAATTTTTTTGGTTTAAAACCACACTTTTGACACGTTTTTTTAAAAAAATGCTTGAAAAATAGAATTGATTTTTTTAATATAAATAAATTGAAACTATTAAGGAAAAAATAAATAAATATTGTTGCAGGGATTGAACCTGAGCATGTAGCTTAATATTCAGGGGTCTTACTATTGAGCCATTGTTTTTTATTTGTTATTAGGGGGTTCAAAATATATATATCTACAGAAATATACAAAATTTATTTTATATAAATCGTGTATTTTTTCAATGAGAGTGTTCCCAATGTGGGTCAGCCCCTGCTTACAGTGATATGCATTAATAAGAGGAGTCATTTGATTTTTCACATTAATTAATTAAAATAATTCGAGCATAATATTTGGCAAAAATAATATAATATTCCATTTGTTGAAAAGATTTTTAATTACATTGTTTGTTGTTGAACTGATCAAATACAGATTAGAAATTTCTTCTATATTTTGTTCCAGTATTAATGACTCGTGATTTATTCTTATCTGAGACATTTGCACTTGAATTTGGTACACTTGTTAATAAGAACATTATTCATATTATACATCAAGCAAATGCCTAGTTTTAAATATTTCTAGGCTATTGTCCAAATTCCATCCTATTGAAATGCAAGATAACTTTCTTGAAGTTGCTGATTGACTGCCTTTGTTTAAGCAAAATAATATTTTTTTTTCTAATTTATTTAGTATGTGGTTAAATATTTATTTGTTTTCTAAATAAAGTAGCTTGTGTAAATTTTATCACTTAACTAACATGAACATAATTATCTTTTTTTAACATATTAAACTTGAAGTTCGAAGAATATGTCCTTTGAAGAAATGAGCATGTACGAGCGTAATGATTTTGTTAGTGGAGTTTTAAAGATTTATCTTTTGAATATATGTTAGAACCCCCTTTTTTTTTTCTTTCAAAAAAGAAAAGGTTTTAAGGAGTTGACAAAAATAATATCATACAATTTCGATTGCTATATTTTTGGTAATATTTATATTTAACAATAAGATTTTATGATAATATTAGTAGGTGGTTTATCCACGCTTTGTGCAGGCATAAATAATTTTTTTAAGCTTTAGAATAATTTTTTCAATAATCGACTATTATAAGAAAGAAAGAAAAAGTAAATTTTAGAAGGTTTTAAGAACATTTAAACAAAAATTTAATGATTTGACATTATCACATATCTCAAGAATTATAAATATATAATGAATGATTAAAATATCTTGATATGTAATTATTTTTATGTTTTACATAATTTATCATAATAAATGTTTGCTAATATAATTGTCTTGTCAAAATTGAGTGATATTTTTATGTAGCAATGAAGCATCACTTTTTTCTATTTTTTTGTAAATGAAAAATATAGAATCTGGTAATTCTATGGTGAGGAGATCGTTAAAAATGTATACCACAACAATATAAATAATTTTGTTTTAGAGAAAATCTACTTTTTTGAGGTCAAACATTCAACACTTTTCGTTATTATAACTTTGTTACTCTAACAATATTTATAGGAGAAAAATAAATTTGGAACAACAAAATAATATTGTTGACCATTTTAAAAATTTATTCTTCGTTAAACTGTTGCTATGAAAGCTCTTCTAAATGCTTCATAAATGCAATTTTATGACTTTTCAAAAATATGTACATATACTTATTGCCTTATGAAAGTACAAATAGATCAAAATGTTGGATTATAGACTCATGTTAAAGAAATATTCTTGAACATGAAAAAAATTAAAAATGGGTATAACCTATATAACTCAAATGCTCAACAATATGAAGACCAACAAATCTATGTTAATAGACATATATTTTGTAGCTTCAGATATTACATTTATTTATAGTATGTTTACTTTCATATTTTTCAAATTAAACTTGTCGAAAATAGTCATAAATCACATAAAAAATATTCAGAAGAGTTGAAAGAGAAGGGAAAAAGAAAAACATTAAAAGGATTAACTTTGTCAAAGTGAGATCATATGCAATATTTCAATCAACTTTCAATCCTTAAAGTACGCATAATACCCACTAATAAAATTTAGTAAAAATTTAGATACTTTATAGTATAAAAGCTAAAAAATATGGGCACGCAAAGCTATAAACTCTCAAATGAGTTTTCAATTAAAAAAAATAGCATCCTTATATGTGAAGGAATGACGTTGTTGATAACGAAATTAGAGATTTGTAGAGATTCTTTTATCGTACCTTCAACAATTCTAGTAGTGAAAACTTGTCCGAATAGTCAATTAACATTTATTATTTAATCTGCACTAAATAAATACTTATAACAATAAATTCACAGAAACATAAAGAAGAAAGTTTAATGCATGTACTAAAAACAACAATTAATAATATAAGCATAAATTAATGATTGTAAAAAACATATTACGATTTGTATCAATAGAATGAAACAGAATGAAAAAAATCGAGCCCACAAAATGCACAATGTTCCCCAAGGAAATTATTCCCTTCTAGTATTCGAGGTTAAAGTGAATCGATCATCTCATGACAGAACAATTTTATTCACCAGTGTATTGATACAAAAACAATGGTATCAGTGAGTCACTCAACTGGAGCAAAGTTCACAAATATTTAATTGTCAAGAAGAAGAAGAAGTTTAGATTTTTCATTGTTTTATACTAAGAGAAAATTTCTATTTATAGACAACAAAGTGTAGAGTGAACAAATGCTTATTTGTACCTTATTGGAAATGTCACAACTCTTTGAAAACCTTACAACCCTTCGAAAAGGTTACAACTTTTCATAAAAGTTATAACTTTTCATAAAAATCGCAACTTTTTCCATGAAAAAAGAAGGTTATTTTGAAAATAAAATAAATTGAAAGGGAATTCTAGTTTGTGATAGCGCCACATAGGCAGGCGTAGGGTTCTCTTTTATATAAATATATGATATATGATCATTTAATTTTTTTCTAATGCGTGTGTGTATATTTAAGTGTGTGTAAAAGTATATATATAATTTTATTTTATAAAATTTAACAGTAGCGAAAGAAAAAATGGTCCTTAAAACTCCCTACAGAAAAGATTATCAAATAGTTAAGTGGGTGATAGAATTAGTTAGAGTTAGTTACTAAAAGTTAGTTAGGAATCTCTTAAACACTGTTAAGTAGTTAGTTACAATTAGTTGGTTAACTGGTCATTACCATGTTTTATTCATGTATATATGCACAACTATTGTATTCATTTTTATTCATTCATTGAGAAAGGAATAATACAAAAGTTCTCTCTTCATTCTAGAATGATCCATTGTATCCTCTATTCTTCCTTCTCTTTTCACGTTGAGCTCAATCTCCATTAGTGGAGGAATCTCACTGTTTTGATGTTTCAGTTTAAGATTCTGTCATGGTATCGGAGCTCAGAGATGCATTCTGCATTCAACTTTGATATGTGAGTTTTTGTTTTTCAGTTCACAACTGGGAATTTATGAGACTCTGTTTGTTTCTGTTTTTTGATCTATTCGAAGTGTTGGAGTCTATTTTGTTTGGTGTTATTCTGTTAGAGTTCTATCTTTTCTGTGTGATAGATCACTATTGCACATCATCCGTTTGTGTTTTTGTGTTTACTGTTTTAAGAGAACAAAAGTTTTTCTTTTATTTTGAAAATATATTGATCAATATGGTTGATCTTCAATCTGATGCTTCAAACATTGCAACTTCTTCTACTTTGAGAATGGACATGCTAGTCCAGTTTATTCGCATCCTTTAGAGAATGCAGGATCAACATTGTTGCCAAACGTTTTCGACTGGTTATACATCATGAAGACGAGTTGTACTTAGGGCACTATCAGTGAAGAGCAAAACATGCTTCATTAATGGGAAAATTATGAAGCCTGATGTAGATGATCCAAGCTTTGCACACTGGGAAAGGTGTGATGACATGGTGACTTCGTGGATTTTAAATTCCCTTTCACCAGAATTGAGAGATGGTCGACATTATGTGAACAATGCTAGAGAACTTTGAGAGGAATTGGAAGATCGTTATGATCAACAAATGGATGTAAGTTGTATCAATTACAGATTTGGTGTAGGGAACTTAAGATGTTATTGGATACTACACAAAGATGAAGAAGTTGTGGGAAGAAATGAACACTATTAACATCACTTCGCAATGCACTTGTGTGTGTATTTGTGGTGGAAAAAACCAAAATGCAAAAGGCTGAACAAGACAAGAGACTTATACATTTTCTGATGGGTTTGAATGAAGTGTATACTGCAGTAAGGGGAGGTATCCTGATGATCAGTGAACTACCAAGAACGGCACAAGCTTTCTCTATATTATCCCAAAGGAGAGACAAAGGGAAGTAAAGCCCCATAACCACACTGTTTTGGATTCCACATCTCTAACTGCATCTGCACCTACATCTATAGAAAAGGTTCAAGATAAATTACAGTTCTTATAGGAGAGGTGCAGGGAGCTCTGGCAGTAACAACAACCATTGAGCAATTTCTAGCACTAATAACTCCTATTCATAGAACAGATCTTCTCTATTTTGTGAATATTGCAAAAGGTCGGGACACACAAAGGATAGATGTTATAAGCTTCATGGTTATCCCACAAATTCCAGATTTCTTAAAGGTAAAGGTAGAGGTTCTGCAGCAAATGCATATACACAAGAACAAGGGAACAATCAAATTGAAGAAGGTCCTAAACTAAGGAAACAATTGCCATTGAACTTGCCCAAGGATCAGTATGAGAAACTGCTCAACCTTTTTGGAACCCTACAGGCTGGAAACAATGGGGCTAACAATTCAGACAACACATTGAGTAGGGTTGTTAACTTTGCAGGTAAACTTGATTGCTACTCTTTAATAACAGAGATAGATCTATCATGTAAATGTACTAGATTAGCTGCTAGCTCATGGATTATAGACTCAGGAGCATCACACCATATGACCCACAATAAAACCATCCTTAAGAACATTATAACTCTACTTGTCCTTTCCTAATTAGCCTACCAAATGGATGTAAAATCAAGGTAACTGAAATTGGAGATGTTTGTCTGAATTCAGCTTTGACTCTATGTAAAGTGTTGTTTGTACCTAGCTTTAAGTTTAACTTGATATTTGTCCACTGTTTGTCTCTACAACTTAAAGGCACAGTTAGTTTTGACAAATCATCTTGTTTATTGCAGGGTCCTTCTCTGAAGTTCCCTCTGGAGCTTGGTAGAGCTAAAATGGTATATATTTTCTATGTCTCAAGTGTCACAACTGTTGTGCTCAGTGTGGTAGCATTCATCCACCCTATGGCAAGACAAACCAGAATACCTTTTCCAGGAAGCACAAGCACAACTAGCAAGATTTTTGAGTTACTACATGTTGATCTGCTGGGACCATATCACATACAAACTCATAATGGTTATAACTATTTCTTGACCATGGTGGATGATTATAGTAAATCAATGTGGACACAACTACTTAGATGTAAAAGTAATGCACTACAAGTTGTGAAAGCTTTTGTATGCTTCATAATAAATCAATTTCAAACCAAACTGAAAACTATCAGGTCTGATAATGGCCTAGAATTCACAAGTGGTGAGGCAACAAGTTTTTTTCAAGAAAAATGAATTATACATCATAAACCTTGTCCTTATACACCCCAATAGAATGGAGTAGTAGAAAGAAAACATTAATACCTTTTGGAAACAGCAAGAGCCCTCGTTTATCAATCCAAATTACGTATGATGTACTGGGGAGAATGTGTGATAACTGCTACCTACCTTATCAGTAGATTACCCACCAAATCACTATCAAATAGGTCACCATATGAACAATTGTACCAAAGAAAACCTATACACTCTCATATTAGGAGTTTTGGATGCTATGTTTCCCACCATTTTGAAAAACCATAAAGACAAGTTTGAACCAAGGGCAACACCTCATGTATTTTTTGGATATCCTTACAATACAAATGATTACAAAGTCCTAGATTTGGCCACAAAGAAGACTCATGTATGTAGAGATGTTTTTTTATCATGAACATGTTTTGCCTTTTGTCATTACTCCTGATGGTTCTAGTTTTCAATCTATTTTGAAATTGCTTGTTCATCACCCCAATAAGTTGACTTGTATGCTTAATAAAACAAACCCTTTGGTCAATATGAGATGCTGGATACAGACACATTCCATGAGGTTATTACTGACCAAGTAACCAACACTAGTCTGATCCCATACCTAACACAGACTCAACTTCACCTAATACTACACCATCATCAACACATAATCTTGATCTTTCCACTACTTGTGATGCTCCACCAGTGCCAGCACCTAGAAGAACAAGTTGAACCCTTCATATGCCTAACTATATTAAAGACAACAATTACATGTTACCTAACCTACACTCCATCACATCACCATCTGAACAACAACATTCCCTCACCTCATTCCTGTAAAATCATGAGCATGTTTGTTTTACCACTTTATGTTCCAGTAGCCAGCAGCTAGTAAAGGCCATTTCACATGAGAGTGAACCTTCCTGTTATGCTGAGGCAATCTTGAATCCTGCTTGGCAAATGGCAATGACACAGGAGTTTGAGGAACTATATGCAAATGATACATGGGAACTGGTCCCACTACCAGTAGGTAAGCATGCCATTGGATGTATGTGGGTGTATAAAATCAATCACAAAGCTGTTGGTAGTGTAGAGAGGTTCAAGGCAAGATTGGTGGTAAAGGGATATACAAAACAAGACGGGATAGACTATACTGAAACATTCTCACCTGTAGTGAAAATGACCACGGTGAGAACTCTGATTTTGTTTGGCTGTAAAAAGGGGTTGGAGTTTATACAAATTAGATGTGAATAATGCTTTTCTTCATGGTGATTTGCATGAGGAAGTATACATGACAATGCCAGAAGGACTTATGGTGGACAACAACAACTTAGTTTGCAGAATATAGAAGTATTTATATGGACTAGAACTGGCCAGTAGACAGTGGTATGACAAACTGGCCAGCAGTTTGTGTTCAAAGGGTTATACACAATCAAACAGTGACTACTCATTTTTCTATAAGAGAAAGGGAAGCTCTTTGGTTTTTGTTGTTATATATGTGGATGCTGTGATCTTGACAGGTACAGACTTGGAAGAAAGTTGTTCATTGAAGTGTTTCTTGCATGATTAATTCAAAATAAAGGATCTTGGCAAGTTACACTATTTTTTAGGACTGGAAATACTATATAGATATGATGGTGTTATTCTTTCCCAGAGAAAATTTACTATTGATCTTCTTAAGGAGTTTGATGTTTTGAATTAGAGAGTTGCAACATCACCACTTGATTCTACTGAAAAACTTAAGGCCACAGATGGAGAGTTGTTATCAGTTTCCACTCATTATAGAAAGCTAGTTGGGAAACTTAATTTCCTCACACATACAAGAACGGATATAGCCTTTAGTGTTCAACATCTTAGCCAATTTATGTAATCTCCTAGAGAACCACACATGAAGGTTGCTTATCATGTTCTTAGATATCTGATGCAAGATCCTTCTTTGGGAATTTTCATCTCTAAAAAGTCTGATCTTCCTATTACTGCTTATTGTGATTCAGATTGGGCAGCTTGTTCAGATTCAAAAAGGTCAGTTAGTGGGTATTTGGTTCTTATGGGAGACAATCATGTTAGTTGGAAGTCCAAGAAGCAAGCTACAATATCATTATCATCCGCAGAAGCAAAATACAGAGCTGTGAGACAAGTAGTAGGAGAACTAGTGTGGCTCGAGAGATTGCTTGATAAACTAATGGTGCAAAGTTCATTATCCATACGTGTTTTCAGTGATAGCCAAGATGCAGTTCATATTGTTAAAAATCCAGTTTTTCGTGAGAGAACAAAACACATTAAGGTGGATTGTCATTTTGTGAGGGACAAGCTTCAACAAGGATTGATGGCACTTCATCATATTTCCACAAACTCCCACATATTTACCAAGGCCTTAACAGGAGTCAAGCATTCTACGATTCTAAGCAAGTTGTCTGTAATCACACTACCTACAACTTGGGGGGGGGGGGTGATAGAATTAGTTAGAGTTAGTTACTAAGAGTTAGTTAGGAATTTGTTAAACACTGTTAAGTAGTTAGTTGGTCAACTGGTCATTCACATGTTTTATTCATGTATATATGCACAACTATTGTAATCATTTTTTTCATTCATTGAGAAAGGAATAATACAAAAATTCTCTCTTCATTCAAGAATGATCCATTGTATCCTCTGTTCTTCCTCTTTACACGTTGAGCTCAATCTCCGTTAATGGATGAAGCTCACTGTTTTGATGTTTCAGTTTAAAATTCTATTAGTGGGCATTAGCGAAGGAAATTTTACAATTAGCGACAAGAAAATTGGTTGCTAAAAATTAAAACGGTCGAATTTCTTTTGTCGTTAAAGGATCTTTTACAACCGGACATCAAATCCGATCGTTAACTCTTAACGATGGGGCTTTAGTAACCGGTGACAACCGGATTGTTTTCGACTATTATCAATTTATAGGTGTCGAATTTAGACTTTTAACGACTAAATTTCCTTCGTTATAGATTCTTATTGGATAGTGTGGATATCAACAGTTTTACTAATAGTTTTAAAAAAGTAAACTCTTAATTAATATGTTGAGGTGAATTATTTTTTGGATTAATTATATTGGAAAGGGAATTTTTAATTAAGATATACCTCTTTAATGCTTCTAAGAAAGGTTAATAATCAAATTTGTCGGAAAACGTGTTTTTCGTACACTGTGGGCGGTCCCAATAGGGTTTTAAGTGGTTCACATGGATCCACTTTGTTGAAAAATAACACCGCATATATATGTATATTTAATTAGTTTTAAAATTCTATATCTATATAATAACTTTTGAACCACTGACACAAGTGTGACCCTTGGTCAAGTGGCGAAAAAGGCATAATTTTCCTAGCCTGCCTTCGAATCCCCATTCCTACATTTTGTTTGCACTTTTTTTATGCAAAGGATTGATCCAGGTACTATCGCTACTTGACTTGCTTCTAGGAGTGAGATTTGTGACTATCAGATTCAAGGTGAGTTGCTCTCTCTTTAGTGGTACTAGATTCCTTTTATTTTCTATCTTATTTTTCTCTCGACAGTGATTTTAATTCTTCAAACTTATTTCCTTTGTATATGCTCTTATATTAGTGTCACCAAATATTGGAGTTGTTTTCATTTTTCACTCGTCAATTCCACATTTATAGAAGTTAGTTGACTATTTTTATGTTTTTTTCGTATTATTTACAATGTTAATTCATAATTGATTAATAAGGGATGGGGTTTGCCTAACGTCCTACGAAGATGATAGGTGCCCTCGCGACCTGATGGAATTTTGGGTCATGATTGAGTTCCAGTTGGACTCCCCACAAGTCATGCACATTTTACATGGACTAGGAAACAAAATTTCAACTCTCAACCGTTTACATACTATTTATATAATGTAATACATCCCCACATTGACATGCAAGAAATATGATTCTATAGTTAATTTTAATTTTTTTTTATCATAAGAATTGTAATAAAATATGGTAATATGCTACTTCTCTTTAGTTTTATTCTTTTGTCTTGCCATTTTTTTTCTTCTTATTTATACAATTATCAATATATGATGAATGTATTTGGGGTTGAAAGGGCTTCTACATGCAATAGATGTATTATTGTGTTGTTATTCCTTTGGTAAATGACTTTAATTAGTTTTCTTCCATCGCATCTTTACCGTAATTCTCTCTTATTATATTAATACTAGACAGAAGTAACACGGGCACAATATTTATTATTTTTTGTCTTACTTTATGAAATATAGATCAAATTTAGAAAGTCAACTAAATTTTTATATAATTTTAAAATATTTAAATTGTTAATTATGATAAATTATAATAATTTTTATGTAATTTTTAAACGATTCCAACTATATTTAGAATATTTCGGAACTGAGTAAACTTAAAAAATTGATGTCAATAAAAAGTTTGATTACAAATATATACCATATGATAGCATTGAACCAAGTTTGTAAACTTATTTTATATAATAACGAACTGTGACACTCGTATAGAAGGTTAATTGAGATGTAGGTTCAATTATTTTGATCATTAATCATAAAATTGAGAAGTGTGTAAAGAGTTAGATGTGAAGAACCAATAGTAATCATAAAAAATAAAGAAGACAAGAAAAAGAATGAATCACATTTGCACATACATAGAAGGAAGTATACAATTACTTCAATAATAACATGACTTGACGTACTAAACAAAAGGTTGATGAGGCAATTGTTTCGATGTAACCAAAACAGAGACAAATTAACACGCAAATACAAATAAAGATTATGAATTTATTGTCAATTTTACAAATGCAATCAGCTGTCGAAAGAAATTAGATAGGTGTTTAACATAAGCAAATTTTCAGCACATGTAACATAGACAAATTCTAGTCTAGTATTTATAAAGGCTATATAAGTTGTTGTACTATCAATTGAAACCCAAATGTATATTGTAGGAAAGAAAAGCTTTGGTCAAACATAGGAGGCTTCATTCTTGAAACAGGCCTGCGGCAATTGACACCTTAATTCATTATTTATTTATTTCACTCTATACGAATATCTTTTCTGCTATGTCTTTCTCCATCATCTTTACCCTAGATAGTCTGCCCTGAATTTTTCATGTAGGAGTTTTTTCAGCCATATTAGCTATATATCAATTATTGCAACTTGTGGAATCTGGGGATGAGATGTGTATATATGCTTGCAAAAGCAATTGTTTTTTTATTTTGTTTATCCAGAAGTGTTCCCTTCAAGCCACTTAAATAATAATCACAACTCCCCTTAACTCCTTCTTCTTCAATCTTTTCCCCTACTTGTTTTAACTTAACTTTATGAAATTTGCTTCACCTTCATAACTGATCTCTGGACGGTCATTACAAAAGTAAGAAGTTCTCCTTATTTAGCAATGTAACTTGCCTTGAATAAATCACACCGTAAAAGCAATAAACGCAAATTTAGGTATTTGAAATATTGATCAAAGAAAATAATCTAGGAAAAGTTCCTTAACCCAGTGACTGATTTCTCCAGAAAAAAAATTTAAGCTAAAAATATTTACTCTGTAAATGAAAATTAAATAAAACATCACAATTGAGATTTTGATTAGGAATATGAGATCTCTTATGTTTACATTTACCAATTCACTTATACATAAAATCGAAAATAGAGAACGATAGAAAAGTTGAGAGAAAACATGAAGAAGGAAAAAAAACAATTGGAAGAGAAAAATTGAAACCATAACTAACCACACTAAATGAAAGAAGATAAGCTAATTAAATATAATCCCTATGTACCAAATTAGTGAGGTACATATATATATATATAAAAGTAAATGTCAAAACTACCCTTGAATTGAATTGAAATTCCAAGAAACAGACAAGTTGAGATTTCCTAAAACTCTCTCTTCCAAATACTACTAGGCAAGAGTTGTTAATTTTTTGTAAATCAAATGTATTTTGTGAGCCGAATGAAAGGATAGTGCACACAAGAAGACACAAGCATGTGTGCGTGTAATGGAGATATAAGAACGCTAGCATGCGCATACATATATATTTACAGATAGATATGGATAAATATTTTATATATATTAGAAATATGGTTGGCAGTTGTTTTGTTCGTTGTCATGGTTGTGTTATTTAGGTTGGATATCTACAGTATTTACATAATGCTACATTTTGACAGTTACTCAGTGCCATTCAGAAAGCATCTGTGAAATAAGCTGAAAAATGAATTTAGTATATAGTTACTATGAAATAAGATGGAAAATGAATTTAGTATATAGTTACGGGAAGAAGTTAAATTATTTAAGAATTTATCAGTGATTGTAAAATTTAAATACCTGTCAATGTCTTAGAAGTAGGCAACAAAGTCCACGCTATCAGCTGCAAAAGTGTACGCCATCAAGACAAAAAGTTGTTGCCAACCATATTACGAGAAAGTATTATTGCAAGAAAGTATTTCACTATAACAAAAGGAGAGTATCAACTGTTGAAGAAATATACTGTTGTGATATCCATATACAATCATCAGTTTTAAAATCAATATGACAATTGTAAGTATGAATTAATTAGGAATTAGTTTTCAATTCACAGGCTTAACAATTGATGAACTTTCAACCATCAAAATCTGTTAACATTTTCTTTTTGGTTGTTATTTTATGGTGCATCAAAAGATTTATAGTTGGATACAATGAGAGTCGTGTAGAGAGAATACCTTTTAGTCTTCTTTTATCATGATTTGCTTCAGCTTGCGTTTACTGCTTTCTGGAGTTGTTGGTGCGGTGATGGGCAGTGGCAGATTGCTAACAATATCTTTTTCGGTGATTAACATGATAAACGGTTTTGCTGAAGATGCATTCTTGTTTTTTGCAAACAACTTCTTTATTTGGATGGTGAATGTCCTCTCTAGCAGTTTGTGTTGCACTGATATGAATAACAACAATTGTTTCTGAAAGACAGAAGGAAATCATGTAAGATTAGATTTTTAAGAAATAAACGAGAGATTATAGAGTGTTTTACCATGATGCAACGTATGTCAGGAATTTCTACTACAGTAAGAGACAATAGTTCTTCTCCAATTTTATCTAAAATCATGGTTGTTGTTGAACGAATATCATCTTGGATGATTAATTCAAACTGACATCTAGGCAAAAGTCAATATGGTTATGTTCAAAAATAATTTTTATAATAGAAAATTGTTATTTAGTTAGCCATCTTTTGATAACCCAAAATATATTTATTACACATTGGATAATATAAGAGATTTCATAACAAGGAAAATGTTATGGTTATGCAATTACTGATCTCACTGATATGATTCTCATACCTAGGTGTGAGATGTGTTGGTCGACGGCAGGTTGTACAATAGAATCTTCTCTGTGATCAAATTCTTGGAAAAAAATTGCTTGCAATCGGAGCAGACTAAGACACAAATTTTTTTAGTTTCATTGAATATTGATAATTGAGCTTGCATGTGGAATATTTCTCTCTAGGCATACATATGAAATGGTAAATTGTATTAATATTTCAATTTATAAACAAATTTAAGATGTAGATGATGCGTATATCAAAGGTTGTTGCTGGATGTTGACAATAGGCACTATGTGTTCTTCAAATGGCACAAACAAAAGAGAGCATGTAGTTGTGGTGCTTTTTGTTGCGTATGTGCTGAGAAGAGGTTTTATTTCATTGGACCTGTATGTAAAAAATGTTAAAGATGTGAATACATTTATTTGTTTATGGAGAGGTGTATTTTGAATATGATGTCTTTAATGCGATAGCTTGTGGGTATGGGGGATCAATCTGGATTGTTGTACCAAATCAATTTGAAAGGCCTGCATATTATTTAATAGTTGATGTTATTTCGATCAATATGTGTTGTAGGAGAAATTGTTAATATGTTTACTTTACCTGAAGATGATTTTGGTTTGACCGCTTTTCTGGCAATAATTACTGGGAATTGTTGAAGCTCTTTCAGATGTGTGAGAAGTTTATTTCCATATAGGTCAATGAATTCTTCCCAGAGAATGAGTTTTGTTGGTTTCTTTCTATTTTCATTAAAAAAAAAGATAAACAGTGTTATAATAGATCATAACTTACATATCCACAAACAAAAATCGGAAAAATGTTCACGAAAGGAAGTAAAGAAAATTGTGTTACTATTGTTGTATATACACAAATAAAATGAACATCATCAAAGTAGGATGCAACATTTTTACTGTTGTTTTCCAATTAGGGTCAAATTAAAGACAAAACTGAAATTGCAAGACCTTGGTGAACACTATGAGATCCTTTTAGTTGGTTCTGCTCATACAGTCATGACAGATATGCACATGTTAGCAGTAGATTTTCAACGGCTGACTTTTGACCTGAAGTTGACAATACCTTCTCTTATTGAAGGGTATTCCTTTTGGCCATTGAAAGTAGGAGAATCAAAGAAGAAGAATTCTGGCTAAACAAAGACATAATAAGCATACTTAGATTGTTCAAATAGTTAGGTGTTGCAATCTTTTTAGAGAAGTTATAACTATAAGCAACTTGTAGAATTAGCTAATTCTTCCATGAAAGTGGCTGGTAAGTGTTGTCTATGAGTCTTGATATATGATATTTGCCACTCTTGAATACCAACAATGTGCATGACATTCCTCATAAGAATGAGATTACAAGTTAACCATTACTATGTCCCTATAATCAGATTTGGTATATTCACACACTTAGATCAAATTTAATCAGTCAATCAAAAGGATAATCAAACATCAATAACAATTGATCTATTAGATAAACCCGATACTCTAACAGGCTAGGGCTGCTTCCTTCCCACCGTGTCCTTTCTTGTGTGTCGGAGATATAAAGAGAGTGCACAGAAAAAGAACGCGAACTGAATCGAACTATTCTATGGTGAAGCATCCGAAAATTAGAATAATCCACACCATAGTTGGAAACTTTTTATCAAAAAATGTAGTATCCAACTTATCCTTTTCTCCTTATTTATTATTTTCTTTTCACTTTTGGGCAACATTATCAATCAAGAATCAGATGCACCAAAAAACTTTGCCAAATTGAGTGAAATTTTAGATCCTTAGATCAAGCCAGATACCATAGCAAGGTAACATTCAAATACAAGATGTTTGAAATCACAGAGAAGGGAATTTTTTTTAAAAATATTTACTTTCCAAGAAAGAGGATCAATCAGACACCTACATCACATTAGAAAATTTCAACTTTGACGAAAAGGAAGATGACATGACAAGTCACTAATAAATCCAGTTATTT
This sequence comes from Solanum chmielewskii, assembly GCA_027704785.1. Classification (NCBI taxonomy): domain Eukaryota; kingdom Viridiplantae; phylum Streptophyta; class Magnoliopsida; order Solanales; family Solanaceae; genus Solanum; species Solanum chmielewskii. The sequence continues at coordinate 34,944,920 of JAKWIX010000320.1, forward strand.
GACACAAGCTCAAAGAAAAAAGAAGGATATAAGATGGTTCAACAAACGTACATTTACATTCACGGTAAGATAAAAGTGCATTAGTATATATGGTCATTATGGCTGGGTAATACTGCAAGTTGATATTACTGAAAAGCATTAACATCTACCACGTCTGCTGCACCAAATCAGTAATTTCAAAGACAATAATAAAGACATGACTTTTCTGAGTTTCAAAAATATATGTCATCTCTTCCTTATTAGACAGTCCAGAAGGTACAAAAAGGGGATGGTATGCCAGGTTTTCTTCAAATATTTGATGAATTTGTCGACTCTACAACCATTTACATAGAGGCATCTCAATGTTTCATGCGTCTTTTTCGTTAATGGCATGGAAAAACAATTTTTTATATGTGGTGCACACATTTTGATTGTTGCGATAACATTTTTGCTTATTTATCATAAATAAAAAATTATACTTATTTAGCACCAAGATAGGAAACAAAAACTATTTGTGCAGGAACTAAAGTAAATTGTATACTTGTGTTAGACACAATTGGCTTATGTCAGAATCTGCAAGAACATAGTTTCCTGATGATCCAAAACAGAAACTGTTATAAAATACAAAGATGCGCTGGGGTGATTTCCAAAGAAAAAGTTTGGAATGAATTGAAAGGTTGTATTTTCACTCCCTATTCAAGGGAACTTGTTATATATAAGAAGTTGTCAAAGATCGTAAATCTAGGACAAGTTTAGCAGGTATATTAAGTCAGCAAAAATTTATTTAGCTTGAAAATTGCATTATTCTTTTGTATATATAATAGACTATGAATTCTTTGGTACTAATTTACTCCTATTTCAAAGGCAGAGAGGCTATTTCCTATAGAAGATAACAAAACCAATAATAGTACACAATGCATACATGCAAAAGAAAACTTTACTTACATTAGATAACTTGTCAATGCATTGTTCCATGAGCAGCGAAACAACAGTAAATATAGTCAACACAGAAGCAACAAACCATGTTTGTGTCAAAGTTGATGAACGAAGTTCTTTCTATAAATATTTTTGTAACTAATCTACCTGAATTTCTGATTTATTAACTTTAAATCAGATCAAATTGTACTAATTATTGATTGTTTGTCAGTTCATTTGATTGATATATTCTGCAAGCAACATAAAAACTCACCTTTCTTTCATTTTTAATAGTGCAATAAATCAAGAATCATCCAAGACTTAACTTTCAACAAGATGTTTTGACTGTGATTTGGACTCAAACCAGCCAGCCAAAAAAAAAACAGAAGAAGAGGCAAATTAAAAGATAAAAATAGTGGAGTGACAGTTGGTATATAGCTATAAAGGAAAAGATGATTGCTTACGTACATGTCTTAGCATCTCGAGTTTTAGATAACAATTTTCAGTTTTGCAAAGTTGGAAAGTAAAATTTTACTTACTCATAGTCGATGACAGTGAATTCTTCAATTTTGCTCCCATTTGTGGCATATGATGGAGGGCTACCATTTATGACGAGGACAAGAATATCTTGCAGAAATTAAAGAGTTATTAGTAAGTTGTAATAGTCATGAAAAATGAATTATATGTGTGGTAAGTGTAGTGTTAAGATATTTGAGAAGTACATAATTCAAAGCCTATAGCTTGATAGTCGAAACTGTCAAACGATGTAGTATTTAGCAGCGTCGGTGGCAGCAATGGTGGTTCAGGGGGTATAACTTGATCTCTTGGTTCAAAATTTGTGCCTTTATCAATTTTCCAGCTAAATTGATGAAGATGATTTCCATACGCCTTGGTTGACTCAGAGACAAATGCCCCCGATAGCAAATATGTTTGGAAAGGAACAAACTCATTTACATAATATGTGATATCTGTATCGTACATGATAACTTGTATTTGAGTTTTCTATGAGAAATTTAATGAAGTTAGAAAAATATAAGGTAAGTGAAATAACATATAGTTAGTATAGAAATTCAAAAATGGTTTGAATTGTTGGGAATAGTTATTTTTTATGGGGTATATAAAATTTAAAGCATATGAAATATGGGTGGAGGTTTACCCATGGATGTGATGGCTTAATCAATAAAATGAAGATTACAATAAAAAATGTAAGTCCTGATTTTGCAAATAATTATTTAAGGAACACATCAACAACATTAAGCAACACTTTTAGCACAAAAATTAATTCTCAATATCAGTTCACAGATTTATCAGGTTTTCCTGTGCATTTATAAAATCAGTTGACAGATGATTTTGTTAAGCATCTATCCTCCCTCACTATTTGTATGATAAAATTTCATTTATTCTATGATCACTCAGCACTGATCGTTTTTAAATATTTACATGAGAGTTCGCTTAAGAAGCAATTCAGTTTCTTAAATGGATTGGTATCCACACAGATTTCAATTATTTTTTTTTATATTTTGCAAAGAAAATCAACAGCATCGAATCCAAGCAGTAACTAACTTTCCTATAACACAAATTATGTCTACAAAATAAAGAGGAGTAAAACGTAGATTTAAAATGATAAAACGTGCTTCAGAATTCAACTTTCCCTATATTCTACAAAGAGAACCAACAACATTTATCCCAATCTGTAACTTTTTTGTAATAGAAAATATGTCTATAAAATAAAGAAGAGTAAAATGTAAATTTAGAGTGACAACAAGTGTTTCACATCAAAACTCACAAGCAACAATATTTCAACTAAGTAGAAGAGCATTGAATTTATAGATAAATGAATGAAGGCAGGCAAAGTAAAAATGATATGCAACTTGTATATTTTTCTACAAACTAATTTGTGAAAGTAGATGAATATTTTTTATTTAAGTGATAAACACCTCTTCGTCTTGTAATATCATCAATTGATATTTCTTGTTTCTCTCCCTGTTGGTTCGAGGATGACCTTTATCTACCAATTGAACTTTACAAGTCCATTCTTCCGTGTTCTCGTCGATTTTGTTGATATTCTATATTTTTGTCATGGCTGGTAACTGAGATTAAAATATGCAAGCCAACATAATAATGAAAGATATGAAATAGAAGGATATATGAGGTTAAATAATAGAATACAATATGTTGTCTACCTATGAAAAACTTAAGATAGTTTCAAGAAAAAGCTTTTTCAATAATAAGATCATGTTTCCACGTATACCATCTACTAATAATTTCTTACTTTGTCTAAACACTTTTCTGTTAATTTTCTAGTCATTTTCCTCTTCATTAGTAGCAAGAAAATAACTTTGTATCCTTAAACTCCTCAGACACACCCAAATCTTCTATCAATCAAAATGGAGCAGAACAGAGTGACTGAACAACTAACGAAGGAGATAAAATGAGGAGTGAGAGAAAAAGAGATCACAATAACGGATAGGAAAGAACATACCTAAAGACGAAGCCTTAGTTGTAATAATTGCAAATTCTTACCTTCACCCTGCACCGTAAAATAATTGTAGAATGAATTTAGTATTTTTGTAATTTTTATTCATCAAACAACATCTGTTATACTATGTGGCCTTATCTACACAGACAATTAAGTTGATTACAAAATTAAAGGTTGCTAACTTTTTTTTCCAAAGAGGTCGTGCCAAAATACACATTAATAATAGGAATTCAGATAAACAAAAGGTTATTTCATCTAACAAAACACAATAAAATGTGAAAGAAATAAAGAATAGTACACCAAAAACCATAATTACTCAACCAAAATCATAGAGTTAAGAACAATTCTAATGAAAATGGATCTCACTATTATAGTTGGATGGAAATAGAAATGGAATGAACCAATCTAAATGAAAATGAGCAGAACTGTATAACTTGGACAGCTACAGGCATTCCATAAACCTCTTTAGCATTTTGAAACAGAGTTAGATCATGCCATGGTCGACTCTTGAGTTACTACACTGCTAGTACAAATTAGGGCTGTGGAAAGTCTCTATCAAAGTTTGGAATTACACTCCTGCAACTATATGGCGGTCCTCATGCAATGGAAGTAGTGCAAGAATTTTTTAGGATAGAAAAGAATATGTTATTATAGTAAAATACTGATATATCTCCTTAATTTTCTTTTGGGGCAGCATAGTTTTAGTTAATGATGTAGAAGTCATAATAAAAAATAAAATAAAATAATTTTAAAGCCATGATCGTTTCAACATGTGAAGTAGTTGTTCTGTATTTACTGTCCAGCAATAGTCTTGATGCTGAAAATCAACAATAAGGCTCTTTACTTGATTAGAAAACCAGCTTTCCATAAACCTTAATGGGGGAAGTTGATTTGTGCTAATAAGTAGCTGATGACTATTGTTGTAGCTACTTCACAAAATTATTGGGACTCCAATACACAAGATAAATCAAAAATTACAAAAATCGAGAAAATTAATTCAGATGGAGAAAAATCATATATGAACAGAGGAAGTTGAAAATAATTTTGATAAAGAAACTCAAACTAAATAAACCATAAAGTAAATTGGAAGCCCAAACTAATACTACATGTAACAAAAGACAACCAAAATCTACTGCATGTGAAGATATATAGATTTTTGATATATGAACATAGGAAGATAAGCTGATGTATGTCATTGATTTCGGTTAAGCTCAACCAAACACAAAGCTACTCAAAGATACAAACTTTTAAAGGGAAACAACCCATTTAGGCACAGAAATAAAATTTATAAACTACATCAATCCATCATATTAAAAATTAAATTCAATTTCATTCTTGATTATACACCATAAACAAGAAGAGAGCTTTAGTTTTTATGTTTTTTTTAAAAAGGGTTCTTACATTGGCAATAGAATCCAATTGATGCACAAAACCTCTGTTCCTTCTTGTTCATCTCTTATAAACCTCCATACCCCACATACCCAAATAAAATTTCATATATTCACACACCTAAATCAAACTTAATCACCCAAACAAAAGGATAATCCAACATCAATAACAATCCCAAAAGAAAAAATAAGGAAACATTCACAAACTCAAAACAAATTTGGAACTTCAACTTTGATGAAAAGGAAGATGACGGAAAAAAAAAGCTCCACATACCCAAATCAAATTTGGCATATTTATACATCTATATCAAATTTAATCACCCAACCAAAAGGATAATCCAACATCAATAAGAAAATCTCAAATGGGAAAACAAGGGAACTTAGCTGAGCCAAATCAAATTTGGAACTTCAACTTTGATGAAAATAAAAATGACGGAAAAAAAACAAGCTCAATTGGAACATGCAAAATCTTACCTGGTAAATGATGAAGAGAAAGAATTGAACTTTGATGTGAAAATAATGATATCATTACAGGAAGAATAGAAGGAAGACATAGAGGATCACATGCATAAGTTGATATCAGGATGACACGTTGCAAAAAGAAATTGAAAAGACAAAAATTGATTTAACAACAAGATGACACCTAACCATTATAGAAACTTTACAAGACAAAAATGCCCCTAAAAATGAAGCAAGCAAGTTGAACTATCCTTTTCTAATATAAGAGAAAGGCGTGATAGCCAGTGCAAGCACGGGCCTAATATTTGGAGTAAAAAAAAATACTTTCAGATGAAACTCGATTAATATGAATATGAAATTGTAGACTTGAAAAGATGATGCATGTAATCATATTATCAAATCAACTAACATAGAGAGATCTAAAAATTTGATTTGTGATATATCTTGACATAGCAACCAAACATGTCACATCACTCAAATTCTAAACTGTTGCAAATATATAAATAGATTAACTACCAACAAACCCTTTTTTTTGCTATAATTTTTCAATGTCTTCTAATGAGATCTATCCTTACTTCATAAAAAAGAAGAAGATAATTGTAGAGAATGAAAATTTTAATGTATATGTCCGCTGATTACAAGTGTTTACACTCGTATTACACGTAAATTTTCAGTTGATCAACGAAGAAGCAGAAAATCTCCGATCCAAGCAAATTCCTTTTCTGTGTGTCTAATCTGACCTTCTGAATTTATTGCCATCATTTTATCATACTATTTCAATGATGACTTGGAATCAATTCAATATTCTGAAAAAATAATATTTAATCAAATAAATGTTAGCTCAAATTTGCAACATGAGTTGGCCATAAGCTAGTAATAAACATCACCTGAGAGGAAACATACTAAAATTTTTTCTTGTTTCCCGTATATATTATATGTGGATGGTGGCACAAGATTCACTTAAAACAATTATAAGTTTTTGATCAATAAATGAATCGTTAAGCATGATAATTCATAATCTGATAAAACAATACTTTTTCATAAATAAATAACAAAGAAGCATGTGTTGTCTAGAGATAGATGAACATAAGAAGTCATAATTATCACATCTGATATTCCACTCCTACATGATTTATTTTGTATGTATCGTTAATCATGACCATCAAATATCTTAAATGTCATGTCTATTTGCTGAACTTGCCATATATGAACAACCACTAATTCTGTTTATTGTAGTAATGATACTATTTTCAATTAATATAGTATATGAATATGAACATCAGAAGTTCTTTACTATCCAAGCATAAACACAGAGTAAAAACAAATGTACTACTTCCTTGGTTTCTAAAACCAACAAAGCTGCAGAACATGATTGGCTTAACTATTATTTTAAAAGAAAATCAATGATGAAAGACGTAAACTTACATTGTTGCCTTGGCCTAATCTTTTGAATCTAATTCATTCTCTCACAACTATCTTTCTAACAGTCAATTTTTTAATTCCTAACCAACTAAAAGAACAAACATGTAATGACAAAAAGTAAAACTTGGAATGAAAAAGATTAATAATGCTTACTTGAAATTTTGAGATAGTAATCCAGAAAAAAACATCATTCACAAAATAAAGAACAACATAATCACCAAATACCATAAGACATTGAAATGAAAAGTAGCAAAATTCTTCATACTGACAAGAAATTAGCAACACATATGCATACCATTATTGTACAGCAACAACAAATACAGTAAAGAGGAAGAATAACTATACATATGTCATGTGACTTTGTTTCAGTAATAAAAAAGTCAAATAATTTTCTATGGATATAAGACATTAGGATAAAATAAAAAATAATCATCACAATTACACATTTTGTTCAAAATATTTTCATTTAGTTTTACACATTTACTCTTAACTGTGCTCCTACAAGTTGAAGTAGTTTGCTCTGAATAACTATCAACAAATTGAAGTCAATAAATATAGGAGCATTGATATACCGTGGTTTTATGGTATTTTTAATGCTTTTCCCTTTAGTTTAGTGTGTGTCCAAAAGGCGTTTTGTATCAATTTTCATGTAAGTTTCTCTTTATTTGCAGGAAATCTGTCTAAAAGATGAATGCGGAGGTTTTTGAGCAAGAAATGCAGAAAAGTACAACCTACGGAGCTTGTGACGGTCCGTCGTGCCCGTGACGGTCCGTAGGTGGCATCGTAGTGAAGCTGCTGAAGGAAGATGGGGAAGTCTGACCAAGTGTGGGGTTACGGAGTGCATGACGGACCGTCGTAGCCATGACGGTCCGTCATGCTGGTTCGTAATGAAGATCAGAGAAGTAGTCCCAGTACCAAAATTCCAAGAGTTCAAGTGTTATGAAACGGAGACCCTCGACGGACCGTTGTGCCTGTGACGATCCGTCATACCTACCGTCGAGGATAATGAAGAGAGCAATAGAAGAATTTGCAAAGTATGGGATGACGGAGTCCATGACGGCCCGTCGTGACCACGACGACTCGTTGCGAGGTCCATCGACCAAGCCAAGTTTTGACAGATTTCCAGCAAAATAGAGTCCTTCTTTAATTAGATTTAAATTTTTTATAAATAATTCGAAAAATCTCATTTTTGGGGTTAGACTCTTTGGTGATTAGACTATCTTATAGTTAGACTCTTGGTTATTTTAGTTTCTTTTGTGGATTAGACTTGGTGATTATTATTACACTTTTGGAGAATCTTTAGTCTTCAATTAATTTCAGTAATTGATTTTTAGTGATTTTGTTGATTAATCAAGTGAACTTCTAGATTTTATTCTTTCTCATTGAAGTAAGTGCCTGAATTCTTATATTACATATTTGAATATTGTGATTATGACTATGGGTAACTTAACTCCATAACTAGGATTGTGGGAACCATAGGAGAATAATGAGGTAAAACCTAACTAAAATAACAATTCTAGTATAGTGCATGTATTGATAAATCTTTCGCTTAGAAGTCTTTTTAACGGATGGCCAACGTTAGAACTCGCCTTAATGCTACTTGCCGGACCAAAGAGGTAGATAATAGGAAAAGAATTATCAACATAGATTTAGTGTATACTATCTAATAGGCTAGTATTAATTGGTACGAGGTAATAACTTAATCAAATATCGAATACGATGCTTAGTATGAGGTAAAGGTAAGGGTTAGTATAGAAAAACACGTAGCCGGACCAAGGTGCGGAGTGAAATTTTCTAGATGCCGGACCAAGGATTTAGAAATACATAACTTATCACTTTGCATGCAAGATACTAGAAAAGAATTGTTATAGTTAGAATTATCAAGTTAGGAACATGTGGGGAACACGTAAACCCTAGTTACTTTTATTAACTGATTAAACTCCAACATTTGAATCTGTTAGTGGTCTACTTTGATTTAGCTAATTATTTTCATTCATTTAGAAATAAAAATCTCCCTTTTATTGTCTTTGCTTTCTAAGGAAATAATTGACTAAAGAGTAGTAATAATAGATTGAAGTTAAGCCTGAACTATTCTCCTTGTGGAAACGATCCCAACCTCATTAGTTGGGTTCTTACTTGATACGACCGCTTTACTTCTTATTTGAGAAGTAAGTTTGAGCGTATCAAATTTTGGCGCTGCTGCCGGAGAAAGTAGCTTTTAGATTAACTTAAACTTATTACTAAAATTTAGTCAATATTTTCTTAATTTTACTTTGCTTATTGTTTTTTAGTCTTGCAGAACTATCTTCCTTGTATGCCAAATACACGAAGAGGAAGAGAACCCTTGTTTCCGTAGGATCACGAACTAGAGCGTACACTACGCAACATGAATTGAAACTTGGGCATTAATGATGATGTTCCAAACTAGAACATCCCAGCTTTGGTTGATGTTTATGATCAGTTGTTACCCGATGCTCCAGGTGAAAACCAACAGAGGCGACAAAATCCCGTTCCACGGCCCCAAGAATATTACAGAGGCTATGACAATATAGTAGACTCCGATGGGCCACTTGTCTTGCCCCCTCTACCACCAGGCCACACCTTTGTGGTAAATAGTAGCCTGATGCAAATTCTCACTGGCAGAGGTTTGTTTTCAGGGCTACCTTTTGAGGATCCACATGCCCATACAGCTAAGGTAAGGGCAGTGTGTAAAAGCTGTGTAGGGAGGCCTGACTTGGACTTGGATGTAATAGGGCTAAGAGTGTTTCCTCTCTCACTGACAGGAGAGGCTGATATTTGGTTCACTGAGCTCCCTTATAACTCAATTTTAACTTGGAACCAACTAAGGGACGTCTTCTTAGCACGCTACTATCCCGTCTCCAAGAAACTAAACCACAAAGACAGAGTGAACAACTTTGTGGCACTACCAGGAGAGTCAGTTAGTAGTTCTTGGGATAGATTCACCTCGTTTTTGAGAAGCGTCCCCTATCACCGTATAGATGATGAGTCACTAAAGAAATACTTCTATCGGGTACATGATGATAATAATAAAGCGGTATTGGATACTATAGCAGGTGGTTCTTATGGGGAGTGTCCTTATGCTGAGATTGCTGAAAAGTTAGAGAAAATCTCCCGAAATAACAAAGTTTCGAGTACTAAGAAGTCGGATACTGGGAGAAATAACTTCGCAGTGCAATCCACTCACAACCCAGCCACAAATGAGATTCGTGAAGAGATGGCTCAGATGAGAACTGAGCTTGGGTTGGTATTAAAACATATCACTGGGGTGTAAAAAAGATAAATGCAGTTAACTACTTGTCTAAACCACCACCACCACATGATGAATTATGCGTAGGATTCCTATGCAGTAAATGAGCAGACGGGGGATTTTTGACCGAGTGCCCAAGGCTCAAATCAGGAGAATTGGCGCCAAGGTTAAGAGAACCAAGGTCGGATCTATGGTAACTATAATCGTGAGGTTCATTATGTCCGAGATGGAAACTACAACCGCGACAACAACTTCAACAGGGGTAACTATGGTAACAGAAATGATAGGAATAGGCCCTATGTCCCTCCTCTAAATTGTGAAGTTGCTCCTACGGATGGTGAAGATAGTGTGGCGCGAGTTGAGGATATGTTGCACAAAATGATGAGGAGGTTCAATGTTAATGATGAGGACATTAATGAGTTAAGGAGTGATTTAGCGGGTGTTGGGCAGAAATTCGATACACATGCAATATCGGTTAAGCATATTGAGTTGCAAATGGCCCAATTATCTGCGACTATGAACACACGGCAACCGGGCACTCTTCCTAGCAACACTGTCCAAAATCCAAAAAATGATGCACACTATATGGAAATCACTACTCGGGGTGGTAAGCAAACTATTGACCCACCTATGTCGTCTAATGAGGAAAAGGTGAGAAAGGATAATGATAAGGTGATAGAGGGTAGTGATGAAGCAAAAGATAGCACTGGAAAAGATGCGAAAGCACCTATAAAGGCAATTCCCATGCCTAGACCACCACCTACCTTTCCTCAAAGGTTAGTGAAAAAGACCGAGGATGGTAAATATTGGCGTTTTATAACAATGTTGAAGCAGCTTTCTATCAATGTCAAAAAAAGCCCGGTTATGTCAAGTTTATGAAATATCTAGTTACAAAGAAAAGATCGGTCACTTTCGAGGATGATGATAGAATGCAGCATTGTAGTGCTATTGCTACAAGATCTCTCGTACAAAAGAAAGAAGATTCAGGTGCGTTCACTATTTCTTGTACAGTCAGGTCATTACATTTTGCAAAAGCATTATGTGATCTAGGGCAAGCATAAATCTCATGCCCCTCTCGATTTACAAGAAGTTGGGTTTGGGTGACCCAAAGCCCACTGCGATGCGGCTACTGATGGCCGATTAAACAGTGAAAAGACCTATAGGGATACTCCACGATGTGCTAGTAAAGTTGGAGTCGTTCATATTTCCAGCAGATTTTGTTATCCTTGATTGGAAAAATCAATTTTGAAGTGCCTATTATACTTGGAAGGCCATTCCTTGCTACGGGTAGAGCCTTAGTTGATATGGAAAAGGGCAGATGAAATTTCGGTTGAACAATGAAGAAGCGACCTTCAACATTTGTACGTCCATAAGGCAGAGTGGTGAGCTCCAATCGGTATTTGCTATATCATACAAAGAAAAGATGAATAAGGATTATAACCTAAAAAGTGAAAAACGAGAGTTTATGGTTGGGGATTTGGTGCTTTTAGACAGTTCTAGGTTGTGTTGGCTTCCGGGCAAGCTCAAGTCCAAATGGACTGGCCCTTACTTTATTACCCAATCATTCCCTCATGGAGCAGTTGAAATAGAAACCAAGGAGGGAGTGCGGTTTAAGGTGAATGAAGAACGAACAAAACCCTATTGTGGGCATACCGAATCGGCAAATGAAGGGATCGAGGCATACCATCTTGATGAAGGCTGAGTAATCAAGTGTCCTTAGTCGTGCTGCGATGTTAAATCAGGCGCTTGTTGGGAGGCAACCCAATACTTATAGTATTTCTTTCTATTAATGGTAGCATTTTCTACTAATGGGTTTTAAATTTGCAAGCACATCACCAGGAAATTCTACAGAAAATCACTCTGCAGCAGTCATTGACGGACCCATCGTGCCAAGTACGTCTTTCAGTTATTTTAAAAACTAGGGCACATGCGACGGAACCAATGACGGACCATCACAATTGCGACGGACCATCGTCGGGGACTCGTCGCGACATTAATGAAGCGTACCTGACCCGACCCGGCTGGGTTTTTGTAAAAAATTCTTAACATTTAAAAACCATACCCCTTCATTTCACCCATTTCATTCCCTCTTCCTCCCATTTCACTCCCTTTTCAACTTCCAACTTCATACCTCTCTTTCAACCTATCATTTTCCCAAATTCCCAAATTCCTAAAATCCACTCTCTACTAGTCGGAGTCTGCTGCTGTGGTTCTCTTCTTGATCACCAAGTACCTTCCTCGCTTGTTTATCTCAAATTCTCAGGTATGTGTCTCTGATTTCTACCCATTTACATTTAATTTTTGTTTATCAATTAGTATTTGCCTATTTCTTATTGATGGGTCCATTCTTTAATACATATTCTGTCTGAACTAGGTTGATAATCCTCACAATTGCCTTGTTAAAACTCTAGAAATAGGTGTTGTAGCATTGCTATTTTACTAGGTATTTGGGTTAAAAACATGTAGGTTAAAATACTAAAAATTCCATTTGGGTCATAGGGATGCATGTGGCATCCCTAATTCTGCCACTGAATGACATAACGAAACCCCGATGACGGACCGTCGTACCCACGACAGACCGTCATAAGGTCCGTCCCAACATCCCTAACACCTCACTGTCCAATTTTGTCCAAGTGTCCACCAACGGACACATGCGACAGATCGTCGTTCCCCCGACGGTCCGTCGGGCACAATCGTTCTGGTTGTCAGAGACCCTATTCCTAAGGATCTCTCACTTTTTCTAAGTGACCTCCAACGGGCACATGCGACAGACCGTCGTTCCCACGATAGTCCGTCCTGCACAATCGTTCTAGTCGTTAGAGACCCTGTTCCTAAGGGTCTCCAACTTTTTCAAAGTGTCCTCTTACAGAGACATCTACGACAGACCGTCATACCCTCGGCGGTCTGTCCTGCATAACCGTTCTGGTTTTCAGAGACTCTGTTCTAAGGGTCTCCAACTTTTTCCAAGTGTCCGCTTACGGACATCTACGACGGACCGTCATACCCTCGACGGTCCATCTTGCATAACCGTCATGACGGTCAGAGACCCCTCTCCTAAGGGTCTCCATATTTTTTTCTAAGTGTCCCCCGACGGACATCGACAATGGACCGTCATTATCACAACGGTCCGTCTTGTTTATCCGTCATACTTGTCAGAGACTTTCCTTCAAGGGTCTCTACATAAACATAGTTTAAGTAATACATGGCGGACCCATGACGGTCCGTCGTACTCACGACAATCCATCACCTAGTCTATCGTGTTTTACTGTTACTATAGAAATGTCATTACATCTTGAATCTTTTATTTATTTTGTGTCGTCTTGCTTGTCTTGTTTGCTCCCTCTAGTACTAATATTGATTCTTTACAAGTATTATCTATTATGGCACCAAAATAAGATCGAGTCTACGCATGTGGGCGATCGAAGTCTATCGCCCCGTCTGCCCACCTGTTCATTGGCTCTGATGATGAGCGTGCCCCGAGTACGTGCCCCCAGGCACTTTCACCCCATATCGAGTTGTACGTGCTGCCAGAGCCACACCCAAAAAGGTGGCGTCCGGCGTAGTCATTGCCTCTCAGTATGATTAGGAGCGCACACTGACCGGCACACCTTCTGGGTCATCTACTTTTGAAGAAAGAGCGTCTGGATCCTTAGGAGTTTCGTGGTTGGAGGAAGCCTCTAGATCTGTTCACAGCTGCACAGTCTGCCTCGTCTGATGAGGCTGACAGTTCTGAATCCATACCCGGCTCATCGACTCGTGCTCTCACCCAGTTGTCGACCAGCCCAACCGGTGGTGTATCGACAGGCAGTATTAAGTTTATTCAAACGCAAAGTTTCTGAATGACAAAGGAGTCATGACACGGACCCTTACATTGGAGAGGCGGTTCCTTACGGGAAGTCTCCCAACTATGCCAGAGATCCACAATCTCTTCACCAGACATCGATTGGATTGGACAGCGCGTTCGTTGGGCCGTTATAGTGAAGAGTTGTCCGAGAGTTCTACACATCCTACGTGGCTACTCTCAGATCACAGATTGATAGGCGGGCTGCCCCCGCCAAATAGGCCCCATCGGAGCATGTCCGAGTACGTGGCATTCAGGTTGATATTTCCTGCCTACCATCTACTGGTATCTATACGGCGAGGATATTGATGCCAACTGGACCCCTCTCACCGCCGAGTTTGACTACCGATGACAAATTGTCAACGATGGACAATTCTTGCGTGAGCCATCGCTGAGAGAGACCACCAAGAGGTGGATGGCCCTACACTTGTCTATTTATTGAGAGGGTGATGACTAGGTCACCGAGGCGAAGGGAGCCATCAAGAAGGCTAACCTGACCTTCACGGCAAAGTTCTTATGGTTGATTGTCCGCGACTGTCTTTCCCCCACAGCCGCTGATAATATAGTCACATGGGATCGTGCAGTACTGATGGCGGCGATGATAGCCGGGTTTGAGGTGGACTTTGCTTGGCTTCTACAGGCGGTCATGCACGAGAGGGATTTTAAGGTCATAACTACCCTTTCCCGTGCATGATATTTTTGTTATGCAGGTCCGCAGGTGTGCCTATCTGGTACATTGATCAGCTCAAGACCCCGTTGGGCACTGTTAATATCGGCCTCATCAGGGATTAGGCCAATGAGTTGGCTCCATGCAGAGGGCCCCATCCAGAGTTGCCTCCAGTTGGTGACAATCTGGCTGATACGGTAGCACAGGCTCGCACAGTTGCACAGGTTGCTTCCACTGACACTACCCCGGTTGAGTCTATCCAGGGTAGTATCAATGCCCCGAGCTCCTCTCGCTCAGCCCCTTTCCCCGCTCTGGTCCCGCTTGCTAGGGTCCAGAAACTAGAGGCACAGATGGTTACACTTCTGCATCACATCCAGCCTTTGATGCAGAGGTCTATTGTTGAGGTAGAAGAGCGCTTAGAGTGGAGAATGGTCCAGCACACAAATCGGAAGATCGTTGAGGTTCATCAGCGCTTGGATGCTTTTGAGTTGCGGGTGCTAGCCCGGCCAGCCCCTCATGTGGATGTGTCAACCCTTCAGGCTGCGGTCGAGAGGCTTTGCGCAAACATCGATATGATCTTAGAGGCTAGGGTGCCTGAGTCTGAGGCCACTTCTGCAGCGCCTGCTGAGAACACAGTGATAGCGGCCTTATACGCCACTTTTGAGATTCCGCCACCTCCCCCCGAGAGCATGCCAAGAGGCGTAGGGGTCGAGAGGAGGATGAGGCTAGAGCATGGAAGAAGGAGCACCGTGAGATGGAGGCTGCGAGGAGAGCCTCGTTTGCTGATGAGGAGGCGAGTCGGATGAGGGGCGTAGAGTCAGCTGCTGGGGATTCTAGCTCCAGAAATGTGTAGATAGCGGGAGGCACTGCTGATAGTGTTGTTGTTGATGAGGACACTACTGGGGTGTCCAGATTACAGAGGTAGTGGGTTCCGGGGAATCGGACCCACCAGCTTGGTGATCGTCGGCGCTTTGCGCCCCAGGTTTGCTTCACCTACCACTCTTGTATTTTAATTTTTTTATGCATTGGGGACAATTGCATGTCTTTTTGTTGGGGGTGGGGTAAATGGAAAGTGAGTGCTAGGGTGAAGTTTTAGTAGCCCAATTCACTATCCTCTTTTGGGGTTTTCTTGCCTATGTTCTTTTTCCCCAAGAGACTGATTATTTTTACTGTTGAACCGGCATGTCTATATCTTGTGTACATAGTTTAATTCTGAAGCACTATGGATAAAATGATATCCTGATGAAATGAAAATAATGCATGACTAGGCATAGTAATTGATAAATGTGTGGCTCTAAGCATGACATAGAGGTACACCATTGCATGACCCAAAGTCTAAAACTCAAACTAGGTGTCTGATAATCTGATACAGTAATGAGATGTCAAGTGAGTGTGAAGAAGATTTGAATAGTCCACTATTTGTACTGAGCTAGAACTTGTCTGGTTAGTCCTGCTAAAAGTAAGTTGTAATAGACAATTAGGAAAGGATCATAGGCCCTTGTTCAATATAGCCCATTTTTAGCCTAAGTAAAAAAAATAAAATTAATCCTTCTTTGATCCAAATGATTTGAGCTTAAATTAGACCTTTCTTTTTCACCCCAACTGATCTTTTCTGGGAATGATGTGTTGGCCCTGGTCCCTCCTTGGACATGTGCACCTCAGCTTATGCCAAAAGCATAAGTTGAGGGTGGCTAATACAGTAAACAACTTTTTTATGGCCCTGACCCAACTTTGGGTATTGTGTACTTTGACTCATGGCAAAGCCATGAGTTGAGGGTGGCTATTATGAGGAATGCTCTGGAAAGTGGGGTTGAAAGAACAAAGAGAGAGAAAGAACAAAAGTAAAGTGACTCAAAAATCAGTTGAAAGAAAAGTGAAATAAAAAATAAAAAAATACAAGAAATACAAGCAAGAAAAGATGAGAGTCACTTACACAAATGAAGAAATAAGGGAAAATAGCAAGGTGAAAGAATATGAGAAACTGGGTGAAATAAAATGATAAAAAGTGGTATGTTTAGCTGATATGTCAAGAAGGGCAAAAAGTCACTAAAGTATACCTAAATATACCCTACCTAAGCATGAGCCTATGTTACAAGCTAAGAAAGTCTTATCATGATCCTAAAAGTTTTATAGCGAACTTAAAGCAGTGAATATAAGGGCAAGCTTATGGCAATATGTATGAATGAGTTGTGAATATGTTCTGAGAGTGAGTGTTGAAAAGTAATCCTTATACTCAAACTAAAATCATTGTGTGAAAAATGAGGATATTGTTTTGAAGTGAGAACACTAGTTGTAATACCAAAAATATTAGCACCTCGGTGAGAAATTGAAGAGGATAGGTGTTACTGCGTGGTGAGTCTGTGTCATGGTCTGATTCCACATAATTCAAGACTAATAGTGATAGCATAAATATGATGAAACTGATCGGGATTGATGGCCAAATGATTGTGAAGGATAAAACATGGATACTATTGTACAAAGATTTTTGTAATGAGTCATAGTGCGTCGCTTGAGGACAAACAGTGAATTTAAGTTGAGGGTGTTGATATAACGTGGTTTCACGGTATTTTTAATGTTTTTTCCTTAAGTTTAGTGTGTGTCCAAAAGCCGTTTTGTATTAATTTTTATGTAAGTTTCTCTTTTTTTCAGGAAATCTGTCTAAAAGATGAATGCAGAGGTTTTTGAGCAAGAAATGTAGAAAAGTACCACCTACGGAGCTTGTGACGGTTCGTCGTGCCCGTGACGGTCCGTAAATGCATCGTAGTGAAGCTGCTGAAGGAAGATGGAGAAGTATGACCAAGTGTGGGGTTACGGAGTGCGTGATGGAACGTCGTAGCCATGACGATCCGTCCTGCTGGTTCGTCATGAAGATCAGAGAAGTAGTCCCAGTACCCAAATTCCAACAGTTAAAGTGTTATGGAACGGAGACCCTCGACGGACCGTTGTGCCTGTGACGATCCGTCATACCTGCCGTCGAGGATAATGAAGAGAGCAGCAGAAGAATTTTCAAAGTATGGGACGACGGAGTCCATGACGGCCCGTCATGACCACGACGACTCGTCGCGAGGTATGTTGACCCGGCCAAGTTTTGACAGATTTCCAGCAAATAGAGTTCTTCTTTAATTAGGTTTTTGTTTTCCATAAATAGTTCGAAAAAACTTTTTTGGGGTTAGACTCTTTAGTGATTAGACTCTCTTATAGTTAGACTTTTGGTTATTTTATCTTCTTTTGTGGATTAGACTTGGTGATTATTATTACACTTTTGGAGAATCTTTAATCTTCAATTAATTTTAGTAATTGATTGTTGGTGATTTTGTTGATTAATCAAGTGAACTTCCAAATTTTATTCTTTCTCATTGAAGTAAGTGCCTGAATTCTTATATTACATATTTGAATATTGTGATTATGACTATGGGTAACTTAACTCCATAACTAGGGTTGTGGGAACCATAGGCGAATAATGAGGTAAAACCTAACTAAAGTAACAATTCTAGAATAGTGTCTTCCATGTATTGATAATTCCTTCGCATAGAAGTCTTTTAACGGATGGCCAACGTTAGAACTCGCCTTAATGCTACTAGCCGAACAAGGAGGTAGATAATAGGAAAAGAATGATCAACATAGATTTAGTGTATACTATCTAATAGGCTAGTATTGACTGGTACGAGGTAATAACTTAGTTAAATTTCGAATATGATGCTTAATATGAGGTAAAAGTAAGGGTTAGTATAGCAACACATGTATCCGGATCAAGGTGCGGAGTGAAATTTTCTAGATGCCGGACCAAGGATTTACAAATACATAAATTATCACTTTGCATGCAAGATACTAGGAAAGAATTATTATAGTTAGAATTATCAAGTTAGGAACCTATGGGGAACACGTAAACCCTAGTTACTTTTATTAACTGATTAAACTCCAACATTTGAATTTGTTAGTGGTCTACTTTGATTTAGCTAACTATTTTCATTCATTTAGAAATAAAAATCCCCCTTTTATTGACTTTGCTTTCCAAGGAAATAATTGACTATATAGTAGTAATAATAGATTGAAGTTAAGTCTGAACTATTTTCCTCGTGGGAACGATCCCAACCTCATTAGTTGGGTTCTTTACTTGATGTGACCGCTTTACTTCTTATTTGAGAAGTAAGTTTGAGCGTATCAAGCATATCCAATTAATCATTTGCAAATAACCACACAAAAAGCAGCAGTAGATGTTGAAACACCTGATTCACATTTATCCCATTTCAAATTATCTACTGATTGATCAGAGTGAAGAAGACTAAAGCAAATGTGGTGAATGAAAGCTTAAATAATTATCAAACCTGATAAAAAATTTAAGTCGCAACTCATCATGCTGGAGATGAAGGCATGATGATCTACTAAAAAGGTCTCTCCTTGTTGTATTTATACGGTGTTTCTAATCTTCATTCTCTGCATCACTATATCTATGGCAGATTGACAATCATATTTTCCTTCAACAAAGCTAGAATTTCTTTCAAATTCAGTGAAGTGAAATAATCTGCAACAAGTTGTAAAACATCTATCAAAAGAGAAAAGTCGAAATTAATAAAAAAAAATCAAATATTTTAGGCATATTATCAAACACCTAAAAACGTTCATCAAACTCTAATAGCAGTAATTGCTTACCTTAAATAAACAAAAAAGAAAGAAAAACTCATAATAAGGCACACACTTGATATAACTTACAACTCAAATTGAGATAAAGGAAAAAAAATATTATTCCCAAAAACTCAATAATTAATCCAATAGTGTCTTTTAAGAGGAGGTGTCGGCTAATGTTTTCACACTGCTAGAGAAATTTCTAAAGATATTTTTTTCCTTTCTTGATGTACATCAAGCAATGAGCAAATGAGGCAAAAACTTGGAATTAATGCATACAGAATCTAGCTAGTTAAAAGCATCCAAGTAAAGGAAAAAATTAAACAGTAGAAACCACTTCGACCCCAAACAGTTACAAACTCAAAAAGAGACAGAGCAAATGAAAGATAATAAGCAGAAAGATGATAATGGAAAAGAAGAGTTAAAAATGTCTATGGAAGACAACTAACTTGACCGGTGGCACCAAAAATAAATAAATTAGAGACATAGATCAAGTATAAAGTTGAAAGAAATCTCCAAACGTACTCATCCGCTAAATGAAATAAAAGCACCTTGCTATAACTTTTAATGCAAAAGAACATACCCGAAACCAATTGCAGGAAAACAGTATGAGTTCCACAATCATGAAATTTAATGGCTTAAAAGGATCTGCTAAATTGCTAGCACTTACAGTGAAATTAAAAAGAAATAAATATGAATCACAATGTGTAAACATAAATCGTTGTTAAATTTGTGAAAGAAGAATCAAGAAAATGGAGAAACACAAAAAAAAATTGGTGAACAACTAAAACAAAGAGATAAAGAAGGCGAGGAAGAATAAGAAACAAGTGCAAATCGCCAACACAAATTTAAAAAATTATATATAACAAAATATTAATCAGTTTTCTTAGGCAAATAATCAAACATCTAGGGTGCATAATTTTGCATTTGCGGGAATAACTTATAAAGAAAAGAAAAAATAATCAAAGTAAATAAAAAGAAAGCACATGCATGTCGTTACCCCATTCAAAATCATCTATTGATAGTATCTCCGGAAACTAAGAAAACCCAGATGACCATGTTACCATGAAAAATGCCTCAGCTTTGATTTCTTGGTTAAATCAATTTTCAATAGTCATCAAATCTATCAAATTTGGTGCTTAATTTTCTCGATTTTTTACTTTTGTCTTCCTCGTAATTGTTTAATCTTCACAACAATTAGAATAGGTTTTGTGTGAGTTGATGAAGATTAGAGCTTCAAATCTAATACAAAAGTGATGGGATAAATTGTTGTCTTTCTTTTTCAAGAGATAGAGTATAGAAAGAATGACAATACGTGTTCTGCACACACATTGATACGTGTCTCTTTCTTTTCAACTTAACAGACACGTAGCATAAATCTTTGATTCAAAACTCTGGATTGCCCTTGATATCAATTTAATTGACCTTAACCAGACATGGTTGAAATAAGCTCTTTCTATATATATATATATATATATATATATATATATATATATATATATATATATATATATATATATAGATAGATAGATAGATAGATAGATAGATAGATAGATAGATAGATAGATAGAGAGAGAGAGAGTAATTGTATTATATTAGTATGTGCATATGTAATAGTGTTTGTTTTCCCTTTAGATCATCGTTTAGAGTGTGTTTTCATATATAATACAAATTAATTTTGACTTTTGATATCAATGACAAAATTAACACGATATACACATGTAAAGCACGTACACTTGACTAGTAATATATAAAGATAGAGGGAGATAGAGAGAGGAAAGAGAGATACTTGATTAGTAAATATATAAAGATAGAAGGAGATAGAGAAAGGGAAGAGAGATGCTCTTAGTCAGTGACGAAGCTAGGGATTCCATCAAGGATCTTCAAACTTTAAAAGAGTCTATAAATTTTTTTGTGTGTACAAAGTATTTGTTTTTACTGATGAGTAGGTGCACCCAAATTGAATATTTAAAGGAAAACTTACATAAATATACTAAAATAAAAAAATATTTACCATTTATAGTAATAATATATCTTTTTCACTTATCACTTTTAATTCATTTATAATACAAGTTTAACACATATTACAAAGAACAATTTATTATTCATATATAATACAAGTTTTAATGATGAATAATACATTTATCACACATTTTAATACACTTATAATACAATGTGTCAAATTTTTACCAAACAAACATAAATATATTTCAAAAAACAATTATAATTCATATATATTGCATACATAATTCACTTTTAATGCATATTGCAGATTTAACATAGTATTGTTATAAATGGTAATAAATAAAAAGTATTGCTAAAATCAGTAATTATTTATTAAAATGTACTAATTTATGTAATTTTTCCATATTTAAATTACATATCACTAAATTACTAAATCAAACGAATTTTTTTTTTATACACAAACTTAAAATTATAAAATTATCAATAGCATAAATAAACTAATGGAGAAATATCAACAAAAACAATTTTAGCTACTAGAGGAAAATACTTCTTCTAATTCATATTAAGTGAATTATTGAGACTTTTTTCATGATCCAAAATAACTTAGTGTTTGAAAGTTCAAGGAAACTTTTTTTTCCATATTTACCTTTTCTTTTATGGGATAATTGTATAGAATGACAAACTAATAATACAAAATAAATATAGTAGCTACCCTTTGATTTATTTGTGTTCCATAGCAAACTGTTTGATAGTCCCTCTCTCCCTCATAGTCTTGCTTCACTACTCTCCATCTCTCGCTCGCCTCTCTCGCTTTATACAATAGAATTGTATAAATTGTGTTTCTAATTGTATAAAGCGAGAGAAATTGTATAAACGCTTGCAAATACATATATTTTTGCCGTATACACTTATAATTATACAATACAAATATTACCCTGCCCAAAGTCTCTTTTGCCTTTCTCGTTTTATAAAATTTCAAATTTTATATAATTCCTCTATTTCTCATTTTATACAATTCGATTCAATTATATATTCCCTGCACAAGTCTCTTTTTGCGTTTCTCTATTTCTCATTTTATACAATTCAATTCTGCTTTTCTTGTTTTATACAATTCAAATTGTATATAATTTCTTTCTTTCTCGTTTTATACAATTTGCTTCAATTGTATATTTATAGCGAATTATACATATATAAGTTTGTTATGGAGCACAATTATGCAAAGTTTATTATAGCATACAAATATGAATATAAGAAATATGAATTTTATGTTTGCTATATGTGAAAATTGTCCTTCATTCAATACCATTCTTAACTATTTTACATTTTCTACAGAATAGTTTATAAATAATAAAAAGTATAATAGTGGATAATAATTTTTAAAAATAATTTCTTGACAGTGTGTTATACCTAATAATTGACTTAGTACAGATAAAAAATATAAAGAAAATACTAAAATCTTAATTATTAGGTTAATTTAAAGTTAAATATTAGGTCAAAATTTAATGCAAGAAACATATAAAGAAGATATGGGGGCAGCTATTTCTGTTTTAAAAAATATACACTGCTCTTGGGGATCAAATCAGGGACCTCAAAGACATAGAGGACCAACAACCTGCATTGTAGATAAGAGTTCAATTTATTAAAAATCCAAATATCAGACGATATTTTACCTATATACTTAGTATAATTTTTCGATGAAAGATGTTGTAGCTCCGCCCCTGCTCTTAGTCTAGCATTTTCACCTTATTTACCTTACACTTGAGAATAGATAAAAAGAATATTTCCCAAAAAAGAAAAGATTTCCCATCACACCCAACGTAATCTAAATTGTCTACACAATCAAGAAAGAGTAACTCATTATTTTCACTAGCGAAATGTAACTAAGGTTCAAACACTTGAGCTGAGAGTTAAATCACTACTATTTTATTAATCAGCTCTTTGAGATATATGGAAAGTTGAGAGTATTGCTAGTTTAACATGATTAACTGAGTAACACAAACATTAGACAGATGATTGAAGCCCAATAACGCCTGCGAAAACAAGTTTAGCAAAACGATATTAGTGCCACAGATAAGAAGAACGAGGAAGACACAGAAGGAATTACACAGTCTCAATTGTAGTTACATGAACATAGAAATCACAATCAAAATTTGAACCTGAAAAGCAATTGCAATTTAGGTTCAGATTTCATACAATTAAGGTTCAAAATAGTCACTTTAGCAGTAGGCTTGTTCTAAGTAAAACATTGTCCCTTGGACCTTACTTGTGCTATTGGTGCATTTAGTCTCTGATAAGAAAACTTAACAACCCAAGCAAAACAACACATACACACACATATATATAGGGAACAGGGGCTAAATATACCTCAGAACTATTCAAATAAGCCAGCTTTACCCTCGGTTATGTTTTTGGCTCAAAAATAGACTCCGACTATCAAAATAGGTCAAAAGAATCCTTCTTACTAAAGATTTGTCCAAAACAAGGAAAATGGGTCTAATTTTGTCTTGAATTATTCTAGATAAGGAAGTTTTGTCTCCATTTAAAGTTCAGGACAAGTGCTCTTAATTGTAAAGACTTGAGCAGAAACTTGTATTGGAGATCATTAGATTAATTTGACTTTCAGTGACAATTTTTATATAATGCTATTATTACATTTTATATGAAGTCTAATTATGTGCATTAACTTTTCAACTAAATATTTATTCTACTCTTTCCTTTCAGAACTTATATACCCGCCTCAACTTAAACTTGGGATGACTTAAAGTTATGATAAGTAACAAAACATACAAAGATGCAATTGAATTTGATTTCTTTTATCATACCATTCTTAGAGAAAGTAAAACAAATTCATAATTGTTAATGAAATCGTTTCCTATTTCTATTTGTTTGTTTTGCAAATTCTGTTTTCCAGATCATCCAATAACCCATTTTTAACATTTTCAAGAAACACATAAATAGAGATAAAGGAAACAATTTCAGTCTCAGTTAGAATTTATGTCTATCTATTGGTATAGAGTTTATATTTGTTAATCTCCAATACTTCTAAAATCATGATATATTCTGGGGAATATCCATATATCTCCAAAATCTCTGGGGAAAGGAAATGCAATTACCACAGCCAACTCTTGCACCTGCGTTTCCAGTTGTCTTACTAAGTTCATGTCCACCTGTTCAATAGTTGATCAGCTCAGGACTCATAAAGAATGACATTCCTCAAAATATTTGGACTTTTTTATGCTATAGCATATAATAACATAGAGTAAATGAACAGTAGAGTAGGTCTCGAGAATGATTTCACCAGATAAAGATATCTCATTTACAATCCGAGGCGGACCTAAGATTTAAAAGTTAAGGGAACACCAGTATCTTAAATATAAAAACCATTTAACAAGAGTATAAGTTTTGTTGATTCACTTAATTTTGAGATAATCCTTTTAGCTATATACTGTCTTTCAACTGACATTTTCAAACCATGCTTCGCAATCAAGGTAGAGAAAGACCAAGATTCAGTAGTGGGTGAACTGATTGCTGAGCATACCAGTTGAAACTATTAGATACAACCCAAGTTGACTCTTTTCATCAATTACCCGATTTATTTTTTTCTAATATATACTTCTAGTGATGAGTTATACATCTCAGTATCCATAATTTGTGAAAACTATCAAAATTTCTCTTGATCTTACAAAATAACACAAGTATAGTTCATAAATAACGTATCAGAATGTCCTGCATATATTTGTTAGTTTTTTATACAAATAATGTTTGCAATACATATAATTACAATCTTTCAAACACACATAATTTTTACTAGTCCAATAAATCAACAATAGTAGAAACTAACTATCCTTTATTATAATCCACTCACATGGTACAGATTCTTCACATCGAGCTAGGTTGAATAATTATATTTGCAATAAATGATGAATCTTTCTTTGCAACGTATAAACTTATTGGTTAAGTTTTACAATTTAAATAAAAAAATCAAGTTACAATTTGAAATCCTACTTTTTGGAGAAATTGATATTTTAAATCATAATTTGACATTGAAGTTGAAATTTTATTCACATTTCATAAATAGGCGTTGATGACAAATTTGAGCCTCAAAAATCCTATGACCAATGTTGTCTACTTAGTAAAAAGCAAGAAACACTTGAGAGGTATATAAGATGAAAGCTAAGATCGAATCGTCAAATGACTATATCTGAGATAATTACAAAAAGGAAAAAAAATCCTTTATTTTGGTGATTATAAACTGGATCTCTCAGTAATACTGAAAGCTAATTTTAAATTTGTACAGTTTCCATTAGTGTAGCTTAATACAAACATTAGTTATAAATTAGCATGCCATCACAACTGAGAGTCATAAAAGAATCAAGCAAATACATTGCCCATTAACTCGAAGCTAGTAAAGAAGAAAGAAAAAGAATGACATCCTTAAAGACGGTATGAAAGAATGACTATCTCAGCCAAACAAGACACCCTCATGCATTATGTTTTTCTCTTCAAATGTTTGGCTCACTCAAGAGATATGAAACGCACAATTTCTGTCAACAATCTTAAAGACATGGTCAGGATTAATGGTCACAAGTCAACTCAGAAGCACATACTGATCATAACCAGAGCACAAAAAAGGGCAAGTTAAAAGGAAAGTGATATTGAAGATTGCTCAAAATAAGTTAAGAGTGACCAAAAATATGCATACCTCTTCCCAGATCATCAGGATCAGCATGCACAACTACTGCTCTCCCCAAGATGGAGTGTACTCCACTAAGAGGAATCTATATGTACGAGCAAAATTCAATGATGTCATACACCAATCAAATAGCATAGCGAAGAAGTAGACTGTACTGTACTGTACCGTACCTGCATATCTGAAATTGATATCTCTGCCACCCCTTGATTGAAGAAACGATCATAAATTCAAGGGAACAATCAATCCAACTACTGAAGTTTGAAAAATATGAATTATAAAAGTAATAAAACTAACCATTAGGACCAGCAACAATGTTGCCTAAATCACCCGCATGACGTACTTCATCCGTGGGAGCTCCATGATGTTTCTTAAGTGGATTAAAATGAGGTCCTAAAAATCAATCAGTTACACTGTTAGGGGCAAGTATAATCAAGGACTTGCATTTGATTACCATAGAAGGGTCCTTAGCTACCTAGATTAGTAATTAATCTAATTAAATCTTCTTTTAGCTTATCATGTACAAGGTAATTAATTAGCTGTTTGTAACAAACAAGAATGTGTCAGTAACCAAACCTTCATCCCAAGTTGTATCGCCTGAAACCAACTAAATTAAAATAGATAGTAATCAAATTGATAGTTGAATGACAGAATTACTAGAACATAGAAGGGGATAAGTTGCAATGTAATTAACATAAAACGATTCAATTCTTTTGGTGTCCCATTTTGATTTATACCATATCTAATAAAATCCAATTAGATTTCTCATGGAGTTATCCCAGTTTTAGGTTAACCAAAAAAAAAAAAATAGGTTCATTACATGAGCTTCAAACTGAAATTTGGATTAGTAATCCGTTTATTTAGTTTTTATCTTTTTTTTCCCACCTTCAATAAAGGATAGGCATTTCTACTAGTGTTAGAATTTTTTCTGAAAGGGAAATATCTCGGTTCCATATATAGCAGTTATCCGCTCTGCACTTGGCTACCTAGCGTTTACCGTGGGCACGATAACTAGCACACCAAGGTGCATCCTGCGTCCTTCGCAGTCCTTTTGCTCTCATGAAGACAACTCACCTATTCTAATAGTGAAATATATTTTAAATTGATCAAAAACTCTTCGACACATGCATGTGGGGGTTCAAACCCACAAGAAAGCGTTGCTCCTCCTTTACCACTGAGTTATCAATAATAAGTTTTCTTAAGTTTGACAAGTTAATATACATATATATTTATTTGATTTTTTAACAAATAAAATATCTACCGAAAAGTTATTAGATTCATATCAATAATAAGTTTCCTTAAGTTGACAAGTTAATATACATATATATTTATTTAATTTTTTAACAAATAAAATATCTAGGAAAAAATTATTAGATTCAAACAAACCAGTAAACCCACTTAGCTCCGCCGGTAATCCCCAAAAAAAAAAAAGAATTAGAAGAAAAGGAAAGGAACCAGTGGAATTGCAGCCGTTAGTGGTATCACCCAAGGCATGGATATGGAAAGCGTGAAGACCTGGAGCTAGACCAATTATTCTTCCTCTCACATGGGTAACACCTATATGAGTTGTATTACCCAAATTAATAACAAGACGATCGAGGAGTAGAAAACACAATAAATAGTTAGAAAAGTACCATTGGATTGCTGGATGAATTGTAAGGATCCTTTCACACTATCGTTCCCGGAGATCACAGCTACTGCTTTCAAATTCCCCATTAATATTTTTCCCTACATCTTTCTCCATTTTTAAGGGTCACCCATTTTGTCTCTATCCTCCTCCTACCTGTGTTCTCTCACAATTCTGCCTTATCTGTCCATTTTGGTCCCTAAAATAACACTCTAGGCAACTTTAGTCCCTTAAATTTCTAAAACTGGAACAATTTTTTTCATAAAATAAGATTTTGTATTATCACTCAATTTTGTAATGTAGAGCTCGTATATTTTCATTATAAAAGTGATTTATATATATTCTTATCTAGAATTATCAAAAAGAGTTAGTTCAATCCTACCCGGCCTAAGTCTCACGAGGCAAGTTTCTAAGCTAAGTCTAAATCATTCTTCATCATTTATGTATAAGATAGTATCAAGTTATTCTTAAATTGTCCTTAAGTTTTAAGTCAATTCTTTAGTCGGAAAAAATATATTTGGACATGAATTAAGGTTACAAGAATCCCCTAGCACGAAGTTGAGTTGAAAGCTTCTTGACCGATTAAGTTTTGATATAAGATTTTACTTAAGTTAACTTCAAACCATCATATCTATCAACACATAATACATTAGGTGCCTTATGACCTATCAATTAAAGGTTTATGAGTCTTCTTTCCAATGTCACTAAGTCTGTCTCATTTTAATTTGAACTAAAAACGTATGACTGTTTTACCAGAGATTACAAGAACAAATTTTGTTAAGTGAATGACCTATGAATCATTTCTACGAGTCATAGAAAAAGTTACAACCAGTACTGTTGAGAAACAGATCCAATCAAGTACTATTCCCTCATGTAATGTTCAATAACCTCTTAGATTAATCTCATATGGATCATAAAATACTTTATAATTGAGATTCATTTGAAATCATAAAATACTTTATAGTTGAGATTCATTTGAAATCTTACACTTAACATAATACAAGTATAAAGTTATCTATATCCATTATCATCCAAATATTTTTTGCTTAATATTTTCTTTTCTTTAAGTGCAGAATCAAAATGCGCCATTGAAATGAACCTCAACCATAAATTATTTTAAAGTGTAAGATTTGAAATGAACCTCAACCATAAATTATTTTATAATCTACATGACATTAATCTAAGAGGCCATTGAAAGTAACTTGAGGGAATAGTACTTGACTGGATTATTCTCCGTAATCTTGACTCGTGAAAAGTTACTGAAAGTCAAACTTTTGGTCCAATTCCTACGGACCCATCTATGGATCGAAGAAACATCTATGGGTCGCATTTTGGGTCCGTAGAATGAATTATTTACTCTTGAAACTTCAATATGAATTTCACTGATGGAGTCTAAAGTCCGTAGATCAAATCACAAACTATAGATGGTCGCATGTAAGTTTTCGACAGCATTTAAGTGGTGTTTCTTTTGTCTTTTCCCATTTATTCTAAGTCCAAGTCATGACGACTTAACTTCAATTAAAATAATATATTCCACCAAGTACTCAATTTTCTTTTAATTCTACGCTCTCAACTCCTCAATTCAAAAAGAAAATCGCAAGGAAGACAAAGGTAGGGTTTCAAGACTTCCAATGAAGTTCTTCTTCAAATTTCTTCGAAAACTTTGGTCTTCCGGTATGTAAGGCTTCAATGAGAGTATTCTTTTTTCTTACGTGCCTAAACTATTTTGACTATTTGATAAATTATGTTTAAATTTTCTGCAATCATATTTAAGCTATGATTTTATGCATAATTTAATTTTTTTTATGAAAGAGAACATCAAAGAAGATTAAATCTTCTAATGTAAGAAGTGGTGAAGAAAGAATTAATTAAATAATTAGATGCATGAGCACTTTTTGAGTCGCGAACAAATAATGGATAAGTCTGGTGCAATTTGCTAAAAAAAAAAGGTGTTATTACAGTAGTTTTCAGTGACAAGAATGAGTTACTTGTCACTAGATCCATTACTAGGTGGTGTGTGTACATGGACTATAGGAAGATAAATTCTTTGATTGAAAAAGATCATTTTCCCATGTCAGTTATTGATCAAATGCATGATAGTCTTGGTGGAATGGTCGAGGCCAACATCATGACCTACACAACAACAAAAAATTTGGGTCCAATTTACGGCTCAAGTAATATTCGCTTTCAAAAAGTCAATGCATCGCTGACTCTCGTATATGTGATTGCTCAGGCAGTTATTATCATATTGGGCAAGTGGAAAGGGAAGTCCAATATGCATATTAAAGATTTCTCATGCATATTAATGAATTGCTGTGAAAAATATATTTTATTACATGATTATGATTCACAAACATATATCAAAATTATTCATGGCAGTTATGGAAGTTACTTTCGAATATTTTTTATTATGCATGATTTTAAGTAAGTTGTCTCATGTTTAAAGTCATTTGAATAGAAGTAAAGATATGCTATGAAAGAGATATTTGAACATTGCCTTATAACACTACGATTTATGATTAATATGATGGTCGGGTATGTCATCAATGTTTAAGCAACATGTTATTTAGATATGTCACCAATGTTTATCCAATATGACTTCTCGAGTCATGAATGATCAGATCGAAATATGATTTAAGATAGAGTTTTTATAATTACAACCTAAATATAGGTTATCTAAAGAGTAGTAAGAAAACTTTAATGGTCACAAATATATTATTTTACATTGAAAAAGAAATTACTGTTTCAAGAAAAGCATAAAAAGTTTTTTAGAGGCATTTCAGACAGATAAAGTAAAGTTTGATTATCCCTAAAAAAAAAGATCTTTTTGAGTAATATCTCAATTAAATGTTTTAAGCGCATATTGATATTGATTATTTTGTGAATAGTATCAAACACCGAATTGGGTAAGAGTTCATTTTAAACTCGAACCCCCATAAAATACGTAATGCAGTGTAGGATCATATCGTAACGACCTCGGGTGATTCCCCACTGCCTCAAGAAGACTTATTGGATAGATCCATAGTTATTGGTAGCATCGTATACCCTGACAAAGTATAAGATAGCCTTGACAACATGGGTGGAAAGTTGTATATCGCTAGACTCATAGTCATGATTTTCGATTAGAAAAACCACCTAACAGAGTAAAGTTAATTAGTATTCATATTGTTTTTAATTCATGTTTTATTGTAAAGTACAAATGATATTCACTACTTGTTCATATCTTGTTCCACCTCAGGTATATTCAGCCATAAGTTCAACTATTGTTTTTATTCATTCATATTACATAATTGGACATTCAATGTACTCATGTCATTCGACCTGCATCATTTTATGATGCAGATTCAAGTACTTAGGATCATCAATAATTGTTTTGTTGAGATCATATCATCTACACGCAAGCTTCTGCATGGACATCTTTACTTTCTAAGGACTCAATTTTTATTGATATATAGTAGTACGATTTTGAAATGTCGTGGGTTTTGTCTCGACACCAATTTTTAGATCGTAGAGGCTTTATGGACGGATAGAGTTAGACGGTCTACAATATTTTTCTCAGATAATTTATTATACACTTACTATTTATATTAAGTATTTTCGGACGTTGTTTTAGAAGTTCTTTAAATTTTTTAATGTTCATCTATTAAAGATTCTGCGTATCTTATAGATTAACATATACCATAGTTAACTAGGACAAGGGTTTAGGACCAATAATGGTTCTAAGTACCGACTATATTCAAAGTATAGGATTGAGGCGTGACATCAGTATACAATAATCAATGCAATGAAATATCAAGTATAGGAATGAATGTTTGTCCTACGATATAGATTTGTTATGACTCAAGAAGGAACCCATGGAGGATGTACAAGGTCCATATATCCGCGAAAACTATTTTCCATCGATATAATCATTATTCGTCGAAACCATTTTTCATTACCATCATCATAATTGATCTTATCACAATATATATTTCATAACCAATGAAAATATGCATGTTCACATAAATGATGAGATATGGCATTTTCCATATCAATAAACATTCCACAACAACACAATCAATATAACCTTTCAAATTATTTGCAACACCTCCCGCAGAAACATATCGTCTAGTTGCTTTTATTATTCCTTTTCATTATATGGATCAGTCAATATGAACAAGGCAAATCCATAACGAAATCTCATTACTTCCTAACACATACAATAACGAAATACAAGATTCTATACACTTAACAAAAGTCAAGAAGTCCACTTGCCTCAATTAATAAACAATCACTTTGAAACTTTGAGCTTTTCCTTTTCATTGAATTTCCATATCAACACAATCTTATCAAATAAGTAATCACAATAAAATTTCGAAGCTAACAGCACTCATATCAAGAATTTTGAAAATGAGGCAACATTAACCAAAAATCCATTTTTACAAACGAAAAGTAAATATGAAAATTAATATAAAAACGTGTTACCTAAAATTTGGAAACCAATGGTGAAAAACAAATCAAAAATGGAATAGAATTGAACCTTGAATCATCATTTTTCATTAAGGGCGAGTTCTTGAAAAATCCTCCAAATTACATTCAAAAGCAAGATTTGAAGGTTTAAATTCATAATTAATTATTGAGAAGAGAAGTTAATATCAAAAGTAGTTACACAATTGTTTTATCTTTAAAAATCCTTTTAGATCACCTTATAGGCTTAGACTGAGCTTCTAGGGTTCATTAATAGAGGAATTCTATAGTAGATTGCATTATTTTAAAGATGTTTGCCTTCTGAGCTTGTTCCTTTTGAACTGCAACACGTGCGTTGATAAAATCATGATAAAAGAGAACTTGATTTTTAGGTATCAAGAAGTACTATGTCAAGGGCCTTTTTGTCAGCATTTTGCCAAACTGTTTTTTTTTATTGAAATCCACTAAATTTAATTTGATGTCAAATCATTTTTCTAAAAAACAACGGAATATGTTGATATGTTCATACTTATGATATTCAATAGCTTGAACTTTTTAGGAACCATCACCGGCGCTGCACTAGACTTATACGACTATTATATATACATATATTTTAGAATCTGATCTCTTGAAAATTGGAGGTGCACTCGAAATCTAATCCATCAAAGGATGGATTTTCGTCATACACTTCAATAATTCGGCTTGAAAGAGTACTATTGATACATTATCATTTTTAGTCTCGCTTCTAGTAACACAAATTTTACCATCTTCATATCGTATATTTGTATCTGAATTATTTGGAACAATAAATGAAAACCTCATATCAATGACTCATTTAGAAATTTTGGTGTGATTGAATTTGTGTTTTTCGTAACTCGCATTTAATATGAGTCATTTTTCGATCTTTCTTGAGAAGTTGACTCATGGTTTTCCTTATTGCTCCACCAAGATCCTTATTACTTCCTTCAAACCACAACTCATATCATCCTCGTTATTAGGGATCTAACTTGTTGTAGTTTGATTATTCTCTCCATGAGGAGTTACAGTTCCTTCCTCACGAGGGGTTTGAGCCTCAATTGAAAGTTTTTCGTTTTAATTGTGTGAAACTTGATAATTGTTCAAATGCCCTGTTTATTGTTTCGATTGAAATTGAGTTGTTCTTCACCTTTGTTATCATTTATAACTGTAAAAAGATATATTTTATTATACACAAATTAATTAGTGAGCAAGAGAATAAATGTCAAAATAACACCATAATTTTCTAATTTCCACGGTGAATGTTAAATTATTTATCCTTAAAATAATGTAGTTAAATTTGTTTACGTTATTAAAGGACATGTAGATTGAGTTAACCATATATTAAGATTATAACAAAGTTACCTACAAGCAATAAATAACAAACAAGTAAATAATCAATGAAAATTAAGATAAATTAACTTGAGCTTCGATACAATTGTCTGGCAATGCCACCAACAAAATAATCTAGAACACTTAAGCCAATTAAAACTCAAAAATTTAAAATATACAAAACTTCATGATGAAATCCTTGTGATCACTAGAATTCAATCCCTTCAACAAAAAAGGTAAAGAACTAATTATAGCTAAGCTACGTGGAATAAGATTCATAAATTATGCCCTCATAAAATTCATTTATTACAGATTATTATAGTTGAGTAACAATTGACGAGGTCCTCAAGATCTTCTATAATGGCTTGCTTACTCTTCAAATGCAACTAATCATGTCCTTCGAGCTGGACATGTTCTTGTCAAAATATTGATAACCAATGTCAACACATTGAACTTTTTGAAGTGGTTTCCTACCGATTTTTTTAATACAATTATCATTGATTTATGTCTAGTTTGACTAATTTATTATATTTTACTTTTTGATTCGCTGAACTGTCAAATTTGAAATTAATCTTATATAATGCAGTGAGATTAGAAGTGAAATTTTTTGTTGACCAAACATAATTTCACCAACATTAAAACTTGTTAATATAACCAAAAATACTCATAAAATTAATTAACAAAAATATAATATACCAAAAAGAATGATGAATATTTTATTTTAATAATAAATAATTAAAAATAATCATTACAAAGAAATTAATAACAGATGGTAAATGTAATATCACAAAATACACTTTTTTAATTTTCACGGTGAATATTAAATTATTTATCCTTAAAATGATGTAGTTGAATTTGTTTACGTTTGTTAAAGGACATGTAGGTTGAGTTGATCATATACTAAAATTATAACGAAGTTATTTGCCAGAAATAAATAATAAACAAGTAAATAATTAATGAACATTAATCTTGAGAACTTCACCAATTAAAACTTGAGAATCCAAAGTATACAAAACTTACAATGAAATCCTTGCGACTCACTAGAATCCAAAGTATACAAAACTTACAATGAAATCCTTGTGACTCACTAGAATCCAATCTCTTTAACAAAAAAGTAAAGAACTAATTATATCTAAGCTACATGGTATTATAAGATCCGTAAATTAGGCCCTCATAAAATTCATTTATTATCCCTTATCATAGTAGCGTAACTATTGATGAGGATTTAAAGACATTTTGTAATGACTATCTTTTCAAATGTGACTAATCACGACAGGTTATTACAACTATAGTTGATTCGCGCCTAATTTGACCTATTTACTGCATTTTTACTTTTTCGATTCGTTGAATTGTCAGATTTGAAATCAACCCTATATTATGCAGTGAAACTAGAGTTGAAATTTTTTGTCGACCAAGCGTAACCACATAATTTCACCAACATCAAAACTTGTTAATATAACTAAAACATAAAATTAATTAACAAAAATATAATATATCAAAAAAGAATCATGAATATTTTACATTAATGATAAATAACTAAAAATAATCATTACAAAGAAATTAAAATAACAGGGGTAAACATAATATCACAAATCACAAAATATGTTTAGTAATACGAGATAAACATAATAGTATTATAAATAACAAAAAATATTAGTGTTATAAAGTTAAATTTGAACTTTTAGATATAACATTAGCATTAACATGTTTTAAGACCAAAAAGTGTGCGTTAATAAAATAATTGTACTCACTCGTTAGGTTTTTTTATAAACATAACGTCCACTTTTTCCTTTTTCTCTTTTCAATTTATATATTTCTGAAAACACATTTCTCTATTGTCGCCGCCGAACCAGCCCCTGTTTTCACTCCCTTCACTGGTAAACTATGTATTCTCTTCATTATACCTTAAATTTTCTCTACTTTCTTGTTAGTTACTTTTAGCTTTGTATGTTGAACACAAGAATGTTTTTTTTTTCTTCTTCTTCTTCTTGAATTTGCATTGCTTTTTCATGCAAATTAAGATGGTGTGTTGTTTTTGCTTGAGTTGAGAAATTTTAGTTTTCCACAACTTTAAAGTTATATGGTTAACTTAGAGAAGAATTGGTTATAGTTAGATGTTGTTGTTCTTTTAAATTGTGGGTTCAAGCTACTACTTGGTGTAATTTACTAGATCAGGATTTGTATAATGCTGACATTTGTTGGAGTTTGATATAAGTACTAGAAACCACAGTTTTATATGTTAGGTACAAAATGTTATGTTAATTTCCAGCTTTCCCTGATTCTTTTATTTATTTATTCATGTGACTTAAGAGAGTTTTTATGGTCTTTTTCATGCAAGATCAAAAAATGTAGATTGAAATTATTTATTGGTTTTTTGTTAAGAAAATTTGTGATTTTCTTTTTGCGATTATTTTGGTGGGATTGGTAAATTCGATGGTTTCTCCCATATTTTAGCTTTAAATTGATATTCAATTATGAAGGGAAAGAATTTAATTGGATTTTGCTTACTTTTATCAAATATGTTTTGGTTGGCTTTCAATTCATTTTTTTTTTGTGTGTGTGATGTTACAGGTTTTGTCTAGATGGTTTAAATTTCGGTTAAGACTTTCCTTTTTGATGGTGTGTGAGATGAGCTTAATTTGGTTG
Organism: Solanum chmielewskii; assembly: GCA_027704785.1. Lineage (NCBI taxonomy): Eukaryota > Viridiplantae > Streptophyta > Magnoliopsida > Solanales > Solanaceae > Solanum > Solanum chmielewskii. The sequence goes on from JAKWIX010000320.1 coordinate 34,980,682, forward strand.
CATATGTGGCATGGCACCTACTTATCATACGACAGAGACATCTTTAGAAAGGAAACCAAAATCTTCTGTTAAGATTGCTGCTACTGGTAAAAACGAACACTGTACCGTCTACTTCCGAGAGGAAAGATTTCAACTTTAGAAGTAACTTCAGACACAACAACATTGTGCAAATGGAAAATAACTTGAGTGCATGAACTACTAAAGCTTCAAACAGTTCAATGGATGTGGCTGTCGATGTAACTGGGTTTGCAAGAAGCAGCGACATCAGATTAGCTACGAAGGCAGATCCCGATGAAACTGAATACTCAAGCTCATTTGTTGACACTTCATCGGAGAATGATAATGGTTCTAGTGACGCTGAGGTGGAGTCGCGGTTCTATGATGATAGTGGTTTGTCATCTTCGTTCGATGGGTTTAGCAGCTTGTTTCCAATAAGGTGAGGTTTTCTTGCTTGGGGCATGTTTTATTCTAATGTTTACTTTGAGCAAGGAAGATTTTTGATTCTTTTTTGTTTGTTTTTAGTCTAGATTTACTGGTTCCTCCTTTGACTGACCTGTTAACAATCTCAGTATTCGTTTCTTAACTGATAGTGTTAAATTATTAGATGCCCATTGGAATAAGAGGTGCAAGTACTAACATGGATTGTTCTGTTTTCTGATATATTAACCGAAGTTGTTACCTTTTACTTGCCGAATCTTTTAGAAGAACTCTAAAAATAGAAATATATACTGATAACCATGAAATGTATTCTAAGAAAGAGACTACTTTCCAAAATACCATCCAGGGTGGTGATTAAGAATGATAACCGAAGTCATATCAACCATAATACAACGTTAGGTTTTAGTTGGCATGAGTTTTCCGATGCTCTGTCCAGTTCTCCTTGGTATGATATAGGTCCTGCCATTAGCCTAGAGCCCTAGTTTTTTTTGGTCTTAAGTTCTATGTTTTTTTGCAGTAGCCAAGATTGTCATTTCATGAAGATTCACTATCTATGGAGTATAACATCTAAACCTGCAGGGACAACTTTATAAAGTAGCAGTTGTATTACTTGTCTAATTTTTCTTGCAGGTCTATCTTGATCCTGTGCCCCCCCCAGGTTAAGAAATGAAGCAGGCTGTGAACTATAGCTGGGACTTTCCTGAAGGAGTAACCTCATTCTTTCTGATTGAATTGAACTGCTGCAATTTACAGCAACATTCTATAAAATAGGGAATGCTTCCATTACATTTTCGCGTATAAATATCCTTATGATCTTTAAACCTCTTCGAACATGTCATTCACAGTGCTTTCTTAATATCACTTGTCAAGCGCAAACACAATCAGCATTGGCATTTAGCTAACATCTGTTTCAGAGCTTGTTGTGTGAAGGCTTGTCAGGAGTCTCCTGAGATCTCAGTTTTTTTCACATTTAGAGTCTTTAATTGTGTAAAAGAATTGCCTGGAGCTGTATAAGATGCAATCCATCTTGATGGGATTCAATTAGCTTTTGTTTACTGTTAAAATCCCTTTAGACACTTCTTTGTATGCATTTGAAGCTTAATTCTGATTGATTGAATTGATGGCCATACAGTAAGTAACTTCAGCAAGCCTGAGTTAAATACAGTCAAACAGTGTAAATCAACTCACTGCTTACATATTGCAGGAAGAAAAAGTTGACTTCTCACTGGAGAGACTTTATACGTCCCATAATGTGGCGGTGTAAATGGGCAGAACTCAAGATGAAAGAGCTTCAGTTGCAGGAGGCAAAGTATAATAGGGAGATATCAGCACATGATAGGAAAAGACATAGGGAGTTCGATCAAGCTTCTTTGGATGAGTCAGGCTCGAAATCGTTGCCATTTATTCATCCAAGGCACAGGAAAAAGGCCATGAAGAGGAGAAAGAGGAAGAGAGTTGAGCACGGAACAGATATTGCAACACACATGTCTACTCATAACCTTTTCTCTTATTTTGGTACGACTTCTTTTCTCATTCTTTTGATTGGGCACCAATGTTTCCAGTTACCATGATAAATTCAGTTTGGCATGTGACATCTTGCAGAAAATAAAAGGCTAGATTTGGATGTGATACCACCTGGAGATGATATTAGTAATGCAGGTACGTGTTAATGTTCACGTTTTCCCATCATTATTCCCCACTTTTTAGTACAGCTCCTTTAAAACTATCACGTTTGCACCATTTTCCCTCTGGTTTCCTTTTTTTAAAAAAGAGTTTGGACCACTGGGATTTCTTTTGCCTTCATGTTGTGTTTTCACCCACCTAGGTCTCGTACCCGTCTTACAATGTACACTTATCATTGAGAAAGAACCAAATAAAATCTTTTCTTTGTTTCCCTTTTTTCTTTAGTTTGTTGGACAAGGAAATTATAATTTTCTTAGGGGCACAGAAAATGTAATGCTGATATTTTTAACGCACTCTTTCTCTTAAATAATGTTTCCATCATTTTCCTGGAAAGATCATGTCTCATATTTCTAATAAGACAGCATATCTTAATTCTTCCTACTTTATTTCTTTCAGTTCTTTTGCATTCATTCATTTTGAAGCAACATACCACACCAAATTCGCTTTATAATTTTGTCAAAACCTTTGGCATGGTCCTTAAGTCTACATGTTATTCCAAATAGAGTAACATGCTTTGGAAAAAGTGTCACCAACACAAGCATTGGCCAGAGGAAATTGCACATCAAATTTTTGTTATCACTGTTACCTAGAAAAGCTTTGGACCTGTCATTACGAAACTTCAATGATTTTCTGATGTGTTTGTCTTGTATAATTGAAGATCACTTTTAGTCATGGAATGCATGGTGCTCACTTACAACTCTCTTGCGTTTTCATTTTCTTACCAAGTAAAATTCACCCTACCCAAGATTTTGCACAGATCTTAACTGTGCCGCGTTCAAGCTTGAAGGTCATTCTCTTGAGCCATCTAGTGCTTAACAGTTAACCTTTGACTAGTACTTAGGGACCTTCTCACAGTCATGGTTTCTTGGTTGTGGTATACCTTTCAATGCCACCTATTATGGCTTTTCCTCCTGCTCAAATTTAGTGAAATTCACACTTGAAAGCAATGACGCGATATATCCAAATCAGTTCTAGGCAGGTGTTTGGAGTGAACTTTGTTTGACAGGTTTCAAGTTCTAGCATTTTAGAAGTGCAAATAATCGGTGCACCGCCTGTGTTCTGTCTTCTTTATCTATTCTTTCATCCATAAGGTATTATAGGTAGCTATGAAATTAGAAAATGAGAAGTGATGATAAAATTGTCTAGTTCACATTTGTCCAGGTTTAAATTCAGAACTTCAAATGAGGACTTGAGCAACTTCAGTACATTTATTGCTCAAAATATATCAGTCATAGTGTTGCAATTTAAGTGTCTGTCATTGTTTTAATCGACAAGTTGTGCAAACTCCCAAATTTTTAATTTCTGAGTCACAGATCCTTTCAGCAGGGGATGCACACTTTTGCCTAGTTTTGCAGAATATGTATAACCTTTGTCTCTAAATCAAAATTATTCTATATCCCTGTTCATGCTTTCACATTTATTTTATTCTCGCACAAAGTTTGGCATATCTACTGACGACATTGATATTTTTAGAAATCGTTTATGTGATATAACTTCAGTAGGTGTTTCTTATTTTGATTTTCTTTTTATGGCAAAGCATTGGCAGAACAGAAAACCAATGGTCAGGATGAGTTTAAAATTGATGATGATTTGTCAATTCTCGGAAGCAGCAACGGTTATCTTGAGCAGATCCTTCGGAAAATTGAACTAGAACATAGTCGGGTTCATAAGCTGAAAGACCAGCTTGATACAGTGATGACGAAAAATGCGATAAAGTTTTCTTCCTCTGAGAATTTAATGTCATTTGATGGACAGGCTAGCTCTATTCCTAGTCCTACATTCTCAGCATGCAATGGAGACACAACATCAGCTGGAGGTTTATATGGTACGTCTCAGCATGTGGTAGATTATGATCTCGGAGATTTCATCATGCCTGACAGTGCAATTTCAAGCTATGGAGAGGCTATGCCTATTCCTGACATAATAGAAAGTACAGTAGGACTTTTGTCCTCTGTGGATGTCACGCAGCACCAGGTGCAAGTTGGAGATTCAAGCGAAAGAGTAAGATCTTGTCCTTTCTCAGTGGAAAAAGAGAATAATTATGGTTGTTATCTTACTAAGCTAGCTTACTGAATCTATCCACTCTGATGAGGGCCCTATGACACTTAATCCTAGGACTAAAAAGTGGGACTAGTTTTTGTATTTCATACTTGGTGCTTGGGATTTGTTCAATAGTAGGATTACAAGAGATTTTGTATTTTTGCATTCACATTTGGGCTTGACTTAGTAGATGTGATTAGATGTTTTAAGTATTTTCAAATTTACAGTTAATAACTGTATATTTTGCTTATTAATAAGCCCGTATGTAGATGAATTAGGGAAACAGGAAGTGGTAAAACTAAGAAATTAAAATTAAGCTAAAATAAGGCTGCAATCGAGTGAGGGAGGGAGGTGGTTTGGGGATGGAAGATGTGGGAGGCCCTTAAATAAAAAACCAAATTGAGATCAATTCTCTTATCCCCATCTATGAACCGAAGGACCATAGTTTTCTCAAATAAGCTAGTTGTCTCTTCCATGTCCTCAGTTCTCTTCAATCATTTAAAGTCGTTTCAAGGCTGGCTGTTTTCAACTGCATTGACTGTTTTTATGTATTGTACTGCAGATTGTTGATAACATTCTCATACATAATGAAGTATCAGAAGTAGGACACATTTTGGCGATTAATCATGATATATCCTTTGACAAGAATCAAGATGTGGGAAATAATGTGGAAGAAGAAAGCTTTAATCCAGCTCCCCCTGCATCAGAAGCTAATGCAGCAGGTAAAGCATCCACAGCTCAGGAACAATCAACATTGAAATCGCGTTTAGCCTCGGAGATCCATTTTCCCAAAAACAAAAGAAAGAGAGGAGAGCGTAAAGCCGGTTCGGGTGGTTGGAATCGTAGGATGCCAGGTGAACCTGATAGCCAGTGACTATTATATAAATTAGATGTTTTTGACTTGGATCAAATGTTTGGCATGCAGCTGAACTGCTCAAAGTAAGCTGCTCATTTGAGATCTTCTAGAGTTCCTATGGCTTTTGATTTGAGGATGCCATAGTCAGTTGGAGCTGAAAATATCACCATTGGTAGTGTAATCTTGTAGCTGGGATAATGTATCTTTTATCCTTGGTATTGCTTATGTACTGAGTATCTATTTTAGGCCTTGTGAAATTGAATGCCCGTTTAAATTCAATTATGCAAGTTGAAATTAGACAGCAATTTTGTTCCTATTAGTGTTTTTCAGAGACAGGCTTCATATCCTTTCAGAATGAATTTTAGTGTTTCTTGTAATATGGTTGTTAAATCCACACTTTCAAATTTCTTGGTTGCATCAGCATATTTGATTTTCACAAAATGCTTGTTGATGGAGGCATCATACCTGCTTGTTGAATAACAAATATAGGGTGTGTTTGGTACGAACAAAAATGTTTTTCAATTTTCTCATGTTTGGTTGGGTTAAATATTTTGGAAAAATATTTTTTAAATCAGCTCATTTTCCTCAAATTTAAGGAAAATGAATTCCCTTCAAAATTTAAGGAATACATTTTTCAAATTTCTCTTCCAACTTCAAATTATAATTTGTTTTTGTTGAAAACATCAATTTATTTTGTTCTTACCCTCAAATCAGGCCTCTACCTCCCCCCTACCTCCTAAAAAATAATTTCAAGCTTTTTTTAAAAAATGTTTTAACTTCAATCTTTTTACCTCACTCACTCCCACCCACCCACCCTCCCAAACAAAAACAATATTAAAAGTTGTTTTTGAAGATATTTTCTGATTTCAATTTTTTATCTTTTACCCCCCCCCCCCCCCAATCCCTACCATCACTCCCCACCTCCTTAAAAAAATTTTTAGTTTATTTTAAAAAAATATTTTCTACTTCAAATTTTTATTTTTTCACCCTACCCTCGATCCTCCCCCAGCCAGACCCCCCCTCCCCCATAAAAAAATTAAAATTTATTTTTAAAAAATATTTTCAACTTAAAAAATTTATTTTTTCACCTCGACCCTCGACCCATACCCCCCCCCCCTCCCAAAAAAAAATTTAAGTATGAGAAAATAATTCGAATTCATACCAAACACACCCATAGTATTTAAGACACAATGTGAAAAAAATGAAATAAAAGAAGATATTTGTATTAACATCTCTGTAATATTCCTCGATTTCTTTCTAACAAGAACATAATCTATTTTGAGCTTGTATTTGATTTAATTTAAAGAATTGAATTTAGAGAAGTAGATGGCTCGGCTTCACTGGGAGATGGGAAACTATATGCGGAGTTAGAGGCAGAGGGACTTGTACTTGGCTAAAAGTTTGATTTTGAATCTTCATTTTGAACTCAATTTCAATTATTCGCCATTAATACTTGAATGACAGCCACAAGTAATAACTTTTGATTCAAGCTACAAACAAATAATCTTCCTCTCGAACATCGTTAAATCTTAACTTTTTTTTGTTATTGGGCTTAATCTTGGGTGTTTTGAGTGCTTGTAGAGAAATTAGATGCATCGGCATGTAATAGCATATGCCCAATATATGTTAATCTATAATGACCTTGAAGGCTTATTTTGGAAAATTTTAGAAAATTACTATTTTACCTCTCTCTCTATAGTTGTCCTGAGTCAAATTTGATTATGTTACAAGTTGGTTTAGAAATTTGATTGAAAAGTTGAGATTTTTGGAAGTTCTAGAGTTTTGGAGGCTTAAAGTTGTTAAAAGCGGTTTTTGGTAACCACCGGATCTACGAGACTCGAAATGAAATTTCATCAGTTCTATCAGCTCTAGAATGTAGAATTTGTTATATGAGGAATGTCGTTTTTTATTTCGGAGTTGGAAGGTTTGGTGTATTTAGGCTAAGAGTTGGTTTTGGTTAACATTTGGAGTTCTAACGCTCGGATCGAATTTTTGATGATTCCATTGGATTTGGAGGCTGATTTTAGGCCTATGTGAGGTTTTGATTGAACTTTCAAAGGTCTTAAGGGTAGTTTGAAATTATTTGTGTAAAGTTAGTTTATTGACATTTTAACGGGTTTTGGAACAAAAAAACCTTGAATCCTCATTATAATGATTCTATTGAGTTTGAAATGTTAAGTTTAGTTGGGTAGCATATCTAGTTTGTGTACTCGGGATTCTAAACTAATACAGATGGTCCAATCGGTGTTTTTGTTATGTATTGTTTATTGCTGAAGTTGGTGTCTGATGCATGTGAATTTGTTCATCGCGATTGCGGGGCCAACCCTCGCGATCGTGAAAGTGTTTGTTTGTTGTGCGTCGTGGTCGCATGAGCGTGTCACAATTGCGTAAGCGAACTTCTATATACTTTGCAATTGTGTGACTCTTGGTCGTGATCATGTAACAATAGTACCTTGATTATCACAGTTATATGGCCCTGTGCCACGATCTCGATGGACAATTAAATGAGTTGACCGCATTACTCATTCGATCGCGTAACCTTGAGGCCGCGATCATGATAAACATTTTTCCCTAGGAAGAATCTTTTTAATAAGTTGGAGTTTCATCCTCATTTCACCATTTTTGAACTTTTAGAGCCCAGTAGAGGCAATTTTAATGGGATTTTTAAAGATTTTTTGATATTGCATGATTTTTCTAGTTAATCATTGTTTTTGAACCCAAACATTAGGATTTTCACAAGAACTTGGTGTCTTAAGAAAGATGACGATAGATGGTTAATTTCAAGTCGGGTTTCGATGTGGTTTTTTCTATTGATTTTCAAAAGCTTAAAGTAACGTGATTTCATACAAAATTCTAGATTTAATCCTAGTTGAATTTGATTTTCAAAACAATTGATTTTATATTTGTTTAGATTGTGTTGATCTGGAGACTCGTCGGAGGGGGAAGGCTCCAGTGACTGGTTAATGGTTTGCTTTCTTGAGGCAGTGATCCTCTTGATCCTTTGTTAAGTATATAAAATCTTCTATGCCTTATTGCGTGTGTCGAAGAGTAATGGAATTGGTGAAGGGTTAAAATGTGTGATCATTTGTCTATGTTGGATGATTTCTAATGATAATAAAAGGGAAATAAAGAGGAAAATTGTTGGTATATTGATGTGCGATAAATTGTGGATGATTTGAACGGTTATATTAATTCACTATTGATATGATGTTTCATGATAATGTTGAGATGGATTGTGTGTTGATATGTAAATTATATTATCTCATTATTTGTATAAGCATGCTTACTTGCATTGGTTCAGAAACACTATGATGAGATATGTTTTAATGATTATGTCGAAGGAAAATGGTTCCGATAATGACAAATGGAAATAGTTCCGGCGATTAATGATTGTGCCGAATGAAAATGGTTCTAGCAATTGATGAATATACCGAAGGTGAATGGTTGCGGTGGATACATGGACCTTGTAAGTTCCCCATCGGTCCCGGTCTGAGTCTCAGTGTCTCATCCCGAAATACCCCCTAACATGACTAGCACCCACCAACACCACTTGTCAGACATACCAAAAATCTATATTGTTACCTAAATTATTCAACCACTAAGATAGAAAATGAATGAATAAAAAACTCTTCAATACTCATTAAAACAAAATAATTAAAATATTATATCCATTAATGAAAAGAAAGCATCAATTAACTAATATATCTCTAGTCCAAATCCCACAATAAGACCATAGAGCATCTATTAGAGCTACTCACTTCTTCTTGACATGTGAGTTTTTACCGATCAACACTCCACCTCATACAAGATAGTTGGTTTGACTATCATTTTATGTATTTTCCTTTAAGATTTGGTGGCACATTTTTATCATACAAGACACAAGATGCAAGCTTCTATTTTATTTACCCTACGCCAATACGATATTTATCATCATTATCAATCTTTCCATTTCTTTCGATTATTGATTCCAGATACTTAAAACTTCCTTCTTTGGGTATGGATTGTGTTTCAATCCTTACTTCCATCATGTAACATGAGTTGGGCTACTGAACTTGCACTCCAAGTATTTTGTCTTAAATCATGCTTAATATGAACCCTTCATACTACAAGGTATGTCTCCAAACGTTCAATCTATTGTTAACTTTATCATGTGTCTCATCGATCAACACTATGTCATCTAAAAGAGAAAATACCATGACATCTCTTAGTAGATATGTTGTGTTTATACATCCATCACAAATGCAAATAGAAATAGGCTAAGTAGGATAAATAATCCCCTTGAAGTTGTTCCGATGTGTCTATTGAAATATCCTCTAATGAAAAGCTTCTCGGTACACGGGATACCCCTCACAACCTCGTCCAAATCCTCCCAAAAATTCTTTGTATCCTCTAGTCCAAGCCTTCTTATGGTGCATATGCACTAATCATGTTCAATATAAGTCCTCCAAAATATCTTATTGAATAAGACAAATGACCGAATTAGCTAAAAACCAAGTTGGGAACAAAAGTAAAATTTGCAACCTCAATATAACTAAACTAGATAAAAGGCCATTAAAATATCTTTATTCTCCAAGAAAAATGAAAGAATAATGATATAATGCTCCTGGTACTAATTGAATGCATTACATTTTGACAAGTGTTCATGAAGAACTCAACCAGAAAAAGAAAAGAGCCATCAAGAATAGATTATGTAGGTGTTCTCACAAAATAAGATCAACAATTTTAGTAGACAAATGATACTTAAATTTTTTATTCTTTAGGTACGAAACGGCTCGTGATTCGATGTTATACTACATAAGATAGTGAATCTCCATGAAACGACAATCTTGGCTACTCCAAAAAAAACTTATAACTTAAGACCAAAAAAACTAGGGCTCTAGGCTAATGACAGGACCTATATCATACCAAGGAGAACTGGATAGATCATTGAAAAACTCATGCCAACTAAAACCTAATGTAGTATTATGGTTGATATGACCATTTCGATTGTCATTCTTAATCACCACCTCTGATGGTATTTTGGAAAGTAGGCTCTTACTTAGAATAAATTTCATGGTTATCAGTATATAATTCTAATTTTAGAGTTATGTTGAAGGCTCAAGCAAGTAACAGGTAACAACTTCGGTTCATATCTCAGAAAACAGAACAATCCATTCTAGTACTTGCATCTGTTATTCCTATGGGCATCTAATAACTTAACACTGAAAATCAGTTAACAAAATAATAATGAGATAGTTAACGGGGTTAGTAAAAGGAGAAACCAACAAATTTAGACTAAAAACAAACAAAAAAAAAATAAAAAATCTTCCTTGTTCAAAATAAAACATAAGAATAAAACATGCCCAAGCAAGAAAACCTCACCTTATTGGAAACAAGATGCTAAACCCATAAAACGAAGATGACAACCACTATCATCATAGAATCGTGACTCCACTTTAGCATCACTAAGACCATTATCATTTTCGGATGAAGTGTCAACAAAGGAGCTTGAGTATTCTGTTTTATCGGGATCTGCCTTTGTAGCTAATCTGACGTCGCTGCTACTTGTAAACCTAGTTACACCGACACTCACGTCCACGGAAATGTTTGAACCTTTAGTAGCTTGTGCACTCAAGATATTTTTCATTTTCACAATGTAATGTATGTAGTTACTTCTAAAGTTGAAATATTTCCTCTAAAAAATAGATGGTACAACATTTGTTTTACCACCAACAACAATCTTAACAGAAGATTTGGTTTCCTTTATAAAGATATCTGTATTGTATGATGAGTAAGTCCATGCCACATAAGCAACCAAATTAATCTCATCTTACACACCGTCAAAAAGGAAACTCTTAACCCACATTCTAAACCAACTTCGCAGAATCTGTAGCATCACACACAAATGACGTGATTTGCTAGTTAAACATTGTTTTTGAACTTATACTTTAGAATTTTCACTAGAACTTGGTGTTTTAAGTAAGATGGAGATTGAAGGTTGATTTCAAATTGGGTTTCGATGTGATTTTTGCTATTGAGTTTCAAATCTTAAAATAACGTGATTTCATACAAAATTTCAAATTTAATTCTAGTTTTCAATAATATATTTTTGGGTCAATTTGGAATCGATTTTCAAAACCATCTATATAAGTGTTGTTAGTCATGAATTCTTATTGTGATTTCATATTTGTTTAGATTGTGTTGATTTGGAGACTCATCGGGGATGGAAGGCTCTAATAACGGGTCAATTGTTTGCTTTCTTGAGGCAAGTGGACCTCTTTATCCTTTGTTAAGCGTATTAAATCTTGTATGTCTTATTGCATGTGCTGGGGAGTAATGAGTATTGGTGAAGGGTAAAAGTGTGTAATCATTTCTTTATGTTGGATGATTTCTATTGAGGATAAAGGGAAATAAAAAGGAAAATTGTTGGTATATTGATGTGCAATGTATTGTGGATGATTTGAATGGTTATATTATTTCACTATTGTTATGATGTATCATGAAATGTTGACATGGAGTGTACTGATATGTAAATTATCATTGTCTCATTATTTGTATAAGTATGCTTACTTGCACTGGTTCTAAACACTATTATGAGATAATTTTTGATGATTGTGTCAAAGGATAATGATTTCGACAATGCCAAAGGGGAATGGTTGCGTTGATACATGGACCTTGTGAGTTCCCCATGGGTCCTGACATAAGTCTCGGTGTCTCATCCTGAAATACCCCCTAGACGTAACTGGCACCAACCAACACAACTTGCCGGACATACAAAAAATCATTATAATTACCCAAATTATTTAAACATTAAGATAAAACATGCATGATTCCAAAACTCATCAATACTTATTAAAAAGTTTTATCCAATTAAAATCTTATATTGATTAATGAAAGAAAGCATCAATTAGCTAATATATCTCTAGCTCAAATCCCATAAAGACCATAGAGCATCTATAACAGTTACGTGAATTTAACTATCTGACATGCAAACCGCAAGAAAAAAAGATATAAGCTATCAATAGATAACGCTGAAATATTAACCTCTATGAACAATGCAAAGGCTCACCTCAACTACATAATCCACTCGAACGCACTTGTTATCCATAGTCTGACCCTTAACAATAGTGTCTGCATAGACATGCAATTAAGGAGTGATCTATACATAAATATAACCAAGTAATATCCTCGACCGATACTTAATTACCCCTGGAACAAATGTTAGAAAATACATCCACACAACAAAAACATAAAGATATGCACAAGAACATATTTCAATAATTTAAACAATGTTCAAAAAAGACACTAAATGTCTCAAACTCAAACCACTTTCAAAGCTTGTCATAAACGACAGTGAAGAAGATTTGTTTAACACCTCGAATGGTCCACGACAACATATATAATATGTCAAAGTATACTATGGAAGCATGTACAAGGCCCTTAACATATTACGACAACATACATAGGTATGCCCTTGATATATTACATCAACTATGTATGCCCCTAGTAGCTATAACACGATAGCAAAAGAAGTATCCAACATCATACCAAATATAACTTTTTATAAAATAATATTTAGTGTTCTTCACAAAATAACATATATACAGCTAATCAAAGATTCCATATTCTCCAAAACACACGCTCGTGCAACACATGGACCAAACAGAGGAAAAACACATTTTCAAACAAGTTTGAAAAGCAAGCACTAAAGCTTAAGTCTCACTTACCTCACTAATGACAAGTTCCACAACCTTGCACGTGTATAACACCAATCAAAATATCCTTCGAATTTCTCAACCTATGAAAACATTGATTGACCATATCAATTATACTAGTTAGGTTCAAGTCTCATTTTCACCTTTTAAGATTAGAGATAAATCTTAATATCTCATACCTTTAACCATGAATTAAAGATGAAAAAAATAAATAATTAAATAGATTTCTTAAAAGCTTCATATATTTTCTAAAAAATTCTGAGATTTGCACTCATAGTATGTTGGACTACATCCTAATGAACCACTGCTAACTATAGGAAAGTTGATATCCAATCATTAATACTATATAATGTTTCCCTCTTATCATTTACCGGTCGTTGGTTCCATTTAAGGCAAAACATTCATTAATAAGACAAATAAACAGAAATGCCGAAATTAGTTGTATCCTTTAAGAATCAGTATCTTATAGATAACTCCACCATCCACAAAATTATTGACCAATCATTTTAAATGTAGATACACCTCCAATGAAATACATAAATACATATATATATATATATATATATATATATATATATATATATATATATATATATATATATATATATATCACTAAAGTAGAAATGATGCAACTACCTGATGCTTATACCCTCCAACAATGGCCATAAGAATTCTTTTTGTCATCTATGAAATCTCTAAAACTTCCTCTGTTGGTTTTCTTTCTTTCTTCTAGAATAAAGAGTAATTGCCCTAAATTTTCTACTACTTCAAAAACTAGGGCTTAACTAACACCAGATAGAAGATGGGCTTTTAATTCTCTTAATAAAACCTATTATTGATGAATTTACCAACTAACCCTTCATTGAAAAAGGTAATTACATTTTCCTCTACATAAAATAGCGTTTATCCTCAAACGAGTCTAGAACCATACCTGAATTGTGAAATAGGTAAGGATGCTTAATATCACGCGTCGGTCTACCCCCTTGATGTAACAAGAGACCTAGGATCACGAGTGACCCCAAGCTTACCATGAACTGGCATAACATAACCATACTTATAGATTTTACTAAAAATAGAAATACTGAGCGGAAGATTAAACATAGTATAAAATGAAATGATGGGGAATACCCATTCTAAGTCTGAATATATAAACGACTGAGAGTTTAATAACAACTGAATGATCAAACTCTAACTAAAAATGAACTATGTCTGAATAAAAGCCTCTAACTGACTAGAGATGTTGGGACATGTCCCCAACTAACTCTAGCAAAAGTGAAACTAAAAAGACTAAGAATGAAAGAGAACATATCCATCGTCCTCAAAAAATGAGGACTCACCACTGATACAAGTGAACTGGAGATCAAGAACTGATTTATGCGTGATCTGAATGTTGAGAACCTAAACCCACACAATGAGAAGTGTAGAGCAGAGTATTAATATAACATGCTAAAATTGAATAATGAGATATAATTGGTAACCTGGTCAATACACTAGAATCTGACTACGGGAGCTGCTAATAATCGACATTAAACCACATGAGCTAAACATGAAATCTGATGTATCTTCCCATCGAGAGGATCCAATATACCTTGACAGGATTATAAAGGCATGACTGACGTGATCATTAAATATGTTTCCAACACAAGGTAGTTAACCTACAGGGGCACGTAGTTCTGGGACTATGAGGATGACTGACTTTAGTCCACTCGATATTAAGCCTACTCCAAACTAGAATGTATAAAATACAACATAACTACAATATATTGGATAGCTCAAAATCCTGATATGCTAAATGAAAAAAATGCAACTTTAATTATTAATAATGAAACATTTGTAAATTGATGCATATATATATTTGTATAAACTGACCTAGCAACTGTAATTCATGAACTAAATGAATCTACACAACTAAGCATCTGAATTTCATATAAGAATTAAGCAACATAGTTACTAAAACTAAATATTATGATTTGGATTAGTCTAAGATCTAAATCACAACAAGAATATGTAGTTTAGAAACCATAAGTCTAAACAAAAAGAAGGGAATCAAGAGTCTGTCCGGATTCTAGGAACCCAATGGGTGAAAATCCACTAGTGAAATTCCACATACCCGGTGATGAATTTCACAGAGAAATCTTTCGATTTTAGGGCTGGAACAAGAGGAAATCGTGTTGTGTTCATGGAGAGGGTTGGTTGACTTTTCATTCAACTTGGATGAATTGTGGAGAATGGATTGACTTGGGTAAAGTCTAATTAAGTTAGATGACTTTCATTCATTTCATTATATTTATGATTTTCTTAAAATTCACCCATTCTTATTACATCTTTACACTTATATAATCATGTTTAACTTCTCTATATTTATTTAGTATATTTCACATGTTGACCTCATATTATTCTTTGTCATGCATCTTATTATAGAATAGATTAAAGCGTTCTCTCAGACTTGAGGCCAAACATGTTGCAATATTTTCTAACAACAACATGGATAACATGGATCACTTAAAAACTTTAGAGGATCTTGATGGATACAAAGTAAAGAAGCACAATGTGTGGAAGAACCATAAAAGTGAAGATAATAAATTGAGAAGTCATTTGTGTAAATGGTCATCTCATAATTTCGAGAATTCACAAAAGAAGGCTCTCTTCTTCCTTGGTCGTTTGTTTATTCAGTTAGCCTTTCTTTCTTCCCTTCTCATCTATAATTTCTAATATATCTCTTACTTTTGTGTCGTTTAATTCCACATTTGATTTCAATTGACTTCATCCCCAATTTGAATCTGTGTCAATTCCAGTCATCAATTGACGAGTCCCTCTTGTTTGGGAATTTCATAGAGTAGATCAGAGTTAGATTTTTATTTCAGACAATATTATTTTAGTGTAGCTGGAGGTCATGTCCCAAGAAATTTATTTTACTTCATTCCATTTTGTGGAGGCTTTATTCCAGTTATTAGTTGTTTAGTTCCTCCTAGAATTCTCAATTATTTCATTATATTATATATTAAGTATTTGTTTCAGTTAATTATGTTTTATATTTCACTAGCACTTCATAAAATGTTAATTTGATCCTTAAGAATGTGTCAGTACCAATGGTTTGCTTGAGATCATTTATGAACCTAAACATACTAAACATCGATCACAACTAGGATGCAGACTCAAATCAAGACATCGATTATGTTTTGATAAGTGAATACCTAGTCACTTAGTAAGACCATTGTAGACAACTTGCTTTATTATGATTAGAATTATCTATAGTAGAGTCTTTTGTGTTACTTGCTTGAGCACAATCAAATGTTTTAAGTTGAGGGTGTTGATGTGCATTAAAATTAGGTCACATATGATGTCTTTTACTTAAGTTCTTTATGTTCTTTTGCATGTTTTATGTTTTAATGTTATATTATTATTTTATAGGTATCCGGAGTCAAAATGGACAAAATAAGGACAAGTTGAGATTCTTTGTAACGCCTAGAAACTAGAATGTCGAACTAGTGAGCTCTGGAGCCTTTTGTAAGTGTTTTAGAGTGTTGTATGAGGGTTAAAACTCATAAAAATGACTCCCATACTTAGAATGGAGGTTTAAGGGTTAGGGAATAAAGTTACGACCCTCAAGGACCACCCAAGGGGTCTATGGGGAGGACTCTCAGAACAACCCTAATCTGCAAAATTTGGCAGACCTACATTTGGACAACTACAACCACTAGGTGGACCCACACCCCATAGATGGGGGTCGTGGGTCAATCCATGATAAAAGACCATAAGATGAAGTCTCACAAACCATCTACGACTTGCCAGTACGGGCAGTACAACCATCCATGGTCCGTGGATTGGTGGGCGTAGGTCAACACAAATTTTTAAGTTTTAGTTTTAGTTAGGGTTTTGGGAATTAAGTTATTAATTAATTAGGGGTTATGAGAGGTCGGTTAGTTAGTTATTTTAACCCCTATATAAGCTTGATAGGCCCTAAACTAGCTCATTGATTCATTCATCTAAGAACCCACTTCCTCTCAAGAAATTCTCTCTCTAGAATCGAAGAAGAAGAGGAGGAAGAAGAACAAGAAGAGGAGAAAGAGGATAAGGAAGAGAATAAAGAGGATAATTAGGAGAAGGAGAAGGATTAGAAGAAGAAGGAGGATAAGGAGAAGAAGAAGGAGAAGGAGAAGGAGAATAAGAAGAAGGAGAAGAAGGAGTAATGAGAAGAAGAAGGAGTAGTAGAAGGAGCATAAGGAGGAGGAGAAGGAGAGTAGGAGGAGTAGCGGGAGAAGGAGGAGGAGAAAAAAGAGTCTAGATTGAAATTCACCATTAAAACAAGCTTTCTTTGGGGCTTTTTCTAGTTCAAAATTCAACACTGAAGCAAGATTTCTTTAGGGATTTGAATCAAGGTATGTTTATCTTATTCATATATGGGTTCTTCCACCCATAGATCCCCCATAGTTTCCCGCAATTGTAAAGCCAAAAATCCGATTCTAGCTAGGGTTGTGCTTGCATTGTTATTAGGATTTGGGTATGATTCCAATCTAGTTGATAACACCTAATTATGACTGATTTAGATTTGTTTAGTGATATTATGATGAATTTATGTGATTTCTATGGTAAACCCTAGTCTAAACTGATCAATGTGATATGTAGTGGTTATGTCATTAGAGACAAAGTTGAAGGTTCAAAATGATTTTCCTAAATCAATGTCATGTATAGTGATTGATTAAAGTTAGGATCATATAATCATGAAATGAACTAGACTTTATTGAATGTGGAAGATCTTGACTTGTAAAGATGAAATTGTAGAAGATCTTGACTTCTAAAGACTTTATTGAATGTGGAAGATCTTGACTTGTAAAGATGAAAAAGCTTGTAGCCATCAATGTTAGGGCTTTGAGGGTAAGTCCAATATTATGTGATTTTGTTGTTATTTCTTCACTCTTACACATATAGGCATGAATATGCTAGCAGAATTAAGGTTCTCTCACATCGAATGATTCTAGGTTGATTTAGTAACCGAAAATGAATCAAATCATGTTAGAATAGAATAACTTGAAGTTATCATATTTGAAATCTTCTTGTATATCTTGACTTGGTAAGACAAGACTACTCATGGTAGCTTGACTAGAAGTAGTGATGGTAGCTTAGGATTGTGGAAGCATATACTCTCCTATGGATAGCTTGATCTAGCATTGTAGAATGCATTTCATGGTAGCTTGATTTGGTTAGACCAAGACCATTTCATGGTAGCTTTAGGATTAAGGACATATAATATCCTAATTGTAGCTTGACTAAAAGTAGTCATGGTAGCTTGGGATTGAGATTCATACTCTCCTAAGGGTAGCTTACATTAGCATCTTGGTGTGCTTGTAAGGTTAGCTTTAGTTAGTAGTACTCATGGTAGCTAGGCCAGTGAGAATTCATACTCTCTTTGTAACACTTTGAAAATCCAAGATGTGTTCTAGAGTCTAACATAAGTGTCTTAAGGTCTAGACACTGTTTTAAGGCCTATTTTAATGAAAATGAGTCATTTAGGAAGTCTAGAAACCAAAACGTCCATGTGTCTAACATGTGTTTAAGTTGATTCATGGTCAAAACGTTTGGGTACGACTCCCCAAGGACCCTTGCATGTTGGAGTCAAACATTGTCTAGGCAGTGTGCACCCACGAAGGGAGTCGACAAGGCGTGTCTAGATCGACGGGGCGTCGATGCCATCCGTCGACCAAAACTTAGCAATTTTGGATAAGTGTCCATTTGGAATAGTTTATGAACTTATCTACGGATGTGCAGCACGGAAGGGGGTAGGGACTGTCAACTCACTGACAGACCGTTGGTCGAGGTCTCGTCTGTGAGGGCTGAGATTTTCTGCATGTTTTGATTTAGTTCCAATTAATTAATTAAGGGGTTAGGTTGTTATTTAAGGGTTAATGGAAGCCTAATTAAATTAATTAACACCCCATATAAATACCCCAACCCATTAGACTAATCTAAAATCTTATAAATCACAAACCCAAAACTCTCTTCCTTTTCTCTTCTTTCTTTCTCTACTGAAGAACTCCATTGAAGACCAAGATAGGGGAGGGTTTAAGGTCTGCAAAGAGTCAAGTTTCACCATCAATATTCATCAATTAGTAAGATATTGGATCTAATCTCCTTTGAGACCTCTTTCCTCAAAGGGTTCCACCAAATTGATTTCAAAAGTTGAGTTTTCAAGTGGGTTTCATCCAATCTCAAAATTGATGTTATGAATTGATTTTTTATGATTTATTTTGGATATTATGAATATATTATCATGATTTCTAACCTAATTATAATATATATTGATGTTTGGTCTATTTTATAAAAGATGACCTTTACCTTTTAACCCTAGGTTATGATCTTGATATGAATTAGGTTATATTGGTTCAATTGACTTAGTTATTGGTTGAATTACTGCTATATGATGTTTTTATACTAATCATGAATGAATTAGGGTGATTTATAGTCCTTTCATTCTAGTTCTGGAGAAGTGATTTAGGTTATGGAGTATGTTGTAAGGATGTTGTACCCTAATTGGGTTGAATTAAAGGTTGATGGTAAGACCTTGATGATGAATTATGAAGGAGACTTGGTATGTCTTATGATCCATGTCCTTTACTTCAAATTATGGTTAGTTGTGATTAATTCATGATTTTGTATTGGAGTATGCCTTGTATTAGGATTGATAAGGTGATATGATTTTGAATTTAAATGTCTTGACTATGATTATGAGGTGTTGTCTTAAGATATAAATGTTATAAGGATGGTGAATGATTTACCAATGTGCCTTATCATGATATGAAGAAGTTAATGTGCTAACCTCACCCATATTAATTGTAATGAAAGTACAATACTCATGCAATTCCTATTAAGCTATGATGATGATGATGTTATAAAAGGGTTAGACCCTATGACCTACAATAAGCTATGATAATTAATAAAGACATTAAAGACATTTCAAAAGGGACTCTAGATTAGCACCGAGTGAACTATAGTAAAGAGTGTCCCTTACCACATAGGGAAGGTAGGATCACTAATGTACTCTTGAGATTGGAGATTACAATGTACGTAGCATAGAGAGGGTCCCAACTATATCTCCTAGTTCTTGAACTATGTTTCCCCCATAGGAATACTAGTTAGTGGATCCACGTAGTTGCTATGTTTATGTTTTGGTACTACCTTGGCAAGTAGTCTGCCTTCTTTAGGTGTAGAGTTCCATGACACCGGATTCCACATTAGCTCATGTGGTCTATGTCGGTTAGGGCAAGATGTTCCCAAAAGGTAAAATGAACTAAAGGAATGAACTATAACTAAGATAACCTAAGAGGTCTAGCTTAGTCTAGGTAAGGTTATGTGACTCTACCTAAGTATTGCACTAGTTAGCCTTGAGGGGAGTCTTAGGAGGATTTTCTTATGTATGAATATGCTTATGATGATATATGATATGTATATGATGAACTTGCACTTTGTTGATGCTATATGTTGATTAATTTCACTTATGAATATGTTTTGGTCTATATGGTTAAAGTAAGATGATATAACTCTTAAATGCTATGCTATGTGAAGTAGGAGATTAGTCATGATTCTTGTTGGGTTACTTGATTGAGTAAGGTTATGGTCTTTGGTTGGTCATTGCACTTGTTGACTTGATATAGGTTCATGGGTAATTGTCTTGCTTTGGTTATGTTATAATGAACTTTTATTCATGCTTGTTGCTATTATGACTTGATGATACGGTTGCTTGACTATGTATTCAATTATATTATATGTATGTTGACTAGATTTGATGTGTTGGTCCTGTGATGTACCTGACTATGACTTAATGAATATGTTTTATTGGTTGGTATGGTCTTGGTGAATATGCATAAAGGTTTTTAATAAAAAGTCTTCATGACTATGACTTAATGAATATGTTTTATTGGTTGGTATGGTCTTGGTGAATGTGCATAAAGGTTTTTGATGAAAAGTGCATACTTTATGAAATGTTCCTTTTCTTAGCATATTTTCAAAATATGTGTGCATATGGTCTCATACTTAGTACAAGTGCTGTACTAACCCCATTTTTTGCTTTTCCCCAACATTTTAAGCTTTTGTCATTGAAGGTATTTTGGAAATGACTTTGAAGAAGACTTGGAATTCTTGTTCTTCCAAGTTAGGTAGGTCCTCACTATTCGAGGGCAACACCAATATCAAGCTATGAAGTTGTTCTAGTATTAAGACTTATATTTCTTTCCTTTGATTTAAGTACTAAACATTATATGACCTATATATGGTTTTATTGTATTGATGAATGGGCTAAGCCCAATTTTATGTACTCTTATTAGATGGTTATGAGATTAGATAATCATTTTGAGACTACGTTATATTCTATATATCTATGTGCAATAAAAGTAGAAGACTAAGTAATCTTCCTATACGAAGGGTCTATGTATAATAGGTCTATGTAAACCTCCATGTAGAAGTAATGAAAAGTTTTAAATTTTTCATGTTTTTGACCTATGAATTTAATAATGTAAGCTAAGAGGCTAGTCTTAGTCCTCAAAGAAAACGACGACGCCAGTTACATCTAGGGGGTATTCCCGGATGTAACACACTAAGGATAACTTGCATTAACATCATGGTATGTATTACATAGTATCTAGGATGGGACATTTATACCCTTCATTAGATAACTTGGACTAGCATGATAGTATGCCCTCCATGGTAGCTTAACTTAGCATAGTATAGTCATGTTGTTAGATTATTTAGCTTTGTATAGCCTAGTAGGGTTCTATTCCTTGGTAGCCTTGAATTGATGTTTTATGCTCATTAATATGTCATGACTTGCCTAGTACTAAATAGAGAAGTACCTTAATGAATAGAGGCAAATAGTCAGGAGGGAAAAGTCCCCAACTAGTGAGCATTCATGATAGTCTAAAGGAGTACTTAGCATGGGTAGTAGTATGTGATGTTATCCATACACTGCACAAATATGACTTGAGACTAGTTATGAAGGGTTCTCTTAGACAGTATACACTTAACTTGGATTGTTGCAATAGTTGTCTTCCTAAAGTTTTGACTAAAGGTGACAGTTTATTTGTCTACATAAAGTAAGCCAAAAGTAAGACCAAATGAGGGTGAGTATGACTAAGATGACTTCAAGGATATGCTTAGTGTGAAGGGTAGTATGAGATGTCATTCATGCATTGCACAAGTGTGTCTTGAGGTTACCTATGAGTATGATACCCTCTTCGTAAAAGAGCTTAGAAACTAGACCACGTATATAGACCATGATAAGATTACCAAAAAAGGATACTTGGCTTGGGTGGTATTATCGGATGCTATTCTTTCTTTTCACATGTATGCTTTTGAGGTTACTTGAGAATGGTGATATTATGGTATAGATGACCAAGGGTCAATTACGCTTATATGATTATGACTTATCTCTTATGCTCATTAAGTGTGTATTATGCTAACTTATATTTATATGAAGCTTATGTTGGAGACCATGCTATGACTATGATGATTATG
This sequence comes from Solanum chmielewskii, assembly GCA_027704785.1. Taxonomy (NCBI): domain Eukaryota; kingdom Viridiplantae; phylum Streptophyta; class Magnoliopsida; order Solanales; family Solanaceae; genus Solanum; species Solanum chmielewskii. The sequence continues at coordinate 35,002,897 of JAKWIX010000320.1, forward strand.
TTATGACCATGTTATTATCTCTTATGCTTATGTCTAATGTTGACTAGCCATTTTGTGATGTTATTATTATGTGCTAGATTTCGTACTTGGTACACTTTGTACTAACACATATTGCATAGATTCTAATCAAATGTAGGATTTAAGAGATTGAGTTGCTTTGGAGGCTAAGTTTCTAAGGTGCAAGAAGATTTGAAGCTCTTGGTGATCCTCATAGCTTCAAGTACAAAACCTACCTTACCTTTATGTCTTTTATTTTCATGTTAAGACAATTGTATAGGCTGTGTTCCAAGATTTTATTCTCAAAGTTGCATTAGATAGTTTGAGAAAAAGTATAGAAAGACTTTAAATTTCCCAAAGATTATTTATATATCCTATGTTATGATTCTAAGGGCTTGTATGAGACCCCTTCGGAGTCAACTACGTCATGTTACGTCTAGGGGGTATCCCTGAGTCGTGACATTCTTTTTTCTAGGAAGTGTCTCAACTTTCCTTGTTTTGCTTATTGATTCCGAATGCCTTCAAAAGAATATGTTAACACTAAAAACATATCAAAAAGATGCATGAAGGATAAAGAAAACTCACGTAAAATACATCTTATGTGCACTCATTTAAAGACACATCACTTAAACTGACCCCGACCCATCCCCTTCCATGCCTTGACATGTTAAAATAGTAGATCAACTTGTTAGCACTGCAACACAAGATACAACACACATAGATCATATGCCAAGCATATGGTTCATATGTTGTTTTGTATATGGATACTTGTAGAACGATATGTTGTTTTATATATGGATACTTGTAGCCTTATGTTATAAAAGAATAGGGGGACAATAGGTTATACATATTATATATGATATGATTTACGAAGAATTACTTAGATTGCCAAGAGGATATTCTGATGATTGCCCAAAATCATATATATTGATTTATTTTAAGCTAAATTGGGTTGAAGTCCTATCACACCAGGTGAAACTGACTTGGGTTAAAGTCCTGTCGCACCAGATTAATCAAACTTGGGTTGAAATCTCTTCTCATTAGGATAAGTTGCTAGATTGAAGTCTTGTCGGTCTCTAATCAAATTCCACCTATTAGGTGTTATCACTATTGGCTCATGATATAAGTTATAATATGTACACACACACGATATTATGGTAAGACGGCATATTTCGACAGGTGAAAGATTGAACACCATGTTGTACACATATATTAATGTTATTGTCATCATTTAGGTGATTCCCATTCAAATAGATTATGCATATGATTTTTATTTCTATTTTAAAATGCCCTATTCATAATTAGATGAACTAATATTTATTGAAAGATTTTCTGCACTACTATGATACTTGATTTTATGAGGTAAATAGTATATTTATATTCAAGTTTTGAGGTTTATTTAAAATAATGACTTATTAGAGTATTGGTTCCACTCTATAACTTATTTCTCAAGTTTCATGATATTTATGTAACATGTTCTCTTTATATGAAATCATATTCCCTCATTGAGTTGATTATGTCTTATCATACGATAACCATTTTATGGTACTCACATCTTTTGTGTCGGGTGCTGCACTCAGAATGCTAATTTTGGTGTTTAAGACAACACATTTCCTGGATTGGCATTCCTCTCTTAAAGAAACTCTTGTTTGTGAGCCTCACTTACTATCTGAGGTCAATTCATGATGTCACATCCGGGAAGTACCCCCTAGATGCAATCGGGGTCGTCGTCCTCGAAGAGGACTAAGACTAGCCTCTTAGCATTCGTCATTACATTACATAGGTTAAAAATACGAAAAATTTAAAAATTTTCATCTACACTACTTCATAAGTCTTAAGATGGATGTCTCATATTAAACCATTTAAAAAAGAGTATAATCATTGGGAATAGCCCATACATCAATACCAATAAAGCCACATATAGGTTATACAATCATAGTACTCAAATGAAAGATAATGAATAAAGTGTCTTTAAGACTATTCAACATCCAATGGTAGAAAGTGGAATTGTCCTCGACGTGGTGAGGACCTACCTAACTTGGAGAACGAGGATCCAAGTCTTCTGCAAATGTGATCACGAACCCTTCAACGACCGGAACCTAAGATGTTGGGGAAAAGGGAGAAACGGGGTCAACACATCACTTGTACTAAGTATAGGACCATATGCACATACAACATAGATGTCATGCTAAAAATGTACATTCCATTAAAGCATGCTAATTTACATTGAAAACACCTTATGCACATTCAAGAACCAATATAAGTCAATAGCATATTTTCATTAAGTCAAGACCATGTACATCACAAGACTAACAACATTAAGTCTAGTCAAGTCAACATGCCTTTCAACATAATTAAGCATATAATCAAGACAAATCTATCATTAAGTTACAATATTAACAAGCATGTATAAGAGTTCATAACATCATAACCAAAGCAAGACCCTCAGTCATACACCCCTATTAAGTCCACTAGTGCAATGGCCATATAAGGCTCCATAACCTCACTCAACCAAGTAAACTCAACAAGAAACATAATCAATGCTCAACTTCACATATTATATCATTAAGAGTAAATATCATCATCCTTTGACAATAGAGACCAACATCACATAGTGTCATTAATATGTAAGATCAACATACGCATATCATTTACATTTATAAGCATGTAATCATATAAGAACATCCTTCTAAATTCCCTTCAAGGTTAACTAGTGCAATGTATAGGTAAAGTCTCATTCCCCTACCTAGACTGAGTCAAACCTCTCAAGTCATCCTAATTAGAATCCACTTTATTACTTTATTTTTACTTTCGGGAATATCTTGCCTAAAACGACATATACCACATGATCCAATGTGGAATCTGTTGTCATGAAACCCTGCACCAAAGGAAGGTGGACTACTTTCCAAGAAAGTATCAAAACATGAACATAGCATTTACGTGGATCCACTAGCTAGTATTCCTATGGGGGCAATGATACGCTCAAACTTACTTCTCAAATAAGAAGTAAAGCGGTCTTGTCAAGTAAATAACCCAACTAGTGAGGTTGGGATCGTTCCCACGAGGAAAATAGTTTAGACTTAACTTTAACCTATTATTACTATTGTTCGGTCAATTACTTCCTTGGAAAGCAAAAACAATAAAAGGGGGGTTTCTATTTCTAAATGAATGAAAATAACTAAGGAAATTGAAAGAGACACTTAACAGCTTCGAATGTTGGAGTTTAATCAATTAATCAAAGTAACTAGGGTTTACGTGTTCCCCACAGGTTCATAACTTGATAATTCTAACTATAACAATTCTTTCCTAGTATCTTGCATGGAAAGTGATAAGTTATGTATTTCTAAATCCTTGGTCCGACATCTAGAAAATCTCACTCTGCACCTTGGTCCGGCTACATGTGTTGCAATCCTAACCCTTATCTTTACCTAATATTAAGCATCGTATTCGATATTTGCCTAAGTTATTACCTCGTACCAATCAATACTAGCCTATTAGATAGTATACACTAAATCTATGTTGATAATTCTTTTCCTATTATCTACCTCCTTGGTCCGGCAAGTAGCATTAAGGCGAGTTCTAACGTTGGCCATCTGATAAAAATACTTCTAAGCGAAAGAATTATTAATGCATGCAAGACACTATTCTAGAATTGTTATTTTAGTTAGGTTTTACCTCATTATTTGCCTATGGTTCCCACAACCCTAGTTATGGAGTTTAGTTACCCATAGTCATAATCACAATATTCAAATATATTATATAAGAATACATGTACTTACTTCAATGAGAAAGAGTAAAATCCGAAAGTTTGTTTGATTAATAAAAAAAATCACCAACAATCACTTGCAAGAATCTCAAAGTAATCAAGAATCTCACAAAAAGTCTAATGATAATAAAAAAACCTCACTAAATAATCTAGAGTCAAACTAATAATATAGTGTCTAACAATACAGTGTCTAACAATACGGTGTCTAACCTCAAAAACGAGGTTTTTCGAACTATTTATAGAAAATAAAAACCTAATAAAACAAGGATTCCATTTGTTGAAAATCTGTCAAAACGCGGCTGGGTCGACGGACTTCGCGATGGATTGTCGTGGTCACGACGGACCGTCATGGACTCCGTCGTCCCATACTTGTTCAGTTTCTTTTGCTGCTCTCTTCGTTACCCTCAACGGCAAGTATGACGGATCGTCACAGACACGACGGTCCGTCGAGGGTCTTCGTTTCACAACACTTAAATTCTTGGAATATGGGTACTGGGACTACTTCTCTGAACTTCATGACGAACCTGTAGGACGGACCGTCATAGACACGACGGATCGTCATGGACTCCGCAACCCCACACTTGGTCAGACTTCCCCATTTTTCTTCAGCAGCTTCACTACGTTGCCACCTACGGACCGTCACAAGCTCCGTAGGTGGTCTCTTCTGTATTTCTTTGCTCAAATCTCCGCATTTATCTTTGGACAGATTTCCTGCAAATAAGGAGAAATTTATATAAAAATTAGCACAAAAAGGCTTTTGGACACACCAAACTTAAGGAAAAAGTATTAATAATACCGTGAAACCACAGTATATAAGGCAACATAGTTTAAGAAATAGGAGATATAGTTGGGACCTTCTTTATTCTACATGCATTATAGTCTTCAATCTCATAAGTACATTAGTGATCATACCTTTCCTATGTGGGAAGAGACACTCCTCACTCTAGTTCACTTGGTAAGCTAGAGTTCTTTTTGAAATGTCTTTCATTAATAATCATATAAAAGATTATGTCATAGGGTCTACCCCTTATATAGTCATATCCATAGCTCAATAGGAATTTCATGAGAACACCTTTCATTTCAACTCTCATATGTGAGATTATCACATTAACATCATTATATCATAGTAAGACACATAGGTACTTTATCGCCAACCTTATATCAATACATCTTAAGCATAATATCACAATCACATAATTCAAGACATTTCAATTCAAAACCATACCAAACCTAATCAATCTTATCATAAGGTATACTTCAATGCAACTTCATCACTAAACACAAGTAATCATAATTATTGTCTTAAGCATTACTTAAGAGTCGACACATCCACCGGAGGGGCTGGCCGGACTAACACCCGCAACTCAAAAGCGTCCAAGCTCTGGTGAACCTCAGCCATCTTCCGCTTTGTGTATTGGACCATTTTCCGCTCCAAGCGCTCTTCTGACTCGGTAATAGACCTCTGCATCCACGGCTAGATATGATGCAGAAGTGTAGCCATTTGCGCCTCTAATTTTTGGACCCTAGCAAGCGGGACCAGCGCGGGTAGAGGGGTTGTGCGAGAGGAGCTCGGGGCAGTGCTACTACCTGGGATAGACTTGACCGGGGTAGTGTCAGTGGACGTCGCCTGCGTAGCCGTGCGGGCTTGGGCTACCGTATCAGCCAGAACGTCAGCAAGTGGGGGCAGCTCTAGACGGGGCCCTCTGCGTGGAGCCAACTCATTGGCCTCATCTCTGATGAGGACGACATCAATAGTGCCCTGCAGAGTCTTGAGCTGATCAACGTGCCATATAGGCACACCTGTGGACCTGTAGAGAGAAAATATCATGCACGGGAAAGGGTAAGTAGTTGTGACCTTAAAAGCCCTCTCGTGCATGACTGCCTGTAGAAGCCACGCGAAATCCACCTCGAACCCGGCTATCATCGTCGCCATCAGTACTGCTCGATCCCATGTGATGATATTATCAGCGGCTGTGGGGGAAAGGCACTGACGGACAATCAACCACAAAAACTTTGCCGTGAAAGTCAGGTTGGCCTTCTTGATGGCCCCCTTTGGCTCTGTCGCCCAGTCGGCACCCTCTCCATCAACGGACAAGTGAAGGGCCATCCACCTCTTGGTGGTCTCTCTCAGTGAAGGCTCATGCAGGAATTGGCCATCTTTAACAATCTGCCATCGATAGTCAAACTCAGCAGTGAGAGGGGTACGATTAGCATAAACACCCTCGCCGTATAGAATCAGGCGGATGGCAGGCAGGGAAATATCGACCTGAACGCCCCGTACTCGGACCTGCTCCAGTGGGGCATATTTGGTGGGGGCAGCCCACCTATCAATCTGTGATCGGAGAGTCGCTACGTAGGATGCATAAAACTCTCGAACCATTTATTCACTATAACGTCCCAACGCACGTGCTGTCCACTCCAAGCAATGTCTGCTGAAGAGATTGTGGATCTCAGGAATCGTTGGGAGACTCCCTGTAAGGACCCGTCGCTCCAATGTGAGTGGTCGAGTCATAAATCCTTTGTCATTCAGGAACTTTGCGTTGGAGTAGACTTGAAATTGCCCGTCGACACACCACCGGTTGGGCTGGTCAGTAGCCGGGGTGAGGGCATGAGCTGGTGAACCTGATGTGGATTCTGAACTGTCAGCCTCATCAGACAAGGCTGACGCTGCAGCGGTGGCGGGTGCGGGAACCTCAGCAGAGCCGGAGGCTTCCTCTGACCACGAAACTCCTAAGGAGCCAGACGCTCCTTCTTCATTGGTGGCTGACCCAGAAGGTGTGTCGGTCAGTGTGCTCCTTATCAGACTGGAAGGTAGTGACTACGCCGGACACCACCTTTTTGGGTGTGGCTCTGTCAGCACGTACAACACGGGAAGGGGTGGAAGTGCCTGGGGGCACGTACTCGGGGTCACGCTCATCATTAGAGCCAATGACCATGCGAGCAGACGGGGCGACAGACATCGATCGCCCACGTGCATACACTCAATCTTGTTTAGGTGCCATTGTAGATAGTACCTGTAAAGGATCAATATGAGTACGAGAAATGGCTAACAAAAGCAAAACCACACAAAAGAAATTAAAAAAAAATGACATTTCTATAGTAATAGTGAAACACGACGGGCCTGGTAACTGCTCGTCATGACTATGACGGACTCTCATGGGGTCCGTCGTGTCTTACTTAGACTATATATATATGGAGAAACCTGAAGGAGAGTCTCTGACAAGTATGACGGTATGTGCAGGACGGACCATCACAGGTACGACGGTCCGTCGTAGGTGTCCGTCAGAGGACACTTAAAAAAAATATGGGGACCCTTAGGAGAGGGGTCTCTGACAACCAGAGCGGTTGTGCAGGACGGACCGTCGTACCTACGACAGTCCGTCACATGTGTCCGTTGGAGGAAACTTAGAAAAATGGAGAGAGACTCTCAGAAGCAGGGTCTCTGACAACCAAAACGGTTGCGCAGGACAGACCGTCGTAAAGACGACGGTCCGTCACATGTGTCCGTTGGAGGACACTTAAAAAAATGGAGAGAGACCCTCAGGAATAGGGTCTCTAACAACCAGAACGGTTGTGCAGGACAGACCGTCGTGGGTATGACGGTCCGTCGCATATGTCCGTTTGAGGACACTTGCATAAAATTGGACAGTGGGGTGTTAGGGCTTTTGGAACGGTCCCTACGACGGTCCATCATTAAGGACTCGTTTTGTAGATCAGTGACAGAACTTGGGGTACCCCATTTATCCTTGATGACCCAAATCAAATGTGTAGTGTTTTGGACCTACATTTGTTTATCCCAAATACCTAGTAAACTAGCAATGTGAAAGCACCTATGTCTAGGGTCGTAAACACGGCAATTTCAAAGATTTTTAACCTTGGTTAGATAGAATTTTATATAAAAGAAATCAACATATCAATAAGAACTAGGCTAAAACTAATTGATAAACAAAAATGCAGAATATATGAGTAGAAATTAGAGACACATACCTGAGAATTGGAGAAAAACAAGATGGAAAAGTACTTGGTGATCAAGAAGACACCCACAGCAGGAACTCCGACTAGTAGATGATAACTTTTAGGGCTTAGGAGAATTTTGGGGGAACAATGATCGGTTGATAGAGGGAGATATTTTGGAAGTTGAAAAGGGAGGGAAATAGGGGGAGTAGTGAAGGAATGGGGGTGAAATGAGGGTTGGGGAGTTTAAACAGTAAGATTTTGTTAAAAAAACTCCAGCCAGGTCAGGTCGGGTACGCCTCTTAATGACGCGACGATTCCCCGACGACGGTCCATCTCAGTTGTGACGATCCATCGTTGGTTCCGTCGTGTCTGCCCTAGTTTGAAAATAACAGAAAGACGTACCTGGTACGATGGATTCATGCGACGGTCCGTCATAGGCGCAACGGTCCGTCGCTGTATCCGTCAGTGACTGCTACAGAGTAATTTTCTGCAGAATTTCCTGGTGATGTTCCTACAAATTTAAAACCCATTAGTAGAAAAATGCTACCATTACTAAAAATAAAAACTATAAGTATTGGGTTGCCTCCCAACAAGCGCCTGATTTAACGTCGCGACACGACTAAGGACACTTGATTACTCAACCTTCATCAAGATGGTATGCCTCTATCACTTCATTCACTTATTCAGCATGCCTGAAATAGAGTTTTATTCGTTCTCTATTCACCTTAAACCGCACTCCCTCCTTGGCTTTTAACTCTACTGCTCCATGAGGGAATATTTGGGTAATCAAGTAAGGTCCAGTCCGTTTGGACTTGAGCTTGCCCGGAAGACAAGGCTCCCCAGAACTGTCTACAAGCACCAAATCCCCAACCATAAACTCTTGTTTTGCTCTTTTTTGTTCATTCTCATTCTTCATCTTTTCTTTGTGGGATATGGCGGATACCGATTGGAGTTCACCACTCTGCCTCATGGTCCTACAAACGTTGAAGGTCGCTTCTTCATTGTTCAATCGAAATTTCATTTGCCCCTTTTCCCTATCAACTAAGGCTCTACCTGTAGCAAGCAATGGCCTCCCAAGAATAATAGGCACTTCAAAATCGAATTCACAATCAAAAATAACAAAATCTGCCGAAAATATGAATGACTCCACATAGCAGTGGGTTTTGGATCCCCCAAACCCAACTTCTTGTTGATATAGAGGTGCATGAGATTTATACATGCCCCCAGATCACATAATGCTTTCGCAAAATGTAATGACCCAACTGTACAAGGAATAGTGAACGCACCCGGATCTTCTTTCTTTTGTACGAGGGATCTTGTAGCAATAGCACTACAATGTTGCAGTCTATCATCATCCTCGAAAGTGATAAATTACGTATTTCTAAATCCTTGGTCCGACATCTAGAAAATCTCACTCCGCACCTTGGTCAGGCTATGTGTGTTGCTATCCTAACCCTTATCTTTACCTCATATTAAGCATCGTATTCGATATTTGACTAAGTTATTACATCGTACCAATCAATACTAGCCTATTAGATAGTATACACTAAATCTATGTTGATAATTCTTTTCCTATCATCTACCTCCTTGGTCCGGTAAGTAGCATTAAGGCGAGTTCAAACATTGGACATCCGTTAAAAAGACTTCTAAGAGAAAGAATTATTAATACATGCAAGACACTATTCTAGAATTGTTATTTTAGTTAGGTTTTACATCATTATTTGCCTATGGTTCCCACAACCCTAGTTATGGAGTTTAGTTACCCATAGTCATAATCACAATATTCAAATATATTGTATAAGAATTCATGTACTTACTTCAATGAGAAAGAGTAAAATCCGAAAGTTTGCTTGATTAATCAACAAAAATCACCAACAATCACTTGCGAGAATCTCAAAGTAATCAAGAATCTCACAAAAAGTCTAATGATAATAAAAAAACCTCACCAAATAATCCAGAGTCTAACTAATAGTACAGTGTCTAACAATACGGTGTCTAACAATACGGTGTCTAACCTTAAAAATGAAGTTTTTTGAACTATTTATAGAAAATAAAAACCTAATTAAACAAGGATTCCATTTGCTGGAAATCTGTCAAAACGCGGCTGGGTAGACGGACCTCGCGACGGATCATCGTGGTCACGACGGACCGTCATGGACTCTGTCGTCCCATACTTGTTCAGTTTCTTTTGCTACTCTCTTCGTTACCCTCAACGGCAAGTATGACGGATCGTCACAGACACGACGGTCCGTCGAGGGTCTTCGTTTCACAACACTTAAACTCTTGGAATATGGGTACTGGGACTACTTCTCTGAACTTCATGACGAACCTGCAGTACGGACCGTCATAGACACGACGGACCGTCATGGACTCCGTAACCCTACACTTGGTCAGACTTCCCCATCTTCCTTCAGCAGCTGCACTACGCTGCCACCTACGGACCGTCACAAGCATGACAGACCGTCTTAAGCTCCGTAGGTGGTCTCTTCTGCATTTCTTCGCTCAAATATCCGCATTTATCTTTGGATAGATTTCCTGCAAATAAGGAGAAACTTATATAAAAATTAGCACAAAAAGGCTTTTGGACACACTAAACTTAAGGGAAAAGTATTAATAATACCGTGAAACCACGGTATATCAGGCAACATAGTTTAAGAATTAGGAGATATATTTGGGATCCTCTTTATTCTACATGCATTATAGTCTCCAATCTCATAAGTACATTAGTGATCGTACCTTTCCTATGTGGGAAGAGACACTCCTCACTCTAGTTCACTTGGTAAGCTAGAGTTCTTTTTGAAATGTCTTTCATTAATAATCATATAAAAGATTATCTCATAGGGTCTACCCCTTATATAGTCATATCCATAGCTCAATAGGAATTTCATGAGAAACCATTTCATTTCAACTCTCATATGTGAGATTATCACATTAACATCATTATATCATAGTATGACACATAGGTACTTCATCGCCAACCTTATATCAATACATCTTAAGCATAATATCACAATCACATAATTCAAGACATTTCAATTCAAAACCATACCAAACCTAATCAATCTTATCATAAGGTATACTTCAATACAACTTCATCACTAAACACAAGTAATCATAATTGAAATAACGGTTTGAGATCACAGGACTTACCTCAATTGCCTTCACAAGCCATCATCAAGGTTTTACCATTAACCCTCCAATTTAACTCAACAATGGGTTTAATATCATCACACAATAGTAATTAACACAATAATGAAGTTAATTGAATCATTACACAACCATTCATCACTAGTTCATCGCCTAGGGTTAGGGACTTAATTCAAATTCATGATCTACTTCACAACCTAGGTTAAATAATGAAGAACTAGCATAATTGTATTAAAATAAATCCTATTATACTAATAACTATATAAAGAAGTCATAAACAAAGCCACTTAGAGGATCAAATTTTTAATAGAAGAAAACCCATCTAAAACTCTTTTTTTTTAAATCAATTTTGAGGAACCTTTTGGGGAAAGAAATATCAAAGGTGTTAGAAATCTCATACCTTGTTAATTGATGGATAATGATGAATAAAAAGTCCTTCTTTCATACCTTAGACCTTGACCTAGCCTCCAATGGAGTTCTTCTATTTGGGAGAGAGAAAGAAGAGAGAAGGAAGAACAATTGGGTTTTGGGAATTATGAGAGTTGGGTTTAGTTTAATTAGGTTTGGGGTATTTATAGAAGTTGTTAACTAATTTAATTAGACCTCCATTAACCCGTAAATAATTAACTAACCATTTAATTAATTAATTTAACTAACCTAAAACATGAAAGGTCATGCCCTCCTCCATGCTGCACATCCGTTGTCTTGGTCAGAGACTTGTCAAATTGGCCATTTTGGAAAATGGCTAAGTGTTGGTCGAGAGATGCAATTGACGCCCCATCGATTGACCTACGCCCCGTCGCCTGCAACAGTAGATAGATACTACCTCAGTGACAACTTTTTGACCAAAATGCAAGGGTCCTCCTCAAGGACCCTTTGGTTTGTCCTTGGGGAGTCAAACTCGGACATTTCGACTATAAACCAACTCTAATACGTGTTAGACACCTTCACACCAAATTTCATCATTTTTCAACTCTTAAAACATTGTCAAATAGACCAAGGCACGATAGCACCTCTTGAACTAGTTTATGAAAGTCATGGATGTTCCTTGACATTTTGATTCTAAAACTTCCTAAATATAATTAACCTTAAAATAATGTTACAACTCTTAGACTCTCATGTTAGGAGAGATTATGCTTTAGACTTTCAGAGTATTACACATGACACTTAGTGCAATTAGGTCCTTAGGGTACTTCGAGACCTTGTTCTGATATATCTGTTTTGAATCATGTCTTAGAGTCATCATAGTCAATTTTACTCATACTACGCATATGCTTTGAAAACCATCTCACGTGGTCTTTATGCTAGAATTTTAGTCACATAACTCTTGAAAAGTTCTTTATGCTATTTTATGAAAAAGTAGGCTCAAAGTATGTTTGTTATAATGTTTAATAGAGTCGTCAATATGGGGTAGGTCTGGTTGGACATCTTGGCCTAATTCAGGATTTGATAGGGTTGGGCTTTTAAGGAAAGGGCTTAGAGAATAAGCTTGTTGATTTGTGAGGCTTGAGTAATATCGGAAGGGCCATCTCGTGGGCCAGTAAAAATTAATTATAAATATAATATAATATTAAAATTTAAAATTAAAGAGAGTCCCAACTCAAAACAATTAGGTTAGTATTTCTATTTAGATATTTATACTTTTACTTATAGAAAAACTTAATAAATATTATAAAGATAATTTTATCTGTGGATTTGATTAATAAGTAGTAAAATTAACATCATGTAATATTGTTTTGTCAATATTTATGATAATATTTTTAAATAATAATTTACAATTTATTTTAATAGTTACAAAAAATATATAATTTTTAAAAATGTGGACTGGCCAGGTAAGCTTGTAGCCCACGTACTTGTGAATTGGGTCTTTTTCTGGCCACACCAAAAGTGGGCTAGCTCGACCTGACCCGTAAAATGTCAAAACCTGTATGGGTTAGCCCGAATGGGGTGTGATAGACCATATTGATAACTCTAATGTTTTAAATTTATAAAAGAGGTAATTTATGAGACTCAAGTCTACCAATTTGCTTAAAAGTATATTATCATAACAAATAATATTCCATAATATGCATGTAGAAAGGTTCACCTGATCAAGTCAAGACATCGGTTGCCTTTTCGTCCCTCCAAGGTTCAAGATATGTTATTTCTTACATTATAGTTATATTTGACAGTTATATATTTACCAAAAAACATAAATAGATACTTGATTTATACATTAAACTATACCATCTAATATCCCATGAAATATACATAACAAGAGTTGTGAAAAAGGAGATTTTAAGTATTATTTTCTTATACGGGGTATAGAAAGACGTAAAAAGGAATTGAATGTTCATATAAAAAAGGGTTGAATAACTATGTGAATGATCTAACTTGTTCTTAGGTGTTGTCATTAGCCTATGAAAGTTATATCGAGCTACTTTGATAATAATAGTGTTAGGAATCATATACTTTTTTAACGGAAGTGAAAATGATACTTTTTTCATATCTTTTGGTGGTGGTGGTGGGGGGGGGGGTTATTCTTGAATTTGTAGCCTACTAAGTATCACACAAGTAACTACATGTAATTTTAAGAGAAGCACGATAGGCTAGTCCGGACCGTCCCAACATGTTTCGGGTGTAAAGCCAAACTTCATAGAGAAGCCTTATTTTTGTTAGTTGTTTTTATATAAATTGACCAATTATAATATACTCAATATAATCCTACAAGAGAAGTCTTGAGAAAGTAGAAGGAAGACAAACCTTATGAAGTAAACATGTAAATAATGAACTTTTAATGAAAAAAATATTGTTGGAATAATAAATCCCGACTCAAAAATTTTAAAAATTTCTATAATAATATTGAAATAGTTGTGTTGAATTTGATAAGTTGATATAATGACATTAAAATAATATTGATTTGTTGCAGTACTGGAAATTTGAAGGATACAACAAAAATTAAATTTGTTTATTTTTATAAACATAACAATAGACTTTACATAATGCAAAAGGTTTGACCATTTGATATACTTAAGAATACTCAATAATAAGAGAATAAAAATAGAAAGGGTGATAAAAAAGGATAAATGAATGAATAGTAATGTTGGTTCATGATAATTGCCAAGATATGAATAAGTCAACAAATAAAGTAACCACATAAGAAATGATACTACAATTAACTACACACTATTTGATTTATCAATTATTAGAATAACATCAACATTAAATAGAGTGTTATAAAATAAAGTATTAGAATTTAATAACGAAGAAATAGAGAGAAAGAGTAGTAATATTTTTCTTCCAATCTTTCCAATATTTTGGTGCATTTGTATCTACATAAAGATGACTATATATAGAAAACAAGTATATCGCTAATCTTTCAAAGTCATGAAAGAGATCTTAAAGCCCTAATTAAATATCCTAAAGTAATACTTAAAATCTTTTAAAGTCAGGAAGTGTGGATTTGATACATGACATCACGCAACACATTATTTACAACACTCCCCCTTGGATGTTCTTGTAGAAAATAAAATCTAGAAGAATAAAAGAGGGTGGACATAGTTATTCTTAAGACACATTGTTTGTTGTCTCGTTAAAAACCTTATCCAGAAAAAACCCAGTGGGATAAAAATCTTGATTAGAAAAAGAGTACCGCTCCTATTTACTCCCCCTGATGAAAACATTATTTAATATCTCGAAGACGACGCATTCCAATTTTGTACTCAATTTCTCAAAGGTAGAAGTTGGCAATGTATCCCCCTTTCAATTGAGCAATACATGCAACACTATCTTCATACAATATTGTTGGAACATCTCTTTCTAAAAAAAAGACCACTTGTTTCTTGAATGTTTTGAGTTACTGATGTCAACCAAACACATTCTCTACTCGCTTCGTGGATAGCTATTGACTCTGCATGATTTGAGAAAGTAGCAACCATAGTTTGTTTTGTTGAACGTAATGATATGGCGTACCACCACATGTAAATAAATAGCCTGTCTGGGATTGACCTTCATGGGGATCAGACAAATATCCTACATCTGCATAACCAATCAATTGTGACTTGGATTCATTTGAGTAAAACAATCTCATATCAATAGTCCCTCAGAGGTATCTAAATATGTGCTTAATCCCATTCCAGTGTCTTCGTGTTGGAGAAGAACTAAACCTTGCTAACAAACTTACCGAGAAAGCTATATCAGGTCTAGAATATTAGCAAGATACATTAATGCACCAATTGCACTAAGATATGATTTTCAGCACCAACAAGTTCATCTTCATTTTCATGAGGTCGAAATGGATCTTTATTAATATCAAGAAATCTCACAACCATTAGACTACTCAATGGATGTGTTTTATCCATGTAAAATCTCTTTAATATATTTTCAGTATATGTTGATTGATGAACAAATATCCCATTTGCAAAATGTTCAATTTGTAGTCCAAGAAAAAATATTATCTTTTCGAGATCTTTCATTTCAAATTCATTTTCCAGACATTTTAATGCCTTTGAAAGCTCCTCAGGAGTTCCAGTGATATTCAAATCGTCAACATATACAACTATTATGATAAATTCAGATCCAGACCTTTTGATGAAGACACAAGGACAAATTGGATCATTTTTAAATCCTTCTTTCAACAAATATTCGCTAAGGCGATTATACCACATTTGCCCTGACTCTTTCAATCCGTATAAGGATTTCTGAAGTTTTATTGAACTAGTTTCTCGAGAACCATTGTATGCTTTAGTCACTTTAAACCTTCAGGAATTTTCATAAAAATATAATGGTCCAATGAGCCATATAAATTGACAATGAACACGTCCATTAGGTATATTTCAAGATTTTCATGAACTTTCAAGTTCATTAAATACCAGAATGTAATTGCATCCACCACATGAGAATATGTTTATACATAGTCAATGCCAGGCCTTTGTGAAAATCCCTGAGCCACAAGTCGTGCTTTATATCTTACGACTTTTCCTTTTTCATTCCATTTTCTCACAAAAATTCATTTGTACCCCACTGGCTTGACACCTTCAGGTGTTTGGATTATTGATAAAAAAGCTTCACGTTTTTCAAGTGAAGTTAACTTTGCTTGAATTTTGTTCTTTCATTTTGGCCAATCATTTCTCTGTCTATATTCATCGACAAATTTTGATTCATGATCCTCATCTTGTTGCATTATTTCAGTAGCAACATTGTAAGCAAAAATAACCACAACATCATTTCGGTTCCACCTTTTTCAGTCGAGACATAATTTATTGAAATCTCTTCATTTTCATTATTTTCATATATCTCAACATTTTTTGTTGTCTCATCATTTGTTATGTCTTGAGGATCCCCTTGAGCACTTGCTTTCATATTATGATAATTTTCTCCTTTTCTTTTTCGAGGATTTTTATCCTTAGAATCAATTGGTGTACCACGTTTCAGACGTGGTCTAGACTCATTTGCATTAACAGTTTGTTCTGTCGGAATATCAACTCTGGAGCATTTGTAGCTGGAACATGAGATTTAATAACCCTTGAAAGGTTAGTAAATGCATCTAGCAGTTGATTTGCAATATTTTGCAAATAAATCATCTTTTGAACCTCTTGTTCACATTGATTTGTTCGAGGATATAAATGAGACAGTGATACTGCATTTCAATCTATCTCATTTTCCAATTTCTTATGTTTCTTCCCTAATGTTGGCTATTAAGATTTATCAAAATGACAATCAACAAATCTTGTTGTAAATAAGTCTCCAGTCATGGGTTCCAAATATTTTATAATGGAAGGAGATTCATACCCAACATATATTTCCAATCTTCTTTGGGGACCCATCTTTGTGCGTTGCGGTGGTGCAATTGGAACTTCTGGATTTTATTCTTTCTCATTGAAGTAAGTGCATGAATTCTTATATTACATATATGAATATTGTGATTATGACTATAGGTAACTAAACTCCATAACTAGGGTTGTGAGAACCATGAGTGAATAATGAGGTAAAATCTAACTAAAATAACAATTCTAGAAAAGTGTCTTGCATGTATTGATAATTCTTTCATCTAGAAGTCTTTTTAACGGATGGCCAGCGTTAGAACTCGCCTTAATGCTACTTGCCAGACCAAGGAGGTAGATAATAGGAAAAGAATTCTCAACATAGATTTAGTGTATACTATCTAATAGGCTAGTATTGATTGGTAAGAGGTAATAACTTAGTGAAATATCGAAAACAATGCTTAATATAAGGTAAAGGTAAGGGTTAGTATAGCAACACACATAGCCGAACCAAATTTGCTTGGGTCAAAAAGGGTTAGGTGATGAGTTATACATCGGGTCAAGATCGAACTCAATTTTTACTAAGCTTAATTGTTTTATTTGTTCTTCTAAACTATTTTAGTACCTAATATAAATATTTTTTCCTCTATTATGGCTATATATAACATATCAAATTGAAAAAAAAATTAAAAAAATTATGACATGATTTCTCATGAGCCAATTCGAGTTACATTTTCAACCCAATCTTTCATGGGTTGAGGTAATGAATGGACGGGTCAATAATGTTAGACAATGACATTTTTCAGCTTATTATTATTTTTACTAATTTTTACTTATTTCAATTTAGTGCTTCTTGATTTTCTAGCTAGACTTAGTCAACTTTAGTTGCTCAACTTTCTGAAGTTAGTGGCCCCATTATGGTTGTTAGTGCCCCCCTTTTGTGGTAGTTAGTGGCACATGTTCTTATTTTAGTTTTAAAGTTTATGTTTTTTCTTTGTATAAATTCAGACTTTCTGCAGATTAGTATACACAAGAAATTTCATAAGTTCACTCCATTTTTATTTTTTCAAATCAGTTTCTTGAGTATTTTTGTTCTAACAGTGGCATCAGAGCCTCTAGTTGATCTTACAGGACAAAAAAAAAAGTTTTAACTTACAACACACATGGCATCCAACAACCTACCTTTAAATCCACCATTCACTTTCACTGGTGAAAATTACCAAATCTGGTCTGTGAAGATGCAAGTTTTTTTTGGAAGCCTATGAACTTTGAGAAACTGTGATGGAAGATAAACCACTTGCTTCTCTACCAGCAAATCCTACCTTGGCTTAGATCAAATACAACAACGAAGATAAGACAAAGAAATCTAAAGCCAAGTCGATTATATTAACCCTTACCTTTACCTCATATTAAGCATTTTCGATATTTGACTAAGTTATTACCTCGTACCAATCAATACTAGCCTATTAGATAGTATACACTAAATCTATGTTGATAATTCTTTTCCTATTATCTACCTCCTTGGTCTGGCAAGTAGCATTAAGGCGAGTTCTAACGTTGGCCATCTGTTAAAAGGACTTCTAGACAAAAGAATTATCAATACATGCAAGACACTATTCTAGAATTGTTATTTTAGTAAGATTTTACCTCATTATTCACCCATGGTTCTCACAACCCTAGTTATGGAATTTAGATACTCATAGTCATAATCACAATATTCATATATGTAATATAAGAATTCATGAACTTACTTCAATGAGAAAGAATAAAATCCAGAAGTTCACTTGATTAATCAACAAATTCACCAACAATCAACTCTAGAGAAAAGTTTAACAATCCAAAGTCTAATATCCAAAAAAAATCTACTAACAAAGAATCTAACATAAAATTGTCTAACATCAGAGGATCTAACCCCCAAAATGAGGTTTTTTCAACTATTTATAAAAAAAACAAAAAAAACTAATAAAAAAGGACTCTAATTGCTGAAAATATGTCAAAATGCGTCCGAGTCGATGGACCTCGTGACGAGCCGTCGTGGTCACGACGGGTCCTCATGATCACGATGGGCCGTCATGGCCTCCGTCATCCTATACTTTACAAATCCTTCTGCTGCTTTCTTCATTACCCTCGACGAACAAGTATGACAGACCCTTCCAAGCATGACGGTCCATCGAGGGTTTTCGTTCCATAACACTTAAACTTCTTGGAATTTGGATACTGGACTACTTTTTTATCATCACGACAAACCAGCAGGACGGACCGTCGTGGCTATGACGGTCCGTCATGAACTTCATAATCCCACACTTAGGTCATACTTTCACATCTTCCTTCAGCAGCTTCACTAGGATGACACCTACGGACCGTCACAAGCTCGACGGACCATCACAAGCTCCGTAGGTGGTAACTTTTCTGCATTTCTTGCTCAAAACTTCCGCCTTCATCTTTAGACAGATTTCCTGCAAATAAAGAGAAACTTACATAAAAAATCAATACAAAAAGGCTTTTGGACACACACTAAATTTAAGGAAAAAGCATTAAAAATACCGTGAAACCACGGTATATCAATATACCGAACATCAAAATTTTTTATGGTAGGATAGATTTGGATCCTTTCCAAAAGCCAACTGTAATGAGGAGAAATTATGAAAACTGGTTGGCCTTATGCGCACAAGTGTTGCTACATGCAAAATAGCATGCCCCCATATCGAAAGAGGAAATTTTGTCCTCATTAGTAATGGTCTAGCTATCAACTGAAGACGTTTTACTCAATGATTCTGCTAGACCATTTTAGGTATGAACATGAGCAACCGGATATTCATCTATTATTCTAATAGACATACAATACTCATTAAAGGATTGAGATGTAAATTCACCAGCATTATCAAGACGAATTGTCTTTATAGTATAATTTAGAAACTGTGCTCTTACCCTTATATTTTGAGCCAACTATCTCGCAAAAGCCATGTTGCAAGTTGATGATAAGCACACATGCGACCATCTTGTAGATGCAACTATCAAGACCATATAATATTTAAATGGTCCACATGAAGGGTGAATTAGTCCACATATATCACCATGTATACGTTCCAAAAATGTAGGGGATTCAATACCTACTTTAGTTGTTGATGGTTTAACAATCAGTTTCCCTTGGGAACAAGCAACACAAGAGAATTCCTTAAATTGAAGAATTTTCTGATTCTTCAAAGTATGTCCATGTGAATTCTCAATAATTTTGCGCATCATATTATAACCGGGATGACCCAACCGGTTATGCCAAATGATGAAATCATTATGATTAATAAAACTTTTATTTATCATGACGTGTGATTCAACCACATCAATACTTGTGTGGTACTACCCAGAAGAAAGTGCAGATAATTTTTCATGCACAATTCTATTTCCCTCTTTTATTGTAGTAATATAAAGACATTCAACATTTCCTTCATTTGCAGTCCCAATATGATAGCCATTTTGGCGAATAGCCTTGAAACTTAACAAGTTTCTTTGAGACTTACTACAATACAAAGCATCATTCATGGCCAATATTCTTCCTCTAGATAGTAATAATGATGCTCTCCCAAAGCCCTCGATTATTTTTATACTACCGAATATTGTATTAACATTGACCCCTTTATAATTAAATGAGAGAAATATTTCTTTCTCTTAATATAGTGTGAGTTGTAGCACTATCCAGGAGGTACATATCTCCATTACTCATCTTCAATCCAATTGAATACTGAAAATTTTTATTTATCTTCATAAAATAAAAGTACATCATAAGAGGTAAGATAATTAACAACATTGCAAGAAAACTTAGGTCTTTATATTAATTTACTCTTAAAATAAAAGTGACATAAAAAAATGATAATGAAAAGCACAAAAAAACAACAACATATTATATATTATAAAATAACATCAAACTTTAGTCACGATCTTCAAAGAAATCTTCTACCTCCAAATGAGTAATATCATTGGGGTTATTAAAATCATTATTCTTCAAAGTCAAATTTACTTCAATATTATCATTGTACATTTGCGAAGGTTTTTCATCAACATTATTTTCAAATGTCAAGTGTGATTCCACCCGAGCATTAGAAGAAGATGTACCACCTCTATTTGCCTTTCGTTTAAAGGAATTTTGATAAAGCCTGACAAAATGCTCAGGCGTCCGACATTCATTCTTCCGATGGCCTTTCATGCCACAAAGATGATAGTTGCCTCTTAAAGTATTACTTTGAGAACTCATATTATTCTCCCTTTTATAATGACCACTACCATGATTATTATTATATCGTTTTCTGTCATTGCCACGTCCATACACATTATTACGATTCAAAATTTTATTTTGTCTTCTTTCAGACTGGCCATGTGCTTCTATCACATTTGCTTCCAGTAAAGGAGCAATTCCAGTTGGACGGACTTCATGATTTTTCAACAAAATGATATTATGTTGCTTAGCCACTAGAAGACATGAGATTAAATTAGAATAAACTTTAAATCCCCTTTCACGGTATTGTTGTTGTAACACCAGATTTGATGCATGAAAAGTAGTAAGCGTCTTTTCCAGCATATCCTCATCTGTTATATTTTCTCCACATAATTTTAATTGGGAAGTTATTTTACAAACAACGGAATTATATTCACATACAATTTTAAAGTCCTGTAATCGTAAGTGTATCCAATCATAACGAGCCCTTGGCAATAGTGTTGCCTTAAGCTGGTCATACCTTTCCTTTAAACCAGTCCACAATTCAAGTGGATCTTTCACTATCAAATACTCGATCTTTAATCCTTCATCCAAATGATGACGAAGAAAAACCATAGCCTTCGCTTTGTCCTGACTCGATGCTGCATTTTCCTTAGTAATGGTGGTACCAAGACCTTTAGCGTCTAGGTGAATTTCAGCATCGAGTACCCATGATACATATTTATTCCAGAAACATCAAGTGCCACGAACTCTAATTTTGACATGATGAAAAACTATCATAAAAATAGTTAAATTAGATTAAAATTATAAACTTTTAACAATTGAAATTTAAGAATATCATATGTAGTATTCTTTTAATAAGAAATTTTATTTTCATTAATTAATAAAATTTACTGCCATCTTATATTATTTAGAGAACGGGATAATGCCCAAGTACCCCTTCAACCTATGCCCGAAATCTCAGAGACACACTTATACTATACTAAGGTCCTATTACCCCCTGAACTTATTTTATTAATAACATTTTACCCCTTTTCGACCTACGTGGCACTATCTTGTGGGTCCAACGATGGTTGACTTTTTTTTTTTCAAACTAGTGCCACGTAGGCTAAAAAGGGGTAGAAAAATTACTTGTAAAATAAGTTCAGGGGGGTAATAGGACCTTAGTATAGTATAAGTGTGTCTTTGAGATTTCGGGTATAGGTTGAGGGGGTACTTGTGCATTATCTCTTTAGAGAACATATAAACTGAAAATATTCTAATGTATACTTTTGCTTAGAATATGAAAATAAAAATATTATATCACCGATAAACACCTTATAAGAGATTTCATATTGATAACGTGTTATAAAATAAAATATTAAAATTTAATAACAAAGAAATAAAAAGAAAGAGTAATAGTATTTCTCTTCTAAATTTTCTTCCCTAATCTTTCAAATTCACGAAAGAAATAAAGTCCTAATTAAATCTCCTAAAATCATTCTTAAAATCTTTTAAAGTTATAAGGTGTGAATTTGATACATAACATCCACACCACATTATTACAACATAAACATTTACTATTATATTTTCTGTCCAATCTTTTAAAGTCATAAGGTGTGAATTTGATACATGACATCCACACCACATTATTACAACATAAACATTTACTATTATATTTTCTGTCCAATTTTTTCTTTCAAATCTATCAATAAATAAATAAACACTATCCGATTTCTCAATTAATCTTTATTTAATAAAATAAACGTTTACTATTATATTATCTATCCAAAAGTTCTTTTCAAATTTATCAGCATTTATATATATATAAAAAAATTGTAAAAGCCCTTTCATTCTATCCAAAAAGCTTTTTTGCGAAGGCCCGCCCTTTCTGCAAATCCAAATTTCTTCCAAAATTTCATATTTGAATGATCAAAGGATTCCATCAGAGCTTGTAATTTTCACAGTATTGTTGTTGTTGTTGTTGTTCATATATCTGTAATTACATGGCATGTCATCAACTGTTACATTGTCAAATTCAATCTATGTGGAGGACTGTATTTCACTTAGGGAGTAAGCTAAGCAATTCCCATTTCCGAAGGTTACATCCCATTTATCCTCTATCAACATCTCTTAATAAGGTAAATTGAAAAACTTCATCTTCATTTAACAAATCCCTTTTACTTCTCAATCTAATGCTTCATTTTGTGATATGGGTTAGGGTTACTGCAGGATTTCACAACCTATTTATGCCAAAAATATTGATACAGACCAAGTAGTACGCAGAGATGGGCTTTTTGATTCTCCTCATACTGAAATTAGGTCAACTAATATTGATCCTTCCAATGGCAAACTCATGCTCATCGACGGAACCTCAATAATATACCGAGCTTATTACAGATTACTTGGTATGTTTTTAGATCTATTTTTAGCCTTTTAGGTTATGTTTACATCAAGTTCTGACTTTTGCTACTCTACCATATCATACTTTGTTGGATATTCTTGTAGATGTTTGTGGTGTATTCGATCTACTAAGCATCAATAATTTCTGCTTTAGTTATGTATTCCCTATTTTGACGACCTTCACTTTCAACAGTGAAGAAATTGTTATACCATCTGAATAGTGTTGGAAGTTGGTGTTAGGTCTCATAGAAGCCACGGCAAAAGGCATTTTGTGATGCTTAAATGGTACATTTTGTTTGATTGATGCTGCAATAAGAAAATATAGAAAACTAAGGGAGGGAAAGAGGTTGACTGAAGCAAAAAGTAGTTTTGGAAGTTGGTGTTAGGTCTCATAGTAGCCACCCCAAAAGGCATTTTGTGATGCTTAAATGATACATTTTGTTTGATTGATGTGCAATATGAAAATATAGAAAACTAAGGGAGGGAAAGAGGTTGACTAAGCAAAGAATAAAACCGACAGAAGTTAGTGGACAAATGAATATATTGAAAGAGAAGAAGATTCTGGAAGAAAGGATTATTTAAGTTGCTTAATGAATTTTATGATCTCTTGGAGAGTTGCATTTTTATGTAAGCCTTGTATGGGGAAAATTTCCCCATTATGTTAATATCCATGTGTAAAAGGAAAAGGTCTTTGGTTGGAAAGATCAAGTATCAGTAAGTTTCTTTAGGAGTGAATAATGCATTGATCATTCAGTTAATGATGATGGCAGATGTTTGAACCCTTCATTGAACACAACTACTACGAAATCAAGTCATTGTTGAAGAAATCCTGTAATATTCTAAAACATAAGAAACAAGACATCCTGAAAGAGCTGAGTCCTCAATTATTGGGTTTTCCAGGCTAGAACCATATGCTCTGAAGTTCCACCGATAACGAGAAGTAGCAGAAATCTATATTCAGCTAACAACTAAACATTTGAAAGTTGCTTAATCAATAGTAGATCATATTTACCTCCTTGAGCTTCCAATAATTTTGTGGTGCCAAATACGAGCCTCTAGGACCTTCACATTAGTTATTATTTTGTGAAAATAAGTCTTTGTTATGTTTGTTGCTGTAACTTCTTTTCTTCCTGCTGCAACTTGCACAAAAGTTCTTTTTCTTTTTTTGTTAGCTGCATATTTCGAGAGGTCTAGGTTGGAAACGAAGAGAGATGAAGGAACAAGAGGTAGAAAAAAACATGAAGAAAGAAGTGGATGGGCATTTTCTTTCCTATCTTTGCTTAAAGAGGATATGTAGATATAAATGGAAAGGATATTAAGTAGCAGGGATAGTTAGCAATATATATCATTCGTCCATCTAGTTCACCTAACATGACCAAAATGTATACACTACATACATGCTCGGTTGTATATGTTGTGTATATGTATGTATATTATATGTATATAGGATGTATATTGTTGTATAAGTATGTATAGATATGTATTATATGTATAGATATGTATAGTATATGTATATGTATAGGTATGTATATTATATGCATACTAGTATAGAATATAGACTACCATTGTATGTATGTTTTGTTAACTAGATGCCCAAAGGTATTTGACTGTAATTTTCTCAGAGCATTGACTTATTTCCTTTGTCACTAAGTAGGTGAGTCAATCAGAAAGGAATATGACACTTTTTGTGTCACGGTGAAAAAGGAATAGAATTTTGTTGATATATAAACTTCTCTTTTCCCTTGTTTTCTATTTGCTTGCCTCATGACGAGGTAGGATGCATTGAACAAAGGAACTATAAAAACCTTTAGTTATGTATGGAGTATTGTATGGGATCAAAGGCCCAAAACAAGAAAAGCAAAAGGTTTAGCAAGAGGCCTTTTTCCTTTTTCATATGATACTGTCATTTTGAGTAATTAACTTTAGTTTTATGTGCCTGTACACAAAATTTGTGAAGAAATTCACTTTTCTTGCTTATGCATTAGTATTAAATCTTGTGATATGGTGTATTGCTTAATACTTAGTATTTGATATTAAAAGTGGTACTACACATTGAAATCCAACATTTCCAGAAACCAATGCTCTAAGGCCAGAGTCTCTAAAAATAGGGTGACAGAAAGTTATATCCTCAAATACAAGTTCTTATCATGAAGTATGTTATCATCATTGATAAACTTATGAAGTGATTCAATAATGTGATCAAAATTCTATTAGTTGATGAAGCTTTCTGCGAAAAGGCTTAAAATGTTTGCCTGCATAATTTTCAAAAGATGAGGAGTAAATATTTTTTTTTAGTATCTTGTAGAATATTCTTAGTCCAACTCTATCTAATATGTTAATTTTCATTTTAAGCCATGTTCGATTTGCTAGATGGCATAACTCAAAGGTTCTTTTTTGTGCTTAACGGCCACACTAACTTTGGTGGACACTTTCTTCTACTTGGTTTATGTTAGTAGATTTTTTCATAATTATTTACCCTTTGCTAAGACATCAATGAGGTGCATATTTTGCTTCTGAAACATAGTTAAATTTCTTGGATTGGAAAAATGATAAAAGAAATTAGAGAATACTCGAGTCAACTTAGTGCATGCCAGTCCCTTCAGGGATATCCGATAAAATTGAAATGATACTAAGAAGATCAGCATGGCCTTTGCACGACAAGCACAAATCGAGAAATGGTCCGAATTTCTAAACAAAAGAAGTTAGTGTGTGTTAGGGTTGTGTTATTTGACTTGGTAGCTTGAGAGTCAAGCTGGTCCTTTATCATGAGCCTATTTGGATATGGACATGTATTCTTCCTCTTCAAGTTTGGTGAATTCTATAATTAGTGATAACTATTTCTTTATGTCTGGACAGCTAAATTGCACCACGGTCATCTTTCACACGCTGATGGCAACGGAGATTGGGTACTAACAATATTTACAGCATTGTCACTTGTAAGTCTTTGCTTCTTTAGCTCCCTGATGTTCCTTGTGATTTTTTAACATGGGAAAAATTAGGCAGTTTCATATCTACATTGTGGGACTACCCTGTCTACCCCAGTGTTATGAAAGGCGCTCGCCTCGTCGCCAAAGGCGAGAGGCGAGGCGAGGCGAGGGTGGCTCGCCATTCTCTGGCGAGGCGAGGCGAGGAGAAAAAGGCGAGCCCCTGGCGATCGATGGCGCTGAAATGGCGAGAGAAAGGCGCCGCCTTTTTGATTAAAAATTTTTTGACTTAATAAAATTAGTCAAAATTAGGGTTTTTTTTTTTTACTTTTGAAAATTTCTGAAATCCTCCACATCCACATCGCGACTCTCTCTCTCTCTCTCGATCGATTCACTCTTCTCTTCTCCTCCATCGCGTCGCTGCTCCCTCGCTGTCCCTCGCTGTCGCGTCGCTGCTCCCTCGCTGTCGCATCTCCGCTCCCTCGCTCTCCCTCGCTGTGGCGTCTCTTCTCCCTCGCCGACGACCCTCGCGACTCTCACTCTCTGTTTTCAGGATTTCAGGTAATGTTTTCTCATTTCTGATTTCTCTCTTCTTCTTCTGTTCTTATTTTTTCTGTTCTTCTTCTTCTTCTGTTCTTATTTTTTCTTTTCTTCTTCATTTTTTTTTATTTTGGTAAGCTGCTAGCAGTCAGGCTGGCAGTGTAACAAGTGTTAGTTTTTTTTTTTAAAATTCTTTTCCTAATTATTTATTCCAATATTTCTAAACAGCGAATTAATTGAATTTAATAATCAATGGCGGATGCTAGCAAAAAGAGGGACATTGGATGAAATTATGGCACTCAAGGAGCGACGAAAGATTCGGTCACTTGTAACTTTTGTGGGAGTACTTTCAATGGTGGAATAACTCGACACAAACAACATTTAGTGGGTGGTTTCAAAAATGTTAAACAATGTGTTATTGCTATTAAGACTTTGGATAAAATATGCAATTAAATATTTTTAATTTTTGGTATTAATTGGCGCCTTTATTCAAAAAGGCAAGCGCCTCGCCGCTCGCCTCGCCGCGTGGCGAGGCAGGCCCTTGTCGCCTTTTGTCGCCTCTCGCCGTCCACAACACCGGTCTACCCTAAATGAAGACCTTTCCTGTCTTAAGGAACTCCATACTTGTTTAATACCAATGTAAAGAATGTTAACTTCCAAAAAACAGTTTAACATATCCAGAATCAAGAATTCCAAGATTTCTTTAAATTGCTCATTTTAGCTCAAGCTACTTGCTAATGTTAGCTCTTCCCTAGTTGCTTGAACTTGTTTAGATCTACTATATGGATCTATGTTTGTCACCTTCTTTTGCTTGCGGTTCGTATATTGATCTAATCATATGCTTTTCTTGCAGATTATTGACGTTCTAGAATTTCTCCCTTCACATATAGCGGTATACCTTTTTTTTTCTTTGATTTCAAAATCACTCTTCACTTTAGTATTAGCCAATTGGCCTACTTCTTTTAATCTTAGATCTGTGGCAAATAGCATTCAATTCTGCGAACAAACACTCAAAAAATTTGGGTCATTTAATTACTGCAAGAAGGCTAAGTTGTGAGGGTATTCAACAAAACGCCTCAAGGCTTACGTGTGAAGCTTATGCCCTAAGCACCCGATTGTACGCCCTAAACATGCCTTACGCCTAATGCCCAAACCTTTGGGTTGCCTAAATAAATGATGCTTAATGCATTTTATTTCAAAATGATCTTATTTCATTACAATAACATACCCATTGAAATCCCTCACAAGTTGAAGTTGGGTCTAGGGAGGGTAGAGCCCAATCCTTACCACTGCCTCTTTGAGGTAAACAAACTGTTTCCGAAAGACCCTTGGCTCAAGCAAATCACAACAGTAATAAAATGAATAAGGATAGTGAGGAGAAACATGACTACTAATAGCAAAGTATTGCGGTGCATATATACATGGTCCCGTAGCAACAACAACAAAGTGTGATCACCTTAACACAGTGGACCACTTGTGATATCAAATACCAAAAGCCAAAGACTACATAAATACTACAACCCACATGTTCTTTATACTACCACTGAACCAAATACATGAATAAGCTAGTAATAGGACAACTCTTAACTATCTACTAACCTTCTATCCTTATCCGCGACCCCCCAACCCCCTATCGAAGGTAATGTCTTCGGTAAGTTGAAGATGTGCCATATCGTGTCTAATCACCTCCCCCAATACTTTTTCGGCCTACCTCTGCCTTTTTCACGGCCTCACTATATCCAATCTTCCACAGTATCTGGACATCTCCTTTTTCACATGTCCAAAACCATCCAAGTCTTAGCGACTAGCTTAATTGCCATTATTCTAGTCTCCAAAGAATAAAACAAATGAACTTCAAATATTGGTATTGTTGTAGAACCCAAAATATAAATGGATGGAATGCCCATTTATCCTAGTCTACTCATAGAATGTCAATTTGCAGTTGAACTTATTCTAGCTTATGGATGATAATAATTTTTGTCATTGAATGGGAGTCTCTTCATAATATATTCTCCATTTGACTTCTTTGTACAATTTCTTTGATCAGTTTCTTTATTTTTATGCATTTGCTGTGATAAAATACTGTCTCATGTTCTGACTTTAGTTGTATCCTTTGCAGGTTGTTTTTGATCATGACGGTAAGATTTGTTATCGTTCCATTTCTTTCTCTTTGACCACTCTCAGTTTGTTGTCATTATGTGTTTAGCTAGCTTTTGTGTCCATGCTCTTTGTTTTTCGTACAAATGTCTAACAGTTACAACCTTTTATAGGCTTTGTAAGCATCTCTCTTCTCTTTTTTGTAAACTACTTGGAGGTGGCCAGCATATCCTTAATGCTGAAGGAATACAATTTACCAATTTCAAAAACAAAAAACAACACTTACAACCTTTTGATAGAGTTTGTTTTATTGCATTGCCATCATTCTATGCATGTGACTCTTTGATTAGACGTGGCATATGTAATTTTGATATATGTCTTTAATTGCTTTATCTCAATTTATTATGACACGATTCCTTCTTGTAACTTCACTTGTTAAATCATTTGGTATATTTAAATCATAGTAATTTTTATTTATAGAAGTAGTATGTTAGTCAGAATGTGCAAATGATAGAAACTGAGATTTACTGGATAAAAGCAATAGAAAATACAGAAAGAGACACAAGTATCTCATATCTCCTGAACAATAAAAAATACAAAGAGAGACAAGTATCTCGTATCTCTTAGACAATGATTTTTTTGCATTTAAAAGATATATTATATCCTGTCTACACATTACTGGATCTACTATTATATAATAGATAACTAGAACTATTTCGTAACTGTTTAGGATAAAAACATATAGCTTCTAGTAAGCATAAGGTATTGGAAATAACTCCTAATAACTGTAAGAGACCGCTCAATCCTCAATGTGTGAAACCTGCAGGAATTTGAGAAGACTTAAATCATTATCTTCTTCTATCTTTCTTCGCTTCTTCCTCCTTGAATAGGTCTAGAAGACACGTACCTTATCAATAGTTTAGTACCTCCCTCCTGGAAAGACGACTTGTCCTCTAGGCTAAAACTGAGAAACTGTGCAAGCTAATAGAGACTTTTGGCCGTATGGCTGAAGGCATAAAAGGGCAGCATCACCAACATTAGAAGAGAGGTCTATTTTCTTACAATCTGCTTGTGCTTTCATCCTTGAGTGGGCCTTCGTAAGGTTCATCATAGCATCTCTAGCCAACATCTATTTTTCAAGGCATGATTGGAAAGATGTTGTTCTGAGTGTTTGCTGATGAACATCTTGCAGTTTATAAGTTTTCCCATTCAATTGGAAGATAAGGAACATCTCGTTCCAACTAGCTTGTATTGTGTTAAGGGATGCTAGCCATTTTATACTCAACACCATGTCTGTGCCACCAAAGGAAGAAATTGTGCTTTATGATCAAGTTAGAAACCTCTACTGACAGGTCGTGACAAACTTTATTGCATTTGAGAATTTCACCATTGCCTATCTGGACACTGAAGGTAGGGATATATTGGACTGTCAACTCAAGTTTGGACAAGTTAACACATTTTTATGTCATTGTGCATTGATTTATTAACTTAATTATAGATGCTTAAAATATTTATTCCATTGTATTAAATTGTAATTTTTTCTCTTCTCTTAATTTGTCATATAACTTAAGTATCCCTTATCATGGGATGTAGAAATATATATTCAGAAATACAAAAGAAAAAGAATTTTCTTTCCCAAATCTTAGTATTAGAGCCATTGCTGCCTTTTGAGGTGATTTGTTTCTCCCTCACAACACTAGGGTTCTTTTTCCAAAAAGAGAGGTAGAGTTTTCTCTCACTTGAAGTTTATTGCTTTTGAAAAATTCTCTGTCATCATCGTGAAAAAACTAATACCACCACAGGCTCCATCTGTTAACGATGACCAAACCCCGACCAATCACTATCAGAAACAAGCCTAGACGCACCGTCACACTCCCCTAGAAGGTCCGACACTAGTGATGAATAACTTCTTAAATATGCTTTAAAAGATTGATAATGATGATAAGGTGCAATAACTCAGAGTTTAGTTAAAAAGTGGAACCTTAGAAATTTGTCTGGCAAGTAGCTGAACCTTAGGAAGTGCATATGTTTAAGTGCAAATAGTGTGTATATTTTTTTGTTTATTTCTGTTACAGAATAAATGAATCAGTTGGCGAAGTTAGTTAGCTTTGCCTTATCAGTAAGTTACGTCGTTGGATTAGTTAGAAGCAATTAGCAAGATAAGATTCTTTCTCATTTCTACATATGCCCCTACTTTTTATTTTGTCTTAAAAGCTATTTTTTAAGCCAATCCAAACAGGCTCTAAATCATCAATGGAATATACAAGTACACTAACCTATTGAATTGTATTCTTCATCTTTTATCCTCTCATTGACCATAACTGAATAACTCGAGCTTCTCCATTAAGCTCCTATCCAGCTCCTAGAAACTTGGGTTTTATCTTGAGTTCTTGCCTTTTAGCTAACATTGGTATCACAACCAATCTATCCTTGGGAACAATGACAAAATCGACAAGAGCAAATGAGAGTTCTTCTAGTGAAGTAAGGGAATTATGTGAAATGATGTAGAAAATTTCATTGAAAATTGGTACACTAAGCAAAGAAGGTTTCAAATCTTCAAAATTGAATCAAGTGGTGCTTATGATTGTTAAAGAATGACAAAAGTCCGATACGGTGGTTAACCGATCTCCTTATAAGGTTTGAGCAATCCTCCTCCCTTTGAGCTAGCTTTTAGGGTGTGAGTTAGGCCTAAAACCTAATTTCACATTCTTAGCATTTGGTGCTTGGGCAATTTTGATTTTGGGGGTCCCAACAGTCCTCATATTAATTACATTTGTAACAAGCTAGATACATATGATTTGTATGCATAAGCTTTAGAGGGAGTGTTAGAATGGTAATAGGTATACACGATCAAATTAGAATAGGAAGAGGTTTATATAATCCTATTAGAATAAGATTAAGTTTATACAATCCTATTAGAATAGGAATAGGTTTATACAATCTTATTTGAACGGAATAGGAATAGTAAATAGTATCTTACTTGGTAAAGGATTGGAACAAATGGAAAGTAGCCGAGATGCTACAAACGCGGGATGATTTCAAGGGCACAAGTCTGGAAGTTGATGTAATGCTTTAGAAACACAATCATGATGGTATGTTGTCAGTCAGCAGATTGTACAATAGGAAAGTGAAGGAACTTCCAGGGGAAATCTCTGGACCATGGAGTAAGGTATGGAAAAAATAAAGTGCCAACTAAAGTGAGGTGCTTCTCATGGCTAGTGGCTGGAAGGGCATGCCTAACTCATGAGAAGCTGCAAAGAAGAGGCTTTGAAATAGCCTCCTGGTGTTCACTGTGTAATGAAACAAATGAGACTAATAGCCATCTATTCCTCCATTGCAAAGTCATTGCTCAATTATGGGCCATTTTTCTAAGTAGAACACACACAAACTGGACAATGCCAGAACACACTACAGACCTTCTCAGTTGCTGGGTGAGAAGAGGAGGGAGTAGGAGCTAGAAGAAATGGTGGAGCATGATACCCTCTTGTATATGGTGGACTATTTGGAGAGAAAGAAACAAGAGGTGTATGGAAAATACTGCAGAGTCTGTACAAAAGATCAAATGGCGTTGTATGAAGACCTTCTGTTTTTGGTGTAATGAGAAGGGTAAAGAGGTTGCTGGACAAATTTTAAACTTTTCCTCTTCTTTATAATTTTAGTAGCAATTTCTTAAGTTTTATTTTTGGATCACTGATGTAAATCTTTTTGATGGTTGCCAGCATACCCTCATTGCTGAGGAATACAACTTTACTTTATTAAAAAAAACAAATGGAAAGTAATGGAGCGAATCAGAGGGATTAAATATCCACAGGGAGAGGTAAAATACCAGTGGGTGGAAGGCAGTCAGAGCAGCAATCGGACAACAACTTTTGTAATCATATTTCACATTACTTTCAGGGTCGACAATGAAGTTTTTGAAGTTTTCTGGAGAAGATCACAGATCTTGGTTGTTTAGAATAGATCAATTTTTCAAGATGGAGAATATTCCCATGGAGGAGAAGATTAAAATTGCTTCTCTACAGTTTGAAGGTGAAGTTGTTCGGTGACACTTGTTCTTTATGAGATACAGGCAATACATTTAATCCACCAACTTGGAACGAATGTGGTAGTGTTAGTGGAAGATTCAGGGCAGATTCTCTAAAAAAGATGGTTAGTTTTGAATTCTCTAATCTCTCATTTCTACCCACAAGAAACTTCTATCAAGAAGACATCATATACTTGCAAGTTTCGCGATGAAATGCCTAAAAGAGATTTAGATGTAGCTTCTCTGTATAGTGGCACCATTGAAAGAAACAATAAAACTGAAGGTTTTAAAGACTTGTTTTGTGATGCGTGCGAGACTTTTGAAAATATGCATCTTGGTTTGGTTTTCTTGAATGATGAATGTGATATGGACACAAAATTCTTGGATAGTGATTGGAAAGAAGTACTCTCATGGCAAGCTTGGTCTGATACAATTCTTTCCAAGATCATCTGCGATTCATGGTTAAACTTGGAGAGTAATATTGAAACTTTCCAACATGAAGAAATTGAGAAATTGTTCTTTCTAATAGTAGAGGAAAGACCAATATTAATTGCATAGGAAATAGTTGAAGTGTGGATTGATGGTTTTCTATCATTGGCAACTTGGGATGTGATTGGGAACAAGAAAGCAATAATGTTTGAGGATAGGAATGTATGACATATGATGTACCTTGTGAACTGTCACAGTGTTACACATGTAGAAGTCATCAATTATCAAATCTCTAGTTCATATTTCACTCTTGAGAAAAAGGGTGATCTCAAGGGAAAGGGATGCACTCAGTTTCCATCGTTAAAGTTTTCATCTTCTTCACTTGGAAAGACTAGTTCGATATTTTTTTTGGCGGAATATGGAGAATAGAGGCAATCAGTTGTTTATGTTATTCCACTCTCCTAGCCCTTTTATTCAGGAATGCGAGTTTGACAGTTGAAGTGACTGCACCATCTGGGAAGAATGAATGATCTTTTGCAGTCATCAATAGCTCGGGACAGACACATTAATGTTGTGGAAATGGATTTAACCTCAGTGGAGCCGGTGGGGAAATGTATGAGAGAATTACAACTAAGGATCCTCACAATATTGCGGAATCAATTGCTGATGGTTGTCGAAGCAGAAGTCAGCAGATCCTGCTACTTGGGAATTCTTTCATGCATTGATTGTTTCCTCATTTAGTCCTTGAGGTCAAGGATCTCTTTGCTGCAAGGAATACTGATACCCAATAAATGAATCAGCTGGTTAAGTTAGTTAGCTTTGTCTTATCAGTAGTTAGCATAGAAGCAGTTATCAAGATAAGATTCTTTCTCATTTCTATATAAGACATTGTATCATTACAGATTGAATCATCAATTAAATTTACGAGTACACTTTCCTATTGAATTATGTTGAATAGGTTTATACAATCCTATTAGAATAGGAATAGGTTCATACAATCCAAGAAGTTTATACAATCCTATTTAGAATATGAATAGGAATACAAATAGAAACACGAATAGTAAATAGTATCCTACTTGGAAAGGATTGTATTCTAGTGTCTATAAATAGAGTTCAATTTATTAATGT
Organism: Solanum chmielewskii; assembly: GCA_027704785.1. Classification (NCBI taxonomy): domain Eukaryota; kingdom Viridiplantae; phylum Streptophyta; class Magnoliopsida; order Solanales; family Solanaceae; genus Solanum; species Solanum chmielewskii. The sequence continues at coordinate 35,037,236 of JAKWIX010000320.1, forward strand.
AGACAAAACAACAATTTAATAATATTATTTTTCAATACTTCTTACATGGTATCAGAGCCTCTACGATCTTGGCAAACAATCAAAGAGCTTCCACTGCCAGCAGGCGGCTATTATCCATATTTGTCGCCCGTCCGGCCAATGATTATGTTAGCAAAAGTTGGGTCACCGTGTATCTTTCTTGTATGTATTTTCTCATATCTAATTTGTGTAGCACCGTGCTATCATTTTGGTGACTACTTTCTTATATCTAATTCGTGTAGCACAATGCCATCACTCCGGTGATTACTTTTTCATATTTAATTTGTGTAGCACAGTGTGATCTTTCAGGTGACTACTTTTTCATTTCTGGTCCATCATTTCGGTGGCTACGTTTTCATATATAACTAGTATAGCACTGTACCATCCTTCTAGTGACTACCTTTTATTTGCATATCTGATTTGCGTAGCACCGTGCATCTCTGGACTACTTTTCATATTTGATTTGTGTAGTACTGTAGATTTTTTTGAACTATTTTCTGATATCTGAGTTGTATAGCATCACAGTCTTTTAATAACTTCTTATATTCAATTTTCATAGTTCCATTCGTCTTTCCGCTAATTCTTCAAATCTAATTTGCATAGGGTTGTGCCATCATTTCAACCCTACCTGTATAATTTTTCTTTTTCAGTAGGGTCGTGCCTTCATTTCGACCTATTTATATTATTTCTCTTTTTCAATGGGGTCGTTCCATCAATTCAAACTATTCTATATAATTTCTATTTTTTAGTTGGGTCGTGCCATCATTCCAACCTTACCTATATAATTTTATTTCTTAGATTGTGATCACTTTCAGCCATCAAATCTAATACTCCAGCGTATGAGCATGTTCTGACCAACTTTGGTGACTTTCTTGTTTAATATTGACTCATCTATTGATTCCAACATGATCCGTATAGTAATACTTTATACTAGATTTTGACCACTTTCTTGCTTAGGGGGAGTTAGCCTTGTGAGTCGATTGTTTAAGTCACTCTATCGTCTGAAACAATCTTTGCAAGTTTGGTTGTGGAAGTTCAACACTGTGTTTTATCAACATAATGCATCAAATTCAGTATTTAATGAGAAGATTAAGCACATTGAGATTGACTGACATTATGTATTTAATGAGAAGAGAAACATGTTGAGATTGACTGTCAATTTTGTGAAGTCGACTGATCAACTTGCAGATATCTCACCAAGCCCCTAATCGGTCCTCGTATTAATTACATTTGTAACAATCCAGGTACATGAATTGTTTGCACTAGCTTGAGGGGGAGTGTTAGAACATGAATAGGTTTAGACAATTCTATTCTAATAGGAATAAGCTTATACAAACCTATTTACAATAGGAATAGGAATACAAATAGAAATAGGTATAGTCAATAGTATCCTACTTGGAAAAGATTGTATTCTAGTGTCTATAAATAGGGTTCAGTGACCCTTCGGGGTGACCCGGTGGTTTGGGCTTGAGACTTTCATGTTGGAGGTCTTAAGTTCGAAATCCCTTGCCAGCAAAAACAAGGGGTTTGACTTCTGGGTCGAGCTCGTCGCGTCGGGCTTGCCTAGTGCGGGTTACCTGTCCTACGTGGTTTGCGAGTTATTGTAGGAGCGGGGTTTTTACCTATGCACACCCAAAGGGTAGCTGTTGCGGGTTTCCCTTGTCATAAAAAAAAATTAAAAAATAAATAAATAGGGTTTCAAGGTAATAATATCGACACAACTACAATTCAGTAATATCATTTTCCAATATTTCTCACAAATTCTATTGTTCATCTTCTATCTGCTCATCCACCATAGCTTAATAACTCGAGCTTCTCCATTAAGCTCCTATCCAACTCCTAGAAACTCGGGTTCTATCTTGAATCCCTGCCTTTTAGATAACAATTTCTTTGTAGTAACATCGGAATTTCAATTCTGTACAGTTAATCTTTTATTATTATGCAATTAATGAAATTCGGGTTGATCTTTTTTCTTTGATATAAATCCTTGGGCTCATCAATTTCTTGATACAATTTTTTCTAGCAATACCATTGATAAACTCAAACATTGATAATTGATTGAAGTTTTAAAAAAATAAGTGGGAGTAAGCGAGTTTCTCTTAATAATGCTTGTCAAACCAAATCCTTACAGGATTTTCACTTGGCCATACGACTCTTTCAACCAAACAAAATTTTGTTGCAAAAGGTATGTTTCACTATTTTTCTTCTTTTGTCCTTTTTCATAAGTAAACTACACTGAGAGCCAAGTTGGAGCATTTCTTTGTTACTGATGCAGCTAGAGATTTTAGGGATCGAATAATATCTTATGTATGAGATAACACTTCTTTTATTGACAAGATTAATAATTATTACAAGTCTATTCCAGTGCGACACAGACCTAACATAAACTGCAATGGATTTCATTATCCTATCAAAAATACAAATAAGCATGTACTGCAATGAAGTATATCAGTTTCTTATGGGATCTTCTTGATGATTACTTCATGCCATTTTATTATGCTACACCATTATGTCAATTTTTTTCTTTTAGATTTGATACCAGCAAATTTGTTTGTTTCATTTTCTTTTGTTTTAAAAGGAGAGGGAGGATGTAAACTCTAATTTGTAAGTGGCTAGCACTAACCTTTAACAGTGAACATTTGATGTTAGTATATAACTTAAAGTCGTCAAGTTGGTAAAAGTTCTTTCTGGAAACAATAGGATTATCAAGTTTATTTTAGTTCTGAAAATGAAGTTCTACTGAAGATGCTTGTTCTCTAGCAGGTTTCTCTTTCAGTTTTGCTAGTTGATGTGATTTTATGTATATGAGTTTCTTTCTTGCAATATAATAGATAGTGCATGGCTTGTAAAGAGAAGAAGATTACATGTGCATTGGCAGTATTGTTTGTAATTTTTCTGGTAGTGCATGGCTTGTAAAGAGAAGAAGATTACATGTGCATTGGCAGTATTATTTGTAATTTTTCTGGAGAAAATTAAAGTAGTAACTGTTGAATAATACATATAGGAGATATTACTTCCACTTCTGCAAAAGCGCCTTTAATAAATTAGTGTGTTTTTTTGGGGATAAAACCATTAATAAATGACAAATATTGCAGACCACATTGATATTTAGGTCTTACGTTTAAGCCAAAATCATTTGAAGTATTATCTGTTGTCAATAGTTCCATTCTTAATATTCTAGATTAACTTTCATAGGCCTGAATTTTCGTCACAATATGTATCCCTCTTACAAGAGCAATCGTTCTCCGACACCTGATACAATTGTTCAAGGACTTCAATTTTTGAAAGCTTCCCTCAAGGCCATGTCTATCAAGGTGATTGAGGTGAGGTTTGTCGAGCACTGGGTCAAAGATCAATCCTCTAAGTTTGTGAGATGCTAGGTTCATTACTTTCTTGAGCAGGTGCCAGGTGTTGAAGCAGATGATGTAATTGGAACCTTGGCTGTTAGAAGTGTTGATGCTGGATTCAAGGTAAATGAAGAATCTTTATAAATTGCTAAGCAGGAACAAAATTACTTGACATTAAGAATTTCATACAAATTTCTACATTTCCATCTTATGTCAACCCTAACTGTTAGAATCCAAGTTGTTACTTTAAAAACAATAAAGAAATAAAAGAGTTTCTTAGGCATAAAGAAAATAATTTAGAACCTTAGAATTTCTCTGACTAATTTGCTGAATTAATACTTGGCCTCATCTTACAGTATTTGCATTTTCCTTCAACAAGCTTGTCTTGTCCTTGCAATGTTAGAAAGCAAAAGATTGTTTTTTTACGAGAAAACTGATGAAATCTGGTGGAAAAGTGAATGGCGATATGGTGATTGTCTGGGAGTGGAGCAGATGTGGCAACATCACCATTGAAACCCTTCACTTGCAACCCCATCTCCACCATGATGGCTCAGAGTTTCTGTGCACCGCCCATCCATAGGCATGTATCACCAGCATAGCATACGAGTACAACAAATTTTACTTTTTCAGGATATTAGGTGAATCCTAAGTAATCTTATTATAGAGAATAAATGTACTTAGTTCTTTGAGATAGAAGTAAAAAGATGTAGTGCTGATCAGTGGAGCTCTATTGATGGCCAAAAACAAATTTGGAATATACCGAAGAGATGGAGGATTGTCCCAACTTGCATTTGGTGGACAATTTAATTTGGAAGGAAAAGGATCAAAGATGTTTTGAAGGAACACGGAACAATATTCAGAAGATAAATACAAACTTCCTGGGGCTTTACTATTGTTGGTGTAAGCAAGTAGTGATAGGAGATCCTGAAGATGTGTTTAATGTTATTGACTGGCTGTAACAAGACAATCTTTCATGTAAGTAAAACTTTTTGGAGGGGGACACTTTGATGTAGTATACCTATGTATATGTAGAAGTAAATGTTACCTTTCTAAAGAAAAATATATGTAGGGGTAGTGAAATCAAGCCCAACCCGCCCAACCCATTTATGTTTGGGTAGGTTATTTGTTAGAACAAAAATACTCAAGAAACTGATTTGAAAAAATAAAAATGGAGTGAACTTATGAAATTCCTTGTGTATATCAATCTACAGAAAGTCTGAATTTTTACAAAGAAAAAACATAAACATTAAAACTAAAAGAAGAACATGTGCCACTAACTACCATAAAAGGGGGCCACTAACAGCCATAATGGGGCCACTAACTTCAGAAAGTTGAGTAACTAAAGTTGACTAAGTCTAGCTAGAAAATAGGAAGCACTAAATTGAAATAAGTAAAAAACAGTAAAAATAATAATAAGCTAAAAAAATGTGAATTGTCTAGCACTCCTCCTTGGCATTTTTGTGGCAAACACTAATTCTTTGCCTCAGATCTTCAAACCTTTCCTTTGGCAATGACTTGGTGAAAATGTCAGCTAGCTGGTTCTCAGATGTACAATGAACAAGCAACACTTCATTAGATTGTTGGACTTCTCTAATAAAATGAAACTTGATCTTGATATGTTTAGTTCGACCATGAAAAACTGGATTTTTTGAGATTGAAACTGCTGAATTGTTGTCACACATGATCTTGGTAGCTTCTGTTTGTTCATGGCCTAAGTCCTTCATCATCTTCCTTAGCCAGATAACTTGATTCACAACAGATGCAATAGCTATGTACTCAGCTTCTGCTGTTGATTGAGCTGTAGTTTCTTGTTTTCTAGAGCTCCAACTAAAACAACTTTCCCCAAACAGAAAAGATATCCAGATGTGCTTCTGGAATCATCAACTCCACCACCCCAATCACTATCAGAGTACCCGATCAGGTTCATAGTTACTTCGGCAGATGTTGGGAAAAAAATTCCAAGCTTGCTAGTTCCTTTAATATACCTTAACACTCTTTTAGCAGCTGTGAGGCGTGTGTCTCTAGGGGAATGCATGAACCTAGAGAGCAAACTAACAACAAATAGAATGTCAGGCCTGCTTGCGGTTAGATATAGAAGACTGCCAATTAAGCTTCTATACATACTATCATCCACTTTTTCGGAATCCTCATCCTTGCCAAGCTTCACACCAGTAGATATTGGAGTACTCACAAGTTTGCAGTGTTGCATTTTGAACCTGTTTAGAATATTCGAAATGTATTTCTGCTGGCATATGAAAATTCCATCACTGGACTGCAACACTTCCATGCCGAGAAAGTACTTCATGACTCCAAGATCAGTCATTTCAAAGATTTTCTCCATTTCATCCTTGAACCTTTGGATTAGTTCAATTTTGCTTCCTGTCACAAGCATGTCATCCACATAAATTGAGACAATTAAGGACTCACCTGCAGCATTGACTTTCACATACAAAGTAGCTTCACTTTGACTTCTACTAAAGCCAAGTTGGATGAGATGATTGTCCATCCTCTCATACCATGCCCTTGGGGCTTGTTTTAGGCCATACAAGGCCTTTGTTAAGAGATAAACTTGATCCTCTTTTCCAGGAGTTGAGAAACCATCAGGTTGCTCTACACAGATCTCTTCAGCAAGCAAACCATTCAAGAAAGCTGATTTGACATCAAGTTGATGAATCTGCCAGGAACTATGAGATGCAAATGCAAGAATAAGCTTGATTGTGTCATACCTTGCTAAAGGTGCAAATGTTTCCTGGTAATCCACACCATATTGTTGTGCGTATCCCTTCACCACCAATCTAGCCTTATATTTGCAAATTGTTCCATCAGGATTGAGTTTTGTCTTGAAAATCCATTTTACACCAATTACCTTGCGATTTCTAGTTCTGTCAACAAATTGCCAGGTTCCATTCTTCTCGATCATGTCTAGTTCTTCTTGCATAGCTCTCCTCCATGCCTGAGAGTCTTGTGCTTCAGCATAGCTTGTTGGTTCAGAGCTAACCAAGTTACACCGCTGATAGACATCTTTTAAGGATCGAGTTCCCCTCACTGGTACATCATCCACTAGTTTATCTTCTGAAAGTTGAGGCTGCTCCATCGAAAATGAATTAGAATAAGAGGTTTTCTGATTTTTCCAATCCCAACCAGCTGCTTCATCAAACTTCACTTCTCGGCTGAGAATTAGTTTGTCTAATTTCAAACAGAAATTCCTGTAACCTTTGGATGAACTATAGCCCATAAATATGCCTTTATGAGCTTTGTTATCCAGATTACTCCTTTTTGTTTCTGGAACTCGATAATAACATATACACCCAAAGATTCTGAGATGGTGTATTAATGGTTTGTTCCCACACCAAGCTTCATATGGAGTCATGTCCTGCAAGGCCTTAGTAGGCAATTTGTTCAGCAAATATACAGGGGTATTGACTGCCTCAGCCCAAAACTTATTTGGGATCTTTCTTTCGAGCAAAAGACATCTGGCCATCTCCATGACTGTCCTGTTCTTCATTTCAGACACGCCATTTTGTTGTGGAGTGTATGGTAATGTCAATTGGCGTTCAATACCTGTGCTATTACAAAACTCCACAATTTGAGAAGAAGTGTATTCTCCTAAGCCTTAATACTAAGATTACATTGATTTTCTACTAAAACTTTGAATTGTTTAAAAACATCAAAGACTTCACTGTTCAGTCTTATGAAATAAACCCAACACATTCTCTGGTGTAGTCATCAATAAAGAGGAAAAAGTATCTGTTACCACTCAGCGAATCTGTTTTTATTGGGCCGCAAACATCCGTATGAATGAGCTGAAGTTTCTGGTTACCTCTTCGAACTTGATTTGCTTGAAATGACAATTTTGTTTGCTTTCCCTGTTGGCAAGTTTCACAAACTTGAGCATTAGAAAGAAATTCAGGCATATTTTCCACTAGCTCCTTTTTTTTCATCTCGGCGATGCTTCTCAGATTGAAGTGACCAAACCTTTTGTGCCATAGGTTTGTACATGTTTGTGAAGTAATAGTGTAAGCCTGCTAGTTCTTTTCTCCCAATCAACTGAAAACATTCTGTTGCTCATCTTGACATAAAATAACTCTACTCCAGAAGGGTCAGAAACAACACATTCACGATTCTTAAAATGCAGAGAATAATTATTTTCAAGCATTTTCCAAAACTCAACAAATTTTGACTCATATCAGGTGTGTACAAAACATTAGAAATAGTTTTGATACCTGATATTGTTGAGATAGACACTGTACCTCTGCCTTTGACTTCTACTGCCTCACTGTTTCCCACTTTTACTTTAGATTTGTAAGTATCATCTAGGAATTTGAACAATTCAACATTATTGCACAAAGTGATGTGTGCAACCATTGTCAAGAAGCTATGAATCAGAGGATTCACTGATTGAAAAGTATGAAACTGCAAATAGTTGCTCTTCATGTGCATCGTCAGCTTCTGCTACTTGTGCTTGCAAAGCAACAAAGGCCTTTGCTCTTGATTTGCAGATCTTGGATATGTGTCCCGTCTGCTTACAGTTGCCACATATAGCATCGATTCTCCAGCAACAATACTTCTCCAGATGTGTATTTCTTTAACAATGTTTGCAAAGAGAGAACTTCTGCTTCACATCTCCACTATTGTTTCCTCCATCATGTTTGCCCTTATTCTTTTGGTGGAATTGTTGCTTTCCTTTTTGCGCTTGTACAGAGAAAGCTCCTTCAATGAACTTTTCCTGTCTCATAGTCCTTCTTTGCTCTTGTGCTTAAAGAACACTCATTAGTTCACCTAATGAAAGTTTGCTCAGGTCCGTAGTTCTTCAAGAGAGGAAATCTTAGATTCAAATCTCTCAAGAAGAGTCCTAAGAACTTTCTCCACAATTCGTTTGTCTGTAAATTCTTCACCAAGAAGTCTAGTGTTATTAACAATTAAGGATATTCGATCAACATACTTACTGATAGTTTCATCCTCCTGCATATTCAAGGACTCAAACTCTCTTTTTAGGTTCAACACTTGCATTTGACGTGTTCTATCGCTGCCTTGATATTCTTCTTTCAACCTATCCCAAGCCTCTTTTGCAGTTTTGCAAGCCATGATTCTGTAAAACACAGTATCTGCCACAACATTCTGCATAAGCGACTTGACTTTAGATTTCTTTGCCTGTTCTTTGTTGTTGGATTTGATCTGAGCCAAGGTAGGATTTGCTGGTAGAGCAGCAAGTGGTTTATCTTCCGTCACAGTTTCCCAAAGTTCATAGGCTTCCAAAAAAGCTTGCATCTTCACAGACCAGATTTGGTAATTTTCACCAGTGAAAGTGAATGGTGGATTTAAAGGTAGGTTGTTGGATGCCATGTGTGTTGTAAGTTAAAACTTTTTTTTTTGTCCTGTAAGATCAACTAGAGGCTCTGATGCCACTGTTAGAACAAAAATACTCAAGAAACTGATTTGAAAAAATAAAAATGGAGTGAACTTATGAAATTTCTTGTGTATACTAATCTGCAGAAAGTCTAAATTTATACAAAGAAAAAACATAAACATTAAAACTAAAATAAGAACATGTGCCACTAACTACCATAAAATGGGGCTACTAACTTCAGAAAGTTGAGCAACTAAAGTTGACTATGTCTAGCTAGAAAATAGGAAGCACTAAATTGAAATAAGTAAAAAACAGTAAAAATAATAATAAGCTGAAAAAATGTCAATTGTCTAACATATTGACCCGTCCATTCATTACCTCAACCCATTTTAACCCATGAAAAAGTGGGTTGAAACTGTAACCCGAATTGGCTCATGAGGAATCTTGTCATAATATTTGTATTTTTATTTTTTCAATTTGATAGGTTATATTTAGCCATAATAAAGGAAAAAAATATTTATATTAGGTACTAAAATAGTTTAGAAGAACAAATAAAACAATTTAGCTTAGTAAAAATTGAGTTGGATCTTGACCCGTTGTATAACCCATCACCTAACCCTTTTTGACCCAAGCAAATTTGGGTTGGGTTGGGTCTTGACCCAATAATTTTCCTAACCCATTATGACCCGCCCAAATTCAACCAACCTGCTCAATTGCCACCCCTAAATATATGGATGTGTTTGGTTTCGTATGTATGGTTGGTCAAAATGTTTGGAAAATATTCTCTACGAAAACAAGTTTCTTAAAAAATGAGAAAAATGGCTTCACTAACGGAAGTAAGGAAAATAAGTTGCATTCCGAGTTTATTGTCTCCTTCCCACCCACCTAATTCTCCAACCCTCACCTCTTGACAATCCCACCCCTGCCTCCCCATCCCATCCCACCTCCGTAGTGGTTTGTTAGATTACATATAAATACTCTAGGAATAATAGCTTCTTGTTTACTTACTAAACACTAGAAAATAAGTAAGGAACCACTTATTTCCAAAAAAAAACTTTTTCAAGGAAATCATTTTCCGTAGAAAACAGTTTTCCTTCATACCAATCACACATATAATTGTAGCATGAGAAAGGTATGGTAGGTGGCCACTTGGACAGTAGTGACCTTTTGTTTCTCTGCTGCATAGCTGTAGAAGAGAGCTGATAGTGCCTGTAAAAAGTTATTTCGTACTCAAAGTAAATGTGGGCAAAGAGGTCCTTTTAATAAGTGAATCTGAAAAGCATTCCCCTGTGAATTGATCTTCTTAAAAGCTTTTCGTTTTCCAACATCACTTTGTTGTTAATAATGAAAATTACTGTCATCTGGACATAAATATTGAATTGTAATATGAGTATTCTGTAGTTTGTCATGTCTTCATTTTGAGATCTCAGCATTGGTATGTCTCCTTTGTTTTCATAATCTCTGCGTTCATTTTTTCATTTGTTTATACACCCAAAATTTGGATTGCAGAATTTCATCAGCTTACGTATAATACGATTCTTATTTTAGGGATCGATGTGGTCAGTTTTTCTTGCAAACAAGTTGTATCTTAAGACCTTGATTTGTTATCAGCTGATAGATTTGTTGCTTACACTATTATTTATACAGGTACGAGTTGTTTCCCCGGATAAAGATTTTTTCCAGATTCTATCTCCATCATTACGCCTTCTACGAATAGCTCCTCGTGGGTTTGAGTTAGTTCACTTCCCTTCAGCATGTTGATTAATTTGTGCTGGTTTAGACTTGAATCAGCTCATATTACTTTGCTTCTTGATGAATATCTTAGATCTACATCCTTTTCTTTTACCTTTGGGATTGTATAGGATCAAACTGGTGTAGATGCTGTAGTTAATTAAACTGCTGGAGCTATTATGCTAAATTTGGATGAGATGTGTCACGCCATGAATTTTGGGCTGGGTGGACAGACCTGCAATGCCTTCAACTTGCCCGAGTGAACTAGCTCTACATAACATAGAACTTGAAACGTACATAAAGTATATGAAATAGATCCATAAGATAAAGTCATTAAAAGAATTCCATTCATAAATACTTGCTTTAAATTCAAAACTTGTCATAAAAATAAAAAAAACTGATAAAGTATGTATAACTGAGCACCTAGGCTCGTCTATTTATGAATCCTCCAAGCATAACATGAATAATAACGTTTATCGAGACAAGGCTCTGACATACCCGCAAGCTATTGAAGCTAAATAAATAAAGACTACACCCCAATATCAAGTGGGGCTCACTAATAGCTGAATGTGCGGAAACCTAGTGAGTAGCCTTGTTGTCCTGGGTGTTTGAACCTTCATTCTGAAATGCATTGCTCCCAAGAAAATGGGTGTAAGTACATGTGAAATGGTACTAGTATGTAAAACATATTGAAGAAACGTAAGAATTGCATGAAGGGAAAAAGGACAATCCAAAGCATAGTGAAAAAAAACGTGACGAGAATCAAGGAATACATACATTAGAATAAAATTAACATTGTCATCATTTACATACAATATCCCTTTTATAGGAGTTTCTTAAATAACCGACATATCCACAATGTGAGCGCATGTTATCTGATCTCTCTCGATCGGCAAAGCCATCCCATTACTTGGTTAGGGTAACGAATTATAGATATCATAAGTTAGCGTAAAAATCCATATAGTACTCATATTGAGGGTAACATAGAGGAAAATTAGCAGTACTACCCTTATCATATACATTGGCATATAGTTTCAAGCAGATGTGTATCCAGGATTTCAAGAAGATGGGTGCACAATCACCTTTATTTATTCCTATTCTAACACTCCCCCTCAAGCTGGTGCATACAAATCATATGCACCTAGCTTGTTACAAATGTAATTAATACGAGGACATGTGAGAAACTTGGTGAACATATCTGCAAGCTGATCATTTGACTTCACAAATTTTGTAGCAATATCTCCTGAGAGTATCTTTTCTTTGACAAAGTGACAATCAATCTCAATGTGCTTAGTCCTTTCATGAAACACTGGATTTGATGCGATATGAAGAGCCGCTTGATTATCACACACAAGTTCCATCTGATCAATTTTGCCATATGTTAGTTCTCCCAGTTAACTGTTTGAGCCAAACTAACTCACAAGTTGTTGTCATCATTGCTCGATATTCTGATTCTGCACTAGATCGAGCGACCACATTTTGTTTCTTACTCTTCCACGACACCAAATTACCTCCAACTAAAACACAATATCTGGATGTCGAATGTCTGTCAGAGGGTGATCCTGCCCTATCAGCGTCTGTATATCCAATGATATGCTCGTGACCTTGATCCTCAAAGAGTAGTCCTTTGCCGGGAGCTGACTTTATATATTGAAGAAATACGAACAACTGCTTCCCAATGACTATCACAAGGGGAAGTCATAAACTGACTTACAACACTCATGGGAAAAGAGATGTCTGGTCTAGTCATTGGGAGATAATTCAACTTTCCAACAAGTCGTCTATACCTTTCAGGAATACTAAGTGGCTACCCCTATCCCGGAAGAACTTTAACATTTGGATCCATCGGAGTGTCAATAGGTCTACATCCCATCATTCCTGTCTCCTCAAGAATGTCTAAGGCATACTTGCGTTGAGAGATAACAATGCCTGATCTAGACTGAGCAACCTCAATACCTAGAAAATACTTCAATCTGCCTAGGTCTTTAGTTTGAAAGTGCTTAAAAAGATGTTGCTTTAAATCGGTGATACCATCTTGATCATTACTGGTGATAACAATATCAACATAAACAGCCAAATAGATGCATCGACCTGGTGTGGAATGTCGATAAAACACAGAGTGATCAACTCCACTACTAGTCATGCCAAACTCCTGAATTACTGTGCTGAACTTCCCAAACCAAGCTCGAGGAGACTGTTTCAGTCCATAGAGTGACCTACGCAATCGACAACAAGGCTACTAGACTCCCCCTGAGCAACAAAGCCAGGTGGTTGCTCCATAGACTTTTTTCTCAAGATCACCATGCAGAAAAACATTCTTTATGTCCAACTGATAAAGAGGCCAATGACGAACGGTAGCCATAGATAGAAAAAGACAAACAAATGCTATTTTAGCCACAGGAGCGAAAGTGTCACTATAATCTAGCCCAAATATCTGAGTATACCCTTTGGCGACAAGGCGAGCCTTAAGTCGATCAACTTGACCATCTGGACCAATTTTGACTGCATAAACCCAACGACAACCAACAGTAGATTTACCTGCAGGAAGGGAGACAAGCTCCCAAGTACCACTCTTATGTAAAGTAGACATCTCATCAACCATAACTTGCCTCCATCCAGAATGAGAAAGTGTTTCACCTGTAGTCTTAGGAATGGAAATAGAGGACAAAGACAACACAAAGACATAATGGGGTGATGATAGACGATGATAACTTAAGAAGGTATAATGCGGGTTAGTATTTCAAGTAGATCGTATACCTTTTTGAAATACAAGCGGTGGGCTTGATAGAGGGAAGTCTGTAGTAGGAGCAGGGATTGGCGCATGACATGAATCATCTGGGACTAGGGTTGGACGTGGACGGCGATGATAAGTTAGTAGTGGTGGCACTGCAAGTGGAGATGTGACGTAACTGTAGATCCCTCAAAGGTTGGCACAGGTAAAACTTGAGGTATGGGTAAGACCATAGAGACATCAGTATGATCAGAAGATGTATAGTAAGGCTGAGACTGAAAAAAAATGTAACATCAGCGGACATAACGTATCGATGAAGATCATGTGAATAACAACGTTACCCTTTTTGAACTCGAGAGTAACCAAGAAAGACACATTTGAGGGCACGAGGAGCTAATTTATCTTTCCCTGGGGCTAAATTATGAACAAAGCATGTGCTCCCAAAGACACGAGGGGGAATAGGATAGAGATGTGACTGAGGAAACAGTATGGAATGTGGAACTTGATTCTGAATAGACGAAGAGGGCATTCTGTTAATTAAATAGCAAGCTAAAAGGACTGCATCGCCCCAAAAACGCAGCGGAACATGGGATTTGATGAGGAGAGTGTGACCAGTCTCTATGAGATGCCTATTCTTTCTTTCTGCGACACCATTTTAGGAGTGTATGGACAAGATGTTTGGTGAATGATTTCGTGGTGAGACATAAATTGCTGAAATTGGGATGATAAGTATTCTAAGGCATTATCACTACGGAAAGTACGAATAGAAATACCAAACTGATTTTGTATTTCAGCAAAGAAACTTTTGAAAATAGAAAATAACTCAGAACGATCTTTCATTAAAAAAACCCAAGTACATCTTGAATAATCATCACTGAAACTAACAAAATAACGAAATCCTAAGGTGGAACTGACTCTACTAGGACCCCAAATATCAGAATGAACTAATGAAAAAATAGACTCGGAACGACCCTCAGTATTACGAGAAAATGTAGCACGAGTGTGTTTCCCAAGTTGACACGACTCAATCTAATGTAGATAAACTAGACAAACTAGGCACTATCCTTTGCAGTTTGGATAGACTCGGATGTCCCAGACGTTTGTGAATTAGATCTGGGGAATCTGTAATGGAGCATGTTGTCAATGAATTTGAAGAGGTAAGATAGTAAAGGCCTTGTGATTCATTTCCTGTTCCAATAATCTGTCCCGTACTGCGGTCCTGTATGAGAAAAAAAAATCATCGAAAAAAGTTATGCTACAATGTAGGGATTTTGTCAAACGACTAATAGATGCTAGATGAAAAGGAGAACCAAGAACATAAAGAACAAAGTCTAGGGTGACAGAAGATAGGGGTTTGGCTTTTCCAACCCCTTTTGGTTTTGTCTAGATCTCATTGGCTAAAGTAATAGCTGGAAGAGATTGCGAATAAACAATATCGAATAAAAGTGATTTATTACGAGAAATATGATCAAAAGCCCTAGATCCCACGACCCATGTTCCAACAGTACTACATTGCGACACACAAGCAAAAGAATTACTCATGACAGACACATCAGGTTGTGCAATCGAAACTACTTGTGGAGACGTTTGTTTATTTGCACGATACTGAAGGAACTCATCATATTCTATCTGAGCAATATGAGCATTATTGGATGGTTGATTAGGTTGAGCACCATATGCTACTGGTGGAGATGACTGTTTACTTGCGTGATTTCGAAGGAACTCATTATATTCCTTTAGAACAAGGGGATCATAACTGGGTGGTGGACCATGTAAAATATGACATATGTCACGAGTGTGTCCAGACTTATGACTATGACTACACTTGGATCGAGGTTTTCCAAAACGTCCTCCCTCTCGCCGATTCTCCGTAGACTGATATGTACACTTTTCAAAGGTTTGAGATGCGAGAATAGAGGAGTCAACAGTGGGTGATGAAACGACTTTGTGACTAGGAGTTGCCGCAAGACGAAGGAGGCGAGAGAATAGTTCATCGATTGTAGGAACTGTAGGGCTAGCTAAAATCTGATCACACACAGAATAATTATCAGGAGGAAGTCCAGCAAGAGTAAGAATTAGAAACAATGTTTGTCTATGTTCTTGTTGTTTTTCCACATCCGTAGTTACTGGCATCAACATGTTGAATTCCTCTAAGACTGCCTGTACCTGTCCCAAGTAAGTAGACATATCAGATTCTTGTTTCTTTAAGTTGGTCAATCGAGATATCACATCATAGAATCGAGAGATGTTTTTAGTGTAAAGCACGCGCCTTTTCCCAAACTGTATAACACGTTTGGAATGGGCGAAACAAGGGCATCAATTTGGAATCAATCGAACGCCATAGGAGACTACATAATTGAGCATCTACTTTCTTCCAATGTGCTTTTACTTTTGCATCTTCCTTAGTAGTCTTTGCCTTATCTACAACATAAGTCTTGTTCGTTAAGTGATCATGCACACCTTGACCCTTGCACCACAATTCAACTGACGAAGCCGAAGATAAATAGTTTGAACTTCCCAATAGAAAATCTGAAGTGATTATAGGGCTAGAATTTCCAATCCCTATATTTTTAGAACCAAAAACATCACATCCAAAAGAAATTATGTTAAATTTGTCTCGGAAACAACAAAAAAATCTTGATTATTGAGATCTGATCGTTGGAAAATTCAAATCTCGAAAAAAATTTGTCGAAAACAGCCTGAAAATAGCTGGAACCCTAATTCCGGCGATCGAATCTGGTCGAAATCAGAAAAAAAATTACATAGTCAGCCATGGAATGAAGAGGCGTCTCAGATAGAAAAAAAATTATCGAAAAACAGGCCGAAAAAAGTCAAACGCGCCAGCTCGTGGGTCTGACAGTTCGCCGGCAAAAATCCTACAGGTGGCGTGTGACGGCGCGTGTAGCACTGATTTCCGGTGGGGATGACTGGGCTTTGCTCAACGGGAAATTTCGCAGCTAGTGGTGGTGTCAATTTTATGAAAACAGTGACGGAAAATAATAATTATCCGGACAACAACTAGGTTACCAGAAAATATTAATTTTTTTCTCACAATTGCTTTGATACCATGTGAGAAATATTTGAGAAAATATTGTTGAATTGCATATCTAAATTGTTACATGAAGACCCTATTTATAGACACTACATTGGAAACCTTTTCCAACTAGAATTTCTATTCTTATTCCTATTTTAATTCCTATTCTAAGTAAGAAATACTTATTGCTATTCTAACAGTTATATTAGGAGATTTAAGAACACAAGTCTGAAGACAAAGAAAGAAAGGGAAAATGTACTCCCTCGCAATTATCGAATTAAAAATTCAAAAGATTTTCCATCACACAATAACAAAGGTACAAAAGAAAACACTATGAAGACGGAAGAATGTTATTGTAAAAGTTACACATGGGGAATCAATCTCTTGACTTTCAGGTTGAAGGTACACTCTACAACCGCCAAAAGAGGTCACATGAGCCCGGGTTCACATGCCCTTATTTAAGTATTTAACTCGAAACAATACTATTGTCATACCTAGTCTAAGTAAGGGAGCATGGGTTCACATGAACCCACTTCCTCCACGTAAATCCACCCCTGGTTTTGGCCGCTTGTCTTAAGAACTCATTCCTTCTCAATTATAATAATCCTTCGAAACTGTTTATGTGATAAAATTTAGCCAAGGGCTCATAATCATAATTTTATTCATCGTCATGTGTATCATAACATAAAATCATCAAGTTCATACTTTTTGAAGACAATCATATGATCTTTGTTTTATCATAATCATAGTAAATCAATGACATTCATGGGACATGAATATTGTTAGAATCTAGGGATATCACAAGGAGTTCATGATGTTCATAATGAAATACATGAACTATACAAAATGTTTCAAAATTCAAACCCTAACTCGTCTCATAGTGGAGAAATTCACGCGAATGAAGAAAATGATTTGGGGAAAACATAGCACTTCCGCATGAAGAGAGTTAGTCTTACATACCTTAATCGCTCCAAATTACTCGAAGGAAAATCTGAACTATGACGAAGAACACCAAAAAATCTATGTTTAATCCCTTGAGAGGGGTTAGCTTGAAACCCTTTGATTTGAGAGATGATTCTTGTTAACAATCCATATATTAACAATAGAATAGCTCAGAAACACTTAGAATAGACTTAGCTTGAAGTGGGAGGATAAGGAGAGGAGAGAAATATTGTCCTAGGGTCTAGAGAAACGAAGTAAAATTTCAAAAAAAACTCACATAGGGTCATAGTTATAAGTTGATGATTGGGCTTGGGTTTCAATGCGTTGCTTTCTCCACTGGTGATGGGTTTTGTGTTGCGTCATGCATCACATCGAAATGAGCCATGACCTCCATTACATCCAACTTGGACATGATGGGTGATGTGCCGCATGTCCCATCATATTGAATACTTTCCGTAACGAGCTCAGATTGACGAATGGTTTGAAGCATTGAAAACTAGACGCAAGCATGGCATCTATTATAAGTTTATAACCATACATCCTTATCAACCCCTCATAACCCATCCAAATTGAACTTTGACTCTCGAACGCAACCATATTCTCCGTGTTCAGATCAAATTACTCCTTTCGAATGGGTCAACCGTTAGTCAGGAAGTACGAAGTGTTACAAGATGCACTTAGAATAGGGTAGGAGATACAACTTTTGCTGAAGTCGTTGAGAGCTAATTTACTGCTATACTCAAAATCAACTATCTATGTACTTCAGAATTTGTTTATGAACAAGTGTCATTCTGACTCTGATCAGTAAAAGGGGCGACATTCCAGTTATTGGATGGACTAAGGATTTGCAGATGTGATGAATTTGATTCATGTGTATAAAAAAATATATTAATGTGCCCATGTTTTGATGTTTCTTCACACTACAACTACCGAGGGAATTTTTCATGAAGTCAATGTTTTGAAGTTGATAGAATGGAGATCTCCTTAAAAAGGGGATCGGGAAACTAATGGAAAAACATATCATATCATGGAAGTACACCATGAATTTTGATGATTGATTGAGATAGGTGAATCCTGGACTAGCTTTCCATATTATAAAGTTGAGGCAGCATTATGTAGAGATAACCACGATGTTTAGTACCGTTATATTCAAGCATAAGGTATAGTTAATGCCAGATAACCTTTTCCTCCTCTACCATAAGATTTGCTATGATTTCGATGTCGTTTGCTGTTTCATTATGGATAGTTCTGAGTCCCATCTCCTTCACTTAGAAGATACATGGTAATGGGGGTATCACGAAATTGTTTATTTTCTGTCATCTGACATGTGTCTGAAATATTTACCAAGTCTCTTCTTGCTTCTGGCCTTTTGGCAGGATGGTCTCATTTGGAATGGAGGAGTTTGCTGGAAAATATGGAGGACTGAAACCTTCTCAGTTTGTTGATTTGACCTCACTTATGGGTGATAAATCTGATAACATACCAGGTCCATTTGTGCTTCCTTGTATAATCTTTTCATTAGATTGAAAGGTAGTCAGAAGATGCACTATATCTGGAGATGCTGATGCATTGCTATCTTTTATTAAGTTGCCAGTAAAGTCAAGCTCACAGACCGCCTAGTATACAAGATATTATTTTTTTTAAAAAAAAAGTAGATTGCTGGGCTTCTCTTTGTTTTCAACTAAACTCACTCAGTCCCTCCAACTTCTGAACAGTATTACCCAGAAGTATTTGTCAAGTGCTGTCAATAAAGTATAACATTGCACCAAAAGCCTTTATGACTTGAGCAAAAGAAAAGCATTAGCAAAATATAAGCACCCTTTTAGTCTACCAATAGTTTACACGGAAAATTTAATCAGAAAGTGGATTACTTTAGCAGCTATTCATTATGTTTTCCTGTTTCCTCTGTTGCAGTTTATAAGCAGTAAGGACAACTTATCTATTATTTGTGTTTTCCTATTTCTTTGTAGCAGTTATTAGCAGTAAGAAGGTTTTTCCTCCACTTTCTCATTTCAGTGGCAGTAGGAAGTTATTTATTAGCTATTAGGTGGGTGGTTAAACCACCAATGTTGTATTTAGAGTTGTTGTAACTCAATGGAAAGATAAGCAGAAAATATTCCAGTTTTTGAGTACATCAACTCGAGATTACAGGTTCTCTCTTAATAAACCAGCACCATAAGTCATAGAAAGAAAACATCAGATTTCATCTTACAGCGTCCCATAACTAGATCCATAACAGGGGACCGCGACAAAATACTTAGGTCCTTCTTTATTGGAGGTCTGAGTTACTGACTTAAAAGCATTGCTGGCCTAATTAGCATTCTGAATGTTAAATTCAATAATGACTGACGCAATGACAAGACACAGAAAAACTGTGAACTCTAAAAAATGGAAATGGCTTGAGAAATTTCACCTATGTTACTCGGACTCTCCAAAAATGTCAATGGGTGCATGCCGGACTCTCCAAAAGTAGTGTATTTTTGGAGAACCTGACACGAGTGCGGCATCAAAGTGAAGAGTCCACTTAACTTAGAATTTTAATGGGAAGTTCATAGCACTTCCTTTCACATCGTTAAAGTCCAAATGAAGAGGAGAAAAGGATGGCATATCTATATCTCATTACTTCAGAATGGTGTTGTACAGATCACTTATAAAAAATGCTGCTGCTAGTTACATGTGTTCTGCCTTCAGACAGATTCTGGTATTTGTTCAATATATCAAGTCACAATAGATAAGTCTGTCTCACTGGACTTATAGGAAGTAGTTTATTAGTAGATACAAATCAGATTCAGCTTAATGGTAGTACTCCATTGGAATCTTTCATTTTATAAAACTCAATTTTCAAAAGATCTGGCACTATATTCCTCCTTTTTTTTCATTTCTTTTGCAGGAGTTCACGGGATTGGAGATGTACATGCTATTCAACTTATTGCAAAATTTGGTATGTTAATTTTTGTTAGTAATATACTCTGGGGAACCTTAATTTTGACGGGCTGTTACAAGTTAGAACTGCTTCCCCTGCTTTAGAAGGATAAATCCTTTCCATAATGGCCTCCTTTCCTGCATGTTACTGCTGCACTTATAATTGTTCACAAATGTAGTAACATGAAAATCCGGAGTATGCCTACCTAATTCTGATTCTCAGTGCCTATAGGTTGCTTGGTTTCTAGACAAATTATTATTGTGTGATGCAACAGACTGGCATGCAAATATTCCCTCTGACTAAAAAATTAATATCTAATTCTCCATTTCTGTTAGCTCTGTTCACTTCCCTTAAAGGGAAAGTTCATATCCATTTTATATAACAAGAAATGTGAGCTACAATTACATTTGTTGCTGCTACTTCTTTCTCTATTCTTTTCTTCAGAAACATGGAAGGTAATACAAGGCCTTTTGCGTTCCTACAATGAGTGGAAGCACAAAAAAATATTATTAAGATGTGTATCTTCTTTATTCCGCTTAGCCCTATTCATAGTTATATACTACACAATACATAATTATTATTTTTTCATATGGGATGCTATAATATTATTGATTCCCCCCACATGGGATGCTATAATAATCCTTTTCCTTATGGGACACTATATATATATTTATATTCTAGCACTTCCCTCGAGCTGGTAATAATTATACAAAAAAATGTTACCTTCTCAAAAAAAAATTTAAATTACTCGAGGACCAGTGAAAGACTTCGTGAAAGTGAAGATTTCAAGAAGAAAAAATTTCTTTGTTTATTGATGAATGTACTTCCCATGAGAATGGGTACTTATACAAGGAATCCTAAGACTAAATAAGGGAAGACAATATTACTCAATCAATTACATCTAATTACAATATAAATTTAATCATATATATAGTATAATTATCTAGGATATCAATCAATCAACACCTCCTCAAGTTGAAACAAAGATGTCACACATGCCAACTTGCAAACAAGTGTATGGAAAGTCTGTTTGTTGAGGCCTTTGGTAAACTCAACAGACCGCTCGTAACTTTCTTTGAAGAAGTATCAATCAATTTCAATGTGTTTTCTTCAGTCATGTTGGACTTGATTATGAGCTTACACTTATTGCAGCCTTGTTGTCACAATACAAGAAAAGTTTTGCTTTTTCAGACAATCTCAATTCCTCTAGTAGCTTTTGTAACCACAAAATTTCCCAAACACCCTAGGCCTTAGCTCTATGTTCTTCCTCCATGCTTGATTACACTTAGCTTCTGGCTTCTCCAAGTCTCCTCATACAAGTGTATAAAAATCATATGTAGATCTTTTGTCATCTAGAGATTATACCTAATCCACATCCGTAAACGCTTCTATTTGAAGGTGACTGTCTGAGAAAAGATAGACCTTTCCGTGGAGCACACTTCAGATACTGCAAATGTGAATGACAACTTTGCATATCAGTATCTCGGGGATGATGCATGAACTGTCCAAGCTTATTGAATAGACTATGTTTGGTCTAGTGTGAGAGAGATTAATGAGTCTTTCAACCCGCCTTTGATATCTCTCCTTGAAAACTAACTCTCCAATTTTGTTCGTAATTGATGATTGCTTTCAGTGGTGATTTTGCGGGTTTGCAATCCGTCATACCTTTTTCTTTTAAGACGATTCTCAAAGTCACAATGCAAACTATATGATTCGATCCTTGTACTCTGAATCCTCGGCCATTCTCTATGAGACAGAGGGATGATTGGCCTTTTTCCTACAAAGAAAGCGGTTAACCACCTGCAAATTATGACCTGGAGCCTTCTCGTACACAACTAGTATAATCCAAAATCACCATTATTCGGACATCTTTCCCCTCGGCAAAAATACGTTATTATCATGTTATAAATGTGGTACCATGGTTCTTACAGTCATCAGAATATTTTTGCAGTGTGTTAAGTATTACAGTATTCTTCATTAAAAATTGAACTGTTTGTTAATAAAAATAAGACATTCATTTTTCTCCTTGAATGGTATTGAGCTTTTTATCTACTCTTTTGTATTTTCTTTTCCATCTTCCTTAATTTATTTAGTAGTTTTTGTTTCCTTCAATTCCGTCATAATTTAGTTTGCTTTTAACTTGTTTCTATTTTGGTTTCATTTAATAGGTACACTAGAAAATTTGTTAGAATGTGTTGAACAAGTTGAGGAGGAGCGAATTAGGAAGGTAACTCCTACTAATTTATGATTGTGGTCTATTTAACTTCTCTTGGTAGTGACTTGTTACATGAGATTCACCATTTCCAATTATTCTTTCTTTAATTTTTTCCATTCAAATTGCCTCCTCCAGAGGAAGCCTATGTAAGTTTGTCATCTCAGGGTATCATTTAGACACATTAGCTGATTAGATTTAATAGTAATCTATAAACAAAGCAATATATCAGTCTTCAATCCACATCTGCTGATCCAGTATTACTGGTCACGTGAACAGGATCCAAATTACTCTGGCTGTGAATTGTTTACACTTTAACTGTTTTGTCCATTTTATTCCTGTTAAATTAGGTCTTAGGCCTAACTCATATCCCAAAAGCTAGCTCAAAGGGAGAAGGATTGCCAACCCTTATAAGGAGTCCACCCATCTCATTAACCACCAATGTGAGATTTTTGTTTTTAGCACCCCACCTCACGCCTAGTGCTTAGCATCTCGTGCGTGGAAAACTCACATCCCAAAAGCTAGCTCAAAGGGAGGAGGATTTTTGATTTTTTTTTGCGGCCCCAACATCGGGTGAGATGGGTCCTACTATGATACCATGTAAGGATATGGTACCTTGGTGTAACTCAACCCCTAAAGCTAG
Source organism: Solanum chmielewskii (assembly GCA_027704785.1). Classification (NCBI taxonomy): domain Eukaryota; kingdom Viridiplantae; phylum Streptophyta; class Magnoliopsida; order Solanales; family Solanaceae; genus Solanum; species Solanum chmielewskii. The sequence continues at coordinate 35,060,164 of JAKWIX010000320.1, forward strand.
CTCATGAGGGGAGGTTTGTCCAAGTCCATATAAGGAGACCAAATTTCCAACCTTCTACCAATGTGGGACTTCTTAACACTCCCCCGCACGCCCAGACCTCAAATGGAGCGTGAACACTTCTAATGGGGGCCCAAAATCGGTGAACAACGAATTGGGATGGGCATGACTTTGATACCATGTTAAATTAGGTGTTAGGTCTAACTCACACCCCAAAAGCTAGCTCAAAAGGGAGGAGGATTGTCCAAGCCTTATAAGGAGTCCAGCCATCTCATTAATAACCAATGTGGTACTTTTTGCTTTTAACAATTCCCTTAGCTTAAATTATAATACGATTTCCCAATTGTTTTAGACCATGTCTGTTCAGTGGACTACCATTGGAATTCACTCTGCTAAAAAAAGAGAAATATGTACAGAAGAGAAGAAGAAAACTGGTTTATCATTTGTGATTTCTGACAATTAAGATATGTTATCTGCCAAATACCATCTTTTAGAAATTGGAGTTTCCTTGCTTTGTACATGATCACAGCATGTGTGTGTCTGTGTTGGCTTTGTACTTTGCAAGAAGCTGGATTTTGGGCCTAATTCAACCCCAAAAATTAGCTGAAGAGGGGAATATTGAGCAAATCATTTAAAGAGACCACCTATCCTGTAAATCCTTGATGTGGGAACTCTTCGATCCCCCCCTCCCGTCCAGGGTTGGACATTTGAAGCATCGACAATTTTTTTAATATGGCCCAACATCGGGTGATAAGATTTGGAAGAAGTTCTGCTTTGATATGTAAAGAAATGGATTTTATGGATCAAACCTGAAGTAGGCCGTAGTGAGTATCAATCTTATGGATGAAAGCTATACTTGAAAATGGTAAGAATCTGGTAGCTATATGTTTGTCTGTCTTCCCCTTCTAAAACAATTGTACTGTTCTACCTCTTTCTGTCTCATCACTTGTGCCAGCTTGCCAACCTGTTTTCCAATTTTTCCACTATTCCTTGCCATACTCCCTGCTGACCTATGTTCGTCACCGAGAGAGGCCCAACTTCAAGTATGTAGTTGGAAAACCAGCAGTTCTGCATCCTAGGATCTCAGCCAGCTCCAAAATATTGGCAACATTATTAACTGTTGCATCTCTATCTGCCAAATGCCATCTTTTTGGAATTTGAGTCACTTCCCTTTGTATATGGAATCACAGCATGTGCATGTCAGGGTTGGCTTTGTATTTCACAGTTCACCAAATTATAGGATGTGCATACCCTGAAGCAGGCTATAGCGAGTAGAAACAGTCAATCTTTTGGATTAGACCCGTTTTTGAAAGTGGTAATAATGTAGTATTCATATGTTTGGTCTCTCCCCCCTCCAAAACAATTCTACTGTTGCATCTCTATTGCAGCAATTTTCAATTGATCTTTGAATGGAGCAACTGAAGTATGCAATCGTCTTACATCTGAACTCTTTCGGTTGAGTCTTAGAAATGGTTTGGCATTCCTTTTGTAGGACCTGACAGATTAAAATATAAACCTAATTAAAATGAGACTCTATTTTTTTTAGTCAATCTAATACTTGTATTCTCCTTCTTAGTTTTGTTAGAGAGTTGTATGTAAACCAAATTTTAGAGAACTCCTAGATTGCCTTACAACAACAACACACCTAGTGAAATCCTACTAAGTGGGGTCTGAGGAGGATTAGGGTATACACAGACTTTTCCACTACCTCGTGGAGGTAGAGAGATTGTTTCAAAAGACCCTCGGCTCAAGCGCATCAAACTAAAATAAAAGAAGAAAACAATGAAGAAATCATAACATTTAATAAGAAAAGCATTGTAAAGTCTACAAAGAATAGTTTTCTTTTTTCTTCTTTTCTTTTCTTTATCTTTTGTTTATGCCAGACACACGAGACACACAAGTATGGAGGGAGGATATGATGTAAATTGTTGGATAACAAATTTGAGCTGATGATTGATATGCAAATGTTACCTTTGTAACAAAAAGAAAGTGTACAAGAAAGAACAATAACAACTACAAAATAGTGTGGTAATTAAACCACAATAACATATGGCCAGAACTACAAGGGTACGACTAGTACTATTAAAGGAACTAACTAGCCTAAACATTCCCAAGGCAATACAACAACTGCTAAATTGCCTTAGTGTCCAATTATTCAGTATTGGAATAAAATAAGCCTGAATAGAACTAATTGTTTGCTTGAGGTTTGTTTGAGAACGGAAGATGCTAGGATATCACCAAATCAGTAGATATTGACTTGCTGATTTCAGAGACGTGCTGATTTTATTTTCCATACCATTTATTCAAATCTAGAAACTTAGGAAAGTTAATTGTAGGGTTATCTGTGATTCTGTAGCAGTTTTTCCTGCTAGTATTTTGATCTTGATCTTCATTCTTCTATTATAAGAAAATGTGTACAACATTCTTTAACAAGAAGTGATTAAAGAGTTCTCAAAAATATTTCTCTTTCTCATGGTATGAAAGCTTAGTTGCTCTTTTCTGTCCTTTTTTTTATAGAGGCTGGCATCTTGTCGTGAAGTTCCATCTGACTCTTCATGTGCAATCTTAGTAAAAACCAGTGTCCACACTCTGTACAGATTATGACCACTCCATTCATGAAGTAAACTTCCTACGAATCTTGACAATTTTATAAACACTAAGCAACTCTCGCCGAAAAAGTTCTCAAACAAGGCACAAGGCCTTCTGCTTTCTTGTTAACTGTCTCGTATTGGTTAAGGGACACAGATGACCTTGGACAACATCATCTTATGAGCTAGATTTTTGGGGTAGATTCAAGCTCAAGGTCCCTTTTTTTAACATAATATCACAGCTAGACCAATTTCATTTTTTTTTACCCAATCTTGGTCCCCCATATCAAGTTATCCATGCTCCAATGTCCATCTTTTTTGTTAAGTGCCTTTCCTAAACTAGAAACATCAAAAAGGAAACTTGCTGATGACTTTGATATCAAGGACTTGGAGGTGTTCAAATATATCCTTGTGCTGGAGTTTGCTACGTCTAAGGAAGGTAAATTTGTCAGTCAATGCCCATATGTGCATGACTTGCTCACTGAAACAAGCTTACTTGGTCGCAAATCTGTTGAAACATCAGTTGATCTTGAAGTTACAGTCCGTCAATATGTAAGATGTGGTGGGTGCGATACTTAAAGCTTGTTGAAAATAGCAAATTTGCTCCATACCTGTCCAAAAATAACTTCTGCAGTAATCTAGGTGAGTCAATTCATGCATTCACTAAAAAAGAAACTCTTTGATGGTGAGTGCAAACTGTGAGATACTTGTAAGTTGCTAGGGAGTCATGGAAAAGGCTAGTTATTTAAGATATGGACATCTACGAATGGAAGTCTATGCTAATGTAGATTCGGGATAGCTAATGTAAGATCCAGTTCTGGTTGTTGTAACCTTTGTCAGAGAAAATCTCGTGAAATTGTAAGTACTATACAAAATATGGTGGCCAGGAACCAAGAGGTTGTGCAATAACTGAATTTAGACTAGTTGCTCATGTTTGTGAAATGTGAAGTAAACAATTCGTAGAAGTTTTGAATATTTTCAGTATTCTCCCCTGCAAGCATATTGCAATAATAAAACAACAATCTATATTACGTATAATCTGGTTATTCATGACGGAACAATGCATGCGGAAGTGAATAGGCACTTCAGTCAAGAAAGACTTGATAATGGGCTGTCTTGTATGCCATACATACCAACTGCCTGTCAAATTACTAATTTACTTACAAAGGACTACAAAAGAAGCAAATTGACAGTTTGATAAGCATGCAGGAACTACTCATATTCCTCCTGTCTGTATGTGATCCCTTCCACATTCATGATTCTTCTACTTTGAAGAGAAGATGAGTAATAAGTTAATCTCTTAATTTGATTGGTTAATCTGCTTTCAGGCATTGCTATCCAATGCAGAGCTGGCTAGACTTAGCAAGGATCTAGTATGTAGTTTTTTCCCTATGATATGTTGTTCTGACCTCATAATTCATCCCACTGCACACTGAATAAATCTGTCAATTTTGCAGGCAATACTACGATGTGATCTTCCATCCTACATGGTTCCTTTTGTCCCTGATGACTTGATATTTGAGAAACCAGAGGTGAATCAATCTTAGTATTTATATTTTCCGTTCCACATCTATAATTTTAAATGCTGTCTATTTTTGGGTGCAACTCTTCAATTCACTTAGAATCAATGTCCTATAAGTATCTCCATGTTTGTTGATGTTTAGAAGCTATTAAAGTGTTGACTAGAGGCCAGCATCCAACCATCCAAGTTTGCATTGCTTAGTGGTGGGTGTCAAATAGTAAAGTGGCTTTCCTTATACGAGTGAGGAAACAGGGTTGGAGTTAAGACTTCTAAATTTCTCGCACCATATTTCTAATATATCTGTAGTTATTAATTGGAAGGTACGTTGGCCTTTTAGCCCAAATTTGGTGGGAACTTTTTCAGCCTATAGATGCTCGGAAGGATAAAAAATTGACTTATAATATGACTTCACATTGCTCAATGATACATGTTCCACATCCAATGGAAAATTTATTGGCCAAATCATGGGGCTCGTGAACCCATGGTCTTTCCGTAAAACTAGGTATTTTATGTATATATGTTTTCTAAAATTAATATAATTTTATCTGCTAGCACCCGATGATACAAGGTCAAATGGTGCACTTGTTAAATTTTGAGTTGTTCACCTAGAGGATTAAGATCAATTCCCATTGTATACATTATTTTCTTCTTTTTTTAGTGGTGCACCTGTGTTCTAGAAATCCTAGATTCGCCCGTCCACATCAATGAATTTCAAGGTCCACATTGGCAGCAGCTTGAGCAGTCCATACATTGAAAAGCACCTTGTCTTCCTTAGTGTTTGTTGTGGGAGTTTTGATTAGACTGATGCCTGAACCTTGTGAGGGCTACTTCTATTTTCCGAGATTGGCTATATGTCCATTGATAGCTTTTCCTATGAGTGAGTATATTATATTGAAGCTTGAATTTATACAGTTGGCAACAAGCATTAGAAAATCAGTCCAGGAACTTGTAAAAAAATAAAACTGGTGCTGATGCTTAGATGTTTGCTACAATCTGAAAGCTGAGATTTTTTATGCAGGATGGTGGGGAGAAATTTACTAGCCTCTTAACAGCTATTAGTGCTTATGCGGAAGGATTTTCCGCAGATAACATAATTAGAAGAGCTTTGTATTTGTGGAAGAAACTTGAGAAACAAACTGTAGATACCATTCACCAAAAAGTTGTATCAGCTGATAAGAGACTCGAGTCTTGAAAACTGATGGTGATGTAAAGAGTTCCCGATTCTGTCTATAGCTTTTTTGGTCTGTACTTGTATTATAGTGAGATATTAAAGAGTAGTTTAGCAGTGTAATTGCTTCTTTTTTTTTGGGAAATCTCTGGGAAACACACAACCTCTACCGTTCAGGTGAGCATTCTGTGGTATGCACTTTGTGGTAAAGTGCTCACTAGGCAAGCTCCATGTAACAAGCTCATCTCTTCTTCAAACTCTCTATGTAACTCCTGAAATATGAAGGTTGTAGATGGATTTATCTCAATATATTGTCTCATCTAATGTTGAGGAAATGACTCTTATTGAAAGTAGGAGAAATGTTGTTTTTTTTAAAATGAAGAAAATGAGTTTCCAAGTAAAAAAAAAAATGAAGTTCCACAAACAATATTCCACATTATTTGTGTACTCCTCACCTTCCAACACAATGCTTGAAAATTATGCATGTATATTGAGCAAGAATTGAAGATAGTTGGAACCTATTTGAAAAGTTCAAACAGGTGGTGGAAGAGTTACTGTTGATAGTTCATATACTAATCAATGGCCAAGCACAAGGTTTCTTTCACTCTATTTGTGATGAATCTAGGGGATTCCCTGTCTCCAGCTTTCTTCATTTTATCTGCAGGGTACTAACAAGATCACTCAATGTTTTCTTTGACAAGGGGTTGCGCATAGGTTTTGACATGCCAAAGTGGTGTACAAACTTCTTTATGCAGATGATCTGACTACTTTGCAGGATTATGAAGTGCCAATTAGGCAAAAATGTTAATAAAGACGTGTGTTTTCTGCACGCATCAAAATGTGGCACTGGATTTGATCCAACAAGTTGAGAAATGTACTAGGATGCTTAGAGGACTATATTTAGACTATCCAACTCTTCCCCCCCCCCCTTCCCCCCCCCCCCCCACCCCCCCAAAAAAAAAAAAGGAAGTTATATTACACCTGAAATACTTAAAAATGATGCAGGCAAATTACATTCTTGAAAGGAAGGATCTTATCTTATGGTATGAAAGTAATTTCAATTTACAGTGTGCTGTTTCAATCTATTTTCTATATGTAATATAATAGTGCCTCACAAATGTGTGCTAAAATATATTGTCCAAGGTATTCACAGTTTTTTTTTTCTGAAACGTTGAGGAAGAAGATAAAAGAAGACACTGGTCATATGGGGCAAATATCCATTTACCAAAAAAAGAAGATGCTTTAGGACTTGGGTTATGTTAGATAGCTTAAAAGTTATGTATCCTAAGTTCTGGTGAAGATTTAGAACTTGAAAATTATCATGTGAAACAAATGCAATAAAAACTTATTCCAACCTTGGTGCAGTGAAAATATGAAAGATGATGCTGGAAAATAGAAAGGCTATTGGAACAAAAAAGTGGATCATTGAGTACATGATTTGACAACTAGTCCAAGTTGGATCCGTTTCACCAATAGAAGAGGTAGAAGAGTTAATGGATGATGAAGGATGAAATTATGAAAAGATTCAACAATCATTATGTCAAGCATAGTGTAGGCAAAATTATTATTTTGAGAAACTAGTGAGTAGTGCTTGAAAAATTATTGAGGAATAAATCACGTTCTCTCACAATATATAGTTTTAAGAACATGATATTGGTTTAAGAAATTTTATTCAACATCTCTTTCTTTCTTTGGAGGATATGGAAAGCAAATCACCTATTAATGATGAAGTACATACTGACTCAATATGAAATATAAGATATTTGTGTTATCCTCCTTACCTAGATAATATGGATCTAACATGAGATTTTGCTACAAGTGTATGCAAGTATCATTCAAGTGCAACGACTCGATGTCATGGTTCACTCATACAAGTAAAAGTACAAACAATTTATGAGTGGTGAGAATCTGAAAACAAGGCTAAAAACTCAGATTCATTTTTAGTTGTATTAGTAGTCATGTTGTAACATATTTGAAAAAGAAACATTATGTTATAATATGGAGGATCATACTCATATAGAAGGGTGATATATGACATTAGCAACACAATTAATCCACATGCAAAATAAACCTAACTTTTGAGTCGTCGGAATCAAATCCACAAGGATTGGAGAATGAATTTATCAAAGAATAATTAGAGTAAACGTGTTGTATAAACAGAAAATGGGGGGAATGGTTTGAATCAAATGTCAAGTTGATCTTTAATGATCACACAACAAACACCGATTGTTATTTTACAAAATTGAAGAGACTTAGGATTGTGTATTCGATAGGGAGAGTTCTATTAAAAAAGGACAAACTAATTAGTCAATTGGGCTGAATTGTTTCAAGTCTTAAATATTGGGTGGAAGTGACAAATAAATAAACAATATTAATTAGGTTAAAGATATTTTCTCAATAGTCCCAAACTTTTAACTTTTATACTTTTGTCTCTATATTTTTTACCTTAAAATATCTAAATTTTTACTAAAATAGACCAAAAGAAAGGCGCTCTTTCTCAACTTCATCTTCTTCCATCGAGTTCCTCTTCAACTGCAGGTATATTTCTCAACCTCCTCCCCCCCCCCCCCCCCTCCCTCTCCCCTTCCTCCTTTATCGGTAAAATATGTACTTCTATTAAGAATATCTATCAAGAAAAATTTATGAAAAAAAAAATTATCAATCAATCATATATATATATATATATATATATATATATATATATATATTGTATTTGTTTTGTTTGAGCTTTGAACTAACTCAAAGAGCATTATTGATAAGTATAAAAATTACTTTGTGTCCATCCCTAAGTTGGGTTCAATTAATTCTTTTCGTCAATAACTTTCTTAGTTATCGGGACAACTAATAGTTCATTCGTGCCCTTCATTATCTATACCTTGGAATGATGAACTTAGATTGTTGATTAACCATACCATCCCTCCAATGAATATATTTACACTTTTCTTTGTTGGGAAAACGCGGACAAGCACAAAATATATATGGTAAAAGTAATGAAATAAAATGGGAAAATAACAACACCAAAAATCTTATGTGGAAACTCTTCTAAATAAGGAAAAATCACGGGCCAAGAGGAGCAACTGATATCACTACAACAAGGAATTTTACACTGTGTTGTCAAGAATACAGTACTCAACGTGACTACTACACACTCTAAAGAAAGAACACTCTTTTGGTTTCCACCTTACTAAAATATCGTTCACATTCTATTTTTCTCACAGATTATTTTTCTTGTATAGTCTTTGGAATACCTCACTTTGCTCTCAAAATGATTTTTCTCTCTAAGTTGGTGTGTTCTACAAATGAGTAAGAATGCTCTATTTATAGAAGGACAAAACCATGCCTATGTCACTAATGACATAGGTAAATATCTCAAAGTCAAAAATGGTTGCAAATCTTACCAATTTGTCAACCACCAAATCTTTTATTTTCAACTCCAATTACTATTCCTGTTTAACAATTACTTGTAGCAATTGAATAGCAAAAGTTGACCAAAAATATGGGATGGACTCCACAAATCTCCCCCTTCAGTCTCATTCACTGGAAGGAGGTATCTTCATTTTTCTTTAGAGAGAGCTCATACCCACAAGTTCTTTTCATAACTCGAACTTGTCTTTTGATATTGTCTTATTCAACATATCTGTAGGATTTTTACTTGTGTGAATCTTTTTGACGTGAAATGATTCACTCTCCACTTCCTCACGAATCCAATTATATGACGTAGATGTGTTTTGTTCTTGCATGGTACATGGAGTTCTTACTCAAGTCTATTATTGCACTCTGGAATAGCTAGCCCTGAAAAAGTAAATAAATATCCAATGGTGGATTTTCTCTTATCAAGGTTACCTGTCATAGTAGAATTTGTATAGCCTTTCAAGATTGGATTTGATGCTCCAAAACACAAGCATTCATCTGAGCTTCCTCTAAGATACCTGAGTATCCACTTCACAGCTTTTCAATGCTCTTTTTTTGGATTTTTGAGAAATCTGCTGACAATACCAACTGCTTGAGCAATATCAGGTCTACTGCATACCATTGCATACATTAGACTTCCGATGATGGAGGAATATGAAAATTTGGCCATGTTTTCTCTTTCCTCCCTAGATGTAGGACACATCTTCTTGCTCAACTTCATATGACAAGCAAGAGGTGTGCTAACAGGCTTAGCATTCTTCATATTGAAGCGCTCAAGTACACGTTCAATGTACTTCTTCTGAGACAATTAAATTTTCCTTTCATCTCTGAGACGAGTAACTCTCATGCCCAAAATTTGTTTGGCATGACCCAAGTCTTTTATAGCAAAAGACTTACACAACTCTTTCTTTAACTCATCAATCTTGGAAGTATTATTGCCCACAATCAACATATCATCCACATACAATAAAAGGATGATAAAGTCATGGTCAAAATTTTTTTGTACAAATACACAATTATCTGATGAAGTTTTCTTATAGCCTTGCTCCCATAATAGATTCAAACTTCTTGTACCACTGTCTAGGAGCTTGTTTTAGGCCATATAGACTCTTAAAACAAAATTTTCCTGATAGTGCTCAATCTCTAAATTAAGACTAGCAGCCAAATCTTGAACTGTGCGAATCGATGACATTTTCACAACAGGAGAAATATTTCGTCAAAGTTAATACCCTTTGTTTGACCAAATCCCTTAACAACCAATCTAGCTTTGTACTTTGGCTTCAAGTTGTGTTCTTCAACTTTAACTTTGAACACCCACTTGTTTTTCAAAGCTCTCATGTCCTTAGGTAATTTTACCAACTCATAAGTGTGGTTCTCATGCAGAGACTTCATCTCATCTTGCTTGGCTTCAATTCATTGATACTTGTGCTCATCTTCCATGGCCTCCTTATAACATTCAGGTTCTCCCCCGTTAGTGAGTAGCACATACTCATTGGGTGAATAACAGGAGGAAGAAAACCATTGTCTTATGTACCTCCGAAGCGAAATATTTGATTAGTCCACAACTTCATGAGCAATAGAATTATCAATAACAATATCATTGTCATTACCAACATCAACATATTGATTTGATACATGATTCTGGGCGTCACCATGATTATCAAGCCCAACAACATCATGCACAAGCTTGTGTGAGGAACGTCATCATGATGAACTATACCATCAAAACTTCAAGATTCTACCTTCTCCGCTTTGTCAATATCTTTAATTGTTTGATTCTCCATGAAAATAATACCACGGCTTCTCATAAGTTTCTTTTGAATTGGATCATATAGCCTATAGCCAAATTTATCAAGACCATATCAAATGAAGATGCATTGCCTTTTCTTGGCATTTAACTTTGACTTCTCATCTTTCGGCACATGTACAAAAACTTTGCAACCAAATACTCTCAAATGGTCATAGGAAACATCTTTTCCATACCAAACACTATTTGGTACATCACTTTCCAAAGCAACAACAGGAGATAGATTAATAACATGTGTAGTGGTCGATAAAGCCCCACCACAAAATGAGTTTGGCAAATTTGCTTCAGAAAGCAAACAGCTAACTCTTTCCATCAAGGTCCTGTTCATCCTTTCAGCCAAACCATTAAGCTGAGGAGTCTTAGGAGGAGCCTTCTGGTGTCTAATACCTTGATGCTTGTAGTATTCGTCAAATGGTCCACAATATTCACCACCATTATCAGTACGAATACATTTCAGTTTCTTTCTAGTTTTTCTTTCAGTTGAAGCCTGAAACTGCTTGAAGACAGCTAACACCTGGTATTTAGTCTTCAAGACATAGACCCAAAGTTTTCTCGAGCAATCATCAATGAAAGTGACAAAGTAGATCGCATCACCCAATGTCTTTGTCTTTATTGAACCACATAAATTAGAGTGCACCAACCCAAACAACTCTGTCTTTCTCGAAGGAGGGTTGAACTTAAAGGAAACTCTATATTGTTTATCAGTCAAGAAGTGCTCACACTTTTCTAATTTAGCACTTTTGAAATTTGACAAAAATTTCTTCTTGATTAGAACATTAAGTTTTTTCTCGCTGATGTGGCTAAGCCTCTTGTTCCATAACGTTGAAGAGTTATCACTCTCAGCCGCATTTACCATATCAACACAAGCAGAGGTCGTAGTCCAGTATAGACCACGACGTTTGTTACCATGAGCCACAACCAAGGAACCCTTAATGATCTTTCATTTTCCATCACCGTTGGTACTAATATGTCCTTCATCATCTAAAACACCAATATAAATTAGGTGCAGACGAACATCAGAAGCATATTTCACATTGTTCAAAACTAGTTTAGTTCTAACACTAGTTTCCAAACAAATTGTACAATACCAACCACTCTAGAAACAATCTCATTACCCATACTCAAGGTTCCAAAATCACCAGGAGTCTAGGAAGAGGAAAAATCCTTCCTTGATGTCACATGAGATGCGACACCAGTTTCCACAACCCAGCTTGACTCATCTTTGGTGGTGACGGTGGCTAGGCTATTTTCATTATCATCTTCTTTAGTTTCCTCTTTGTTTTTGTTCTCCCTTTCCAACTTTCTGTAGAACTTCTTTGTGTGACCTTTCATGCCACAATGATAGCACTCAATATCCTTAAGTTTGCCTCTAGATTTTCTCCTATTTTGTTCTCTATACTGAGAACCACAAGTTTTGTTTCTTCCCATGGGTCCAGTTATCAAGACATCTGACATAGAAGAATCTTGAGTTTTTCTTCTCATCTCTTGGTTCAAGACATTACTCTTGGCGGAATCCATAGAGATCACACCATCCAGAGCAGAACTCGACAATGAAGTTCCAAATGTTTCCTTAGAGTCGGTAGGAAATCAAGTATAAGCAAGCCTTGAATTTCTTCATCAAATTTGATGCTCGTAGCAGATAATTGGTTCATGATCTTCTGAAAATTATTCAGATGGTCTGTCATCGGAGAACCATCATGATAATTTAAACTCAACATCTGCTTTATTTAGAACATTTTGTTGTTGTCAGTCTTCCTAGCATACAAACTTTCAAGATGCTCCCATAGGGTTCGAGCATGTGTTTCCCCAGAAATATGGTTCAAACCTGTCTGTGCAACAGATTTCACTCTTCATCTGTTTTATTATCAGGCTTTACAGTGGTAAATACTGGTTTGTAAAAATTGTTAACATAAAGCATATCTTCCATTTTCTCCTTCCAAATGGCATAATTAACACCATTCAAAATAATCATTTTACTCATGTTGGCTTCCATCGTTTTCCCCAAAAAATATAGTTATCACAAATCAAAGTAAATATTTTTCGATGTGGAAGTTCACACTATGCTGCAACCACAGAGCATACTCAGATAAAATCTTGGCTCTGATACTAGTTTGTTTGGAAACGCGGACAAGTACAAAAATATATATGGTAAAAATAATGAAATAAAATGAGAAAATAACGATGCCAAGAATTTTACGTGAAAATCCTTCTAAATAAGGAAAAAACCACGGGCCAAGAGAAGCAATTGATATCACTATAGTAAGGAATTTTACACTGTGTAGTCACGAATCAATACTCAAAGTGACTACTACACACTCAAAAGGAACAACACTATTTTGGTTTCCACCTTACTAAAATATCGCCCCGACACTCTATTTTTCTTCAAAGACTATTTTTCTTGTACAATCTATGGAATACCTCACTTTGCTCTCAAAATTGTTTTTCTCTCTAACTTGGTGTATTCTACAAAAGAATAAGAATGCCTTGTTTATAGAAGGGTAAAAACCTTGCCTATGTCAGTAATGTCATCGGTAAATATAACAAAGTAAAAAATGATTGCAAATCTTACCAATTTGTCAACCACCAAATCTTTTATTTTCAACTCCAATTACTATTCATTTTTAACAATTACTTGTAGCAATTGAATAATAAAAGTTGACCAAAAATATGGAATGAACTCCACATTCTTATCCATGGTATGAGAAAGATCAAAATCTTCTACACCAAACTATTAATGGATTAAAAAAATTTCAGCGGAAGAAATGAAAACATCACACTTTCTCATTCAACTTTTGTATCATCATTTTCATAACAAATGTTATTCAAATACAACTGTACCACTTCCATTGCTAATCCTAATTTTTTAAAAAAAAAATCAAAAATTAGAGAGAAGAAATTAAAAGCCCCAATTAAAAATCAAAGAAACAAGCAAAAAAACAATTCGAAATTAAAGATAATTCGTTAAAGCTTATCTCTTTGAGCTACAATGGTGATTTGTGTTTGAGTATGGCTAGAAAAATTAGGTAAAGAGGTTAAAAAAATGAATGGGTACATTATTAAGTTGGATGGTAAAAATAAGAGAAAATTGTCAAATGACCTCCTAATCTATACCGGATTTTTAACTACACACTTATATTTCACGGGGAATTCTATATTACCCTCCTGAGCTATTTTAAAGTGGATTATTTCCTCCTTGAAATGTCTTTACCGGACATGTGTCTTGTGGTTAAATACACACACTTGACACGTGTATTTCACCATTTAACTAAAAGAAAAAAAAATACTCCTTCATCCTCTTCCTTTCTTCCCCAATCATTTTTTCAAACTATAATAAACACCATTTTTTACCTCAATAAATTTTGATATCTCTAAAAATTTATAAAAAGGAAAACTCAAATCACCGAGTTTTTGGCTAAAATCATCCTCGAAGTATGACCTAAACTTAAAGTAAATCTTTGTGTTATATAAGTGAACAAAAAACCATTCTTGAACTATCCCAAAAGTTGCAAGATTCATTCTTCTGTCTATTCTTTTTAAAAAAAACTCACGCCACTAACAAAAATTTAAATATGTAAAGTCGAATGAATATAAGTACACATGGTTACGGTAAAAAGTTAAGTGATTTTATTTTTTAGAAATTGAGGATTTAAATCATATTCAGACAGAATATATTCATATTCTAAATATTCTTGTAAAAATATATATGGCCAAATACTACTCCAACTTCAAATTTTCGCATACAACATGCGTCTAAATTTTCAACATTTATGTACATTGTATAAAATGCATATTGCATTGTATATAAAGTACATGCACCCTAAATATTTTATTAAAAAAAATTCTAAATAGTTGGACGTAATATTTTTAAAATAATATTTTTACATAATCTTTGTAATCATCAGAACCTACTGTATAAATATTTCAAAACTTATGTATTGTTGCAAGTCAATTTACTTGATGATGCAAAAAAACATATAAACTGACAACACGCAAAATTTAAATCACGAAAATGAAAGATTCATTTCCTATCCATAACTTCATTCTTTTTAGGTATCATTGCAAAACATGACCAAATTATTTTTTTTGGTTCAATTAGTTTCTTGACAAAAATAGACCGAAGGATTGTTATTTTCTTGTATAGTATAAGGATGTTTTATGCTTACTCAGATAATATAAGGATGTACATTAAATTTGAGTCATAGTTGAGAGATGATTTTAGCCAATAACTCTCTCCATTTTCTATTCTTTTCCCTTCTAAAATTTCATAATTAATTTAAAATTTGAGTTTTTGATTTTGATTTTTCATGAGTTTTAGGAGAACATGTAAGAACCTTCTTTGAAAATGTAGAAGAAATTATTTATTTTAACTTCTTTTAATAAGTTTGAAGATATTTTTTAAATATACTAGTATTTTACTTTTTGTTTTGTTACTTTTGAGTCAATGACTTTAAAAAAAATTAATTGATGGGTATGTGTTTAAAAATAAATTAAATTGGTTTGATATGTTCTAAATAAGTCTATTGAAAAATTATTTATTCATAAAATGCATTAGTTGTTGATAATTTTTATACCAAACATCTATTGAAAAAGTTTTAACAATGATAATGGTGAAAAATGTATAGTTATATAAATTAATAAGAAGAAAGAAAGAGAAGGAAAAAAGAAAATTAGGGGAAAAATGAGAATTAAGAAAATAAAAATAGGCGACTCACTCTCTCAAAGAGAGTGACATACACTATCTATATCAACTCAGCACAAAGGGTATTTATTCCATTTTAAAGTAGTTCAGGGAGTAATATGACTCCTGCGAAGAATCTATATATAATATAAAGCTGAATAAAATCACGTTGATGTGGCATGCTTCATTGATCAGCATACTATTTTATTTTAATTTTTAGAGCTTTAATTTTTTTTTCTCTCATTTTCTGTTCAATAACCTTTAAAAACAAGTATCCACTTTCCTTTTCATTTCCCTATTTATTCATACCTTCTTAGACATTTTCCTTGGAGTTTCATGTAATTATTTTTTCACATCTTCTTATACCTTTTTGGAGGGTTTCATGTAGTTTTTTCTCTCTCTCTCTCTCTTTCATCTTCTTCCTATTATTTTATCCATCCATGATCTTTATTTTTGATGTATATATGTTAGCATCCTTTTAAACAGGATAATTATTATGAAGCTTTTTATATGAAGAGCAAAAGAGGTAAGCTAAGAGTTTATTTTATCTATTCTTGATTAGTTTTTAACATATGTATATATGTTAAGGATATTACCATGAAGCTTTTTGATATAAGCCAATAGTTTTTTTTATTATAATAATAATAATAATAATTATTTTATTATTATCAATGTTATTTAATTTTTTAAAAGATTTTATTTTTGTTTTAGGAAGTTAAGTTCTAATTCTATTCAATATGTCTCTCCCTAAATCTAAATTTGTATGGTATAATATTAAGGTGGGTTATATATATATATATATATATATATATATATATATAACACACGTATTGTAAAGGAGGTTCTTTATCATGTTAATGTACGACATGCCTCATGATCACAAAAGGTGTTTGTCTATATACTTAAGATCTATGCATTTTTCTCTATTTTTACACAATTGTATTATTAATAATTATTAATTAATGATCAATTATACCTTGCTATAAATAAAAAATTTCAAAGGCTATCATTTTGGCATTTTAAAATTATACTCATTTCATTCCTCGTAATCAATATTTACTTTCCCATTATTAGTGTGCTTAATTATGGAAAAAATGGTCATGGATACATAATTTCAATAATAATTAAAAAAGAAATGCATCCACTTAATAGCAACTCTTTGATGAAAAAGATAATGCAACGTTTCAGAATTTTACTATCAAATGAACTACTTCAAAATTCTAACACAATTTCTTTATTTTTCTTTCTGCGCTATTTTATTTTTACCCCTATTTGTTCATTTTATATCTCTTCCTTTATTCTCTCTCAATTTAGTATTACGATATCTTAATTTTTGTCTTTATTTTTATTTACCTCAATAAATTTTAATTTATATATCTTATGAAGATAATACTCTAATTAGACGTTAATTGTTTGCAAGTTATATAGATATTATCTCTTTATTGATTTATGAGAGGAGTTGAAATATGAAGTGTAAGCAGTTGTTTTACAATTCTTTTGGTTGGTGTCCAAATTTTACCAAAAAAATTAATACTTTAACTTTTCAACACAAATATTTCTAAAAGTTATATAGTGACTTATCATTATTAATTGTATATGTTTATAAATTGTAATTACGTAATAATTAGTTTTCCGTGAATAAAGAAAATATGATTGTCGTTTAAATTTCTTATTGTAAATCACATAGATATATGATGTTACTAAGAATACGAAGATACTGACTTTTCGTTATTGATTAGAATTATTACTCATCTAAATGGTTCATTGTAAATTAAAATTTTCTTCCAATGGTCAAATTACTCTTTTCACTACAAATTATAATATTATCAGCGACAACATATTTAGAAAGAGAAGAGTTATCAACTAAGCAAGATAAGCTTCATTCAAGTGTGATTTCTTTTTGCAAATCAGTAAATACACTCATGCTCATCTCTTTTTGTATTTTATTTTTTATAAAACACAATAGTGAAAAAATAATATGAGAGATGGAGAAATATCGTGGTGGACGACTAAGAATTCTATTTTGAAATTGCTTAAGAAAATATTTGTAAAAGTTTCTTAATTACTTGTAATTATTTATGCATTGAAGCAATAAATGGATACTAGGTTGTTATAAATATAGAGAAAAATAATAATTAAACTAGCAACTATATAAAATTAAGTAAATTTAAATTTACACAACTAAAAATAAAATGTCCATTTTATTCTTTTTGTTAATATCACAAAAACTTACAAAAATTATATTTTTTTAATATTTGGCATTCACCTTTTCTATGTTTGCGGGATGAAATATTCATGACCTTCTAAAATAGAAAAAATTATAAAAAATAAAAATAAGAAAAGTTATGTAAACAAGTGCATGTGAAAAGTTATGACCTTCAAATAACAAGTGCATGAGAAAAGTTATGACCTTCAAATAATAAGTGCATGAGAGATAACAATATCGTCAAATATTTAAAAGATAAAACAAAAGTTTTCAAGTTTATGTAAAGGTAGAAATTAAAGGAAATAATGGTTTGTAAATTTGTAGAGATAAAAAAACAATTGTAATGATAAATTTCGCTAAATAAAGTAAAATTTTATCAGAAATATTAAACCCGCGCGTCGCACGGTCAAATTCACTGGTAGGTGTATAATTGAAAATTCAGTAATAGGTTGGAAGGTCATTTGACCATTTTCTCTAAATATAACTATATCAAAAAAGAACGATGAAGGGTAAATATAGTCATTTTTAAAGTATAAATTCATTTTGAGTAAAATTGTAGACTTACGTTTTCCTTTTATTTTAAATCATGTATGTTATATTAAAATTTGACATAAAATATCATGTTAAATTTTTTGTTTTGAATTCATAACTGATCTTATATTTTCAATTTTATTAATTTTAGTAGTATAGACTTGAGACTTAACATTACAAGTCATTTATTTTAAGTTAGACTTGATAAATTATCTTTTTGTTACATATTCTAATAATTTATTTTATTTACAATATTAATCTTTTGTCAAATATGTATTTTATGATGTTCATAAAAATCTTATACTTTTAATTTTTGTGTGATTCAATTGAAATATACTAATTTGAATAATAACAAACAATTATATTTTCATAGTTAAGAACATATATTTATTTTAACTAATATATCTTCAAAATACAATGTATCTTAAATATTTAGATATTATTTATTAAATTTCTTATTTATCTAAACAATTGATGTGCAGTGTAATTCCACTATGATGAACAAACAAATCAATATAATTAGGGAAAAATGTCTGAATATATTTGATTTTTGATCAAAATTGTTATAACAATTTTAATTTGGGCAGGACTTTTTACTCTTTTGCACTATAAATAATGTATTTTAAAGGTATATATATACCAACGTGGATATTATCAATATTGCATCATCATAAATAGTATAACTTATCTACATGATCACATATATGCTTTTAAATGCACTACTTCCTATGTTTCACAAAGAATGATCTGATTTGGCTTGACAAAGAGTTTAAGAATATAAAGAAGAATTTTGAATCTTGTGGTACTAAACTAAAATTAGGTCAAACGTATAAAATTGCTTTTTGATCTTATGATCTTAAACATGTCACGTGAAAAATTGAAATTAAAATATTATAAAAAAAGAAAAATTATTCTTTTTGAAACAAACTAAAAAAATGAGATCATTCTTTTTAAAATCGAAAAAATATATTAAATAGTGCAAAGATAATAGATTATAGATTTTTCTCAAAGAAAAATTGTTAGAATAATTTCTATTGAAATTAACGTATTTCAAATCCTTTTAGCATATAATTACTAAGCTATCCCTATTAATACATCAATTCGATTGATTTTCCAAACAACCCTTACTTATATCTCAAATACAGGACGATTTTGGGGAAAACCCCTTCTACATCGGGAAAGTAAATCACCGGCAACAATCAAATCACCGCCGACCGCTGTCCGCCGACCGCCTAAGATGCCGGTATTTAAAACTCCATTTAACGGTTACTCCGTAAAATTCAGTCCCTTCTACGAAAACAAACTAGCTGTGGCCACTGCGCAGAATTTCGGCATCCTTGGTAACGGGAGAGTTCACATTCTTCAACTCAATTCAAACGGACCGGTATCGGAACTTGCGGCTTTTGACACAGCTGATGGAGTTTACGACGTTTGCTGGTCGGAAGCTCACGATTCACTTGTAATTGCTGGAAGTGGCGATGGTTCTGTGAAACTCTATGACCTTTCTTTGCCTCCCACCAATAACCCTATTCGTTCTTTTAAGGAACATACACGGGAAGTTCACTCTGTTGACTATAATACCGTGAGAAAAGATTCCTTCTTGTCAGCGTCTTGGGATGATACTGTGAAGCTATGGACTGTTGATAGAAATGCCAGTGTAAGGACTTTTAAGGAACATGCTTATTGTGTCTATTCCGCTGCTTGGAATCCAAGACATGCTGATATCTTTGCATCTGCTTCTGGGGATTGTACTACTCGCATCTGGGATGTCCGCGAACCAGGTTAGCTTTAGATACATGTATTTGGCTGATCATACCTAAGAAAAATGATTCATTTCAACTGGTTTGACTAAGTTTTGATTAGTTTTTTAGGAGATTAATGATTTATCATTTTAACTCGTATAATTCATGATTTGTGAAGGTTCTACAATGATTCTGCCTGCACACGAGTTTGAAATCCTCACATGTGATTGGAGTAAGTATGACGATTGTATCATTGCAACTGCGTCCGTTGATAAGTCAATCAAGGTTTGGGATGTTAGGAATTATAGAGTGCCAATATCAGTGCTTAATGGGCATGGATATGCAGTGAGGAAAGTGAGGTTTTCACCACATAGAGCGAGTGCAATGGTTTCTTGTTCATATGACATGACAGTTTGCATGTGGGATTACATGGTGGAAGATGCACTTATTGGGAGGTATGATCATCACACAGAGTTTGCTGTAGGAGTTGATATGAGCGTTCTCGTTGAAGGTCTATTGGCTAGTACAGGATGGGATGAACTTGTTTATGTTTGGCAACATGGAATGGACCCTAGAGCTTCTTGACAAAGGGAAGTCAAACATTTTCTTCTTTTTACTTTTATGTACTTAATGCTAAGAGAGGAAGTGAATAAACTGCTTATGTTTGGAAACATGGAATGGGAACTATTTATGATGTCTGCTGTTGAAGTTGTAAAATAATTTGAAGTTTCATTGTATTTAAGATTTTGGTAAAACCTTGGTAAATGACATTTATACCAAACAGCTTTGATGTTTCAGAAAATATGCGCTATATGTCAATCACTTTGGGTTCTGTATGCTTTTTTGGAATGTCAATTCCCTGAATTTCTTTAACATTATTCAGAATTTTACGAGGGGCAGTGGGTCGGGTAACGGTTGAAAAGAAGGCACATACTTCTGATCGGGGTTTAGCGTGTTCTGTTTATAAAAAATAACAAACGGAGATCCTATAAGAGAGCTTACAGAACAGGTACTTCATTTCAAATATGTGCAATGCCATTTTCACTCAAAGGCCTGCATCCATACTTCAGTGGAAGATTCGTTCCTGATCAAGCACTTAGAGTCATCCTATAAGAGAGCGTACAGAACAGGGCAATGACATTTTCACACAAATGCCTTAATCCTTACTTCTGTGGAGGATGCATTCCTGATCAAGCACTTAAGAGTAGTCATTCTTGTAATTCATATGTTCATGTTAATTCTCTCAAATGTCTTGCTTACTTGTGGGATAATTAATGTCAGCAAACATGTCATGAGGGCTGTATTTCATTTTACAGTGCATTTTGAGAGAAGATAGACAACTAAATATGCACAACTACACTCTAAAGGGTAAAAGGATAAATAATTCCTGATGTAAAAAGTGACTTTTGATTCAATTTTATGAGAAGTTGCATTGGGCCACCGTGTTATGGTATGGTGGATGATCCATGAGATCATGGGTTGAGTGCTTGAAATAGATAGATTTTAAAACTTGAAGAGATGATATCCTTTACTTGAGCATGGACATGGTGTTGATTCCAGAAGAAGGGTTATGCCAGAGTTCTGCTGAAGGATTAACCTCTTAGTATGTAGAAGTGTCATGAAAATTATGCCATGCTTCTTTATTGATAGTAGTGAACATTCAATTTAGTTGACTGCAGTCCTCTTTAAATTTTTGTTTAATCCGACTGTAAACTTTGTTTCCTGGTTAGATTATCACCACTGAGTTAGTGGTTACAACAGTAAAGACAGTGGTTTTTGAACGCTTGCATGGTGAATTAGAGGATAGGGATAAGAAGTTGTACAGGCTAGCGAAGGCAAGGAAAATGAGATCTGTCTCAAGTGAAATCATCAAGGACAAGAATGAAAAGATTCTAGTGCTACAACAAATTTGGCCTTTGGCCACACTAATTCTATACAATGCTTGAGAAGCGTTGCCAAAAGTATATGTGGGAAGACTTTCTAGGCGTGGCCTTTGTACAGAGTTGTTGGCCATATTTTCTCCATTATCTAATCCTCCCCCCCGCCCCCCCCCCCCAAATTTCTAAAAGGCAAAACTCAAAAGTGAGTATGCCTATTTTCATACGATTTCTAAAAGGCAAAAATAAGAAGTCATTTGCTGATTTTTGCCCATATCAGAGAGCGATCATTTTGCCCAAAAGCATTTGAAGGATACCTCCGAAGACATCACTACAATGTTCTCCCTTGCCTCTGTATCTCTCTGGAATCAGGTTGTTTTTTCACTTCTTTACTAGTTTAAAGGTAGAAATTTCTTCTCTTCACTTACAATATTTGAACTCTGAAATTAGTTATAGGTATATGTAGTCAGCACTATGCAGAGTCCAATAGCGGAATGGATATATGTATGATCAACTGGAAAACCTGAGCAAACAAAAACTCTTTCTGATTAGGGGTGATGATCGCAATGACGATGGTCTTTTACCTATACTAGGTAACATAAATCTGTGACCTAGATATACAGGTCCTGATGGAAGAGAGTACTTGTTGATATCGTATGAGGAGTTGATGATGCAGTGTTAAATGAGTACTCTCAAGGCTTCAGGTCCTGTTGGACAGCATTGCAACAAGCATGTATTCTCTGTGCATTTGAAGCATAACCCAACAAGGATTGTTCATGAGGTTTGGTTTGATGCTTTGGTAAATTTTATGATGCTTTTACATTTTTAACTGAAATTTTATTTGTTTGGTTATTTGATTCTTTTTAAATTCTTAGACCATGGAGGATAGATACCAACACATGAATCGTGTGTCTGCTTTATCTTCTTTGTGAGTGTTATCGTCTCTTACAGGTATTCCAACATTTTAATATTTCTCCCAGAATAGCCTTATTATATAATTTAAATTACTATCTTAAACTTTGTGGTCGTTGATAAGACAATTGAGTGTCATATAAAAAGTGAGTATGAGTTTTTGTAGTCGAGCAGTTGTGTAAACATGGTTACATCTATATTAACTTTTGATTTTTTGTGGTCAGATATTGACTTGTAAGCGTCTTGAGATCATGCTACCATATTCAGTTTTCATTCATGTGTCTGGATGGACAAAGTAAAGAATAAACAACAAAGGAACTCCAGACAGTATGGACTATTATTGAAAAATGTAATAAAAACAAAGAAGCCTTTGGTGTAAATTAATTAAGAAGGGAAGAAAATTTCTTTGCCATTAGCTCAGTTATAGAAATAGATTAACTCTAAAAATAGTTAGTAGTGGACCCAACAATAGGTTGCAGGTTCAGTAGAGTCTGACCCTATATAAAGTTTGCGTGACAAGTTCAATTGAGTACAATTAAAGAGAATGTTATGTTGGGATGTCAGTTACCATGATTTATACTTTTCAAAAGGTGCCAATTTCGAATTGGTTGGCTTTCAAAATGCTGAATTGGATTTTGTATTTTACATCTCAACATGCGTAGCCATAGACAACTATTTTTCATTCTTGATAACCATTAACCCTCTATGTTGCATATGTTAATAGTTGCTAAAATTGCTTTCACGACTTGAACACATAAATGATAATAGTAGTAGCCTTTATATTAAAAGAGCATTCTCTCAATACCCTATGCTCTGTGCAAGACCTTATGTTGCAGAATGCTCGTTAAATCATCTTTATTAAGCGTACTATATCCTTGATGAAATGTGTTATCTTATTATCTAACATTGGAGAATTCAATAGTTTGTTTTTTGACTTGCGTGGTTTTGGAAGTAGGATGACTATCACGGTATTAGTAAGTGAATGCAAGAAAAGAGGTTCTTCTACTCCAGACTGGAGATTGATAGTTCTGTATCTTGGATACTCTGTGGATGTGATTTTTAAAGATGCTTGATATGTTATGCACTAAAATTTAGAGTATGGTTTGTTTTAGTATATCTGAAATAGTGTTAGGGAACATTATTGTAGTTCCTTTTGTGTTTTGTTCCTAGATTTATGGGTGATTCATCTTTTTATTTTGGTGTTTTAGGTAACACTGTTCTGTATAAACAGTTGCCTTTGATTTTTTTCATAATGCATCATAGATTGCTAATGTTACTTTTATTCTTTCATTTTCATCAAAACCTTTGCTATCTTTTTTCTTTAATCTGTTCTATTATAACTCAATGCAAGTTTGATCTGTGTGAATGTTTTCTTTTAGTTGTTTCCCTGCTACAGTTTAAGCTTCCCAAGTTTCATTTGCTTCATTTCCTGACAGCTATGCCTGAGTTTGTCTTATTTTATTCTTTAGATTTTTCGTTTATGTTTGCAATTGCGTGGCTAACTTCTCAAGTTGTCTTTCTTTCATAATGGTGATAGCCTGTAAGGTCATCAATTCTCCTTTTGAGTTATGGTCAGCGACCATTTTGCCCACGTGGCGGAGGTCCTCCCCCGCGATGGGGACCTCAGGTTGGTCATCTTGGGTACTTTCCAGGTTATGATAACAATCATAGAGGATAATGATTTTTCACAGCCCACGATATCTACCTCCTGCCTGAGGCAATTATTCTCCACACCAAGCACCAAGAGGCAAATTTTTCCGGGTAGGGATGTGTCCGAAAAATGATTTTTGAAAGGAGTTAGATATACATTTAGGGCTCACCCTGTCAACTGAAAAACCACAGCTTCAAAATCATTAACCCGTCATAAACAATTGTTTGTTATAGTAGAATTCGAGAACTATGCGTTAGTTTGTCCTAGAAGTTTACATAAACTATCCCTAGAGACGAGATACATGTTCAACTATTAGAAGCAAATGAAATTTTGAGACTACTAGAGCTAGTTAGTTAAACTTTAGTTCACAAGGATTCGATTTGCATTCTCGAGAATCTCCCCTCTGAAGTCAAAAACTCAATTTCCCTAAACAAAGATCATCATATAATTAGTATACAAATTTAAAACCAACATATCCTGGTGAATACTGCAGGTACGCTCCAAAAAGTAGAAGATCCAATAGAAAACATTGGTACTAAACTATATTGCTGAAAATTATGAACATGTTGATTTACTAGATTGTTTTTTTTAACCATCTAAGACTGTAAGCAGCTAGTGCAAACCCCTGTCTTGATCACTAGACCAAATCAGGTGTTATGAATGTTTTATTTTTGTGTTGTTAGGCAATGAGCTGTGTATCAATTTGTTAATTTTTGGTAGATGACATGTACAGAAAGATTGTAAGCATATGAACTCTAAAATAAGATCGAGAAATCGACCAAGTGTGTTTTTCAGGTGGAAGACTGTGAACTAGCAAATGTGATTGCAGCAGCCAGCAAGTAATAGGAACAATTTTGGAGTAAGGAGTATGATTGTTGAAGCCATGAACACGGTTGAAAGGAAAGGTGTTGTGACACTAGAAGAGAGGAGAAGTGTTGAAAACAATCTCCGTGTGGTTGAAGGAATGTAATTTGACCGTGGCTATCCGTTATACCTCTCCTTACTTTGTTTCTGATAGTGAGAAATTGGTTGTTGAGTATTATGAGAACTGTAAGGTTGTCTTCTTTCTAGTTTTAGTTTGCAAAGCTTAAGATGTTCTTATGTCTCTTTGAATGCATAGTGTACCTATTGCTGATGTTAGGTAGTTTTAATGCAGTTACTACTAGTTGATAAAAAGACAAAAATGCAAGAGATCGTGTCAATATCCTGGAAGATGCTGTCGGAAATGGTTATCGAATTTCAAGCCGACGAATTGAGTTACAAGCTCTGGAAACACTTGTTGTCCTTAAGCTTAGAGGTGCCCTAGAGGTTGCTGAACTTAAAGCTCCTGGTTTTGGTGAGCGAAAAAGCTAGAATCTTGATGACGAAGCAACCCTTTCTAGCGGTATCTCTTACTTCTTTAAAAGTGTTTTCATATTTCATATTCGCAAGAAGGTTAAATGCTGAGATTTTCAATATGAAAGAGGCTGCAAGAGTGTTATTGGCTCTTCATTTGACACCTATTAAGATAACAACAGTACATTTTATCTGAACGCATGGTAATTGCCTCTTTGATTAGTAACGAATAAGCAACTATTGACTTAAAACTAAAAAAATAAAGTTGTCTCTAGATAATCAGTGGAGTACTAGAGGAAGGTTATCTCATAGCACTAACCAGTTGTAGTTGTTCTTAAATTGTTTTTAGTTTTTCTGCACTGTTATAGATCTTCTCTTTATATCCCAGAAATAATTGAGGTCTCAAGTACTGATATTGAAGACACTTATACTTGCACTAACAATAGCTATTTAATTAGCTGTTTTCTTCGATAGACAATTTGTCACAAATAATAAGAACTGTAACATAATAGCAGAGCCTTAAGAGACCCGTTACAGACTTGTTCCACCAGATTTGGTATGCTTTTCATGGAAGAGAACTTTTTGGCTGAGTGGAAATTAAGAACATATCATCTACCTACTTGTAAATCTTTCTAGAACATCAAGTCTCTGGCATTTTGTTGCACGAGAATGAGTATTTACTGGATTTATTTTATTATCTTGAAGTTTCGTTGGGTATTTATTCGGTGGTTTCGAAGTTGTAAGACAACATATTTCTCTTTTGTTATCATAAAGAATCTCAACTGTTTTATCTTTTTCTCTTACAACTGAGAAATCCCTGAGGGCCGTTGGCGCACAGTTCGAAACTTTATGGATAATGGAGCCACTCTTTTATCCTATTATATCATTGAATGAATCTAAACTTGTGCACAATTGATTTGGCAACTAGTGCTGATTCAGAATCGTGAATTGACATAGAACCTTGAATTATATCAATGTTCTGCATTTTTCATCAGTTTTGTTTATGTTTTGATGTTCTTTTCTCTATGATGTAAAATTAGACAAGTACTCTAAAACTGTTTTAAGATGGAAACAGAACATCACTTTTATATGGAAATCATAGAATGAGAAAATTACCATTAAATATGTTGGAGCTATTTTGAAATGCTTTTCTATTAATTTCTGAAAAGCAAGAAGAAAATGGTGAATGTTTTGAAAGGATGATTTAGGTGTTGTCATTCTCTATATAGTTGTAATATATTATGGCATAATACATGTGAATAGATACATTAACTTGGCCTCAACTATCAAGTTCAAAGTGTTTAAATGGTCACAGTGAAAGTTGAAGTGCCATGAAATGTGCTTTTGATTTTAATAATATATAGCCACATGTAATAGACCAAGCACATATGCTATGGCATTAATAGCTCATGGCTAGAAGTATTACAAGAGACGCTATTAGTTTTTATGTCCAAGATGTTATTCTACTAGAATTTATTGCGCACGATTTCTTTCTAATTTATTTTCTTCATTTTGGATGTGTAGGAAAATGCAGGTGATCCAAGTTGAATGGTGGATGGTATATAGAGATGGTCATTGGGCAGAGTGGTGGTGGTGGTGGTGGTGGTTTGGGGGGGTGGTGGTAAGTTGAATGTAACCTGTAAAAATTTTAACCTGCCCCCTCTACTCCGTATACCAATTTTTTTTCATTTTCTTCCTACTCCATCCCGCATATTTTTTTTAAAAAAAATTCTTTTAATTAAGTTTGATACTAACTCATGGAAATAAATTTATCTTTTATTAACTTAAAAGATCAATTTTTCAAAGGCCAATTAGGAAGCATGTAAAAAATCGTAGTAGTTTTGGATTGAGCAACTTTCATTTAGTGTCTTCAATATTTTAGTAAATGGAAGTGTTTTTGAGCAAATATGATATTTGAATACATTTGATTTAGTAGGATCCATTGCTGGTGCATATACTGAAATATTGTTTATAAGTATATATAATATTTTTTAAAAAATTTATTGCAAATCTATGCCTTTGGACTATTTATTAGTAGCATAATAATGGATAATGTAATCACTCGCCAGCACCAAAAAAAAAATGTCAACGTCAACATAAATGTCAATGTTTTGGTAAATGCAAACATGATCGTCAACGTGAACGTAGACGTCAACAAAAACATGAACGTTAACGTGAACGTCAAAGTAAACGTCAATATGAATGTGACAATCAATGTCAACATAAACGTGAATGTCAATGTGAAAATCAACGCGAACGTTAATGTAAACGTCAACGTTAGCGTGAACATCAATGTCAACGTCAACGTGAATGAGAACGTCAACGTCAATGTCACTGTAAACGTGAATGTCAACATCAATGTAAACGTAAATGTAAGCGTGAGCGTCAGCGTAAACGTCAACGTCTACGTGAACATAAATGTTAACGTGAATGTCAATGTGAACGTCTAAACGAGAACATACACATGAACGAAAACGTCAATGTTAACGCGGACGTCAACGTAAACATCAACATGAACGTGAACATCAACATGAATGTCAATGTGAACGTTGATGTCAATGCCAACATCATCATCAACTAAAACGTAAACGTCAGTGTGAACGTCAACATCAACAACAATGTGAACGTCAACGTCAACGTAAATGTCAATATCAACTTAAATGTGAATGTCAACGTGAATTTTAACGTGAACGTTACTGTGAATGTCAATGAACGTTAATGTGAACTTCAATGTGAACGTGAACGTCAACGCCAATGTAAACATCAACATGAAGATGAACGTCAATGTCAACGTCTATGTCAATGTCTATGTGATCATGAACATCAACACAACGTCAACATGAACATCAACTTCAACGTTAATGTCAACGTAAACGTGAACATCACGTGTACTCCGGCGTCAATGTTAACGTGATTGTCAAAGTAAATGTGAACATACAAGTCAACATCAATGTGAACGTTATAATCAACATTAGCATCAACATAAACGTCTATATCAGTATGAACATCAATGTCAATGTCAACATCAACGTCAACATCCACGTAAACATCAACGTGTATGTAAACACGAACCTGATCGTCAACATTAATGTAAACGCTAATGTAAATGTCAATATAAAAATGAACATCAACGTCCACGTGAACATCAATATCAACGTGAACGTGAATGTGAACATGAACGTAAATATGAACGTCAATGTGAACATCGATGTAAACGTTAATGTTAATATAAACGACAGCGTCAGTAACATCAATGTTAATGTCAATGTTAATATGAATGTCAACATCAACGTCAACGTCAACGTTCACATAAACGACAATGTGTTGATAAAAAGCGAATGTAATCGTCAACATGAATGTAAATGCAAACATAAACGTCAACGTAAAAATGAATGTCAATGTGAACGTTAATATAAATGTCAATGTGAACATTAACGTCAGCGTCAACATCAGCATCAACGTAGATGTAAACTTCAGTGAGAACGTCAACATCAACGTTAACAACAATGTGAACGTCAATGTCAAGGTCAATGTAAACATCAACGTAAACCTGAACGTCAACATAAACGTAAACGTCAGCGTCAACATCAACGTCAACGTGAATGTGAACGTCAACGTCAATGTCAACTTAAACGTGAATGCCAATGTCAACGTAAACTTAAATGTTAGTGTGAACATTAACTTAGACGTCAACATGAACGTGAATGTGAAAGTCAACGTCAACGTCTAGGTGAACATAAACGATAATGTGAACATCAATGTGAATGTCCAAACGAGAATGCATACGTGAACAAAAATGTCAACGTGAATGTGGACGTCAATGTGAACATCAACGTGAATGCGAACGTCAATGTAAACGACAATCTGAATGTTAACGTCAACGCCAACATCATCATCAATGTAAAGGTAAATTTCAGTTTAAACGTCAACATCAACATTAACAACAATGTGAACGTCCACGTTAACGTCAATGTAAACATTAACGTAAACGTGAACTTCAATATAAATGTAAACGCCAACATTAATGTAAACGTCAACGTCAATGTGAATGTCAACAGGAACATAAATGTGAACACCAAAATGAAAGTCAATGTCAACGACAATGTCAATGTCAACGTTTATGTGAATGTGATGGTCAACGTCAATGTCAAGATCAAAGTGAATGTTATGTCAACGTCATTGTTAACATAGATGTAAATATCAACGTGAACGTAAACGTGAATGTCAATGTGAACGTCAACGCCAATGTCAGCGTAAACGTGAATGTCAACATAAATATAAACGTGAACGTCAATGTGAACGTCAACGTGAACGTCAATGTGAACGTCAACGTGAACGTCAATGTGAACGTCAATGTCAACGTAAACATTAACATAAATATCAACGTGAACGTAAATGGGCACGTCAACATAAATGTCAATGTGAACATGAACATCAACATTAATGTCAATGTGAACATCAACGTGAATGTGAACGTCAACGGCAACGTCAACATGAATGTCAATGTGAACATCAACTTCAACATTAATGTGAACGTCAACATCATTGTAAACATCAACGTAAACATAAATGTGAATGTCAACGTGAATATAAATATCATCGTCAATGTTAACGTCAACGTCCACATCGACGTCAACATGAACGTTGTCACCAACGTCAGCGTCAACAAAAACATCAATGTCAACATCAACGTCAATGTCAACATAAATGTCAACGTTTTGGTAAACAAATGTGATCGTCAACGTGAATGTAAACGTCAATGTAAAAATCAATGTCAACATGAACGTAAAAGTAAATGTCAATGTGAACGTTAATGTAAAAATCAATGTCAACGTGAACATCAATGTAAACATCAACATGAACTTCTATGTGAACATCAACGTGAACGTTAACATAAACGTCAATGTAGTGTGAACATCAACATCAATATCAACGTAAATATGAACATCAACGTAAAAGTGAATGTCAACATCAATGTAAACTTAATGTCAACGTGAACGTCAATGTAAACATCTGCGTGAACGTGAATATGAACGTCAATGTCTAGGTGAACATAAATGTTAACATGAACAATGTGAACGTCTAAACGAGAACGTACACATGAATGAAAACGTCAATGTTATTGCGGACGTCAATGTGAACATCAACGTGAACGTCAATGTGAACGTTAACATTAATATCAACCTCAACATCAACTTAAATGTAAATATCAGTGTGAACGTCAGTGTCAACAACTATGTGAACGTCAACGTCAATGTTAATGTAAACATCAACGTAAATGTGAATGTCAACGTGAATTTTAACGTGAACGTTAACTTGAATGTCAATGTTAACGTTAACATCAATGTGAACTTTAACATGAACGTGAATGTCAGCATAACTGTGAAGGTGAACTCCAATGTCAACGTCTATGTCAATGTCTATGTGATTGTGAATGTCAACATCAACTTCAACGTGAACATCAACTTCAACGTGAACATCAACTTCAATGTTAATGTCAACGTAAACGTCACGTGTACACCAACGTCAACGTTAATGTGATCGTCAAAGTAAATGTGATCATAAATGTAAATGTCAACTTAAACATGAATGTCAATGTCAACGTAAACTTAAATGTCAGTGTGAACGTCAACGTAAATTTTAGCATGAACGTAAATGTAAACGTCAACGTCAACGTCTAGGTTAACATAAACGTTAATGTGAACCTCAATGTGAATGTCTAAACGAGAATGTATACGTAAACAAAAATGTCAAAGTAAATGTGGACGTCAAAATGAACATCAACGTGAACGTGAACATCAATGTTAACGTCAATGTGAACATTAACGTCAAAATCAACATTAGCATCAACGCAAACGTAATGTCATTGTGAACGTCAACGTCAACATCAACAACAATGTGAACGTCAACGTCAATGCAATGTAAATATCAACATAAATGTGAACGTCAACAAAATGTAAACGTCAGCATCAACTTAAACGTCAACGTCAACGTGAATGTCAACGGGAATATCAATGTGAACATCAATATGAAAGTCAATGTCAATGACAACATCAATGTAAATGTCAACATCAAAGTCTATGTCAATGTAAAGGTCAACATCAAAGTGAACGTGAATGTCAACATCATAGTTAACATAGACGTAAATGTCAGCGTGAATGTCAATGTAAACGTCAATGTGAACATCAATGCCAATACCAAGTGTCAACATATAAATAAACATTAGCGTCAATGTGAATGTCAACGTCAACGTCAACGTCAACATGAACATTAACGTAAACATCAACATGAACGTAAATGTGAACGTCAACATAACATCAATGTGAATGTGAACGTCAATATTAATGTGAACGTGAACGTCAATGTGAATATCAATGTGAACATGAACATCAACGACAACGTCAACGTGAATGTCAATGTATACATGAACTTCAACATAAATGTGAACGTCAACATCATCGTAAATATCACCTTGAACATAAATGTGAATATCAACATGAACGTCAATGTCATCGTCAACGTTAACGTCAACGTGAACGTTATTCTCAATATCAGTGTCAACAAAAATATTAATGTCATCATGAACGTCAACGTCAATGTCAACGTCAACATAAACGTCAACATTTTGGCAAACAAACGTGATCATCAACGTGAACGTAAATGTCAATGTAAACATGAACGTCAATGTGAACATCAATGTTAATGTGAATATCAATGTGAACGTGAACATCAATGTCAACGTAAATGTGAACTTCAATGTGAAAATCAATGTGAACGTTAACATAAACGTCAATGTTAGTGTAAACATTAACATCAACGTAAATGTGAACATCAACGTCAATGTCAACATAAACGTGAATGTTAACATCAATGTAAACTTAAATGTCAGCGTGAACGTCAACATAAACATACACGTCTACGTTGAACATAAATGTTAACGTGAACGTCAATGTGAATGTCTAAACGAGAATGTACACGTGAATGAAAATGTCAACATTAATGCAAACGTTAACGTGAACATGAACATCAACATGAACGTCAATGTGAACGTTCACGTTAATGTCAACATCATTATCAACTTAAATGTAAATATCAACATCAACAATAATGTGAACGTCAACGTCAACATTAATATAAACATCAAAGTAAATATGAATGTCAACATGAATTTTAATGTGAACATTAATGTGAATGTCAATGTTAACGTGAACGTGAATGTCAACATCAACGTGAAGGTGAACGCCAATGTCAATGTTAGAATATCAACATCAAAATCAACTTGAACATCAACTTCAACGTTAATGTGAACGTCACATGTACACCGTCAACATTAACGTGATCGTCAAAGTAAATGTGAACATAAATGTCAACGTCAACAAGAACATCAAAGTCAAAGTGAACATCAACATGAAAGTTAAAGTCAATGTCAGTATCAACGTAAAGATCTATATCATCATGAACGTCAATGTCAATGTCAATATTAATATCAACATCCACATAAACATCTACGTGATGGTAAACACTAACCTGATCGTTAAAATCAATGTAAACGTAAATGTAAATGTCAACGTAAAGATTAACATCAACGTAAGCATCAACATCAACATGAACGTGAATATGAACATGAACGTAAATATGAACGTCAATGTGAACATCAACGTCAATGTTAACATCAACGTAAATGTCAATGTTTGTATGAACGTCAATGTTAATGTCAACGTTAATAGAATGTCAACATCAATGTTAATGTCAACGTCTATGTAAACAACATGTGTTGGTAAACGCGAACGTAATAGTCAACATCAACGTAAATACAAACATAAACGTCAATGTAAAAATGAACGTCATTGTGAACGTCAATGTAAATGTCAATGTGAACGTTAACATCAATGTTAGCATCAGCATCAACCTAAACGTAAACGTTAGTGTGAATATCAATGTTACCGTCAACAACAATGTGAACGTCAACGTCAAGGTCAATGTAAACATCAATGTAAACCTAAAATTCAACATAAATGTAAAGGTTAGTGTTAAACGTCAATGTCAACGTAAACATCAACGTCAGTATGAATGTGAATGTCAACGTCAACGTGAATGTCAATGTCAATGTCAACTTAAACGTGAATGTCAACGTCAACATAAACTTAAATATCAGTGTGAACGTCAATGTAAATGTCAGCGTGAACGTGAATGTGAATGTGAATGTAAACTTCAATGTTAACATCAACGTTTAGGAGAACATAAATCTTAACGTGAACATCAAAGTGAATGTCTGAACGACACTGTATGCGTGAACAAAAATGTCAACGTAAACGTGGACGTCAACGTGAACATCAACATGAACGTCAATGTGAATGTCAACCGCAACATCAACATCAGTTTCAACGTAAGTGTGAATGTCATTGTCAACATCAACAACAATATGAACGTCAACATAAACGTCAATATAAACATCAACGTAAACATCAACGTAAATGTGAATGTCAACATAAACGTAAATGTCAGCGTCAATATGAATGTGAACGTCAACATGAAAGTTAACGTGAATGTCAATGTAAACATCAACGTGAAAGTCAATGACAACAACAACATCAACATAAATGTCAACGTCACGTCTATGTGAACGTGAAGGTCAACGTCAACGTCAATGTAAAAGTGAACATTAATGTCAATTAATCATTAATGTAGATGTAAATATCAGCATTAACATAAATGTCAATGTCAATATGATCGTCAACACCAACGTCAATGCAAACGTCAGCGCACACGTGAACGTCAACATAAATGTAAACATTAGCGACAATGTGAACGTCAATGTGAACATCAACATCAACATGAACATCAATGTAAACATCAACGTGAACGTAAATGTAAATGTCAACATAAACATCAATGTGAACGTGAACATTAACATTAATGTCAACGTGAACATCAATGTGAACATCAACATGAATGTGAACGTCAACCGGAATGTCAATGTGAACATCAACTTCAACATAAATGTGAACGTGAACATCATCGTAAACATCAACGTGAACATAAATGTGAACATCAACATGCAGGTTAGCATGAACGTCAACGTAATTGTCAATGTTAACATTAACGTCTACGTGAACGTCAACATCATCGTCAATATTGACATCAACGCCCACGACAACGTCAATGTGAATGTTATCGGAAACGTCAGTGTCAACAAAAACTTCAATATCAACATGAACGTCAACGTCAACGTCAATATAAACGTGAATGTTTTGGTAAATGAAAATGTGATTGTCAACAATCATCAGCAAGTAGGGGCAGCTCTGGACGGGGCCCTCTGCGTGGAGCCAACTCATTGGCCTCGTCTCTGATGAGGCCGACGTCTACAGTGCCCTGCGGGGTCTTAAGCTGATCTACGTGCCATATGGGCACACCTGCGGACCTGCAAAGGGCAAAGATCATACACGGGAAGGGGTAGGTGGTAGTGACCTTGAATGCCCTCTCGTGCATGACTGCCTGGAGAAGCCATGCGAAGTCCACCTCGAATCCGGCTATCATCGCCGCCATCAACACTGCTCGATCCCAGGTCACGATGTTATCAGCAGCTGTGGGGGAAAGGCAGTGACGGACGAGCAGCCACAAGAACTTTGCTATGAACGTGAGGTTGACCTTCTTGATGGCCCCCTTCGGCTCAGTGACCCAATCGGCACCCTCTCCATCTACTGACAGGTGCAGGGCCATCCACCTCTTGCTGGTCTCTCTCATTGCTGGCTCGCGCAAGAACTGTCCATCCTTTACTATCTGCCACCGGTAGTCAAACTCGGCAGTGATGGGGGTCCGAGTAGCATCTGCACTCTCGCCGTATAGAAACCGGCGGATGGCTGGCAGGGAAATGTCAACCTGCACGCCCCGGACTCGAACCAGCTCCAGTGGGGCCTGTTTAGCAGGAGCAGCCCGCCTATCGATCTGTGATCGGAGAGTCGCTACGTAGGATGCGTAGAACTCTCGGACCATTTCCTCGTTGTATCGTCCCAACGGACGTGCTGTCCACTCTAAGCGATGGCTGGTGAAGAGGTTGTGGATCTCCGGCATCGTTGGGAGACTCCCTGTAAGTACCCGCTGCTCCAAGGTGAGTGTTCGAGTCATTACTCCTTTATCAGTCAGGAACTTGGCGTCGGAGTAAACTTGAAACTGGCCGTCGACACACCACCGGTTTGGCTGGTCAGAGGCTGGGGTGGGGACCTGAGCTGGTGCGCCGGATGTAGAGTCTGAACTGTCAGCCTCATCAGACAAGGCCGACGTTGCAGCAGTGGCGGGTGCGGGAACCTCAGCAGAGTCAGAAGCTTCCTCGGACCATGATACTCGTAAGGATTCAGACGCTCCTTCCTCATTTGTGGCTGACCCAGAGGGTGTGCCGGTCAGTGTATGCTCCTCATCAGACTGGGAGGCAGTGACTACGCCAGACGCCACCGTCTTGGGTGTGGCTCTGGAAGCACGTGTAGAATGGGAAGGTGTGGAAGTGCCTGGGGGCACATACTCAGGGTCCCGCTCATCATCAGAGCCGATGATCAAGCATGCAGACGGGGAAAAAGACTTTGATCGCCCGCTTGCGTAGGTTCGGTCTTGCTTGGGTGCCATAGTAGATAGTACCTGCAAATGATCATTATTAGTACGAGTAGTGGCAAACAAGACAAGCGAAACCATACGAAATAAAATAGTGAAAATAATATGTAATTGCTGTAGAAACAGTGACACACGACGAGCCTGGTGACGGCTCATCGTGACTATGACGGACCGTCGTGAGGTCCGTCGTGTTGTACTTGGACTCTGTATAAATAGAGAACCCTGAAGGAGAGTCTCTGACTAGCATGACGGTGTCTGCAGGACGGACCGTCACAGTTACGACGGTCCATTGTAGATGTCCGTCGTAGGACACATGGGAAAAAATATGGAGACCCTTAGGAGAGGGGTCTCTGACCGTTATGACGGTCATGCAAGACGGACCGTCGTGGGTACGACGGTCTATCACAGGTGTCCGTTGAAGGACACTTGGAAAAAAATGAGAGACCCTTAGAAACAGGGTCTCTGACAACCGGAACGGTTGTGCAGGACGGACCGTCGTGAAGACGATGGTCCGTCACATGTGTCCGTTGGGACAGGGTGCTAGGGCTTTTAGAACGGACCCTACGACGGTCCGTCGTGGGTACGACGGTCCGTCATCGGGGTCTCGTTCTGAATGACAGTGACAGAACTAAAGGTACCCTAAGCAACCCCGATAAACCCGCATCAACCTTGTAGTGTGTTGGACCTACATGTGTCTAACCCAACTACCTAGGAAACTAGCAATGCAAAAGCACCTATGTCTAAGGTTGTAAACATGGCAATTTCGAACATTTGTAACCTAGGTTAGGCAGAGTCATCTAAAGTAAACAAAATACAATGAGGAACTAAGCTTAATACTAACTTGTAAACACAAATGCAAGATAAATGAGTATAAATTAGAGACACATACCTTAGAAATGGAGAAAAACAAATGCACAAGTGCGCGGTGGCAAGGTAGACACCCACAACAGCGGTTTTCACTAGTAGATGAACACTTTAGGGCTTGGGAGAATTGTGAGGGGGGCAATGATCGGAGGGAGGGGATGTGGAAGTTGAAAAGAGAGAGTAATGGGAGAAATAATGAAGTAATGGGGTGAAATATGGAGGGGTGGGGAGTTTATACGGTCGGATTTTGGAAAAGGGTCCAACCGGGTCGGGTCGGGAATACCTCATTAATCACGCGACGGTTCCCCGACGACGGTCCGTCGCAGTTGTGACGGCCCGTCGTTGGTTCCGTCGTGTGTGCCCTAATTTCATAATGACAGAAAAACGTACCTGGTACGACGGATGCTTACGACGGTCCATCGCAAGCGCAACGGTCCGTCGATGTATCCGTCATTGACTGCTGCAGAGTTATTTACTGCAGAATTTCCTGGTGATGTGCCTGCAAATTTAAAACCCATTAGTAGAAAAATGCTACCATTACTAAAAAGACGATAAGTGTTGGGTTGCCTTCCAACAAGCGCTTGATTTAATGTCGCGGCACGAATGGGGACACTTGATTACTCAGACTTCATCAAGATGGTATGCCTCTATCGCTTCATTCCCCGATGCTTTATGGACAAAATAGAGTTTTATTCTATCTCTATTCCTCTTAAACCGCATTCCCTCCTTGGCTTTTAACTCAACTGCCCCATGAGGGAATACTTGGGTGATCAAGTAAGGGCCAGTCCATTTGGACTTGAGATTGCCCGGAAGGCAAGGCACACCAGAACTGTCTACAAGCACCAAATCCCCAACCATAAACTCTTGTTTTGCATTTTTTTGTTCAGTCTCCTTCTTCATCTTTTCTTTGTGGGATATGGCAGATACCGATTGGAGCTCACCACTCTGCCTCATGGTCCTACAAATGTTGAAGGTCACTTCTTCATTATTCAACCGAAATGTCATCTGTCCCTTCTCCATATCAACTAAGGCTCTACCTGTAGCAAGGAATGGCCTCTCAAGAATAATAGGCACTTCAAAATCGACCTCACAATCAAGAATAACAAAATCAGCTGGAAAGATGAATGACTCCACTTTTACTAGCACATCATGGAGTATCCCTATGGGCCTTTTCACTGTCCGATCGGCCTTCAGTAGCCGCATCGCAGTGGGTTTTGGATCCCCCAAACCCAACTTCTTGTAAATTGATAGGGGCATGAAATTTATGCTTGCCCCTAGATCACATAATGCTTTCTCAAAATGTAATGACCCAACTGTACAAGGGATAGTGAACGCACCTGGATTTTTTTTTTGTACTAGGGATCTTGTAGCAATAGCACTACAATGCTACAATCTATCATCATCCTCAAAAGTGACCGATCTTTTCTTGGTGACCAGATCTTTCATGAATTTGGCATAACCGGGCATTTGTTCTAGAGCTTCTACCAAAGGGACATTGATAGAGAGCTGCTTCAACATTGTTATGAAGCGCCAGTATTTACCATCCTCGGTCTTTTTTACTAATCTCTGAGGGAAGGGTGGTGATGGCCTAGGCATGAGAATTACCTTGATAGGTACTTCTGTATCTTTTCCATTACTTCCCTCTGCTTCACCACTACCCTTTACCACATTATCATTATCCTTTCTCACATTTTCCTCAGTAGATGGCATAGGTAGGTAAATGGTCTGCCTACCACCCCGAGTAGTGATTGCCATACAGTGCGCATCATTCTTTGGATTTTGGACAGTGTTGCTAGGAAGAATGCCCGGTTGCCGTGTGTTCACTCTCGCAGATAATTGGGCCACTTGCAATTCAATTTGTTTAATCGAAATTGCATGTGTATCCACTTTTTGCCCAATACTAGCTAAATCACACCTCAACTCTTTAATGTGTTCATCACTAGTGTCGAACCTCCTCCTCATTTTGTGCAACATATCCTCAACTCGCGCCATACTATCTCCACCATCCCTAGGGGTAACTTCACGATTTTGAGGAGGGAGATAGGGCCCATTCCTTTCGTTTCTATTAGCATAGTTACTCCTGTTAAAGTTGTTGTCGCGGTTGTAGTTTCCATCAAGGACATAATGACCCTCACGGTTGTAGTTACCATAGTTCCGACCTGGGTTCCCTTGATCTTGGCGCCAGTTATCCTGATTTTAGCCTTGGGCGCTTGGTCGGAAACCCCCCGTCTGCTCATTCACTGCATAAGTGTCCTCCGCATAATAGCACTCATCATTAGGAGGTGGTGGTTTAGCTAAGTAGTTGACTGCATTTATCTTTTCTGCACCCCCTGTGACATGTTTTAGTACCAACCCAAGCTTAGTTCTCATCTGAGCCATTTCTTCACGAATCTCATCGGTGGCTGGGTTGTGAGTGGACTGCACTGCGAAGGTGTTTCTCCCTGTATCGGACTTCCTAGTACTCCAAGCTTTGTTATTTCGGGAGATTTTCTCTAGTTTTTCTGCAATCTCAGCATAAGGGCATTCTCCATAAGATCCATCTGCTATAGTGTCCAACACCGCTTTATTGTTATCATCCTGTCCCCGATAGAAGTATTCCTTCAGTGACTCATCATCTATACGGTGATTTGGAACACTTCTCAAGAATGAGGTGAATCTATCCCAAGAACTACTAACTGACTATCCTGGTAGTGCCACAAAGTTGTTCACCCTGTCTTTGTGGTTTAATTTCTTGGAGACCGGATAGTAGCGTGCCAAGAAGACATCCCTTAGTTGGTTCCAAGTGAAGATGGAGTTGTATGGGAGCTCAGTGAACAACATAGCAGCCTCTCCTGTCAGTGAGAGAGGAAACACTCTGAGACCTATTACATCTAGATTCAAATCAGGCCTCCCCACACAACTTTTACACACTTCCCTTACCTTAGATATATGGGCGTGTGGATCCTCAGAAGGTAGCCCTGAAAACAAACCTCTGGCAGTGAGCATTTGCATCAGGCTACTAGTTACCACAAAAGTGTGGCTTGTGGGTAGAGGGGGCAAGATAAGTGGCCCATCCGAGTCTGCTATGTTATCATACCCTCTGTAGTATGCTTGAGGCCGTGGAACGGGATTTTGTCCCCTCTGTTGATGTTCACCAGGAGCGTCGGGTAACATCTACCTAGATCGTGATCGTAGGGAAACAAGGGTTCTCTTCCTGTCCGTGTATTTGGCATAAAAGGAGGATAGTTCTGAAAGGAAATAAAAAACAATAAAACAAAGTTAAATCAAGAAACTATCAACTAAACTATTGTATAAGTTCAAGTTAATCTAAAAGCTAAATTCCACGGCAACGGCGCCAAAATTTGATACGCTCAAACTAACTTCTCAAATAAGAAGTAAAGCAGTCGTGTCAAGTAAATAACCCAACTAGTGAGGTTGGGATCGTTCCCACGAGGAAAATAGTCTAGACTGAACTTCAACCTATTATTACTATCGTTTGGTCAATAACTTCCTTCGAAAGTAAAAATATAAAAAAGGGGGTTCTATCTCTAAATAAGTGAAAATAAACAACGAACTTGAAAGAGACACTTAACAGCTTTTAATGTTGGGTTTTAATCAATTAATCAAAGTAACTAGGGTTTACGTATTCCCCACAGGTTCATAACTTGATGACTCTAACTATAACAATTCTTTCCTAGTATCTTGCATGCAAAGTGATAAGTTATGTATTTCTAAATCCTTGGTCTGGCATCTAGAAAATCTCACACCGCACCTTGGTCCGGCTACGTGTGTTTCTATCCTAACCCTTATCCTTACCTCATATTAAGCATCGTATTCAATATTTGACTAAGTTATTACCTCATACCAATCAATACTAGCCTATTAGATAGTATACACTAAATCTATGTTAATAATTCTTTTCCTATTGTCTACCTCCTTGGTCCGACAAGTAGCATTAAGGCGAGTTCTAACGTTGGCCATCCGTTAAAAAGACTTCTAAACGAAAGAATTATTAATACATGCAAGACACTATTCTAGAATTGTTCTTTTAATTAGGGTTTATCTCATTATTTGCCTATGGTTCCCACAACCCTAGTTATGGAGTTTAGTTACTCATAGCCATAAGCACAATATTCAAATAAATTAAATAAGAATTCATGTACTTACTTCAATGAGAAAGAATAAAGTCCGAAAGTTTGCTTGATTAATCACCAAAAATCACTTGTAAGAATCTCAAAATCTAACACTAATCAACAATCACAACTTCCAATAATCCAACAATCAAAAAGTCTAATAATATGAAGCCTAAAAATACGGAGTCTAACCTCAAAAACGAGGTTTTTCGAACTATTTATAAAAAAATAAAAACCTAATTAAACAAGGATTCTAATTGCTGGAAATCTGCCAAAACGCGGCTGGGTC
Source organism: Solanum chmielewskii (assembly GCA_027704785.1). Classification (NCBI taxonomy): domain Eukaryota; kingdom Viridiplantae; phylum Streptophyta; class Magnoliopsida; order Solanales; family Solanaceae; genus Solanum; species Solanum chmielewskii. The sequence continues at coordinate 35,101,456 of JAKWIX010000320.1, forward strand.
GACGGACCTCGCGAGGGACCGTCGTGGTCACGACGGACCGTCATGGACTCCATCGTCCCATACTTAGCAATTTTTGCTGTTGCTCTCTTCATTCCCCTCGACGGCAAGTATGATGGACCGTCATTGGCACAACGGTCCATCGAGGGTCTTCGTTTCAAAACAGTTCAACTCTTGGAATCAGGGTACTGGGATCACTTCTCGAAACTTCATGACGAACCTGCAGGACGGACCGTCATAGCCACGATGGACCGTCACAAGCTACGTAACCCCACACTTGGTCAGACTTCCCCATCTTGCTTCAGCAGCTTCTCTACGCTGCCACCTACGGACCGTCACAAGCACGACGGACCGTCATCAGCTCCGTAGGTGGTCTTTTCTGCAATTCTTTGCTCAAAATCTCCGCATTTAGCTTTGGACAGATTTCCTGTAAAACAAAGATAAACTTATATAAAAATTAGCATAAAAAGGCTTTTGGACACACTAAACTTAAGGAAAAAGTATTAATAATACCGTGAAACCACGGTATATCAATTGTTCATCGATTCGTTTAACCAAAAGATTGATTCTTAAATCAGCCACACTTTCATTTTGATGAACATCACGATTTGCATCAACATGTGTACATGAAATATAAAGAACTATCATGCCATTTCATGTCCTAAGCCATGAATAATAGCCACGGCAACACACACATACACACGTAGTTACATTTTCGGAAACATCAACATAGGTCACATAATTACAAACATACATATAAAAACATAATAATCACGAAAAAATGTTTCTTCCCTAGTTTTATACCACCAACCATAACCAACCTCCGATTCATTGGGAGCTAGTGATAGGGGCATGCGGAAGGGGAAACAATCCTAGTTTTCGGATGAATAATATAAACCTTCAGGAGTCTCTTGGGAAAGTTACCAAGAGAGAAGAAAACCCATACCTTTTTGACGTTCAAACCTTGACTTTCTGCCCAAAGAACTCCTCCAAAGACATGTCCAACACCAAACTCGACGGAAAACCTTCTCTTTTCCTACTTGATTGATTAACGTTAGTTTTTCTTAAATTTTCGTGTGAGTTCTTCAAGTGTGAAGAACATTGGTTTACCTACTGTTTTTGGAGTTATTTTGGCATAGAAAATGTGAATGAGAGTGATAGAGACGTGAGGGAGAGAGATGAGCGTTGGAGAGAAGAGTTTTCTTAGGCTTAGGAGTGTAGTTTAGGACTTAGTCAAATAAGGTTTTATTTAATTATTTAAAATCTTATTTCCTTTTATTGTAAATCAAACAATAACTAACAAATATAAATTACTTACATTAATTTACACACTTAAAATCAAAATAATTTATTGCTTCCACCTAGGTTCGAATGCGGGTGGAGAAAGACTTCACTTCAAGAGCCCAGTTTCAGCCCTATCTCCCCAAAAATCCCCTCCACCATATTAATTCAATAATTAATTATATATTTAGGGTAATTACAATACTACCCTTATCCTGGAAAAAGACCATTTTATTCCTAGATCATCCAAACCTAAGATTTCCTCCGACTAAAGACTCATTCGACTAATTCTTAAGTATTCGAGAGCCCTACATGGTTGTACCAAACCTTTCCTAGGTTGGATTGTTAGTTGATATAGTAAAGGTTGGGTCTAGCCATGTATGGATCCGGAATATGAAGATTTACTCAGATGAGTCTTTACCGAACTTAAAAAGGTGAAATCTTATGTTTGGAGGGTCTTGGGATAAAATGGTCTTTTTCCAGGCTAACCCTAAATATGTAATTAATTGTTCAATTAATAATATGAATGGGTATTTTTGGGGAGAGAGGGCCGAAATTGTCCATTGAACTAAATCTTGCTCCACCTGGGTTCGAACCTTGGTGGGAGCAATGATTTTACTTGATTATTCATATTGGCGAATTAATTTAATTAATTACTATTTAGATTCTGATGTAAGAAAAAGGAAAATCATATTATTATAAATTAATTAATTAATTAAAGGGGCGGTTTGGGTCGGGTCGACCCAGAGAGACCCATTTTCGCGATAGGGACGTCACGGGTTCGAATCTCGACAACCAACATTTAAGTGAATTAAATTGAGGTTCATAGTCTGATTTTGTAAGGGAATTATTTTCATTTCAATAAACTAATTAAATAAGATTTAGAAAGTTTGAAAGAGTCCTAGTTGACTAAGTCTAAACTACTTCACCTAATCCTAAGCCATTCTCCTCTTTCACGTTTATCTCTCTCTCTCCTTCACGTCTATCTCTCTCTCGTTTCACACTTTATTTATGTCTGAAAAACTGGAGAAAAAAATCATAAAACAAAAGTTCTTCACACTTGAAGAACTTGTATGCAATGCACAAACGAGAAAGAAAACCAAAAATGTTAAGCAAAACATAATACGCTAGTCGGGTAAGGTGTGAGTTTTGGGATTGGAAGTGAATTTGAACAAGTTTGGGCAGCAAGTTCAAGTGTTAAACAACGTAAACTAAGGTATGAGTTTCTCTCCTGGACTCCTTTCTCCAAGAGAATTTCCTTTCCATGAATTCAATGAATTTTGAAACTAGGGTTGTTCCTGTTCTTGTCGAACTCCTTGTCCCTAGTATCCTTCTGATTTTAATATGAAATAGATTAGTTATCATTTTGTTGGTATGTTTTCTGGTAGTTATGAAGTGTGATTTTTATGATAATGTGTTTGGAATTGTAAGCATGTTAATTTATGCCAACCGAAAGTATGTGAAAAGTGATGTTTGTGCAATATTTGTGTAAATCATGATGTGAAAAATTTGTGTAATATTGATCGATTTAATTATAATTCTTGGATGAATACAACCATGAAAAAATATACTTAAAGATACACAAAATGATTCATGAAACGTCCTAAGATCTAATGTACAAATGATGATAACAAGGAGCTAAAAATAGTGAACAAATTTCAAGTATTTAGTAGGTGGGGTTCGGCCATTAAAAGTGGTATAAAATGCAACAAAAAATGAATGTAAATAAGTGAAATCACTAAGGAGGTAACACAAAACATCATTACTTGAAAGCTCCAAAAAAAATCAATATAACATTAAGACAAAAATGGATCGGAGGAGACTAAATTTCCAGCTGCATGAAATTGTAGTCTTGGCCAACTTTTAAAATAATGACCTTCGTTTAATTTTTTTTTTAAAATGTGAGGTCATTTGGAATTGAACCCATGGCCACTCCAAATGAAAGTTTCGTAAAAACTTCGTCAGAAAATTCAAGAAAAAAATAGATGTGGTGAGTGGCGATTGAACCCACATCCTCTTGAATGGATGAGACAGTTAGGAGAAAAATAAAGGAGAAAACAAATATGGAGAGTGGGGATTGAACCCACAACTTCTTGAATAGGTGAGAAAGTTAAGAGATAAATTGAAAGAAAAATAATGAGCCTGTGAGGGATTGAACCCTCAACATCCTTGTCTTAAAACAAAAAAGGAGAGGAGAACAAGAAAGAAATATTATGTGGTTGACGGGAATCGAACTAGGGTGTCCCAGATCTGAAAAATGCAATTATCAAGTTTAAAATAAGATTAAGTGTTGTCCAGGAGATTCTAAATCAGGTTCCCTTGCCCAATTCCGTATTGACACATAAGTCATACGTAAGTAAACATTTAATAAATACTTCCCCTAAAGATTGTATCAATATCTTGGCATATCTACAAGATGCATAAGCCTTGTACCACATAATATTTGGTAAACATGAATCACTTAGACAAACCATGAATGAAGCCACATGGCTTGTATGTGTGGACTCACAAGTCTAGCATACGGTTAAAAGTAAGAAGTGATCCTAAGATGTATGTGATAAAATGATGCAACCCTAGAAGGGTTAACTAAGAGTGGGAAACATACTTAATGGCCAAGTGCATTGGAAAATGATGAAATGAACATTCACGTGAATGGGTGAGTAATTATGAAAAGCAAATGTGTTAAAATTAATGAATGAGGTGACAATATGATAAGAGGCTAATGTGAAAGATGAGAGCAGTCTCAAATGATCCTAAGTAAATGTTACCAAAACGTACTCACCTATGAGAGTGTAAAGCTAATGAAGACACCAGTCTCTATGAACACTCTACTGAAAGTATTGAAATTAATGCATACTTAATGTTAATGATGAGATGAGAAATACTCTAATGGGCTATGATGTCCTCATTTTAGAAACCAGCTTCCATGATGTATGAGTTGAATATAATGGAACTCCTTCGGGAAGGGCGGAGGTTCACATAACTCTCATGAGATGAGACTGTCCGGCATGCGGGGTATGGGTCTCTTTATATCTCCTAGTCTTTGAAACTATACTTACTATATAGGGATCTAGCAGGGTTTGATTCCCTATAAATGCTAGCATGTTTTGGTTCACTTTGGTCGGTGATTCCACCTCTTTTCGGTGTGGGGATTGCACACTGGATTTCGTGATGCTCACATGATCTATGTTGTTAAGTTTAAAGTTCACAAAGAAAGAATTATATGGTTGAATTACTTATTTGCCAATTAAATACTTGAGATTATTTATTGCAACAAAATTGGTTTTTAATAAGAAATAGTGGCATATAAATATTTATAGCTAGAATAGTATTATAACACTTTAAAGTGTAGCCATAGGGCTGTAAATTGTCGTACGCAAATGGGCAAGGAAAACACTTCGATGTGTTGTCATACCCTAGATAGAAAAGGCAACACTTTGAAAGCTTTGTCATATATTAGATAGGAAAGGCAACACTTTAAAATTGTGGCAATAAAGAAGAAAAGACAATCCTTGAAAGTGTAGTTGTATGAAATAGAAATGTTGCTATACGAGGTACATCAAAGACTGACCAATTTCCCTTTTAGGATACACTTTTAAGTTTAGCTGATAAGGCAATACTTTAAAACTCTAAGGTTACGCTTCATTTGGTTACCCCTCGAAAAGTGTTGCCTTACAAGTGTTTCCTAAACTCTAAGGTTACGATTCTTTTGGCTACCACTCGAAAAATGTTGCTTAAAGTCCAAAAGTGTAACCTTTTATCAAAGGTTACACTTTCTAGTTTAGTCTAAATTTTATTGGGGTGGCCGAACGCCTAAAATGGTGTAGTGTCAACTTTAATGTCAATGTAAACGAGAAAGTCGACATCAACGTACACATAAATATCAATGTGAACATCAACGTAAATGTTAGTGTGAACATGAATGTGAATGTCGATATCAACGTCAACGTTAACGTCTATGTGAAAATAAACATTAACATGAACGTCAATGTGAACGTATAAACGCGAATGTATACGTGAACGGAAATGTCAACGATAACGTGGACGTCAGCGTGAACATCAACGTGAACATGAATATGAAAGTTAATGTCAGTGTCAACATCAGCATCAACTTAAACATAAACGTCAGTGTACATGTCAATGTGAACGTTAACAACAATGTGACGTCAATGTTAACTTTAATCTAAACATCAACGTAAACATGAATGTCAACATGAATTTTAACGTGAACTTTAACGTGAATGTAAATGTCAACATGAACGTCAATCTGAACTTCAACGTGAACGTCAATGTGAATGTTAATGTGAACGTGAACATAAACATCAAGGTTAATATCTATGTCAACGTCTATCTCATCATGAACGTCAATATCAACGTTAACGTGAACATCAACATCAACGTAAATGTCAATGTTAATGTGAATGTCACGTGTATACGAACGTCAATGTTAACGTGATCGTCAAAGTAAATGTGAACGTAACTGTAAACGTAAACGTCAACATTAACAAGAACATCAATGTCAAACTAAACTTTAATCTGAACTTTACGATAGCATCAACATAAGTGTCAATGTCAGCATGAACGTTAATATCAATGTCAATATAAACGTCAACGTCCACTAGTTGGTAAACTCAAACCTGATCGTCAATATCAATGTAAACCTAAACGTAAAGGTCAAAGTAAAAATGAACGTCAATATAAACATCAACGTCAATGTGAACATAAAAATTAATGTGAACGGGAACGTGAACAGGAAGGTAAATATGAACATCAATGTGAATGTCAATGTCAGTATGAACGTCAACGTCAATGTCCACATAAACTACAATGTGATGGTAAATGTGATCATCAATATCAACATAAACATAAATGTAAACATAAAAATGAACTTCAATATGAAGGTCACTGTGAATGTTTACGTCAACATAAATGTCAACATCAACATGAACATCAACTTCTACGTCAACATCTATGTTCATGTGAATGTCAACATCAACATCAATTTTAATGTCAACATCAACGTCAATGTCAATGTAAATGTGAACGTCAACGTGTACACCAATGTCAACATAAACATCAACATCAATGTGATCATCAAAGTAAATGTTAATGTAAACATAAATGTAAATGTGAACCCTTAAAGTGAACGTCGACATGAGTGAAAAATTCTATTAGCATGAACGTCAATGCCAATGTCAACGTCCATGTACACGTCAATGTCTTGGCAAATGTGAATGTTATTGTCAACATCAATGCAAACGCAAATATAAAAATGAACATCAATGTGAACGTAAACTTTAACCTTAGTATAAACATCCACGTCAATATCAACGTTAATATGAACATCAACGTCAATATCAAGCTAACGTGAATGTAAACTTACCCATAAACATCAACGTGAACATCAACGTCAATATAAACATAAATGTTAGTATGAATGTCCACGTGAACATGAACTTCAACATTAATGTCAATAGGAACATCAGTGTGAATTTCAACAAAAACCTGAATGTCAACGTTAACGTTAACGTTAATGTAAACATGAAGATATATATGAACATCAACAGGAACATTAATAAGAATGTCAACTGGTAAATCAGTGTGAACTTTAACGTGAACATCAATGTCAACATAAAAGTTAACGTGAACGTGAATGTGAACTTCAACATCAATGTAAATATGGACTTGAACATCAATATCTACTCAAAGGTCAATGTGAACGTCAACATCAATATCAACATCAATATCAAAGTCAATGTCAATGGCAACTGTAATGTCAACGTGAACGTTCACGTCAACATAAACATCAACGTGAACTTCAACGTGAAAATGAACGTAATGGTCAACATGAACGTAAACATGATCTTCAATGTCAGCGTCAATGTCAGTGTTAATGTGAATATCAAAGTGAAAGTTAATGTCCACATCAGTATCAGCGTAGATGTAAATGTTAGCATGAACTAAACGTCAATGTAAATGTGAATGTTAATGTAAACGTCACCGCAAACATCAACATGAATATGAACGTTAATATGAGTGTGAAATTGAATGTAAATGTGAACGTCGACGTGAATGTCAATGTAAAAGTCAATATGAACATGAACATCAACGTGAATATCAATGTGAATGTCGACGTAAAAATCTATGTCAATATGAACGTTAATATGAATATCAATATAAAAATCATTCTGAAAGTTAACGTAAACATCAACGTGAACGTTAATATTAATTTTGATGTTAACATCAATGTAAATGTAAACGTCAATGTCAATGTAAACATCAACATAAACATAAATGTCAATATTAATATAAACGTAAACATAAACATCAACATGAACATCAACATCAATGTGAACATCAACGAAAAATGTGAACGTCAATATAAACGTAAATGTCAATGTGTAAATCAATATCAATGTCAATGTAAATGTGAACGTGATTATCAACATCAACGTAAATGTGAATGAAAACTCCAATTTTATCGTGGATGTCAATATCAACGTCAATGTGAATATTAACATTAACATAACATTACCATCAACATAAATGTAAATGTCAGTGTGAACGTCAATGTGAATGTTAATGGAAATATCAATGTAAACGTGAACATAAACGTAATCTTAAGCATCATTATCAATGTGACGTGAACATCAACGTTATATTCAACGTGAATGTCAATGTGAATACAACGTCAACGTAAACATCAATGTTAATGTCAATGTCAACGTAAACCTCAACATCTACAACAATGTCAACATCAACGTGTATGCCAACATCAATGTCAGCGTCAACATTAGTGTTAATATTAATGTCAATTTTATATGTGATCATCAACGTAAATGTGAATGTAAATATGAACGTAATATCAACGTTAATGTAAACATAAAATATAAATATCAACGTCAATGTCAACATCAACATCAACATCAACATCAACATCAACATAAATGTCAATGTTAATGTTAATGTGAATGTCAAAGTCAACGTAAATATAAACATCAATGTCAATATGAATATCAATGTAAATATCAACATCTACGTTAACGTGAACATTAACATGAATGTCTATGTCAACGTTAGTGTTAATGACAACATAAATGTAATCCTCAACATCAACGTAAACATCAACATAAATGTAAACATTAACTTCAACATAAATGTCAACATCAATGTTAATATGAACAACAATATGAAGTTAATGTAAATGTCAACGTAAATGTGAAGATCAACATAAACATAAATGTTAGCATGAACATGAACGTTAACGTCAATATCAATGTGAATGTCAACGTGAATGTTAACATGAATATTAACATGAACGTAAACATCAACATGAATATCAATGTGTACTTCAACGTGAAGTTCAACATAAATTTGACTGTCAACATCAACGTGAATGTCAACATCAGCATCAACGCATACATCGATGTATATGTGAGCGTGAACATCAATATCACCGTCAACGTGAATGCCAACATCAACGTCAATGTGAACATTAATGTCAACATCAATGTAAGATCCCAAAAATGTCTTAGATTAAGTAGATCCTAAAATGTTGGTAATTATGGTATAATGTCCTAAATAGGTCAATTATGTGTTATTGAGGCAGGGTCTAAGAGTATAGGTGCATTGAAAGTCAAACATAAAGGGATGACTAAGACATTCGACGACTAATTCACCTATGCGCCTCATACGTGGTTTTATGTGTTTATGTGTGTTTGATGATATTTTAAGATCTTTAATTGAGTTATTATAGCATATATAGGCAGTGTGCCATGTTTCGTGGAGTTTGGAGGTCAAACGTCCAAGAACGTCCATGACGTTTGAAAGATGTGCCTAGAAACGACCTTGTTTGTCTAGGCATGTTTCATCAAGTTTAGGATGAAATTCATGTGAGAGGTGATAAAATAATATATGATAATGTTTGGGTTGGAAACTTCTGGGAAAACATCCCCAAGGATCAACCAAGGGTCCCTGAGGAAGGACCCAAACTTGGAGTCAAGACTGTCCCAGGCAGCCCAAAACGACGGAGGCATCAACGGCTCATGGGCCTATCGAAACCCCGTTGATGGGTGACTTTGGTAGGTTTTTAGTATTAGGTTAGAGTAGACCATTTTTGAGTCTCTGATCAAACTAATGAAAGGACAGAATGGTCCATTTGTAGACAAACGGTCCGTCGACTACCAACCGTTGGTGAGTCTGTCCTGCATGCAGTTCACTGACAAGTTAGGGGTGAACTTGTAATTTCACCCCACTAAGAGTATTGGAGGTCAATTAGGGGTATTTTGGGTATTTTAAATGTGTTTATAAGCCCAAAATATATTGAAGACTTCATTCTTCAAAATCAAAATCCCAAATTCCTTAGAATTCTCTCTAGGACTCCATTGAAGTCCAAACTCAAGAATGGGATTAAAGTGACGAATTGAGTAGATATTCTTCATCAATGTGAATAATTAGCTTCATAAAGGAATGGATTTTCATCCTTGAAACTCATTTCATCAAGGAGCCCCGATTCTCAAGATATATTCTAATGTTTTTCAAGTTGAATTGTCCAATTTCATGATTCTACCATGGGTTCTTGCATTAATGATTTATAAACATTGAATAATGATTTAATTTATATTCTATTGATTATTTTAACCTAAATTATGTATGAACCCATGAATTGGATGAATCCGAGTTTTTTGACAAAGTTATGGGTTGCTTGATATTGATCTAATGTTGATAAAATATGGTGTAGATTTCTATGGGCTTTATAATGATATAAGAATTGTGTTCAATTGATATCTAGGTTATCTTTGATTGATGAATTCTTATTGAATTGACCTAGTTCCATTGATTTTCATACTTTCTACATTGAATTATTGTTCATGGCCATTGGTAAGAACCTATGGTATTGAATTGGATGATTTAGCATAGAATTGAGGTGTTGAGATTGTTGTGGTGGTAAACAACCATATTATCTTTATTTTAATGTTTTTTATACATCAATTATGTTGTGATTGGTATGGTCCACTCATGGTGGTGTTATGTGTTTTACTTGCAATTTATGTGGCCTTGTCGACGTTACTTTATGCAATATGATGATCATGGCCTTGTCGGCACTACTTGAATTAATATGGACATTTTTGTAGTTTATTATGTGAAGAATGATAATATCTAACTTTATTATAGTAATATTAAAGTTTGATGTATATTAGGAGATCATGTTAGACTATGACTATGTGCTTATATGTGTAGTCTTAGAGTTGCTGCATGATTGCTCCTACTTGACAATATAAGTCTATGATTTTTATATTGATTATATTGTAGTAACGTATAGGGTGACATAAAGATGATAAGGGTCATCCTAAGTGATTGAAAGAATTATATGCTATATGTGATAAGGTGAAAGAATGTAGTGTCTTGTTTAGTAGATTTCTGTCCCTAACTTGATATATGAATAAATGTTATGAGATTATGATATGTATTAACTAGGTAGGCTTAGTGAATCCTTGTCATGTGTGAATGAAATATATGTGAGACCTTAGGATGTTAAGAAGGTCATGTACGTGTTAAAGGTTATGTTATGAATGTTGAAGTTGAGAACCGTAATGGTATCCTTGATGTAATGGAATGATGGACTAAGGGTTGATTGGATGGAACGACATCATATCATCCTAAGGAAAGTCATAATAAGATATCTTAGTCTCCATTGAACGGTAGCCCTAGTGGACCTCTTTGGTAAGGTGACCGTGATTAGGTTATGAACTAGATAAGGAACCTCTTCATGTGATCCTTTAATGTCAATTACTCTATGAGATTCAAGGATAGCACCGAGTGATTATAATATCGGAAGTATATCTACTTGAGAATGAGACTAGAGTACAATACACCTCTACTTGAGAATGATACTAGAGTGGATAAAAGTCCTTCATATTCCTTAATAATGTGCCTACATGGGATGTGTCCTAGTTATACACTTGGCAAGTAGAACACCCTCATCGGAGTAGATTAGAACTCTGGATTCCATGTCTAGATATCATGGTCTATGTTGGTTATTGTATATTCTCATCATGTTGGATAATTACTAGCATTAAAGAAGTTCTATGAAGTTTAGGTGGTGGTATGGGACGCTATCTAGACATTGCACGATAGGCTTTGAAGGTGTTAGTTGGAATCCCTAGGTCTGGTCCAAGACCATTACATGAATGTCCTTTATGTGATGTATGAGTCTTAATGAACTAATGACTTATGTTATAATGTATGTAAATGGAATAAGTAATTATCTAGAGTAGTTAAGGGTTGTCTAGTTAAGGTGTGAAGGGTGCATAAGAATGGCCACTTTGTATCTTACCTAGATGAGTCTTAAGAATGACTCTAGTTAGGGAAGATGTTGATTATGTGGACATTATCACTTCGTATCTTACCTAGATGAGTCTTAAGAATTACTCTAGTTAGGGAAGATGTTTATTATGTGGACATTATCCGAACATAGGAAGTCTTAAGGATTATTTAGGTAGTCTTTAAGAGGTAAATCATGGACATTATCTTCTTGATCTACTTAAGTAAGTATTTTGATAGCCTTTGATGAGTAATTGTCATATTTCTTAATATGATGATATGTTTGATGTCTTGAAGTGTGTATGTGATTTATTATAAGTGTTCTTGAGGGTCATTTAGGTATGCTTAGGGAGGTTGTAAGGGAGGTCTCTCTTTGTGTTGCTTGAGTGGGTATTAGGATAGATTTTAGTGAGGAGACTACATGGTAAGAGGTGTTATAATGGAAAAGGAAGCACTTCACTGTACAGTGAAATGAGTTCACTGTAAAATGACTCAAAAATTATGTTAAATTCTTAAATGTTATCGTATGTGCTTCTATGTTGTTAAATGTTGTTCTAATGAATAAAATATGATTTTTAAAGGAAAAGATGCATATTTCTACTAAATGTCCATTTTCATAATTTTTATGCATTAGGCGATACTTAGTACATGTGGTTGTACTAATCCATGATTTTAACTATCTCTATAATTGTTGGTAGGTGAGGATCATTTGGGAAGTGAAGCCTTGGACAGTTGCATCATTCAAAAGAGGTTTAAGTATTTCCTTATTTGACTCGAGAGCGTATATGTCTTTTATGTTGGTTATTGAAGTATTGTAACAGACTAAGTATTTTAATATTAGTATTGAAGTATGGGTGGTGTCCCAAGTATTCTTGTGTCTTAAGATGATAAGATTGAGACATAGCATTTCCTATTGTTTTATATGAAAGAATTTTTAAAGACTTTGATATCTTTTGTGAAAAGTATTAATACCACACTACTTTTCACTATGTTTATATGATGAATAATATGTAAGGTCTTGTATGAGACCTCCGAGAGGTCAAGTATGCCGGTTGCAGTCGAGGTTAACCCTAACTTCTAGATTGTGGTTTTGGGATGTGACAATCAACGTTAATAAAAATGTAAATGTGAACATAACGTGTACACTAACGTCAATGTCAAAGTGATTGTAAAAGTAAATGTCAATATAAACGTCAATGTCAATGTCAATAGGATAAACATGAACGTCAATGTCAACATACACATAACATCAACATGTTGGTAAACGCAAACCTAATCTTCAACATAAACATAAACATCATTGTAAACGTCAATATAAAAATGAACGTTAACATGAACATTAACATGAACGTGAACATAAACACTTGCATGAACGTGAATGTTAACATGAACGTAAATATAAACATCAATGTGAACGTTAACATTAAAATCATAATAAATGTCAATGTTAATATGACTGTCAACATCAATTTCAAAGTTAATATGAAACGTCAATGTCAATGTCCACGAAAATGTCAATGTCTTAATAAACGCTAAAAGGATCGTCAATATCAACGTAAACATAAAAATGAACGTCAATATGACTATCAGTGTGAAGGATAACATCAACGTCATCATAAATGTAAATGTTAGTATGAACATCGATATCAATGTAAACGTTAATATAAAAGTCAACATCAACATCAATGTAAACATGAACGTCAATACACGTGTAAACATCATCGTGAAAGTCATCGTGAAAGTCAATGTAAACATCATCGTCAACGTCAATGTAAACGTTAGTGTGATTGTCAACATGAACGTGAGCGTCAACATTAACATTAATGTGAATGTCAACATGAACATCAACAGAAACCTTAATGTTAACGTCAACATAAGTGTAAACGTATATATGAACGTAAACGTGAATGTCAACTTGAAAGTCAATGTGAACGTCAATGTGAATGTCAAAGTCAACGTAAACATCAACATGAGCATAAACATTAACGTAAACGTGAATGTGCATATCAAAATCAACGTAAATGTGAACCTAAACGTCAATGTCAATGTAAAGGTCAACGTAAACGTCAACGTTAATGTCAACATTAACATCAACATCAACATCAACATCAAAGTAAAAGTCAATGTCTACTTCAGTGTCAACATAAATGTCAACGTCAACATGAACGTTAACATGAATGTCAATGTGAAAGTCAACGTAAATGACAACACTAGCGTGAACGTCAATATCAATGTCAATGTCAATGTAAATGTCAAAGAGAACGTTAATATCTACATCATTATTAACGTAGACATAAATGTAAGAATGAACGTAAAAGTCAATATCAATATGAATGTCAACACTAACATCAATGTAAACGCCAGCGTAAACGTGAATGTCAACCTAAATGTAAATGTAAACATTAGCATCAATGTGAACGTCAATATCAACGTGAATGTAAACGTGAAAGTCAACATAGACATAAACATGAACGTAAATATGAACGTTAACATAAAAATTATCTTGAACGTGAACATCAATATTAATGTCAATGCGAACGTCAATGTGAACATCCACGTAAATGTCAACTGCAACGACAACCTGAATGTCAATGTGAACATCAACTTCAACGTCAATGTAAATGTCAACATCAATGTAAACATCAACGTGAACATAAATGAGAATGTTAAAATGAACGTTAATACCATCATCAACGTCCACATCAATGTTAACGTTAACATCTACGTCAACCTCAGTATGAATGTTAACTTCAATGTCAACGTCAATGTCAACATAAACATCAATGTGTTGGTAAATGCGAACATGATCGTCAATGTTAACGTAAAAGTTAACATAAACATGAACATCAATATAAACATCAATGTAAACGTGAACATCAATGTAAACGTCAACATGAACATTAATGTGAACGTTAAGGTCAATGTAAACGTGAATGTCAATGTGAATTTCAACGTGAACGTTAATGTAAGCGTCAGCGTTAATGTGAACATCAATATAAATGTTTATATGAATGTGAATGTCAACGTCAATGTACACATAAACGTGAATGTCAATGTCAAAGTAAACTTAAACATTAGTATGAACGTCAATGTAAATGTCCGCGTGAATGTGAATGTGATCATCAACGTCAATGTCAATGTTTAGGTGTACATAAATGTTAAAGTGAACGTCTAAACGAGAATGTATACGTGAAAAGAAACCTTAAAGTAAATGTGGACGTCAACGTGAACGTTAATATGAATGTTAACGTCAATGTCAATATCAGCATCAACATAAACGTAAAAATTAGTGTGAATTTCAACGTCAACATCAACAACACTGTGAACATTAACGTGAACGTCAATATAAATATTAACGGAAATATAAATGTCGATGGAAACATAAAAATAAATGTGAGCGTCAATATAATCGTAAATGTCAGTGTCAAGGTGAACGTCAATGTTAACGTGAATGTCAAGGTGAACGTCAATGTGAACATTAACGTGATAGTCAATATCAACGTCAACGTTAATGTCAGCATATACGTCAATGTCTATATCAACATCTATGTAAACGTGAAGGTAAATGTGAACATGAACGTCAACGTTAATATCAACGTCAAAGCAAATGTGAACTCAAAGAACAATGTAAATATCAACGTGAACGTTACCATGACAATTAATGTAAAAGTGAACATCAACATGAATGTAATATGAAAGTCAACAAAAATGTAAACGTAAACGTGAACATAAATGTTAACATTAACATGACCGTCAACGTGAACCTGAACTTCTACGTTAACGTCAACGTAAACATTAAAGTCAATGTGAATGTCAATATGAACGTCAACGAAAATATCAACTATCATATCCGAAGAGTACACCCTAGATGTGACCGGCGCCGACATCCTTTCAGAGGTCTCAAACAAGCCTCTTAACGTTCGTCATAACACGTGATCAGTTAAAATTATAGAAAATTTAGAACTTTTAATACCAAGTGAAGTATACTTAGACTTCATACTTAACATTCATTAAGACATACGATATTCTAAAAACTTGTCTCACATGTCTAAAAGCATCTAGAGAGTATGAATCTGGACATAGCCAATAAATAGTAAATAGGCCATATACGCCTTAATACAAAAGAATCCAAAAACATAATACGGAATAAGAGTATTCTTTAAAACTACTACAGTCTCCATAGCTAGATTATCGAAAAGATAGCATCCCCAAACATGAGGATCTACCAATACTTGGAGAAAGAGTACCAATCTTCTTCAGCCGACCGTCTTAAACTTCAATGGCCGGAATATACAGTTGTAGTAATATAAATTAATGGGTTAGTACGCCATATGTACTAAGTATGGGTATATGCACATAACATTTAAGGACATGCATGAGAAGGATCATTTATCATTTCTTTTGGAAAACATTCTAAGTCATATGAATGTGTGCAATGCGCACACCATAGAACAGGTACAAGTTAACGATTTTATCAACATACATTATGATCATAATCAAAGATATATTATCATAGAGTCATGTTAACATTTCATATTAAATAGATCATATACGCATAACATAAAAAACACTTACCAATGATCCCATTCAAACGTACAAGTGCAATGGTCATGTTAGCCCCACAACCACACACATACAAGTAGATCAAATAGGAGACCATAAGTAAAGCTTTGTTTCATATTACTTCTAACATAAGTAGTGATCACTTCATATAAAAATATAACTCCATAACATATTTATAATAATGACCAATATCATATAAGAGAAACCTGATGTATCATAAACATATATCTTTTATGTTATCATATTACATAAGAACAATCTCCTAGGACTTCCCTTAGAGGAAACTTGTGCAATGTCTAGGTATAATCCCATACCGTTACCTATATTGAGTAGACTCTTAAAATCACCCTAGCCAATATCCATTTACTTATCCTTCATTTTACAGGAGAGAACATTCACCTTAACCGACATAGAGCATGTGAGCTTAACATGAAATTCGGTGTCATAAAACCTCACACAGAAAGAATGTGGTCTACCGGCCAATGTAGAACCAAACATGACATAGCTTTCTAGGTGGATCCACTAGATAGTATCCTATGATGGAAACATAGTTCAAGAACAAGGAGATGTATTAGAGACCCATAGTTCCACATTACATGGCAGCCTCTATCTAATGAGAGTCATTGTGAACCTACCTTCAAACTAGGGAAGGGACGCCTCTCATATCTATTTCGTCTGTGCTTAGCTTAAGTTCCTTTTCTTAAATAAATATTTAGTTGTCTTTTAATCATAAACTTATCATAGGTCATAGGAGATAAACTCCTTGTCTAAACATGATCATGAACTCTTTATGATTACATGAGAATTTCCTTTCATCATAACCCTTCGTATGTGAGATTAACATAACATAATCACCTTGTGTAAAGCATACAAAGGATATCATAAACTTGTACTTCCGTATTCTTATCATAATCTCCTAATTAACATGGTTTTAGCCCAACATATATATATATATATACACACACACACACACACACACAATATAACATCATACATATTTCCATATCATAGCACCATCATTTATAGGCTAACATAACCATCATAGAGTAATCACATCTTTAGAAGACTTACCTCCTGCTTCCATGAACCTCATTCAAGAACTTATGTTCAACTTACAGCAATCATAACAACGAAATAGTGAAATATACTTAAAATAATATCCAATACTAACTTCTCAACTCATAATAAAAATCAATTTGTAAAGTAGGATAACGGAATGGTCATTAAAGAATTCATTCAACTCTTAGTTCCAATCCCAATGTTTACATGTTATCAAGTAGTAAGTAGAACCCAATCAAGACCATTACTTAGTGAGATATAATGCATCATACGAGATTCAAACATTATTAATACAATACTCAACAATTCATGTGAAATCAACCATAGAAAATCACTATTTTTCATGGATAGTCCTAAATCTAGAGTGAGAAAGAATACCTGTTTTGTCGAGTAAAAACCCTAGAATTGGAATTTCTTGAAAACTATCTTTTAAAGGTCCTCTGGGGGAAAGGAATCAGTAAAGTGAAATACCATACCTTATAGACAAATAATCCATGAAATTTTATTGGAAATATTGAAGTCTTCGTCTTCTTCCTCAAGCTCTTCTTATTCTTCAATGGAGTTTGGAAAAGAGAGTATTCTTTAGAGATGAGAGAATTTTCGTTTGAATCTGATATAGCATGTAAAAAGTGGTCTATAACTGACTAATTTTCATATATATATATATATACGTCCAATGAATCATCCAAAATATCCTCCACTTAAATGGGTCTTTTATGAAGTTAAATTACCAAAAATACAACTTTAACAATTCTGGGAAGTGGCTGCGCGTCGCGGGGCCAAATCTCATTATTATTTAGAAATTTTTGGTAGAGGCAGTGAGGTCTGTGTCATCCTCATGACGCGACGCTGACCCTCGCATATTGAGTCCGTACACCTCTTGAGGAATGCGCGTCGCGCACTTGTTCCTCCAATTCTGCCTGGTTGTAGATGCCAGGCAGGCTGCTCACCCATGTGTGGGTCCTCCCCGAGGACCCTTCGGGTGGTCCTTGGTGTTTTGTTATCAGACATTGGACCTTTTTTACTACATACTACATATCCAAGGTCTCTTTACAATGTTTTAAATTCATTTGAAACTTTGAAAGCATCACCAAACATAGGGACGTTAACTAGTTCAAATTAACTAATTTCTGGACGTCAAAGTCTTTCTTTGTCATTTTGTCTTAAAACTTTTCCAAATGAGTATATTACATTAATATAGGTCTGGAAACATAATTTCAAACATTATTAATAAAATTAAACTCTAGTCTAAGTCATGGCCTTTCCGGGGTGTTACATTATCCCTCCCTTAGGAACATTCGTCCCCGAATGACATTGAAATCTTTTGGAGGGAAGGAAAAGAATCAATACTAGCAGCCCAACCAACAATATCATATAAACCATAATGAGTCTGTCACACCCAGAGAACATACCCCAGATGAGACTGGCTCGTTAACCACTCAGAGGTCGCAAACAAGTCTCTTCTTAGCTTTCATCACAATCATACACTTATATTTGCGGAAAAATTAAAAACTTTTAATATACTAATGAAGTTTACTTAGACTTCATACTTAAGATTTATAAAAACATACAATATTCTAAAATTGTGTCACATATAAAGAAACCATATGAGAATTGCAAATCTGAACGTAGCCAATATTAGTTTATATGCCATATAGGTCTTCTTACAAAAGAATACAAAAAACATAATGGAAATAGCGTATTCTTAAAACTACCAAAAATCTACGTATGCTAGAATATGAAAAATAACATCCCCGAACATGAGGACCTACAATGACTTGGATAAAAAGTTCCAAGCTTCTTCAAATCGACCTTCTTAAGCTTCAATGGCCGGAAACTACAGTTGTAGTAATGTAAAGTAATGGGGTTAGCACGCCATATGTACTAAGTATGGGTATATGCACATAACACATAAGGACATGCATGAAAAACAATCATTTATCATATCTTTAGAAAACATGCTAAGCCATATGAAAATCGTCAATCCACATACCATATTGTTTAAGTTTAGTGTGTCCGAAAGCTCTTTTTGTGCTAATTTTGATATAAGTTTCTCTTTGTTTTGCAGGAAATCTGTCCAAAGCTGAATGCGGAGATTTTGAGCGAAAAATGCAGAAGAGACCACCTACGGAGCTTATGACGGTCCGTCGTGCCTGTGACGGTCTGTAGGTGGCAGCGTAGAGAAGCTGCTGAAGGAAGATGGGGAAGTTTGACCAAGTGTGGGATTACGAAGCTTGTGACGGTCCGTCATGGCTATGACGGTCCGTCCTGCAGGTTCGTCGTGAAGATCAGAGAAGTGATCCCAGTACCCAGATTCCAAGAGTTGAAGTATTTTGAAACGAGACCCTCAACGGACCGTTGTTCTTATGACGGTCCGTCACACTTTCCGTCGAGGGGAATGAAGAAAGCAGCAGAAGAATTGCACCAAGTATGGGACGACGGAGTCCACGACGGTCCGTCATGACCACAACGGTCCGTCGCGTGGTCCGTCGACCCAGCCGCGTTTTGGTAGATTTCCAGTAATTAGAATCCTTGTTTAATTAGGTTTTTATTTTTTTATAAATAGTTCGAAAAACCTCATTTTTGAGGTTAGACTCTGTGATATTAAACATTATATTGTTAGACTTGGTGTTTGGAGTGTTTGATTGTTAGAGATTCTTACAAGTGATTTTTGGTGATTAATCAAGCAAATTTTTGGACTTTATTCTTTCTCATTGAAGTAAGTACATGAATTCTTGTTTACCATATTTGAATATTGTGTTTATGGCTATGAGGAACTAAACTCCATAACTAGGGTTGTGGGAACCATAGGCAAATAATGAGATAAACCCTAGCTAAAATAACAATTCTAGAATCGTGTCTTGCATGTATTAATAATTCTTTCGCTTAGAAGTCTTTTTAACGGATGATCAACGTTAGAACTCGCCTTAATGCTACTTGCCGGACCAAGGAGGTAGATAATAGGAAAAGAATTATTAACATAGATTTAGTGTATACTATCTAATAGGCTAGTATTGATTGGTACGAGGTAATAACTTAGTCAATTATCGAATACGATGCTTAATATGTGGTAAGGATAAGGGTTAGGAAAGCAACACACGTAGCCGGACCAAGGTGCGGAGTGAGATTTTCTAGATGTCGGACCAAGGATTTAGAAATACATAACTTATCACTTTGCATGCAAGATACTAGGAAAGAATTGTTATAGTTAGAATTATCAAGTATGAACCTGTGGGGAACACGTAAACCCTAGTTACTTTGATTACTTGATTAAAACTCAACATTAAAAGCTGTTAAGTGTCTCTTTCAAGTTCGTTAGTTATTTTTGCTCATTAGGAAATACAAACCCCCCTTTTATGCTTTTACTTTCTAAGGAAGTCATCAACCGAACAATAGTAATAACAAGTTGAAGTTAAGTCTAGACTATTTTCCTCGTGGGAACGATCCCAACCTCACTAGTTGGGTTATTTACTTGACGCGACCGCTTTACTTCTCATTTGAGAAGTAAGTTTGAGCGTATCAAATTTTGGCGCCGCTGCCGGGGAATTTAGATTTTAGATTAATTTGAACTTCTTACTATAGTTTAGTTGATATTTTCTTGATTTTACTTTGTTTTATTGTTTTTGATTTCTTTCAGAACTATCCTCCTTGTATGCCAAATACACGGAGAGGAAGAGAACCGTTGTTCCCCTACGATCACGAGCTAGAACATACACTGCGAAACATGAATCGTAATTTGGGAATGAATGATGAGGATCCAAACCAGAACATCCTAGCTCCGGCTGATGCTCATGGTCAGATGTTACCCGATGCTCCGGGTGAACATCAACAGAGGGGACAGAATCCCGCTCCACGGCCCCAAGCATACTACATAGTCTATGATAACATAGCAGATTCGGATGGGCCACTGGTTTTGCCTCCTCTACCCACAGGCCACACTTTTGTGGTAACTAGTAGTCTGATGCAAATGCTCACTGCCAGAGGTTTGTTTTCAGGGCTACCTTCTGAGGATCCACATGACCATATAGCTAAGGTAAGGGCAGTGTGTAAAAGTTGTGTGGGGAGGCCTGATTTGGATCTAGATGTAATAGGTCTCAGAGTGTTTCCTCTCTCACTGACAGGAGAGGCTGCTATGTGGTTTACTGAGCTCCCATACAACTCCATTTTCACTTGGAACCAACTACGGGATGTCTTCTTAGCACGCTACTATCGAGTCTCCAAGAAATTAAACCACAAAGACAGGGTGAATAACTTTGTGGCACTACCAGGAGAGTCAGTTAGTA
Source organism: Solanum chmielewskii (assembly GCA_027704785.1). Taxonomy (NCBI): domain Eukaryota; kingdom Viridiplantae; phylum Streptophyta; class Magnoliopsida; order Solanales; family Solanaceae; genus Solanum; species Solanum chmielewskii. Next base: position 35,122,962 of record JAKWIX010000320.1, read on the forward strand.
GTTCTTGGGATAGATTCACCTCATTCTTGAGAAGTGTCCCAAATCACCGTATTGATGATGAGTCACTAAAGGAATACTTCTATAGGGGACAGGATGATAACAATAAAGCAGTGTTGGACACTATAGCAGGTGGATCTTATGGAGAATGCCCTTATGCTGAGATTGCTGAGAAATTAGAGAAAATCTCCCGTAACAACAAAGCTTGGAGTACTAGGAAGTCCGATACAGGGAGAAACACCTTCGCAGTGCAGTCCACTCACAACCCAGCAACAGATGATATTCGGGAAGAAATGGCTCAGATGAGAACTGAGCTTGGGTTGGTACTAAAACATGTCACTGTAGGTGCAGAAAAGGTTAATGCAGTCAACTACTTGGCTAAACCACCACCTCCAATCGATGAGTGTTATTATGAGGAGGATTCCTATGCAGTAAATGAACAGATGGGGGGTTTCTGACCAAGTGCCCAAGGCTCTAATCAGGAAAATTGGCGCCAAGGTCAAGGGAACCAAGGTCGGAACTATGGTAACTACAATCGTGAGGGTCATTATGTCCGAGATGGAAACTACAATCGCGACAACAACTTCAACAGGAGTAGCTATGGTAACAGAAACGACACAAATGGACCTTATGTTCCTCCTCAAAATCGTGAAGTTACTCCTAGGGATGGTGGAGGTAGTATGTCGCGAGTTGAGGATATGTTGCATAAAATGATGAGGAGGTTCGATGCTAGTGATGATCAGAATAAAGAGTTGAGGAATGATCTAGCGGGTATTGGGCAAAAAGTTGATACACATGCAATATCGATTAAGCAACTTGAGTTACAATTGGCCCAATTATCTGCAACTGTGAACACACGGCAACCGGGCACTCTTCCTAGCAACACTGTCCAAAATCCGAAAAATGATGGACATTGTATGGAAATCACTACTCGCGGTGGCAAGCAAACCATTGAACCACCTATGCCATCTAATGAGAATGAGGTGACAAAAGGATCTGATACAGTGGTAAATGTTGATGCTAATTTAGAAGATAACAGTGCAGAAGATGCTGAGGTGCCTAAAAAGGTAAATCCCATGCCTAGGCCACCACCCCTATTTCCTCAAAGATTAGTGAAAAAGACTGAGGATGGCAAATATCAGCATTTTATAACAATGTTGAAGCAACTTTCTATCAATGTCCCTTTGGTAGAAGCTTTAGAACAAATGCCCGGTTACGCCAAGTTTATGAAAGATTTGGTCACAAAAAAAAGATCGGCTACTTTTGAGGATGATGATAGAATACAGCATTGTAGTGCTATTGCTACAAGATCTCTGATCCAAAAGAAAGAAGATCCGGGTGCGTTCACTATTCCTTGTACAATCGAGCTATTACATTTTGCGAAAGCATTATGTGATCTAGGGGCAAGCATAAATCTCATGCCCCTCTCGATTTACAAGAAGTTGGGTTTGGGTGACCCAAAGCCCACTGCGATGCTGCTACTGATGGCTGATCGAACAGTAAAACGGCCCATAGGGATACTTCATGATGTGCTAGTAAAAGTGGAGTTATTCATCTTTCCAGCCGATTTTGTTATTCTTGATTGTGAGGTTGATTTTGAAGTGCCTGTTATCTTTGGGAGGCCATTCCTAGCTACGGGAAGAGCCTTAGTAGACATGGAAAAGGGGCAGATGAAATTTCGGTTGAACAGTGAGGAAGTGACTTTTAATATTTGTAGGTCCATGAGGCAGAGTGGTGAGCTCCAATCGGCATCTGCTATATCCTACAACATGGGTGAGACCTTTGAGACACAAATAGAAGAACGTCTAGGTGTCGAAGCATTAGCGGCAGTGATAATGAACTTTGATAGCGATTGCATTGAAGAGTATGAGTCATTAGTCGCGGCTCTTGACCGAGGTGATGTTCGGTTTAAACCGAAGAAATTTGAGCTTGATATGAAGAATCGCGAGTCCCCATCCGCTAAACCATCTATAGAGGAAGCTCCAAAAGTTGAATTAGAAGCTCTCCCACCTCATCTTAGGTATGAATTCTTAGGAAATGGTGACACTTTGCCGGTAATCATTGCATCAGACCTAGATGAACAACAGGTTCAGAGTTTGGTGAAGGTACTAAAAAGGTTCAAAAGAGCTATTGGGTGGACCATTGCGGACATTATTGGGATCCTTCCTGGTATTTGCTCTCATAAAATCCAACTCATGCCTGATCATAAGCCGAGTATTGAGCACCAGAGACGCTTGAATCCTCCTATGCAAGAGGTGTGAAGAAGGAAATTATCAAGTGGTTGGATGCTGGAGTAATCTATCCAATCGCCGATAGTAGTTGGGTATGCCCGGTTCAGTGTGTACCTAAGAAAGGGGGAATGACTGTGGTCCCCAACGAAAAGAATGAACTTGTTCCAATGAGACCGGTTACTGGATGGAGGGTGTGTATGGATTACCGTAAACTGAACTCATGGACTGAAAAAGACCATTTTCCTATGCCCTTCATGGATCATATGTTGGATAGACTTGCCGGAAAAGGGTGGTATTGTTTTCTTGATGGGTATTCGGGGTATAATCAGATTTCTATCGCACCAGAAGATCAAGAGAAAACCACTTTCACTTGTCCATATGGGACTTTTGCGTTCAGAAGAATGCCGTTCGGGTTGTGCAATGCACCCGCAACCTTTCAGAGATGTATGATGTCAATATTTTCTGACATGGTGGAGGATACTATAGAGGCTTTTATGGATGATTTTTCTGTGGTTGGTGATTCATTTGAGCGATGCTTGACCAATTTATCTGAGGTTCTTAAGAGATGTGAAGACTGCAATCTGGTACTAAACTGGGAAAAGTGTCATTTCATGGTGAAAGAGGGTATTGTGTTGGGTCATCGCATTTCAAAAAAGGGTATAGAGGTTGATCGAGCTAAAGTTGAGGTAATAGAGAGACTTCCCCCGCTGATCTCTGTGAAAGGTGTGAGAAGCTTTCTTGGGCATGCCGATTTTTATCGGAGATTCATCAAAGACTTTTCAAAGATTGCACACCCATTGTGCAAATTACTGGAGAAAGAATGTAAATTTTGTTTTGATGAATCCTGTCTTAAAGCATTCGGTGAGCTAAAAGAGAAGTTAGTGTCTGCACCTATCATTATTTCTCCGGATTGGAATTGTCCATTTGAGGTAATGTGCGATGCTAGTGGGGTGGCTCTTGGTGTAGTATTGGGACAGAGAAGAAACAAAATCCTTCACCCAATTTACTATGCTAGTAAAGCCCTAAATAAAGCCCAGAAGAACTACACAGTGACTGAGCAAGAACTCCTCGCAGTAGTCTTTGCTTTTGAGAAATTTCGCTCCTATTTGCTAGGTACTAGAGTTATAGTGCATACTGACCATTCAGCATTGAGATATTTGATGGCGAAAAAGGATGCGAAACCAAGGCTGATTCGTTGGGTATTACTGCTGCAAGAATTTGACTTTGAAGTGCTGGATAGAAAAGGGACTGAAAATCAAGTTGTTGATCATTTGTCCCGTCTAGAGGATGAAGCTATGAGAGAGTTAGGGGATAAGACTGACATTGATGATACTTTCCCCGATGAACATGTATTGGCTGCTTCACAAGACTTGATTCCATGGTTCGCAGATTTTGCGAACTATCTGGCTAGTGATATTGTTCCATCAGACTTGTCCTTTCATAAAAGGAAAAAGTTCATGTACGATGTGAAGAAGTTCTTTTGTGATGAACCATACTTGTATAGGAGTTGTGCCGACGCACTTATTCGGCGTTATGTGCCAGAATGTGAAATGTTGAGTGTATTGGAGGCATGCCATTCTTCACCTGTTGGCGGACATTACAGTGGTATCCAAACCGCTCACAAGATATTGCAATGTGGTTACTATTGGCCAACTCTTCTTCAAGATGCTCATGGGTTTGCTAAATCATGTGACAAATGTCAACGAGATGGTGGTATTTCAAGAAAGCAAGAGCTCCCTCTAAACCCCATTCTTGTGATTGAGTTATTTGATGTGTGGGGTATTGACTTTATGGGCCCTTTCGTGAGTTCTCATGGGATGAAGTACATTCTTGTAGCAGTTGATTATGTATCTAAATGGGTCGAAGCCATAGCTCTCGCAAACAATGAAGGGAAGAGTGTCACTGCATTCTTGAAAAAGAATATATTCTCCCGTTTTGGCACTCCAAGGGCCATTATTAGTGATGGGGGTTCCCACTTCTGCAACAGATTGTTCAAGGGGTTATTGGAGAAATACGGTGTTCGCCATAATGTGGCCACTCCTTACCACCCTCAAACTAGTGGGCAAGTTGAGGTATCGAATCGGGAGATCAAACAGATATTGTCCAAAACAGTGAATGCTAGTAGAACAGATTGGTCAAGGAGGCTTGATGATGCTCTTTGGGCCTACCAGACAGCTTATAAGACTCCCATAGGTATGTCTCCATACCAACTTGTATATGGGAAAGCTTGTCATCTTCCGGTTGAGTTAGAGTATAAAGCCATGTGGGCTATGAAGAAGTTAAAATTGGATTGGAGCGAAGCTGTAGAGCAATGGTTAAATGGGTTGAATGAACTTGATGAATTTCGCTTGAAAGCCTATGAAAGCTCAGCCCTATATAAAGAAAAGATGAAGAAGTATCATGACAACAAAATTGAAAAACGAGAGTTTATGGTCGGGGATTTAGTGCTTCTATTCAATTCCAGATTGCGCTTGTTTCTAGGCAAACTCAAGTCCAAATGGACTGGTCCTTGCACGGTTACCCAACTATTCCCTCATGGAGCAGTTGAGTTGGAAACTAAGGAGGGTGTGCGGTTCAAGGTTAATGGACAGCGCATAAAAATCTATCTAGGGCATGTTGAATCGGTGAATGAAGTGATCAAGGCATACCATTTTGATGAAGTCTGAGTAATCAAGTGGCCCCAGTCGTGTCGCGACATTAAATCTGGCGCTTGTTGGGAGGCAACCCAATACTTATCGTCTTTTTAATAATGGTAGCTTTTTTTTTTCTATCAATGGGTTTTAAATTTGCTGGTACATCACCAGGAAATTCTGCAGAAAACTACTCCGCAGTAGCCACTAACGGATACAACGACAGACCGTTGCGAATGAAACGGACCGTCGTATGCATCCGTCACACCAGGTACGTATTTCTGTCATTTTTGAAATTAGGGCACACACGACGAAACCTACGACGAGGCGTCGCAAGTGCGACCGACCGTCGTCGGGGAACCGTCGCGCGATTAATGAAATTTACCCGACCCGACCCGGCTGGACCCTTTTTCAAAATCTGACCGTTAATACCTCCCCCCTCCATATTCCACCCCATTACTTCCTTATTCCCCTCATCTCCCCTCTCTTTTCAACTTCCACACTTCCCCTCACTGATCATTGCTCCCAAAAAACCACCTAAGCCTTATCATTATCATCTACTTGTCGGTGCTGCTGCTATTGGTATCTTCCTTGCCACCTGAATCATTCTCCAGTAGTGTTTTCTCCATTTCCAAGGTATGTGTCTCTAAATTTATACTCATTTCTCTTGTATTTTTGTTTATTAGTTAGTATTAGATTCGTTCTTAGTCGTATCTTGTTTCCTTTATATGATTATGTCTAGACCTAGGCTCTAAATGTTTGAATTTGCCATGTTAACAACCCTAGACATAGGTGAGTTCACATTAATAGTTTCCTAGGTAGTTGGGATAGACACATATAGGTCCACAACACTACAACACCATGTGGGTTCATCGGGGTTGCTTAGGGTACCTACAGTTCTGTCTCTGATATTCAGAACGAGACCCTGATGACGGTCCGTCGTATACACGACGGACCGTCGCAGGGTCCGTCGCACAAGCCCTAGCACCCTCCCCAACGACGCCTGTGACGGACCATTGTCTTCACGACGGTCCTTCCTGCAGACCGTCATGGTTGTCAGAGACCCTGTTTCTCAGGGTCTCTCAAAATTTTCAAAGTGTCCTACGACGGACTCTTACGACGGACCGTCGTCCCTGCGACGGTCCGTCCTGCTTGACCGTCATGGTCAGAGACCCCATCTGATAAGGGTCTCCAAAAATTTTCTGAGTGTCCTACGACGGACACTTACGACGGACCGTCACACCCACGACGGTCCGTCCTGCACGACCGTCATGATGGTCAGAGACCCCTCTGATTAGGGTCTCCAAAAATTTTCTAAGTGTCCTACGACGGACACTTACGACGGACCGTCGTCCCTATGACGGTCCGTCCTGCTTGACCGTCATGATAGTCAGAGACCCCTCTTTCAGGGTTCTTTCTATATACATTGACCAAGTACAACACGACGGACCTCATGACGGTCCGTCGTATCCACGACGAGCCGTCATCTACCCCGTCGTGTGATACAGTTTCACTATCACTAACACACTATTTTAAATGTTTTATGTTGCATGGGCTTGCTTGTCTTGCTTGACATAACTCGTACTAATAGTGATCCTTTGCAGGTACTATCTACTATGGCACCCAAGCAAGACCGAGCCTACGCACGCGGGCGATCCAAGTCTGTTGCCCCGTCTGCACGCTTGATCATCGGGTCTAATGATGAGCGGGACCCTGAATATGTGCCCCCAGGCACATCCGCACCTTCCCGTGCTGCACGTGCCCCCAGAGCCACACCCAAGACGGTGGCGTCCGGCGTAGTCACTGCCTTCCAGTCTGATGAGGAGCGCACACTGACCGGCACACCCTCTGGGTCGGCCACAAACGAGGAAGGCGCGTCTGGCTCCTTAGGAGTATCCTGGTCCGAGGAAGCTTCAGGATCTTTTGAGGTTCCCGCACCCGCCACTGCTGCAGCGTCGGCCTCGTCTGATGAGGCTGACAGTTCAAACTCTACATCCGGCGCACCAGCCTAGGTCCCCACCCCAGCCTCTGACCAGCCAAACTGGTGGTGTGTTGAAGGACAGTTTCAAGTATACTCCGACGCGAAGTTCTTGACCGATAAAGGAATAATGACTCGAACACTCAACCTGGAGCGGCGGGTACTTACAGGGAGTCTCCCATCGATGCCGGAGATCCACAACCTATTCACCAGGCATCGCTTAGAGTGGACAGCCCGTCCGTTGGGACGATACAGCGAGGAGATGGTCCGAGAGTTCTACGCGTCCTACGTAGCGACTCTCCGATCACAGATCGACAGGCGGGCTGCTCCCGCTAAACAGGCCCCATTGGAGCAGGTTCTAGTCCGGGGCGTGCAGGTTGACATTTCCCTGCCCGCCATCTGCCGGTTCCTATACGGCGAGAGTGCAGATGCTACTCGGACCCCCATCACTGCCGAGTTTGACTACCGCTGGCAAATAGTGAAGGATGGACAGTTCCTGCGAGAGCCAGCACTGAGGGAGACCACCAAGCGGTGGATGGCCCTGCACTTATCAGTCGACGAAGAAGGTGCCAATTGGTTCACCGAGCCGAAGGGGGCTATCAAGAAGGCCAACCTCACGTTCGTCGCAAAGTTCTTGTGGCTGCTCGTTCGTCACTACCTTTCCCCCACAGCTGCTGATAACATAGTCACCTGGGATCGAGCAGTGCTGATGGTGGCGATGATAGCCGGCTTTGAGGTGGACTATGCATGGCTTCTCCTGGCAGTCATGCACGAGAGGGCATTCAAGGTCACTACCACCTACCCCTTTCCGTGTTTGATCTTTGCCCTTTGCAGGTCTGCAGGTGTGCCCATATGGCACATAGATCAGTTGAGGACCCCGCCGGGTACCGTTGACATAGGCCTCATCAAAGACGAGGCCAATGAGTTGGCCCTACGTCGAGGGCCCCGTCCAGAGCTGCCCCCTCTTGTTGATGATCTTGTGGATTCGATAGCCCAGGCCCGCACAGCTACACAGGCATCCACGGATACTACCCCGGTCGAGTCTATCCCTGGTAGTAGCACAGCCCCTCTACCGACACCGGCCCCGCTTGCTCAAGTCCAAAAACTGGAGGCACAAATGGCCACTCTTCTGCATCATATCCAGCCGTGGATGCAGAAGTCTATTGCTGAGTCTGAGGCGCGTATGGAGAGGCAGATGCAGCGGAAGATTGCTGAGGTTAACCAGCGCCTAGATGCCTTTGTATTGAGAGTATTAGCTCGACCAGCCCCTCCGGTAGATGTGTCGACTCTTCAGGCTGCAGTCGACAGTCTTCATGCGGACATCGACACGATCCTAGAGGCAAGAGTGCCGGAGTCTGTCGAGCTTGCTGAGGATACTGTATTGGCGGCCCTGTTTCCTACTCCAGACATTCCCCCATCTTCCCCTCGAGAGAGTGCCAAGAGGCGTAGGGGTCGATCAGAGGATGAGGCGCGAGCAAGGAAGAAAGAGCGCCGATAGATGGAGGCCGCGAGGAGAGCCTCACTTGCTGAGGCGGAGGCACACCAGATCAGAGCATCGCAGATAGCGGCTGGGGCGTCTAGCTCCCGCACTGTAGAGACAGCAGGAGGCACTACTGAGGGTGCTGTTGTTACTGAGGACATTACTGAGGGTGTCCAGATTGCTGAGGACACCACTGAGGGTGTCCAAATTGCAGAGGATGTGGGTTCTGGGAAACCAGACCCACCAGCTTGTTGATCGACGGCGCTATGCGCCACAGGTTTGCTTCACCTACCCCTCTAATCTTTATTTTTTTATGCATTGGGGACAATTGCATGCTTTTTTGTTGGGGGTGGGGTAAATGGAAAGTGAGTGTTAGGGTGAAGTCTGAGTAGCCCAACTCACTATCATCTTTTGGGGTTTTCTTGCCTGTGTTCTTTTTCCCCAAAAGACTGATTACTTTTTCTGTTGAACCGGCACGTTATATCTTTTGTACATAGTTTAACTCTGAAGCATGATGGCTAAAATGATATCCCGATAAAATTGGAAAAGGTTGCATGAAAAGGCGTAGTAACTGATAATTGTGTGGATCTAAACATGAAATAGAGTTACACCATTGCACTACCCTATATCTTCAAGTCGAACTAGGTGTCTGATAATCTGGTATAGTGATGAGATGTCAAGTGAGTGTGAGGAAAGTTGAATAGTCCACTACTGATACTGAGCTAGAACTTGCCTGGTTAGTCCTGCTAAAAGTAAGTTGTAACAGACAATTAGGAAAGGATCATAGGCCCTCATTCAATATAGCCCATTTCTAGCCTAAATAAAAGAAACCAAATGAAAGTTATCCTTCTTTGACCCAAATAATTTGAGCTTAAAATTAGACCTTTCTTTTTCATCCCAACTGATCTTTTCTGGGAACAATATGTTGACCCTGGTCCCTCATTGGACATGTGCACCTCAGCTTATGCCAAAAGCATAAGTTGAGGGTGGCTAATGTATAAACAACCTTCGTTATGGCCCTGACCCGACTTTGGGTATTGTGTACCTTGACTCATGGCAAAGCCATGAGTTGAGGGTGGCTGTTTTGAGGAATGCTCTGGAAAGTGGGGTTGAAAGAACAAAGAGAGGGAAAGAACAAAAGTAAAGTGACTCAAGAACTCTCTAAAAAAAAATAAAAAAAAGAGAAATATTCAAGAATTACAAACGAGAAAAGAAAAGAGTTACTTACACAAATGAAGAAAGTAGGAAAACAGCAAGGTGAAAGAATAGGAGAAACTGGGCGAGATAAAGTGATAGAAAGTGGAAGGTTTAGCCGATATGTCAAGGAGGGCAAAAAGTCACTAAAGTATACCTAAATATACCCTACCTGACACTGAGCCTACGTTACAAGCTAAAAAAGTCCTATTGTGATCCTAAGGGTTGTATAGCGAACTTAAGGCAGTGAAAATAAGGGCAAGCTTATGGCAATAGGTATGAATGAGTGTGACTTTGTTCTGAGAGCGAGTGTTGAAATGTAATCCTTATACTCAAACTGAAATCATTGTGTGAAAAATGAGGATTTTGTTCTAAAGTGAGGACACTAGTTGCTATACCGGAATTGTTAGCATCTCGGTGAGAAATTGAAGAGGATAGGTGTTAGTGCGTGGTGAGTTTGTGTCATGTTTGAATCCCACAAAATTCAAGCCTAATAGTGATAGCATGCATAGATTTGATGAGATTAATCGGGATTGATAGTCAAATGATTGCAAAGGATAAAAACATGAATACTATTGTACAAAGATTGTGTAGTGAGTCATAGTGCGTCGCTTGAGGACAAACAACGAATTTAAGTTGAGGGTGTTGATATACCGTGGTTTCACGGTATAATTAATACTTTTTCCTTAAGTTTAGTGTGTCCGAAAGCTCTTTTTGTGCTAATTTTGATATAAGTTTCTCTTTGTTTTGCAGGAAATCTGTCCAAAGCTGAATGCACAGATTTTGAGCGAAAAATGCAGAAGAGACCACCTACGGAGCTTATGACGGTCCTGACGGTCCGTAGGTGGCAGCGTAGAGAAGCTGCTGAAGAAAGATGGGGAAGTTTGACCAAGTGTGGGATTACGAAGCTTGTGACGGTCCGTCATGGCTATGACGGTCCGTCCTGCAGGTTCGTCGTGAAGATCAGAGAAGTGATCCCAGTACCCAGATTCCAAGAGTTGAAGTATTTTGAAACGAGACCCTCGACGGACCGTTGTGCTTATGACGGTCCGTCACACTTGCGGTCGAGGGGAATGAAGAAAGCAGCAGAAGAATTGCACCAAGTATGGGACGACGGAGTCCACGACGGTCCGTCGCGTGGTCTGTCGACCCAGCCGCGTTTTGGCAGATTTCCAGTAATTAGAATCCTTGTTTAATTAGGTTTTTATTTTTTTATAAATAGTTCGAAAAACCTCGTTTTTGAGGTTAGACTCTGTGATATTAAACATTATATTGTTTGACTTGGTGTTTGGAGTGTTTGATTGTTAGAGATTCTTACAAGTGATTTTTGGTGATTAATCAAGCAAATTTTTGGACTTTATTCTTTCTCATTGAAGTAAATACATGAATTCTTGTTTACCATATTTGAATATTGTGTTTATGGCTATGAGGAACTAAACTCCATAACTAGGGTTGTGGGAACCATAGGCAAATAATGAGATAAACCCTAGCTAAAATAACAATTCTAGAATCGTGTCTTGCATGTATTAATAATTATTTCGCTTAGAAGTCTTTTTAACGGATGATCAACGTTAGAACTCGCCTTAATGCTACTTGCCGGACCAAGGAGGTAGATAATAGGAAAAGAATTATTAACATAAATTTAGTGTATACTATCTAATAGGCTAGTATTGAGTGGTACGAGGTAATAACTTAGTCAAATATCGAATACGATGCTTAATATGAGGTAAGGATAAGGGTTAGGAAAGCAACACACGTAGCCGGACCAAGGTACGGAGTGAGATTTTCTAGATGCCGGACCAAGGATTTAGAAATACATAACTTATCACTTTGCATGCAAGATACTAGGAAAGAATTGTTATAGTTATAATTATCAAGTTATGAACCTGTGGGGAACACGTAAACCCTAGTTACTTTGATTACTTGATTAAAACTCAACATTAAAAGCTGTTAAGTGTATCTTTCAAGTTCGTTAGTTATTTTTGCTCATTAGGAAATACAAACCCCCCTTTTATGCTTTTACTTTCTAAGGAAGTCATGAACCGAACAATAGTAATAACAAGTTGAAGTTAAGTCTAGACTATTTTCCTCGTGGGTATATGCACATAACACATAAGGACATATATGAAAAACAATCATTTATCATATCTTTAGAAAACATGCTAAGCCATATGAAAATCGTCAATCCACATACCATATAACATATAAAAATTAAGGATTTCATTGACATCAAACATGAACATAATTAAAGACATATTATCATAGTCATGTTAACTTTTCATATTTAATCAATCACATAACTCAACATACAAACACTTACCAATGATCCCATCCCCATCCTACAAGTTCAATGGTCATGTGAAGCCCTATAAGCCCACAAACTAAGTAGATAAGATAGGAGACCATAAGTAAAACTTTGCTTCATATAACAATATAACTCAATAACATATTCATTATAATAACAAACATTCATGTAAGAGTAACATAATATATCATAAACATATATCTTTCGCATTATCATATTACTTAAGAACAATCTCCTAGGACTTTCCTTAGAGTCAACTTGTGCAATGTAGGTAGTGTCCCATAGCACAACCTATACCAAGCAAACTCTTCTAGTCACCCTGTTCAACATTATTTTACATGTCTTTCGTTTTACTTGAGGAAACATACACATTAATCAACATAGACCATGTCAGATAAACATGGAAGTCAGTGTCTTTCCCACACCGAAAAGAGGTGGTCTACCGGCCAAAGTAGAACCTACATGACATAGCTTTCTAGGTGGACCCACTACCTAGTATCCTATGGTGGAAACATAGTTAAAGAACTAGGAGATGTATTAGAGACCCATAGTTACACATTACATGGCAACCTCAATCTCATGACAATCATTGTTAACCTACTTTCCCCTAGGGAAGGGACACTTCCCATATCTCATTCATCGGTTCTTAGCTCAAGTAACTTTTCTTGAAATAACCATTAGTTTATTTTTCATATTAAACTTATCATAGGACATAGGATATTATCTCCTTGTATAACATGATCATGAGCACTATTGGATTAGATGATAATTTTCCTTTCATCGTAACCTTTCTTTTGTGAATTTAACATAACATGATCACCTTGTGTAAAGCATACAAGGGATGTCATAAAACTTGCATATTCGTGTTCTTATCATGACCTCACATATTAAATATTCATACCCATTCGTGTTCTTACCTCTTGTTTCAAAGAACCTTAATAATCATTTGATATTCATAAAAATACATAGTAAAATACTTAATGACATAATAAAGAACAACTCATAAAAACAAGAACAGGATCAATAAATAGCATAGGAGGGGGTAAACAGGTCATAAAAGGATTGACAAACCTTAAATTATAACCCTAATGTTTTCACGTTGCCAAATACTACAAACAGGCCATTCGAAACCATCAAATAGAGAAAGATCATCTATCAAACGACATTCAAACATTATCAATCAATTACTCAACAACTCATGCGAAATTAGATATAGAAAAATATTTACTTTTTTTAAAAAATCATATATCTAGGGTTAGGAAGAAAATCCATTTTGTAGAATAAAAACCCTAGTATTTGAAGTTCTTGGAAACTTATCTTGAAAGGACCTCTTTGTAACGTTCCGGAAAAATTACATGTCTAGTGAAGAGCCCAATAGGTCTTTAAGAATACGTATTTGGGATACATAGGCATTCCAATGCGCAATATTGAGAAATATTGGGCATAGTATAAAAAATTGGATAAGGGGTATTAGCAAATTTCTATATAATACCCAAATAAGCAAAATATTGGGCATAGTAAAAAATATTAGCTTAAAGGGTTTTAATCAATTTTTCTAAGTATTAATGATCTTGTTTAAGAAATGTACCTACAATGAATACCCTAAGATAATAAAAATGATGAGCTGTCAACCCAATGCACTATGTACTAGGCATCCAAGTGTCAAGCCTAGTACCATATCACATGATCATTTAAAATAATCATGTAAATTAAGCAGTGCCCAAGTACATAGTAAGGGTCTTTGTGACAACAAGAAAATATTCCCAATAAGACATCAAGAATAGTTAGCTAAGAATGTACAACCAACCCATGTGCAATCACATGGGCAAGACAAGAGAGAAACGACTAAGAGGGGACCACCCTAACCAAATTTGGTTAGGGTAGTTAGGGGGCAGGCTTGCACATGGTTTCACACATATGGGGCCTATTTGTCTAACTAATTCTGGAACCTAGCCTACTACCGTAAATATATTACTAACCTAGAACAAACAAAGAGAAATTATCTTGTACACCTGACAACCTAAGACTTAATTGGGTGACACTAACCTAGTAACTAGTTAACGAGACGACCTAGTACCTATCCTATGATGGTCCAAAGGATTAGTTATGGTTATAAGGACTTAAGGGTACTTTAGTAATTAACCTAACTCACTTAATTAAATAAATTAGACATTTAATTAATTAAATTAAATGGGACAAACCGAAATTCTTACACTAACCTAGTACAACTCAAGAAACATCCTAGTACTTAACCTAGGATGGTCCAAAAGGGTTAATTATGATTCCAATGATTTAGTGACACTTTAGTAATTACCGTAGTTACCATAATTTATTAGATTAGCCATTTAATTTATTAATTTAAAGGGACAAAATGAAATTCTTAGGAAAATTTTCAGATTTGACTAAGTGTTATGTTTCCTATTTCTAGTCAATCTTGGAGGTGCTTTTTAGTAATTTGTTAATTAATTTATTTAATTAACTTAGTAAAACTTAGTTGAATGAGTAAAGATAAGTTCCTAAGACTTAGAATCACGTTAAAGCACTAAGAGTTTCCCAATGCAAATCACATAGAAAATGAGTTATGTCCTTTGAATGCATTAAAATACATCGTATTCATACCACAATTCATAACTAACAATTTAGGAAAGTCTAGTGATTCAACTTTCCAGAAATGGAATATTTTTTAGGAAGAGCTTTCCTTGATCACGCATAGTCCTTATGTGTATATGTTCATATACCCATACTTAGTACAAGTGGTGTACTAACCCTATACAATTTACTATTTTTATAGTTGCAGGTAAGAGTGCAGATTGAAGATTCAATGAAACTGTTTGGACATTAGCGTTCTCCAGACCTTTTGGTAGGTCCTCTTGATTTTGAGGATGCTACAGTTAAAGCCTAGCCTAGTAGTAGACATAGCTAGTTAATGTTGTACCTTGCGTTTCTTTCATATTTTCATTTCAAAGCTTTATAATAAGGTTGTCTTTGGCAAACTTAATTATGATATATTCATCTTCTGTTTTGAATTGATTCTTTATAATAGATGGTTGTTCTTTACTTTGAGCTTAGTATATGATGTAACAATATAATAACTATATGAAGTCTATGTATACTTTATATGTTTTAAAAAGATCAAAAATTTTCGCTAAAATTAAACATATGATTTTGATGAATGCAAGAAGAGGATTTTTTGCGACCTCTTAGAGGTCAACGACACCGATTGTGATTCGGATTCCAGAATCTGGGTCGTAACAAACTTGTTATCAGAACATGAGGTTAAATAACCTAGGAACTAAAGCTCAAAACAACCACTTTACATAGTTTCTAGCTTATGGTTGTGAAGCGCGCCACAATCATGACATAGATACTACGCGATGATAGGAAATCTTCCCTTCTTCTACTCTTTATCGTGCTATATGGAATTGTCACATCTTGTGTCATTAAAGAATCTAAATTTGTTCTTGTATATATGTGTAGAAAATTAATACGAGGAAAAATGCAGGCAGGAGAGTTTGTGAGGCAGCTGCTAGAGGAAACAAAACTCCTCCTCAAGCCCTAGCTGCTGGAGATCAAGTGCCTATGAACCCAGTTGGATTGAAAGATGGTGAAGTAAGGGAGGCATTGCTGTAGATGGAACAGGCCATCACCACTCAGGACCAGTCCATCACTGTTCAAGCCGCAAGAGAGGGTGCTCTCAGGGAGAACTCGCACGCTGGCACCATGGCTAGCAGGCTAAGGGACTTTACCAGAATGAATACGCCAATTTACTAAGCATCCAAGACCAACGAGGATCCTCAGGATTTTGTAGATGAGTTCCCCAAGATACTATATGCCATGAGAGTTGATAAGGAGGCAAAGAATGAGTTGACTGCATATCAGCTCAAAGACTTGGCACATGTTTGGTACCGGATGTAGGCATATGGCCAATCACTAGGAGATGTTGCTACTACTTGGGATGTCTGCCTTTCTGCAGAGGTTCTTTCCCAGAGAGAAAAGGGAAGCCAATGTTGAAGAGTTCATCAACCTAACACAGGGAGGTATGTCTGTCGAGGAGTATTCCTTTGAAATTAGTTAAAATCTCAAAGTATGATTCTTATATGGTGGTAAATAGTAGGGACGAATGAGCAGGTTTGTGACTGGAGTATTTGAGGACCTAGTAGAAGATTGTCGGGCATCCATGTTGCATGACAACATGGATCTGGGCAGGTTGATGGTGCATGCTCAACAAGTGGATGAGAGCCGTCGTAATACGAGAGTTCATGAAGTCAAGAAGCATAAGACTACAGATCAAACTGGTTCTAGCTTGGGCAGGGGCTTATTTGGAGTTCAGAATAGGCCTAATTTCAAGATGCATTCAGAAAATTCTGCTTCTTCAGGAAATTTGAATGCCAAAGTGAACAAGTGTGGTCCCAGAAAGGGCAATGATTGGAACGTCATCAAAAATCAATCTTTGAGGTAAATTTGGAAGTTCTCATGGAGGTGAAGGAAGATGCTCAGCCTCGGCCGAATGCAAATGCTTCAGCCTAACCTCCTAAAAGGAACAAATTTATGCGCTGAAAGGTGGAGAGGATCAAGAGAAGTCAGCTGATGTAGTCACGGGTACGTTGCATGTCTTTACTTTCGCTGTGTATGCATTGTTAGATCAAGGGTCCACTATATTATTTGTTACTCCTTTGATAGCTAGTAGATTTCATGTGTTTCCCGAAATCGTGCATGAGCCGATTCTAGTAAGTACTCCTATAGGGGACGACATTAGCGAAGAAAGAGTGTATAAGAATTTCCCAATTCACATCCTTGTTAGAGTCACTCACGCTAATCTTGTGGAATTATCCATTCTCAATTTTGATATAATCTTGGGTATGGATTATCTCCATAAGTGTTATGTCATAATAGACTGTTAAAATAGGGTAGTGAGGTTTTAGTTTCCAATTGAGTTAGAGTGGGAATAGGAAGGGCGTGGTTCAAGTCCAGTAGGCTGAATTTTTCAAACGTAAAGGCCAATAAGATGGTAACTAAGGGGTATTTATACCACTTATTTAAAGTCAATGACTTGAATCAAAAAGTTCCTTCCATAGACTTTGTGTCAATAGTGAATGAGTTCCGAGATGTAGTCTCGGAGGTTTTTACCAGGAATCCCTCTTGAACGGGAGATTGACTTTGGTGTTGACTTGGATCTCGACACCAAGCCAATTTCTATTCCCTTTTATAGGATGGCACCAACTAAACTCAAAGTGTTGAAGTTTCTGTTAAAATATCTACTTGATAAGGGCTTCATCCAGCCGAGCATATCCCCATGGAGTTCTCCAGTGTTGTTTGTAAAGAAAAGGGATGGAACCCTTAGAATTTTCATCGATTATCGGTTACTCACCAAAGTCACTATAAAGAATAAATACCCTCTTCCCAGAATCAACGATCTATTTGACCAACTCTAAGGTTTAAGTTTCTTTTCCAAAATTGACCTTCGATCACACTATCATTAGCTTAGAGTGAGGTGAGAATACATCCCTAAGGCTACTTTTCGTACTAGATATGGGCATTAAGAATTTTTTGTCATGTCATTCGGTGTCACTAACGCACCTGCCGCATTTACGGACCTTATGAATAGAGTCTTCCGTGAGTACCTTGATTCCTTCGTCATAGTATTCATTGATGACATCCTCATATACTCTAAGTCTAGAGAAGAGCATGAAGTACACTTAACAGAGATATTGGAAGTACTTTAAGAACATCAGTTGTATGCAATGTTCAACAAATGTGAATTCATGTTGAGATTAGTGACATTCCTTGTTCATGTTGTGACCGGACAGGGTTTAGAAGTTGATCCTAAAAAGGTTGAGGTAGTTAAGAAATTACCTACACCCCTTACTCCTTTAGAAATTAAAATTTTTATGGGTTTGTCCAATTATTATCACAGGTTTGTGGAAGGCTTTTCCACTAGTTTTGCTCCATTGACTGCCTTGACTTATAAGAAGCTGAAGTTTGAGTGGTCTGAAAAATGTGAGAGAGCTTCCAAGAGATCAAAGACTGACTCACTTCAGCCCCATTTCTCACGTTGCCGAGGAGTGGTGAAGGATACGTTGTATATTGTGATGCTTCCCAAGTAGGTTCGGGATGTGTTCTTATGCAGGGTTGAAAGGTAATTGCATATGCTTCAAGGAAGTTGAAAGTCCACGAGAAGAATTACCCTACTCATGATCTTGAGTTAGCTATTGTGGTCTTTGCATTAATACTTTTGAGGTATCATTTATATGGTGTATATGTTGATGTTTATACTGACGATAAAGCTCTTCAGTATGTTTTTACGTAGCGAGGGTTGAGTCTTCGTCATAGGAGATTGTTACAACTGCTCAAAGATTATGATATAAGAGTTTGTTATCACCCAGGTAAGGCCAATGTAGTGGCTGATGCGTTGAGTGGATTGAAAATGGTCTGCATGTCTCATATTGATTATAAGAAGAAGGAGCTGGTTAAAGAGGTACACCAATTGGCTAGATTGAATGCATGGCTGGCAGATGCACCAAGTGGGTGTGTTTTGTTCTACTCAAGTTCTGAATCCTCATTTGTTGTAGATGTTAAAGCCAATCAGCATCTCAACCCAATACTCATGGAATTGAAAGAATTATTATAGAGTAAGTTGAATGAATCATTTTCCCTAGGAGGGGATGGTGTACTCAGTTACTAGAACAGGTTATCTATGCCTAATGTGAATGATTTGAGGTCTAATATTTTGGCAGAAGCTCATGGTTCCAGGTATTCTATTCATCTAGGTGCCACCAAGATGTACCATGACCTTAAAGAGATCTATTAGTGAAGAAGGCATGACGAGAGATATCTCTAAGTTCGTGGAGGAGTGTCCAAATTTCCAAAAGGTTAAGGCCAAACACCGTAAGCCTTGGGGTCTCACTCAAACAATTGAGATTCAAACATGGAAGTGGGAGGCTATCAATATGGATTTTGTGGTTGATCTGCCACATATTAGGAAACTAAATGATTCCATTTGGGTTAGTGTTGACAGAATAACCAAGTCCGCTCACTTCATACCTTTGAAGTCTATTTACAAGGATGAAGATTATGCCAAACTTTTTATTGATGAGATAGTGAGATGGCATGGTATTCCTCTGTCTATCCTATCAGATAGGGGAACCCAATTTACTTCACATTTTTGGAGATCTTTCCAAAATATCTTGGGTACACATGTGAAGCTTAGTACGACTTTTCATCTGAAAACAAATTGACAAGCAGAGCGTACCATCCAGACCCTTGAATACATGTTGAGAGCATCTGTTATTGAGTTCAAGGGAAGTTGGGATGATAACTTGGCACTGATAGACTTCTCTTACAATAATATCTACCATTCAAGTACTGGGGTTGCACCTTTTGAAGAACTATATGGAAGGAGATGTAGGTCTCCAGTGGGATTGTTGAGGTAGGAGAGTCTTATATACTTGGCTGAGAGATCATACATGAGGCTGTGGAGAAGGTTATAATGATCGGAGATAGATTGGGGACTGCTTACAGTCCTTAAAAATCCTATGCTGACAACAGAAAGAGAGCTCTTGAATTTGAGGTGAGTGATCATGTGTACTTGCAGATATCACCCATAAAAGGGTTCATGAGGTTTTGGTAAGAAAGGTAAGTTGAGTCTGAGGTATATAGGTCCTTATGAGATCTTGTAACGAGCAGAAAATGTTGACTACGAGCATAAGTTACCTCAAGACTTGCTTCATTCCAACCAGTGTTTCACGTTTCAATCTTTAAGAAGTCTCTAGGCGATCTAACATCCATCCTGCCTGTTGAAGGTTTAGGAGTTGATGATTACCTATGTTATGAAGAGGTTCCAGTTGTAAATATTAGATCGCGAAGTAAAGAGATGAGGAACAAGGAGGTTCCCAGTGTGAAGGTGTTATGCAGGATCCACCTTGTTGAGGGAGCAACATAGGAGGCCGAGGCAACATGAGATTATGTTACCCTCACTTGTTCAATTTTTGAGGTTAAATATACTCTTCCTAACTCTGGATTTGTTTAAGAAAACTCTATGTTTTAGTGCATTAGTCGATTTGGGTGTTGTAAGTCCATAATCCTATGAATAATTGCACTATATGAGTTAAAATAAAGTCATTTTGCATTCATATTGCTATCTTTGTATAGAGCAAACATGATTTTTGTGTTGCATGAGTTCTGATGTGCATTAAATTAAGTGTGATTGAGAAGTAATTCCTCAATTTCAAATGTGAAGCTTCAGGTAAGATTGAATGTTATGCATCATCCAAATAAGTGTTAATCAGATATTTACAAAAGAGAAAAGTTTAAGCATGTTAAAGTAACTTTCGAAAATCACCCTCTTTGTGTTAAATGATGTGTAGTGGAATTCGGGGACGAATACTCCTAGGGGGGGGGATAATGTCATAATTCGGAAAATTACATGTCTAGTTAACAGACAAATAGGTCATTAACAATGCGTATTGAGATACATATGAATTTTAGTGCCTAATATTTAGAAACATTGGACATAACATAGAAAATGGCTAAGGGGTATTAGCCAATTTCTATATAATACCCAAATAAGAAAAATATTGGCTTAAAGGGTGTTAGACAATTTTTATAAGTATTAATTAGCTTGCTTAAGAAATATACCTGTAATGAAGACCCTAAGCTAATAAAAATGATGATTTGGCAACCGAATGCACTATGTACTAGGCATCCAAGTGCCGAGCCTAGTACCATAGCATATGACCATTTAAAATGATCATGTAAATTAAGAATACTTAGTTAGGAATGTACAACCAACCCATGCGCAAGCACATGGGCAAGAGAAGAGAGAAACGGTCAAGAGGGGACAACCCTAAGCGAATTTTGTTAGGGTAGTAAGGGGGTAGGCGTGCACATGGGTTCACCCATGTGGGGCCTAGATCTAAAACTAATTATATACCCTAACCTAATTCAGTAACTAACAAACTAACCTAGGACAAACAAAAATAAATTATCTATGACACATGACAACCTAAGACTTAATTGGGTGACACTAACCTTGTAACTAGTTAAAGACACAACCTAGTACCTAACCTAGGATGGTCCAAAGGATTAGTTATGGTTATAACAACTAAACGTCACTTTATTAATTAATCTAGGTCACATAATTAATTAAATTATCCATTTAATTAATTAAATTGAAGGGGTTAAACCAAAATTCTTACACTAACCTAGTATAGTTCAAGAAACATTGTAGTACTAACATAGGTCCACAAGGGTTAATTATGATTCCAATGATGTAGGGGAACTTTATTTATTAACCTAGGTCCATTTAATAATTAAATTATCCATTTAATAAATTTATTTAAAGGGGTAAAGCCAAATTCTTAGGAAAATTTTCAGATTTGATTAAGTGTTGTGTTTCTTCTTTCTAGTCAATCTAGGAGGGGATTTTTAGTAATTAGTTAATTAATTCATTTAATTAATTTATTAAACCTTATTGGAATGAGTAAATATCAGTTCCTAATACTTAGATTCACGTTCAAACACTATGTGTTTCTTAACGCAAATCAGAAAACAACGAACTAAAGAAAAAGGCAGAAAGCTTATTTATTTCTCTATGGTGATTTCTAGGTTCCTTCAAAATTTTGTTTAAGGTGGTCTTCGTAGGTTAAGTTATACATAAGGTATGATTTTCTCTCCTGGAATTATTTCTCAAAGAGTAGATTCTTTTGAACAATTCATAAGATGTTGAAAACTAGGGTTGTTCCCGTTTTTCTTGTCTAACTTCCCTTCCCTAGTATCCTTGTTACGATTCCAAGATTGAATACATTAGAGATCATGTTTTTTGTATGTGGTGCTGTATGATATTGACGTGTATTTTTCTTAAATTATGAATGACGAATAACATGTGAAATTGTGGTTGTGTGAAATTAAATGTTTAAAACGTGAATTAAGAATCAATGATATGTTAGTTACGCCCGTAAATGTTGAAGTGTTGATGTGTTTGTTCAAATGCTGACTTGTTGTTATTGTGACATTATGAAGATGCTAGATTAATCAAATGTTGATATGATCATGTCTAAGATTTTTAAAAACATCTCCTAAAGTCATGAAATAAAAATGGCTTGAAATATCTCCATGAAATAAAAGTTGAATGAAATGCCTATCTTATGCAAATGAAATGGCTAAAAGTACCTTATAAAAAAAGATGCATGCAAATGGCTATAAATTTATGATTAAATGACTAAAAAGATTGGCTAATGGTTCATACATATTAAATATAAATATTAAAATATGTAAAGTTGGCCTATACCAACAAAAATGGATATGTAGTTTAATATTAAAGTGATTAGGCCAAAACTAAGCATATGCCAATCTCGTGTAGTTAGAGTAATCAAATGACAATATAAAAACTTCTAAACTAATTCAATGAACCCATATCCAAGAGCATGCCACTCATTGGGACAACTCCCTGCATGCTCTAAAAGAATGATGTATGAACTGATGAAACTCGTTGAATAGAGTGCTTATCGTCCATGAACTATGATATGAACATACTACACAAAATTAATTAAGTAACATGAGTAATAACATAACTAAAGGGGTCTAGGTTAAGAAAGTGAGAAGAATGGGGTGTTAAAAGAAGTGAGACAAGCATTACTTACACCTAAGCTTATATGTTAAAGATGCTCACAATTGAATGTGTTAGAATGTGTGAGACCAGTCGTATTAACACCAAAGGATTATATGTAAGGACAATTCACAGTTCATCATTGTAAAGTAAGGATGACACGTCATCAATAAAGTAAGTAAATCTCAATCTAGAAGCAAACTTGCATAATAATGGAGTCAACTCTAAAGAAGATAATGAAAGTGAGCAAAGCACCAGTAGACTAGTTATGAGCATGTGCTTGCACGTGTAAGTCTCATGATATGAGGCTACCATCTAGGTGTATAAGTAGTCTCCTTAAGTCCCTAGTCTTCGAACTATGTCTATCCAACATAGGAACTAGACAGTGTTTTCCACCTAAGCGAGCTACGTATGTTTCGATTTCACCTTGGCCAGTGAGATCACCTATTTGTGGTGTGGGATAGACGCCGATTTCATGTCTCATGATCTATGTTGGTTAATGCTCAAAATATGTTCATAGTTCAATATAGCCGTAGACACTGCTTTTCTGTGTGGAGTGAACACTCGATACAGATTCGCCTTTGAAGGGAATCACCCCATTTTGGTGTGGGGCAGACACTGGATTTCATGAGTATTTCACATGATCTAGATTCATTTTATTTGGTGAATCATCTCTTTTCAGTGTGGGGAAGACACTGGATTTCATGTTAGCTCGCATGATCTTATTTCTAAAGATGTCTCTAGGAACATATGTTCAAAGTGAGCTATGAAAAAGATCTTAAGAATTTCAATTGTCAATATCACACTTATGAAATTTCACCAAATAATGGGCAAAGCCGAATAAGATTGTCTTATAATGACTTCTTACATGATGCCAATAAAGGGAAGTAGAAACATAATGACAACTAAAAACCTCATAACTTCCCTAACATGAAAGTAATTAAACAGATGGCATGGCCACTAGAAACTTGTGTATGAAATGTTAATAAATACATAGAGTAACGAATGAGTTATTGTAAAGTAGTAAAATATTTCCTCAGTCGTTGGATTACTTACTTGATTCATTATGGGTATGGGACTACAATGAATCATAGAACATGTAAGTAAAACATAGGACCAAAGGAATTATTTAACTACACAACAACAAGAAGAAAAAAACCAAAAATAAAACTAGGTATAAAAATGGGAGCTCTAGGGTTGGGGGTTATCAAATTTTCAAATTCTAGCCCGAGTGGTTCTAAAATTATGTTGATGACACTAATGGCTGATAATCACATAAAAAATGAGTTATGTTCTTTAAATGAATCAAAATACATCACATTCATACCACAATCATAACTAACGATTTAAGAAAGTATAGTGACTGCACTTTCAAGAAATGGCATGTTGTTTAGGAAGATCTGTCCTTGATCATGCATAGTCCTTATGTTCATGTGTGAATACACCCATACTAAGTACAATTTGTGTACTAATCTTATACAATTTACTATTTTTATAGGTTCAGGTCAATGAGAAGATTGAGGATTCATTGCAGCGATTTGGACATCAGCGTTCTCTAGACCTTTTGGTAGGTCCTGTTGATTTTGAGGATGCTACAATTTAGTCTATACTAGTAGTAGACATATCTAGTGGATGTTGTACCTTGCTTTTCTTTCATATTTTCATTTCGAAGCTTTATAATAAGCCTATCTTTGGCAAACATAATTATGATATATTCATCTATTGTTTTGAATTGATTCTTTAAGATAGATGGTTGTTCTTTACTTTGAGCTTAGTATATTATGTAACTATGTAATAACTATAAGAAGTATATGTATACTTCATACATTTTTAAAAAGTTTTAAATTTTCCGCTAAAATTAAACATAAGAGTGTGATGAATTCCAGAAGAGGCTTGTCTGTGACCTCTGAGAGGTCAACTACGTCGGTTGCGATTTGGATTCCAGAATCCGGGTCGGGACACTTTTGGGGAAAGGAATCCCAAGAGTGAAAAATCCATACCTTATAGATTATGAATCCATGCAATCTTGATTGGAAACTTTGAAACCTTCATCTTCTTCCTTAGGCTTTTCTTGTTCTCCAATGGAATTTAGAAAAAGAGAGCGTTCTTGAGAGGCTAAGAGAATTTCGTTTGATTATGATTTTTAACATGTGAATGTGGTCTAAAATTTACCTAATATCAATATATAAACGTCCTAATAATTACCCTAAAAACCCTCCACTTAAATTACCTAAAATGCCCCTCCTAAATTGACTACAACTAGGAGAACATTTGACTTAAGGTCTCGGGTTGGACAAGGATTTAAATTAATTAATTAAGTTGCTAATTTAATTAATTAAGTGATATAGGGCATTTAACAGAGTACCCCTAAGTTGTTAGGACCATAAACAACCCCTTTGGACAATCCTAGGTTAGGTACTAGGATGTTTCATTAGTTACTTACTCGGCTAGTGACACCTGGTTAGTTTTTAGGTTGTCGGGTTCACTTGTTAGTTTATTTTTGTTTGTACTAGGTTATTTAGATAGTTAGGTAAGTTATTTATGGACTAGGAATGGTTAGGAAGATTGGCCCCATCCTAGTGCCGGAACGTGGCACCCGATCCATATATTATCCTGGTGTGGAACGTGACACACGATCCCCTAATCTCACTACTTTCGTTCATCAAGCCTTCTTTTATACCAAGGCATCATCATTAACAAAGTAGATTAGGGTTTTTCATGATTTAGGATTCTATAGCTTCATCATGCTTATTTTATCACAATTATATAATCACATTCATGCAAGCGTACAATTATGCATATAGAAGGGTTTACAACACTAGCCAATACATATCATTCGCTATTAAGAGTTTACTACGAATAGCATAAACCATAACCTACCTCCACCGAAGAATTGTGATCAAGCAATCTTCTTTCCCAAAGCTGCGTTCTTCCTCTCTCTCAATCGATCGTTTCTCCCTCTCTCTCTGTTCTTTTTCTTTTTCTTATTCAAACCCTCTTTATTTTACCCTAATTAGCATATAATTAAGTATAAAAGATGATAAAATACCCCACTACTTGTTTCAAGGTTCTCTCTTTTAACACCCAAGTAATTAAATTATTAACATTAAACCACTAACTTTATAATTATAAGCAGGAATAGTCCAAAACGCCGCTTAAAATTTTAACAGAAATCCGACCCAGTCAGGGTCACGCAGCCTGTGACGGTCCATCCTGCACGTCCGTCACAAGGTTCAGAGAGTTAATTATGCGGAAGGAACTTAACGGTCCGTCGAGCCCTCAACGGTCCGTCCTGCCATTTCGTCGTGAAGTTAGAGAGTCGATTTCAGTACCCAAATTTCAGAATTCTAACTGTTTTGGAATGAGACCCCCTCGACGGTCCGTCGTGCCCATGACGGTCCATCGTGGGATCCGTCGATCAAGACAGTTTTTCAAGAAATAAAATCTGCTGCTCAAAACAACTGAACAGGTCGTTACACTATTACATCGTTTTGAGAAATGCATTGACCCAAAGAATATCATAGTGCTTGATAATTTTAACATTCCGGAGAATTCCTTATGCTCGTAAAATAGTACTAATCTTGATAATTACATTGTGTAAAAAAAATTGCATTGTGCCCAAAAATATAAAATGTGCCCCATAATTGCATTGATCCTTAGAATTTCATTGTGCTCACGAAATTGTGTTGTGTTTGGAAATTTTAATTGTGTCCAAGAATCACATTTGAGCACAAGAATTGCATTGAGTCATAGAAATTGCATTTTGCCCTAGAATTAATTTGTGCATTAGAATTGCATTATGCCTATTAAATTGCATTGTACCTGAGAATTCAGATGCGTCTAAGCAATTGCATTACGCATGAGAATTGCAATGTCCTCTGAGAATTATGTTGACACTAAGCTACGGTTTAATAAAGTTACGAAAACCTTATATAGCCCCAAAAAAAGATATATAGAAATATCTATTGGATCAAGTTGTAAATATCACAATATGACTGAAAAGCATCGAGAAAAATAGATACACTCTATTTTATCATTCTTTTAATGTTCCAAAGGTTCCATTGTTAAAATTATTTAATTCATGGTTTGCGGACATCATTTCATGACCTGATGATTAAATTTATGATTATCATGTTTCAAAGGCATCATATTATATAGACACCATTTACATGACCCGCAGATATCATCTCATAATCTAAGTATTTAATTTCTACATATCATGTTTCAAAGGTGTAACAGACTAAATGCGAAAATTTCATGGCTTACAACAATTATTCCATGACTTAATTATTAAATTTTCGTGTATCATGGCCATAAGATGTCATCCTTATTGTCTTGAGATAAACTTTCATGATCTAAATGGAAATTTGCATCATGTTTACAAGGTATTTTACCATTTAATCGCTCTATATGTCCTAATCCTTTTATTTAGTCATATCACAATCTCCAAGTTTACAGAGACTAAAAGATTGTAGACGAGATCAATTTTTTTTATATGACTTACGTACTCACATATCTCCCACAATAAAGGCCTTCTTACGTACTCATATATCTCTCGAAATAAAGTCCTTCTCATCTTTCGCATTGCTCATATGAATTTTTCCTCTCATAACATAAGTCATTCTTATCTTCCTTACAATATTCATACCGCATTGAGATCTAATCTTATCTATTGAAGTTACTATTCATTCTATTTGAATCTTTACCATTATTTGATATTTTAGAAGGTTAGTCCATTCCTAATTCTAGAATAACACACTACCTTATTGTCGTAATGCCAGAGATATGTATACGATTTAAGGCCAAAGTCTTGGTCACACCTTCTTTTACAATTACTTATCGTTTCATTTTATCCCATTTAACATCAATCGATTGGTCAGACAAAATTGGCTACCTAGTCTATGTCTTTTCCCACCAGTTCATCATTCATTATAGAGCAAAGAAGGACTATTGTTTGACACACAAATTTGACCAACCTATAAGCCTTTTTGACTTTTTTATTAAAAATGTAATAATAAGCCTATTTATTTAATATTATGGTTACTTTTTATCTAACTGATCATATACTTTAGTGTTCATAAATTTAAAAAAATGTTATTATTTTGGTTGTTGTTTTATTTTTCGATTGCTACATTTGAAATGACTAATTAACTTGTCTATTAACGTCTATAATAGTTAACTGTAATATCGTATTTGAAATTATTTAATATATGTAGTATAACCATATATTGGATGATAATTTATTAAATCTTTCTCCAAATCGTTAAAATTATAGCCTCTTTTATTCAATCTATTTAATTTGTAGCATTTTCTACTCAATTTTGTCACAATGCTAGCCCATTTTGAACCAATTAATTCAATCTCAAT
This sequence comes from Solanum chmielewskii, assembly GCA_027704785.1. NCBI lineage: Eukaryota > Viridiplantae > Streptophyta > Magnoliopsida > Solanales > Solanaceae > Solanum > Solanum chmielewskii. The sequence goes on from JAKWIX010000320.1 coordinate 35,150,747, forward strand.
CTCAAGATCTCATCTTTGATCTCAACCATCTATTCCATTCTTTAAAATCTCAACCCCACGTCTCATCTTGATTCAACGACTTAGATTGAGTCTCCTACCACTTTCTTATATAAATATCCTTACATCCTAACCCTATTTTACTTTTTTCACCCTCATTCTCTTTGAAAATGCCAGGTGCCGCTGTTCTTTCTCCCAACATTGTCCATCGGTGGCGAAACCACTAACAAGACCCCTACTCCATCCTCACTCACGGGTCCAACCACCAAGCGAGCCCCTTTGCTTCTCTCCCATTACGATGCTTCTCCAACCACAAGTGGAGAGCATCCACTTCACCATCATAACTAGTCACCCCTATCCTCCCCTATCTCTTTCCATTTGACTCTCTTCTCATCTACATTTTCTTGTGAAGATCTGCACTACTAATCCTTTATGTGTCATTTACTTTCTTTTCGTTGGTTCTGACAAAACATTCTTGAAAGATACACAGTGAAAAGCCATTTAGGTTCGATGAGTCAAGCCAAAAATCATCCTTCCCCCGACAAGATCAACAACTATGATAACAAGAGCATAGTTTCTCTCCCGCTCCGACTAGAGAGGACCCACTGGAGCCTTATGGTTTTTGGATGTTAATGAAGTCAAATCATGACAGATCCATCCAGGTTCATTTTATTAGATTATTTTATCTTTTAAAAAAATTTCTTAAATCTCCTTATATTTATTATTGCATTCTTACACTATATAAATTCAATAATTATCATGAAATCTCTTATTCGCATGATTTTCTTATGATATTGAGTTTCAAATATTTTGCATTCTCTGCATTATGTGTTTGTATTTATGTTTGAATGAAATATGCCCCTTTTGTATATGGGTTTTAGTAAGTCCTTGAGCTTTCTTTTATGAATAGTGTCTGAGTTGTTGTTTCTTGATTCAACTATAACAAGTCTTTATATGCGTTTTTGATTTATTTGCCAAATGAATAGATTGAGTATTCTGAAAATCTACGTGATTCATGCTTCTTGCCATTTTTTCCCTTAATCGATTGATACACCTTACTATTTATATATTCATGATAAAATTTGACATGATTATTCTCTTTGATAGACTCTATTTTATTTTCCAATTTTCATTTTTTTATTTAGTGTGTATAACTTTGGTTTAAATGTTCTTGGCAAACTCTTGCTACTTATGGTAAGTAAATACACATATGTGGCCTACAAATATGGCAGTATTAAATCATGTTATTTTGGATTGAAGTCTTTGACTGTATTAACATGGCTCCTTCAAAATTAAAAGATCATATATGATTCTTTCCTTCAATTTATTTATTATGTTAAATTCATCTATGGTAATCTCTAATTGTCAATTGACTATTTTACTTTTTAATTCACACTATTTTAATACTTGGTTTATAGTAAAATTAATGCATTAATGTTTGCCATTACTTTCTCTTTTTTTTTTTTTGAAAAAACATAAATGTAGTATCATATTTGATCAACTGGATCCTTAATACTCGCATGGTTATGATAATATGATGTATTAAATACCAAGAATAGTATGTTCAAGGTAGTTACTTCAATATCTATTTTGTTATCTTGTCTTACTCTATTGTCCTTATAAACTTACTTTGTCTAATAGTACCTTTATTACTTTAATATTTTATTTTGATGTTTTAAGAACAGATATACTCTCACCACATTGAATATTCTTTGCACGTACACTAGACTTCAATGGTGTTCCTTGGAATTCAATCATGGAAAGTGAAGAAATCAACGCGAGAATCCAAGCTAAAGTGGAATTTTTGTCACCGCAAAAGGGGTATCAGGTACATTTATGAAATAACGAAAAACAGATAGAATATAGTTAACTTCTTCAATAAAGCGCACATATAGCTGTACAAAAATAAGGCAACTTGTTATTTCCTTTCATTCTAATTTTAAATCACCCTTTAAAAAATCTTTAAAACATGAAAAAATTTACTATTAACTTATCAACAAACTTTCATACAATCTTAATATAAATAGAATATGCTTATATTTTAGCTTCACGTTGTTTTTTAACTATCAAAATATTTTATTTAGTACTACTGAATAAATTTTTTTGAAAGTATTTTTCTCTTTCCTTAAGTCATTTAAGAGAGTCAATCATACAAATGGAATAGAGTAATAACATCGTATTGGGACCATTTTCGCCTTCTCATCTCTCTCTCTAGCAACATTAACTTTATATGTTGTTGATTTTTTATAATTTCGATTTGCATGATATATTTTAATTCTTCTGGTTTGGTATCAATCATGTTAGTTTAAAAGTCCTTTCTTCTCGTTATGTTTATTTTACGCATATAGTTTTTCCTTCTATTTGATATTATCCAAACATTTTAAGCACTTTATTAGAAGCGATCGGGTCAATCTCTCATTATTTATTTGTTAATATTTCAAATATCTTAGTTATTTGTTTGATACTTGAAAACCTTGCTTTGGTCGATTGAATTTTGTAATTTTTGTAGCTTCATTTAATCTGTATGTGCCAATTTTATTAACTTGCATAGATCTAATTTGATTGTATAAAAAAAATAAGTTTCCATGTATAAATATAATATTCACTAAGGATTATATTAATTAAATAATAATGGATTAGTACTTAATTTATTCACCTGTATCATATATATATTTTTATATTCTATATTTTATAGTTACCTTATTTTCAATGTTAAATCCCCACATAATTCCCAAGATCCTGATGGGATCCACATTTATGGACCTTGAAGGGTTCTTAACATCTTTATTTTAAAATAACATTAACCCTTACCCGATTTACGATTTCGTTGACCCTTTTAATTAATTTAGTTTGTAATTAGTATAAAACAGTGTTTGAATGTGCCTTTAATTCTTTAGGTAGCGACCCTTATTTTTTTTTATTAATCCTAAAAGAATTGTCATGTCAATGCACCACCCCATTACAGAAAAACGGGGCACGATAATATCCACCAGTGTGAGTTTAGGTGAAGATAATGGTACAACGGGGACATTGTCACTATGCATAGAGTACATTCAAGAGGAGAACAAAGATGCGATGTTGGAAGAATTCGAAGGCACTTATATCCTAGGTTCTAGGTAGACAATGATATCAAACTAGAGCCTAGAGAGAAGCCACCCACATATTCCCTATATCGCTTGGATCCAATCGAGATTGAGGAGTTGAGGAAGAATTTGAAGGAGTTGCTCGAAGCCGGTCACATCCGCTGTCAAAAGAACTTTATGGAGTGTCAATCCTGTTTAGAAAAAAACAAAGATTGTTTGTCATGTTTATGCATAGATTTCTGCATGCTCAACAAAATGACAGTAAAGAAAAAATACCCCATCCCACTTTGTTTAGACTTAATAAAACTTGGATATTACAAGTACTTCACCAAGGTTGACCTTCGAAGAAACACTTCTCGATGGAATATGGAATATTATCACCGTCAGACGAAGAAACTATGTCCCCATGTTTGGAACTATTAGGTGGCAAATTATAATAGGAAACAACAAGAAGTCATGGGTTGACACTCAAGGAAGCGTTGCATAAGGGAAGTGATCTATTCAATCTTCTATAGGTCTTGCATGTGAGAAGACATAGATTATTATGTACGAACTTGTCTTGTGGGCCAAAAAGATAAGATAGAGCAACAAAAATGTACAAAACTGGTAAAACAACTACCCTTGGTGACTTTCAATGGGAGAGTATGATTATGGGCATTACAAACTTCTTACCAAAGTCTAACATATATAGGACGATCATGGTCGTGGTGGATAGGTTTTTGAAGTATGTTTGCTTAACATATATAGGACGATCATGGTCGTGGTCGATAGGTTTTTGAAGTATGTTCGCTTAATCCCCTACAAGCAGGTGGCACTGCTAAAGAGGCTGCCAAATTATTCTTCAATGTTATGGTAAAATATTAGGTTTTCTCAAGGCAATCATCCACGATCGAGATCTATATATTATAGTAAATTCTTGGAGAGAGTTGTTCGATATGCTTGGCACGCAGTTGGATTTCTTAACTAGTTATCACTCACAGACAAATATGAAAAAACAGAATGGATCAATGCCTTATTTGAGTGCTGTCTGAGATACCTTGTGAGTTCAGTAAGAAATATTAGGCAATACTATTAGATATAGCCTAATTATCATATAAATTGCCATAAGACAAAAACCACAAACTCCAATGTCACTAACGACCGCATTTGAGGTCTTACCATATGGCCATAAGAGGAGCTACTTGACACTGCTATGTTCTACTTGGACAAGCAAATGATGAAGTTTTACAACTGCATACGCAGTCCCTAGGATTATACAATTGAGGACATAGTTTTGGTAATGTTGGACCCAAGAAAGTTTAAGGATCTAAGAGGTGATCACCAAAAATTTTGTAGGGAAGTATAAGGGGCCATTAAGGATCTTCGTCAAGGTGGGAAAAATTCATGTAAGTTAGAGTTAACACTTCATCTCAAGGTCGTCCCATCTTTCATGCCAATGGACTCAAACCATACAGTGATGACAAGGATGACCCCTACCAATGTTTGTAAATTAAGGCACCAATTACCATCACTACTTTGCATTATCAGGAAATTGAGTGTTTAAGTGACTACAAAGCTAGGCAGAAAAAATGGCAAAAAACCTGTACCATGTTTCTCATCCATTAGAAGGGAAAACCACCAAAAGAAGCCACAGAGGAATTATATGAATACTTGTGGAAATTCGAAGACCGAATTTGAGAATTCATGCGGCAACAGTGTCCCGTAGTCGTCTCAATATAAGTTGGGGGAGAGATTGGTGACCTACCATGTCATCACACCACTTATGAACTAAGTGGAACAATGTTGTCAATGTGGAAGACTTACATTGGAAGAACACTATTCATTAGTCGAAATATAGAATATATGGAGAATATCTTGGATAACCTTAGAATCCTATTGATTGGGTAGAATGGTTCTTAGAATCTTTAAGTTGCGTAGAATATTCTAGAAAAATGATTTATTTGTAAATAAGTTGAGAATTGTATGGAAACTACTATTTATCTATTATCCACTTGATGAATAGTATAAATAAAAGGGCATTAATTTGTAAAAACCATCAAGCAAATCTTTCAAGGCTTGAACTATAAAAGCTTACTTAAGAAATTCTCTTGTATCTTTCTTAAATCCAATATTCTTATAGTGATCTACTGTTAAAAGGGTTTAATTGAGCTTGTAAAATTGGAAAATATTTGCGAGTGACTTGTCAAGTGCCACACGTTGTGCTTAATTGAAGTCTAAGTCAATGACACTAGGCTATTTAAAAATTTGCTTAGTTAAATTCATTCATTTTCATAAGGGTTAATTTGGTTCTTGATGAAATAATACAGCTATTGTATCCAGATAACTTGTTGAATTAGAAAGTGTAGACAAAAAAAAAGGTGTGTCTCTTACTAAAATATGGTCAACCCCCTCCAAGAAGTTACAAGAAAATTTATTAACCTAACTCTATTTATCAACTATAATATAATATTGGTAAAAGTAACTATAGATGGTCATTCAAACTAATTGGAGATGTTTACCTTTTGTAGTGAGGGGGTAAATAAATTGTTTTAAACTTTGTTAGGCATCAACTAATATGAGAACAGTTTGCTAATACCAAACACAATAATCATAAATAATGGGTTTTTTTTTTAAAAATAAAATCTTTTACACTATTTTAAATCTATTAAATTGGAGAATTTATTATGCTAAAACCTAAGAAAGAGATATTTATTCAAGCATTAGTCTACATAAGTACAAAGTAGACAATTTAAAATGTCCTAATAACAAGTAGTATTGTAGTATATGCTTGGAACAGGGCACTAAAACCATAATGCCTCCCTTCTTACATTTATAACTTTTTTTTAATCATGTGCCTTAAGAGTAAATTTTTATAGGTAAGAGTGTGAAAAACTTGATTGTGCTCATTTATACCGTTTTGGTAGCACAAAGAGTGGAAGAAGTTCGAGAATGCTTGTGCCACATGCAAGTGGATAATGTCAGCTATTCTACCTTCACCTTGAGAATTCTTGCATTCGATGATCACTCGGCTTTAGCCAATAAGTTTAGTTTGGGCAAAATGAACTAACTGGGGTGTTATTTTTCATTGTTTTTTAAATAGATCTTATAATGAGAGTTGAGCGAACCATTCCAAATTTATGTAATTTGAGGTTAACAATACATGCACCCACAAAAGGATATTTGTGGATTAGTGAATTCTTAAACTTCTGTTGAAATAGAAGAAGGTAAAGTTCTTCGTGTTCCGCCATTTTTTCCAGCACTAGGCTTGAAGCATCTGGAATTGATCATGAAATACAAGGAATTTTCAATCTTAATTGTGGAAGAGATAATGGAACATGACGAACCATCTTATGCTATTTTAACATAAATTCTAGCAATAACTATTTCATATATATATTTTGGTGGGTGGAAGTATTCTTAAAATCAAAATATATTAGTTGAAGCCATGGAAACTTGAAATGAATGAACTCTCAAGGGAGAATAGTCTACACTCTTCTATAGCGCATGGGAAATTGCTCTCAAGCTTGTTCCACTCTGTAATAGAATCGATATGGAATAAATGACCACAATTAATTTTTTCATTTCTTCACCATCATAATACTTATCCTAAGACACATGAACCAAAAAAAATTAGGGTTAAGTCAATCTTAATGAACTATGTTTTCAAACTGAAGGGGAGAAAGGATTCTGAAATTTAGGTGCCCCTACAAAACATATGGAACAGTGCTACTTATTTTCAGGACATATTGAATTGTCTACCTCAAATATAGATATGTATATAAAGACCTCTTTCTTTTATTAGAGCATAAGCAATTCCTATACTTATAATAGATTTCAAATAAGGTCTACAAGATTGCAGAAAAATATTATGAGGATGTCACCCATCCAAGAAAGATTCAAGTAGGTTTTATCATATAATAAAAAAGAATATGTTGTATCAAAAGTAACATATAGGTGATCAAATCCAATGGTTGATATAGACTTTTTTATGTTCCGATATCAATGGCTTTATGAAAATCCCAGAAGTCAACTTTCAGACAAATTAGTTAGTAATTAATTGATTTAGCAGGTTGTTTTTGGGTAAATGAAAAGTAGAAAAAGGGTACGTACTTGAATAAATAATTCAGTAATAACAAATAATTTTAGCATTTGTTTCTACCAAACTATTTATTCTACTTTAGACCTCTTTTGTACTTATCATTTACGTGAAAACAGTCAGTCAAAACAATTAATTATTAACTAATTTAATGAAATTTTATTTATGAAATGTTAAGAATGTCATCAAACCGAAAATAAGAAAAAGGCTATATCAACGATTGGGTGGGATGAGAATGTAAACTGCAACGGTTAATTATTTCCGTATATTGGATCTTTTTTAAAAAATAAGTCAATGAAATCAGATCTGTAATTTTATAGAACTTATAGTTATCTGCATCAAAAAGAAAAAATAATTGTATCAGTATATACTTAGGTTTTAAGGTGAGAAAAACTTGTTTGTACAAATAATTAGGTTGATATGATGAGTGACAATCGTTGAACCATCTCAATATTTACATAGTTTTGACGTGTGACTAATCAAAGATCAAGGTTTATCAAGAGAATGATGCTAGACTTTCAAAACTCATGTCTATTTGATAGTATACTTGTATAAGCTGAGTTATAGATCATATGAGTTAGAAATAGAGTTACCTTGCCTCAAGAAGTAGCAAGTACTTTGTGGAATTAGTCAAAGTGCACTAAACAATCTGATGCATACACCACTTGAACAAAAATGAGTTGGACCTAAGTTTGGGAGAGGCAGAACATACATTGGGGACAAGTGATTACTAGAGATGTGTATGATTGTTAACAATTCAATGCCAATTATGTTTTCAAACATATGGTATGTTTTTATGGTTGCTCCTTCTCATTACCTTTAATATCTTATAGTGTATCTTATTTGGACTTCAAGTCAAGTCTGAAGTATTGTGGATGTTATTAAGTCTAATAAACGATGAGAGAGAGAAAAATCTGAAGACTATTATTCCCATTGAAGGGAATAAAAGAGGTGTTTGACCAAGTATGTTTAACATAATATTGTTTCTCAAGAATGAGTGGTAGATCCTTTGTAACATTCAAGAAAATTTACATCTCCAGTGAAGAGCCTAATATGTTTTTTTAAGAAAACGTATTGGGTTACATAGGAATCACAATGCCCAATATTGAGAAATATTGGGCATATTATAAAATATTGGTATAAGGGTGTTAGCCAATTTCTATGTATACTCAAGTATTTAAAATATATCCAAGTTTGTTTGAGAATTGTACCTGCAATGAAGACCCTAAGCTAAATATGTCTATTCTCTGCTTAACACATTAGGTACAAGGCATCCAAGTGTCAAGCCTAGGTACCATAGCACATAATAATTTAAAATGATTATGTAGAGTAAGATGTGACAAAGGATATAGTGAGGATCCTTAGGAAAACAAAAAGAAATGAGCAGCAACACATGTGCAAGAGACAAAGTGACCAAGCCCCAACCAAATTCGGTTAAGGTGGTTAGGGTGGTTAGGGGCAGGCGCACATGTGGGGGTCAAGCCATGTGGGGCTGATCTTCCTAACCTACTATAGTCTCTAACTAACTTATCTAACTAGCTAACTAACCGAAATTAACTAACTAGTGCACCCGACAACCTAAGACCTAACCGGGTGACACTAGCCTAGTAACTAACTTAGAAACACCTTAGTACCTAACCTAGGATTGTCCAAAGAGGTTGAATATGGTCCGAATTACTTAGGGGTAATTTAGTAATTACCCTGAGTCACTTAATAAATTAAATTTGCAAATTAATTAATTAGTTAAAATCATGGTCTTAGCCGAAAACCTTAGAAAATTTCAAGATTTTGCTAAGTCAAATACTCTCCTATTTTTAGTTAATTCGGAGGGGCGTTTTAGTAATTTTAATTGATTTATAAATTAAGTTAATGATTCTAAAGTTGCATTATTCCATATCAGTTCCTAAGACCTAGAAATCACTATTATTAACTTATAAACGCGACTCAAAGGCAGTAAGAAAGACGTAGAAAGACAAAAGTTATCTTGGTCGATTTCAAGGTATTCTTCAAGGTTTTCGTGCAAGGAGATCTTCGTAGCTTCAATTCTACAGTAAGGTATGGGTGTCACGACAGGAATCTAGATTCCATAAAAGACTGACATCGTTGACCTCTCAGAGGTCGCAGACAAGCCTACTTAAGTCATTCTTACTTTACATAGGTTAATTTTAGCGAAAAATCTGATAATTTTTATTTCTTAACATACTTATAAAAACACAATCTCATTAATAAGTAATTTTTCACCATCAACCATCTAACATTAAGAGATAAGCAGCTAAAAGAAACAGTCCAATTCTTATTAAGTGTATAATTTCCAAAATGGCACCAATACATAGTCTGAGTTAAACATGGATAGAAACTCTACCAGAACATGCTCCACTAGCTCAACTCTAAAATTAAGCTAGAATATAAAACAACCTCACCCTCGAAAGCACGAGGACCTACAAAAGTTTGATGAATGCTGAACGTTCAGATAACTACAGCGATGATATTGTAGCTCTATCGTCCACATGTGCCTGCACCTAAAATAGTAAAGTTTTTATAGGGTTGGTACATTCTTGTACTAACTATAGGTATATGCAAACACACACCATGGACATGCTTGAGAAAGAATAGCTCTTTCCTAACAACATGATTTTTGGAAGTCAAGTCAGTAGACTTTCCAAATCGAGATTAGGGAAGTTAGTGAACTTTCAAAATTGGATTAGGAAGGTCATGCCATTAGAGTTACATGCATCATCATAAGTATCATATTGCACACAACACGTAACATATTCACATAGTACATACCATATCACATAAAATATAACACATAGATTTTTTCATGTCATTCATTCATATGCCATGAGACCTTGGAAGTCATGGACTTTACGCTAAGACTTTCCAAAATGAGGGCTCAACATATGGGAACTCAACTAGGGAGTCTTCATTATCAAAAACAAAGTTAGCTACATCCATTCATACGTGCTTTATTTTATTTTGTTCATAGGCCAGTGTGATCACCAGCTATCCCTAGGATGTAGTTTAAGACTTTCATCGGGTTTGCTGTGCAATGATAAGGAACAACCTAATTTCATTACCTGAGTATAGCTCACCTCTTGATTATCCTATCCTAACACCTTCGGTATAATTAATCTATTTATATGCTTCATTTGAGGTTGGCCTTATTCAAATATTGGGAACTTTAACTTTAACCTACATAGATCATGTGAATATCTTTAAATCTAGTGTCTGCCCCACACCGAAAAGTGGTGGAAGCACCGACCAAAGTGACTCAATAACATGCTAGCGTATATGAGAATTTAATCCCGCCAGATCCCTATACAGGCAGTATAGGTTCAAAGACTAGGAGATCTATGGAGACCCATACCCGGAAGCCGGACAGTATCATCTCATGAGAGTTATGTAAACCTTCGCCCTTCCCGAATGAAAGCATCACAACTCATAGCTAGCCTATCGGTGCTCAGTATAAAGTTCCAGTACATTCAACTCATACGTCAGGGAAGATGGCTTCTAGTATGAAGACAACATAGCTCGTTAGATTATTTCTCATCTCATCATTAGTATTAAGTGTGTTAAAATCAACACTTTTAGTAAAGTTTTCATAGAGACTGGTCTCTTCATTATCTTACACTCTCCTTGGTGAGTACATATTGGTAACATTTATTTAGTCTCACTTAAGATTGCTTTCATCATATTCATTATCCTCATGTCATGTTGTCTCCACATTCTTCATTATTAGAACCTTTTCTTTTCATAGTTACTCACCTCTTATTACGTGAATGATTATTTCATCATTTCATAGTTTATCTCATCATATGCCAATGCACTTGGCAACTTAGTGTATCTTACAGTCATACATAACCCTCCTAGGTTTCATCATTTCATTACATACATCTTAGATTCACTTATTTTTGAACGTATGTTAGACTTATATGTCTATACATACAAGCCATGGGGTTTCATAACATTAGAACTATAAATTAAATCTTAACATTTACATTGAAGGATTAATTTTCTATTTTAATTTCACTTTTAGATTAACGAATGGTTGGGGGTTCGAGCCCCCATAACCCTTTGATTTTTAGACTTAAATTAGCTACAATAGGGAGGTTGTGGGTTCGAATCCCCACAGACCCCGTTAATTTTTTAAAAAAAATTGGATGAGGAGGCTGTGAGGTGGTTGGTTCGAACCTCCACAGCCCCTCTATCTTTATTTTATTTATATGGGCGAGTGGTAGTGAGGTTGTGGGATCAAATCCCCACAGCCTCACTTTATTTCCTTGTTTTTTCTCCTGTCGCTTCAGCGCTGAGGTCGTGGGTTCTATCCCCACTTCTCGCATTTTCTTTTTGATTATTTCCTCTCACTTCGCGCATACTGGGACATCCTGGGTTCGAATCCCACACATCCCATGTACTTGTTTACTTAATTTTATTTCTCCTTCTCCTTCCCATAGGTGGCGAGTTCGATTCCCCACCAGCCCCATTTACTTTTTTTTGGGAATGCAGGAGCGAGGATCGAATCCCCCATACCCCATTTTCCTTTTTATTTTCCTCACGAAACCAGTTGATAAGGGGTTTGATTCCCCTTCGCACCTTCACGTTTTCTCTTATTTTTAAGCCTTGATAAGTGGCTAATGCACTGCCCACGATGCACACACAACACCAATTTTAGGTTACACTTAAAATATCATTTTCGTAATTTTCCTCAAATAAAACATGTCCACACTTATTATACATCAATCATGCCTAAGTCTAGTAGCAGAACATACCCATCCTATGAATTTGTTTGGGAGCAAAGGACAAGGACATACAAAGGGGAACAACCTTAGTTTTCAAGAGCTTGAGAAACATTCGAAGGAAGGTATTCTTGGATAAAAAATTCTAGGAGAGAAAACCCAAACCTTTTAATGTTGTTCATGTATGAATCAGCTTCCGGGAAAGTCCTACAAACCACACCCAATTAACTTCAACGTATACCCCACTTGACGAACCTCTCTTACCCTTGATGTTTTGATTACTTTGTCTTTTACTTACAAATTCTTGTGAGTTGTTCAAGTGTGAAGAACTCTTGATGTACTTTTTGGTTTTTGTTGTGTTTGGAAGAATAACGTGAGAGAGAGAGATTGAGAACGTGAGAGAGAGTTGAGAAACGTGAGGGAGAGAGAGTTATTAGGATTAGGAGACTAAATTCAAGACTTAGTCTAAATAGGATTTAATAAACTTAATAAAAATCTGATTTATTTTAATTTATATGTGAAAGGACAATTTTACCCTTAATTAATAGATTTTAATTGATGATTAAATGATCAATTCCTTGCTCCTAGTGGAACCAATTTGCAAAATGGGTCACACTGGGTCGCCCCAAATTCTAAAAGCTCTTTTAATTAATTTAATTAATTAATTTATTAATTCCTCGGGGTAGTTACAATATTACCCTTGGCGTGGAAATGACCATTTTACCCCTGGACCCTCAAAACATAAAATTTCTTCTCTTAAGTCCGTTAAAGACTCCTACTATTAAATCTTCGTTTTCGCGAGACTTACATGGTTTGTTCCAAACTTTTCAAGCCCAACTAACTCTCCAAGTTATTTTACTTGATCCTAGTAAGGGTTCTAAGGTCTGGTTCTACGCGTATACATCTGTGTGAACCTTGGTTTAATCGCAAGCATTCTTGACACCCTAAGTCTCGACCCTATTCACTTTTAGGATTGTTACAATGGGTTTTGTATCCAGTATTTCTTTCTCCAAGAGTATTTTCAAACTTTTTGAAATCAAGAATATCGAAACTAGGGTTGTTCCCAATGAATCGCATGTTCATCTCCCTAGTTCTCCTGATTTCTGATTCTTGTAATTTGTATGATCTAAATTTCAAGCATGTTGATTGTATGTGGTGCTAACTTATCATTATGTGTATGTTTTAGTAATTTATATGCCAAATGAAACCTACATGCTAGATCCGCATACTTAGGGTGTTTTTTACATTAGATGATGAAGGTTGTAATGCCTACTTTTGTTCAAGAAGATGAAATTGATATAAGTTCTTAATTGAACTGTTTCATAGACTAATAAAAGGTAAAAACTGGGATTGTTTAACATGTTAGATTACTATAATGTATTCATGAAGTAATTAAATTGTCTAGTGATAATACTATGACAAGTATCTAGACAAATTAATATTTATGCCTACAAATTGGCTAGCAAAACAATGTCCAAGATATTATATCCCAAAATGTGTGAAGTCATACCAATATTAACTCAATGAACTCATAACATAGAGTATGACAATCAGTTGGACGAGTCTCAACATACTCTATCCACATGAACTTGTGAACGTAATAGCATTGTAGAAGTAGTTACAAGTTTCATAAAGAATTGTACAGAACTACCAATAAATGTTGAACAAGTTAATGTGAGTAATAAAATAACTAAAAGCTTAAGTTATTAAATTGACTTAATATAGAGTGTTAAAAGAAGTGAGAGAAGTCTCAATTACACTTAATCTATTATGCCAAAAATACTCACATAAAAGGGTGTTAGAGTCTGTTAGAGAAGTGTCACTAGCAGCATGATGATAATGTAAGACTTAAGTTCATATTCATCAAGCAAAGAAAGGGATGACAAGTCATCCATAGAGTTAAGTAAACCTGATAATTAGAAGTATTTTTCCATAATGTTTGAGTCAACTCTAAAAGATAATAAAGTAAAACAGATCTGAGCTTAGTACCGATAGACTAGAATTGAACTTGTTCCAGGACATGTAAGCCTCATGAGACAAGATCACCACCTAGGTGGACGAGGGTCTACACACATCTCCTAGTCGTCAAACTATTTTTTCCACCATAGGGTTACTATCCTAAGAAGCCTAGCAGTAGGTTTCACTTTTTGCGGTGATTCTACCTCTTTTCGGTGTAGGGGAGATACTAGATTTCATGTTTATCTCACATGATCTTTGTCGGTTTGAAGCTAAGGAAAGTATTTACTTCACTTCAGTCGTGAACCCTCTTTTTAGTGTGGGGAAGAAACTGATTTGGTTTCACTTTAGCTGGTGAAACCCCCTTTTCAATGTGGGTAGACACAAAACTTGATTCAGGTTAACCGATAAACCACCTCTTTTCTATGTGGGGGAGACACTAGATTCCATGTTAGCTCGCATTATCTACATCCATTAATGCTAAAGAATTGATTAAGAGAGTAAGAAAGAATGAAAGTAGCATGCTCAAAGTGAATAACAAAGCAAAGAAGTAGAAACATAAGTTCATAGTGACCTAAGTAAAACAAGAGCATAGGAATATTGATGACTAATGTTGATAAGAACGAAATTTTGACAAGTTAGTGGTTTATACAAATATTGGAGTATGAATATATGCCTTAAAGATTATATATTAGGTAAACAACCAATTAATGGGCATATCCAATAATGATTGGCTTATCAATAGATTTATACCAAATTTAAGAATGAAATACTTAACTTGTATGTAAGGTATCGAAATTATTTCCTTAGTCTTGTGAATTACTTACTCAAATCATTGTAGATATGGGACTATAATGAATCATTGCACTTGTAAGTAAAACATAGGATCAAAGTAGATCATTGAAATACACAACAAGAAAGAAGAAAAGATAGTTAAACATAGTATCAAAGGAGATCATTGAACTACACAACAACAAAGAAGAAAAGATTGAAAAAAAACTAAGGCATCGAAGAGGGCTCTCGGCCTAAGAGATATCAAGAAGATCAACTTTCGTCGAGTCGTTCTAAAATTATGTTCATGATTCCAAGGTCTTACGGTCATATGGAAAATGATTTGTATGCCTTAATTTCATGAGAACATGTCATATTCATAGCACGGATTAGAAATAACGATTTAAGAAAGTAACGTGACTTTACTTTCTAGAAATGACATGTTGCTTTAGGAAGAGATTTCCTTGATCATGCATAGCCCTTATGTATTTATGCGCATACACCCAAACTAAGTATAAGTGTGTACTAACCCCATATATTATTGCTATTTTGTAGGTGCAGGTTTTAGAGAAGATTGAAGATTCGACGAAGCAGTTTGGAGTAGCGATCTCTAGACTTTGTAGGTCTACTTGAGTTCAAAGATGCTACACTTTATCATTCTAGATTAACTACAATAGACATACCTGGTGGATGTAGTCCCTAGAGTTTCATTTCAAATATTTATTCAAGCGTTTGTAATAAAGCCAATTGTAAAACTATTATTGTTATTTTAATTCTCTATTTTGATTGTTTAATCTTTAATAGATGGTTGTTTTAGTTTGAGTTTATTAGAATATCACTCTAATAAAGTATCATATGAATTCTATATACACTTTATTAAGTATTAAAATTTTCTAAATTTACCGCAAATTTAATTGTGTGATTGTGATGAAAGCTAAGAAGAGGCTTGTCTATGACCTTTGAGAGGTTAATGACACCGGTCGTGTTTGGATTTTAGAAATTTGAGTGTGACAAACTTGATATCAGAGCATGAGGTTAAATTACCTAGCAACAATGTCTCAAAACAACCACGTTCCGTAGTTTCTAGCTTATGGTTGTGAAGTGCACCAAAACCATGACTTAGAGACTAAGTGATGTTAGGAATCATCCATTCTTATACTCTTTATTGTGTGGTGTAGAGCTTTGACATTTTGTGTCATTCTAGTATTAAATTCCTTCTTCTGTGTACTTGTATAAGATGAACACAAGAAGAAACCTAGGTTGAACAATCGAAGGAGCGGCGGCTGGAGGCAACCAAGCTCCTGCTCAAGCCCCAGCTCCTGAAGTATAAGTACTTGGCAATCTTGCTGCGTTGACAGATGGAGAAGTGAGAGCATCACTAGTTCAGATGGCCCAAACCATCACTACTAAGGCACAAGACATCACAGCCCAAGCCATTAGGAAGGGTGCTACCAAGGAGAACTTGCATGCTAGCACCATGGCTAGTAGACTTAGGGATTTTACCAGAATAAATCCTCTAGACTACTACGCGTCAAAGACTAATGAGGATTACCAAGAGTTTGTGGATGATGTTCACAAGATTTTCTGTGCTATGGGTGTTAGTGAAGAGTAAAAGGCTGAGATGGATGCATACAAACTCAAAAGATGTATCTCAGTTATGGCACTGGATGTGATGAGATGGGCGAGCACCAGGAGAAGTTCCCATTACTTGGGATGTTCTTAAGAATGCATTCCTAGTGAAGTTCTTTCCCAGAGAACATAAAGAGGCTAAGTTTAATGAATTTCATCAAGTTACGACAGGGAGGTATGTCAGTTAGGGAATACTCCTTGATGTTAGTCAAGCTTTCCTATTATGCTTCTTCTCTAGTGCCCAATAGCAGTGATGAGATGAGCATATTTGTGAATGGTGTTTCGGAGGATTTAGAAGATGTATGTCGGCCAGCAATGTTGAATGATAACATGGACTTTATGGTAGGTTGATGGTACATGAACTGTAATAACCCTAAAAATAGTTATGCTAAGTAATGTTTAATGTGTCTAGAATACCTACGATTAGACCGGTTTCACACATATTGATGTGCGTAGAACCAAACCTCTGAATCTCTGCAACAGCCAAGCCAACTAACTTGGTGAGTTAGTTGAGCTAGAAAAGATTGGGTCCAGCCATGTAGGGCACCCAAATATGAAGATTTACTCGGATGAGTCTTTACCGGACTTAAAAAGGGGAAATCTTATATTTGGAGGGTCTAGGGGTAAAATGATCTTTTCTAGGCTAGGGGTGGTATTGTAATTAACCTAAATATTTAATTAATTCCTTATTTAATATGATTAAGGGGCAATTTGGGGAGAAAGGGCCGAAATTGGCATATGAGTGAAATCTTGCTCCACCCGGGTTTGAACCTATGTGGGAGCAATTATTTAATTTGGTGAATTAATTTTAGTAATTAATATTTAACTGAAGATTTACAAAAAAGAAAATTAGATTACTATTATGAATTATTATTTATTAATTAATATATTATAATTGACTAAGTCTTTCTTAATAGTCCTAGTTCTAAGGGAACACTACCTCACATCTCTCTCTTTTTCACTTCTACATCTTTCTCATCAAAACAATCTCTCACGACTCCACATACTCTCTGTATGAAAAATGAAACAAAAATTTTTCATACTTGAAGAATATACACACCAAAAATACAAAACAACAAAGATAATTCGAAAACATAAAGCAAAAAGGAAATTCTCGACAGGTAAGGTGTGAAGATTCGTTGGTGGACGTTGGTTTAGTGGAGGATTTTGCAGAACATTTGAGGTTTTGAAATCTAAAACAAGTTATGATATTTCTTCCTCTTGGTCCTTTTCCCAAGATACCCTTAAGTCTCAGACGAATTTACTCCGAAAACTAGGGTTGTTCCATGTTACTTGTGCCCTATTACTAGCTCCTATCAATGATCTTAGGTTGGTATATTTGCTGGTAGAATTTAGGGATACTGTGTTTGTTGTGATGATTTTATTTTGAGTATGTGTTCATTGTTATGTGCTTATGTTTTTGTGGCTTCCAAAAAAGTATGAAACTAGACATGTGTGTATGTGTGCATGGTTGTGACCATGATTTTGAATATCTGTTTGTGCATGCTTATAGCATAGAATCACTTGTGTTTTATGTGCAATTAGATCTTCCTAAATCATGATATTCACATGGTTTAAATGCTATCAATTCTAGTTAAATAAATGACCAAATCATTCCTCTAACTTATCTTCAGATCCCTAACGAACGACTCATCAGTGCTCAAATGACCTGTAAAATGTTGCATAAAACGTGGAATAAATTTCCAGATGCTCGAAATAAGATGTAGATAGTTTCCGAAAATTTTGGACGTAAAAAAAATAAGTGAGATCTGCAGGGATCGAACAAAAGACCTCATTAGGGCACACTTTAATAAATAAAAAAAAGGGGGTGTGCTAGGCGGGGCTCGAACTAGGGCTGGGGTTCGGCGAAATTCGCAAGAAAAAAAAAGGAATTAATAAAATGTTGCCGTGGGGTTTTTATCCCATGAAATGGAAGACCTTAAGCTGTTATTTAAAAAATAATAGTAAAGAGAAGGGGCTGTGGGGAAACGATCCCACTACCCCTTGGTCAGTAGCGAAAATGAGAGCACAGGAGATGGTAAAAATTTATAAAAAAAAATGGGGTCATTGGGAATCAATCCCACGCCCCTCAACAACTACAAAAAAACAAAATGTTAATAAAGGCAAGGAGAGAAAAATATTTACGTGAGTAGTGGGAACCGAACCTGGATCCCCAAGATGAGTGACTTGACCGTTAAAAGTTTAGGAATGGCTAAGTGTTGTTCAAGGGATTAGAAATCGGGGTCCCTTTCCCAAACTCCCGTATTTACACATAAGTCTGACGTGATTAATTATTTAATGAATGTTGTCTATGGCAATCAAATTGAGACTGGCATACTTACAAGATGCATCAGTCTTGTATCACATAATCTTGAGCAATATAAATCACTTAAATGAATTATAAATGAAGCCTCATGGCTTGTGTGTGTGGACTCATACGTCCAGTATACGTTATAAAGTGAACTCAAGATGTTATGTGAGGAATCATGAGACTTCAAAAGAGTTAAGTAAGAGTATGAAACACACAAAAAGGCCAACTGCATTGGCATGTGATGAAATAAGCTTTCACGTAAAAGGGATGAGTAATTATGAAGATCAAATGTGCTAAAGCTAATGAATGTGGTGACAACATGATAAGAGGCTAATGTGAAAGATCAGTGCAATCTCAAAGGAGCCTAAATAAATGTTACTCAAACGTACTCACCTAAGAGAGTGTAAATTTAATGAAGAGACCAGTCTCTATGAACACTCTAATGAAAGTATTGAAGTTAATGCATACTTAATACAAATGATGAGATGAGAAATCATACCTAATCTAGCTATGAGTGGTGATGAATTTCTTTGGGAAAGGTAGAGGTTCACACATATCTAATGAGATGAGACTCTTCGGCATGCCAAGTATGGCTCGCCTTATATCTCCTAGTCTTTGAACCTATACTGCCAATATAAGTATCTAGTAGGGTTCAATTTCTTTTATACGCTAGCATGTTTTGGTTCACCCTGGCCGATGATTCTATCTCCTTTCGGTGTGGGGTTAAACACAGTATTTCATGATGCTCACATGATCTATGTCAGTTAAGGTTAAACTTTCCACAGAAAGAATAAGGCCAGCCTCAAAGAATACACATAACATAATGAAAGATACCAAAGGCTTTAGGATAGGATAATCAAGAAGTAAGCTAGACTTAAGTAATGACACTAGTGTATTCTTTGACATTGCACAACGAACCCGATTAGTGTCTTAAATGTCATCAAAGGTATGACTGGTGTTTTCACTAGTATATGAAAGATTAAAAATGAAGTACGTATGAATAAATGAAGTAGATTTTGTGTTTTCTATATAAGGCTCCCTAGTTGAGGTCCCATATGTTGAGCCCTCATTTTGGGAAGTCCTAATGTCAAGTCCATGATTACAAGGTGTTATGACATATAAAAAAAATGATATGAACTATGTGATATGATATGTGCAATATGTTATGTGTTTTTTGCAAAATGATAAGTATGATGATGCATGTTACTCTAATGGCATGACTTTCCTAATCCAAATTTTGCAAGTCCACTAACTTGACTTTCCATAATTCATATCGTTAGGAAGAAGCTCTTCTTAATCATGCATGTCCTTGGTGTATGGTTTCATATACCTATACTTAGTACAAATTTGTACTAACCCATACAACTCTATATTTTTAGGTGCAGGTACAAGTGGACGCTAGAGCTTACAGGTTGACATTACAGCTATTCGGACGTGGATCTTTCATCCAGACTTGGTAGGCCCTCATGCTTTCAAGGTTGTCTACTGTTATTATCAAAATTATATGTAGGCTTTATCTAGAGGAGCATGTTCCACTAGTGTATCATTTCTCATTTAATTTCAGTGTTCGTATTGGTGCCGTATTGGCAAGTAGACATTTAATACAGCTATGAACTATTTCTTTCATTTGATGATCTTAATGTTGGATAGTTGACGGTGAACAATTATAAATATAATGAAATGTTTAGTAAGCATGTTAGGAAAAAAAAAGTTTCAAATTTTCCTCTAAAATTAATCTAGATGAAGTAAGAATGACGTATGTAGGCTTGTCTGCGACCTCTTAGAGGTTAACTTCATTTCATTACCCTTATTTCGATGCTCTGTCAAGACTTGATACTGCTTTAAGGCATGGAATGTTGCAATACCTGAGAATGTAATGGCCTATGATAATGTTATTTCAGCATTAGGAATGATTTTTTACATGTCGTTGCGTTTGGACGCCCACTTGATTTTAAGGGCATTCCCTATTAAAGTGACCCCGCCCACCACAGCTGAAACAACCTCCGTCAAGTTAGGTCCTTTTGGTTGACGAATAGGAAGTTCCTTGACCAACCTTAGCCTGAGACTGTTGTGTGAACTTAGAATAACCACCCATAGAAACTAGTAAATCCGACTTAATGGGACGTTTTAAATACACCTTCTAACCAGAAACCTTGGAATAAGAACCACTGAAGTTGCCCACGTTCTTTAATCTTTTAGCCAATGCCTTGTCCTACCCAATTCTTTCTAATTTCTTTGCAAAATCAATCACCTCATCGAAGTTCTTTCCTGTAGAAGTCAAGTGCACAGAAAAGACCTACAAATCAGTGTTTACGTCGTTAAAATAAGATGAACCCTTTCCTTAGTTCCCCTAAGTTGAGAAGCGTAGCGAGACAAGATATGCTACCCTGCTGAAGACCCTGAAATTCATTCTTCCTCACTTATATATTTGTGATTTCACCTTTTAATCAGTACAGTTTTCAATGACACCGTTCTTAGGTGAGTATAAATTTCAGAAAAATGAAGGTTAATTTGAAGAACTCCTTGTGCTCAATCCAAAGCAAGAGATATTATTTGAAATCGAAAGAATTTGAAAATTCCTTATGCTCAATCAAAATCAAGAGATATTTATTTAAACATTAGTCTACATTAGTACGAGACAAACAATTCAACATGTCTTGATAACAAAGACCATTTTTGCATATGCTTGGCAAGAACCATTGAAATCATAATCCATCCCACCGACATACTAACCTAAGGCACACTGACCAAAAAACAAAATCTAAGTAGGTTGAAATAAAACTTAATGGGAAAAGGGATTCGGAAATTTCGGCGTCCCTTACCAAACATGAGCAACAGTGCTCCTTGCTGTCATTACATCAAGGTCATGGGAACTCATCAATGAATTCCTTTCATCCATTGGTCCCAAAAGAACTCCAATCTCCAATTCAATTAGGGTTTTATGTAAATCTTAATCGATAATTTTTATTATAAATCAGTTGTTTTTTTTTCTATCTTATTTTGCATTATTTAACTTAATTACATGATTTATAATTGATTTAATCCAGATCTATGTTTGATGCTTTAAATTTTACCTATGAACTATGAACAATGACCATGAATTTATATAAGATTTTAAGAGTATTTTTTGAGATGATGAAGTTATAAATTAATGATGATTTTGAGTTATGTATCAATTATTTATGAATGTTTTTATGACGATTTGAAAGGAAATCATCATTTTTGATTCTTAAGTAGGGTATTATTCATATAAATAAAGTTATAAAAACATAGTTTTGAAATAAGCTACTCTTATACGACTTTATTATTTGAATTGGTATTGCGATCATTTCTTTCCTATTCTTATACTCTGATAACTAACTTTATCTTATTCTCATAGGATTTAGCTTAAAACAAATAGTACTTTAAGTTTGAGTCTCAAATAGGGTTTTCTTTAGTATCACTCTCTAGTCCCAAACTACATGCCCTCGCAGGATTGTCTTAACTAACCTAGCTCTTGTAGATCAACATGGACTTGATAATATGATACATTGTTCTATTAATGTAATTAGATATCCTTTTGAATGTGGGAGTTACATCAAATTCCATATTATATCTCAAATGGTCTATTGTCGGTTCAATCTATTATAGCACAAAAGAACTATGACTTCCCTTAAAGATTTAACTGATGTCCTTGTAATAATACATTGGATTTATTTCAGGTTTCTTTTAGTATCATGCTTTTTCTAAGGTTTTAAACATTCTAATTAGTCATGATTACATGTTTTAAGCCTATAATGATATCATATCTAAGCTAATGCATATTTCCCCATACATAATACATTCTATGAATCAATGCTTACTCGTTCCTACATTGTCTCATAACGTAGTGTCTAATGCTCTTTTTCCTCTCACTCGTGGCTAGTAGTTTGCTTTTTTGTGAATATCAGTGGTCCTCATATTCTTATGACTATGTTACCTATGCTAGATTTTTTATACATTTAGTTTTTGGACTTTATACATTATATATGGGTTACAACTCAACGACTCATTTTTTTCTTTGAATGGCTTTTCATGACATAGTTATAATTCCAATTTTTTGTTAAAATTGTCTTTCATGATATGAGACGTCCTACTTTACCTCGCTTATTTTATATTGTATTGTATTAGATGTATGTCAAGCGAATTGTGTAGGGAATTTCGGGGTCTTATATGTCATGTCAAGTCTAAGGTATAGTTTGGATCGTGAAAATTTCATACTGGCGTGGTACCCTAGTCAACCAGAAATCACAAAAAACATGCACAATCACAATCAGAGTGGAAGACAAGTAAATTAAACATGTTTTTTTATGAGATTATCAACATGAAGTAAATTCACATTCAACATTTATTTCGTAGACATATATTACACGTGCATTTCACATGGATTAGTCAATATGAACAAACAATTACTTATATACACCTATATATCAATAGCCCAATACTAGATCCATTATGAGTACAAATTCGTTCCTTGGAAAATTACCACCACAGTCTCATGAGCTAATACTCTTCCCGTTTACTCAGTTCTCTTAATTACCACAAGTCATAGAAATGTCTATAACTAGAAGTTTTTTAACACTTAACCTGTGATAATTACTAATTAGCTCATCAATTCATAGGTAACGAAACTCTTTGATTTTCTTATTGATATAGAAAATAATAGAATTATGAAACCTCTATTTATTTTTAACTGAATAATAACTTTTTTGTTGACAAAAAAATAAAGACCATTTCTATTCCAAGGTGGGGAGTTTTATATTCCCCATTGATGAAATTTCCAGATTACTCGAGTATTTCTGCTTTTTAATATTTGAAAAAAAATTGGCAATTAGAATTTTTTAATATTATTTGTTTTATTAGGATAAATATCTATTTCTATAGTTACTTTTACAGGCGGCGTTCTCCATTCTTAGTAGTGCACAGTCAGTCTCGCTTGAGTAGAGGCGCGCAGGTAAGCGAATAGAAACTAGTCTTTCTCTGTGGCAAGCATATTCAAGTACTGAACAACTCGAGTAGTAGGCTTACCAATGCGGAACTCTATTCTTTAGGTTCGGAGGTTCATAGATTTGTATGAAGAGCCTTGTGTCGTAGTCCTTTCTTTCTAAAAGACAATGTTTTAACTAATTCTCTGTCCTATATGTGAACAGATTGCTATCTTTTGCAGATACGTCTACTTTCTCTCATTGAGTTCTAGTCCCCCAACTGAAGTTATTGCTTAGAGGCTTTGGTCTCTTAGCCCAATCCACACCAACAAGAAAACTCAAGGTTAAATATCAAGACCTAAAAACCCTTACCCTTAGACATTATCTTTTCCTGCCTTAATAACAACAACTACATCCTTTAGCCATTTAGACTTCGTGCTTGAAAGACTATGCACAAAATCTCCTGTCCATCTACAAGAATAATATGAATTAAATTATAGGTCTAACAATTAAGTTAAGAACACCTTGCCTACTAGCGGCGAAGCGAATCGTGTAGGAATTTGATCGCAAACTTTGTCTCTTTTTGTAAAGTTTTTAGCTACTTTTTGGTGTAAAGTTATAATACAATACAAAATCAATTACAAATGGACTAAGTATTTTAGAATTATACCAGAACCCAAAATGCTAGGCCAACCTCCTGATTTTCCCACCTAATCTAGGTCTTTCCCATTATTAATTCTTCTAGGATTACAAACATCATGGTTACACTACAGACTTATGGTAAATTAAATAAAGAATTGCCTCTTTTAAGAGCTATCCAATGTTTTTCACCCTAAAATGATAATAGATTCACATATACACGGTCACAAATATCTTCTCAAAGGTCCAAATCTTGAACGATACAAGTAAGGGATAAGATTTCTTACATTTACGAAAATTCCTCATGAAAAAAAGTGTTTAATTTACCGTAGATCACATTTTTTCTAATCCACAACATTCTTGGATTAATATGAGAAATTTTAGGGGTTTTCCTACATTTACAACTTAAACCACTATAGCAGCTTGGATAGACTATTTTTGTACTCATAATGACATGACCGTTGTTACAACAGATACTAATTTACTCATCTCTCGTTCCCAATATATCTCTCAAGAAACAGTTGTCTAAGTCAATAATAAAGTAGTGCCCGACTCCTCAAACAAATGAGGGTGTTTGTCCTATAGGTCCTCCTTGATTTCTCAAGTATCTTACTCAACTATACGATTCTTCTATTAAACACAAACCAATATAATATCTTCTATTCTCAACTTTTGGACATAGTAATAAAGCATAGCAACTAGCTCTTTTTCATATTGTGGATCCTTGGATAGACCTATTAAGTCTCACTTGATAATGTACTCCCCATATTGTGGTATTGTTTCATCATGGATGCATGGAACACTGAGTAGAATATAAAAAACATGGTGGAATGCTAACCTATACACTACTTGCCCTACATTATCAAAAATGTCAAATAAACCAATATGTCGAGGGTTATGCTTACCCTTCTTACAAATGCTCATCACACCTTTCATTGGTGGCACATAAAATAAAACATGTTCACCAACCTGAAATGTCATATCCCATACAAAGCAATCTGCATACTCTTTGTTTCTACTTTGAGTTAACAATAACTTGGTTTAGATACCTCTCATCTTTTTCTAAGCTTCCATTATCAAGTCAATGCATAGAGGTTTCACTTCACATGCTTCAAACAACTTAATGAGAAATCTCTATCCCCTCGCATAAAGTGTCTCACAGGTTGTCATATTTATACCAAAGTGATAAGTATTTTTGTACGAGAACTGGCACAATGGTAACAAAATGATACCAATGGTGGAAATCGAATCATATTTCTCCAAAGCCTTTGGAAAACATACCACAAAGTCAATAGCTATTATTGTCCGTTGTCATTTAAGAATGGGCATATCTTGAAGAAAACTATGTAGTCTTCTAATCTTATATTCCACCTTCGGACAATTCTAAGACTTGGACACTTATTCCGTTTTATCCCTCTTCAATCCAATCCAACATAGAGTTACCTCAAATTCTAAAACATATTGGTTAGACTCGTATGAATGAAAAATAATGAATAATGAGATTGTAGCAACGTATTTTGTATTATATTCACAACCTAACGAACACAAACCGATCAACCAATATTCAGTACCTTCAACACTTCAAAGGTGAAATTTTGGGCCTCTTCAAACAGTACAATTTTTCAGATGCATTTATGTTATTTCATAGTGATATGAACTCTAATAGGATATGTTAGTTTTTCGGAAATGCAATGCAAAAATAGGGGAAACAAACTTCAGATTCTACATCACCATTTCCACTATAGAGACTGACACACCACTTTCACAACTACTTTTATAGCACAAAAACTCCCACTATAGTTGCCCAGGTGTGCTATGCAACCTTAACATGTTCAGCCCATAAATTTTCAAAAAAAAGAATTGTTTTTCGTTTCCTTATCCCTACCAACTCTTAAAACACATAAATATTAATAATGTAATCCAAAGATCCATTCGAAATATTGGTATCCTAGATATGTGCATCATAGATTGAAAAAAAATCTCAAGATCATATCCGGCAACATATAATTAGGCACCTAACACTACTCTCTCACAAAATTAATTATGAATAACACTAGAAAGTAGTGCATGATATCACATTCTCACTATCATACAAAGAAAACTATCTTCCTTATGGTTCCCAACCAATAACAATTGTTCAAAAATCAGATTTTTCCCAGTGTCACAATTTATATTTTTTCGTAACAATTTGTACCAGTGAAAAGTTCATGCTAGTCTGATACAACACTTCCAATCATAACATAACCATTAAATTATTTGACAGGATATTCAAAAACATGTTCAGTAAATCATATAGAAATTTGTCATTGATTTATCTCACATAAGCAATTAAAATACTTTTGTTTTCCGTAATATCATACAAATACAAGTAATTAAACTTCCCGCACATGAAAAAATATAGAAACTACAATGGACAAAGTAACCATCATTAAGTTATATTGCTAAGGATAGTCAGGGTTATTACGTCTTATTCATATTATTAATGACCACAAACTAATCACCCAAGCATTCACTTAACTCTTAAAGCCAGATACCAATCGAAATCTTCTTGGTTCTAATCTTTCCTTACTTGAGTCCCTTCAGTTGTAACAATGGAACTAGATTACCTCATCAAGAATCCAAAAGGAATTCTGAGATACAATTAGACTCACTCATATGACAATAGACACGCCACACAAAAAGAGTAAAAAAATGACACAAGTTTCTTAAATGATCTATAGCATGATGATCCAATATTTTGACTCTATAACCAAATTATCATGATCCATAACACCAAACTTAACGTCCAACATGATCACACATGTGGTATGGGATACAAGATTATCACAATCCATTCCACTTGTCATATACGCACCTACTCTAACACCTAGATAAGAGAAGAATTAACATAAAACTTCAATGTTCCACGTGATCACAGATAAATCAATATATATGTTCAACTGAACTTTCAATTAATTATGACTACTTAAGAGTTCATATAACATTATTGTAGTTTTTGACAAAAAAATATGATCTACATGAGAAACCTCCCAGCATTTACCCATCCATTTGTGGAATAACATGTGACAAATACAACATAATAGTAAAAACCTAGTTCTCTCATGAAATTCATACACAAAGTGATACTAGATCGATATGGTATAAAATCAACAATTGTTAGTACATACCAAGCGTGCTATCGAAGCAAACAATTAATATTTTTTATTAGTGTGGTACTCGACTCACCCACTACTATTATATACTAGTGTGGTACTCGAGCAAACCACTAATCACAAATAACATGCACAATCAAAATCACAATGAACAACCATACATAAAGCCCTGCGTAAATTGAACAAGTTCATTGCATGACATTATAAACATGAACTCACTTCATCCTTTTATTTCATGAACATGCATTATACAAACATTTCATATGGAACAATCAATATGAACACACACATACATATATACACCTATATATCAATAGCCCATTATTAAAACCTATCATTACTATACATTGATCAAGAGTAAAATACCTCCCTAGTAAATCAATTAATACTCTTTCCATTCATCCAGTTCCCCTTGATTATCACAACTTCCAAAACGGCTATAACTCAACAATTTCATAGTACATAACCTTAAACTCACCATCAAACCACTAGAAAAAGATAATTCAAGGTTAACAATCAAGAACTAGAAAACCTAACCTTCATTCATCTTTCCCCACTTAAACAGTAATAACAATAACATTTTGCCTTCCAACATGCACAAAGGTTTTGCATTAAACCTCTCGTCCATGTATAAGAATATTATGAAGTTGAATACATGTGTGAACACCTAATTTTTGACGTATTTATTATTAACCTAATTTTATAAAATATAATTTATTTGTATTTTTTGTTTTTTTATTTATTTTATTGGCTCAAATGACAAAAAATTGTTTGAATTGGGCTGATTTAGATCAATTCTGATGGCCCAATTGATTATGAGTTGGTCCAATAGAAATGATTAAGATTTAATATCAACCAGTGATAATATTTTTATTCAAGGGATATTATTTGACCCTTACAAAAATAAAAACTCCAAAAATTAACATATTTTTACTTAGATATTTATTTTTCTTCTTCCCTTTGCTTCCATGCCGCCAACTATCGCCGCTGCTGTTGCCACTATCGTCGGCGGCTACCATCTTTTTTGCGAGAAAATTATTTAAAAAATTACCATCTTGCCCTACACAAATCCACAAACCTTTAAGAATAACCCTTAAAATGAATATGCTATGTAATGCTTAATTTGTTTAGAATGCCTATTATTAGATCGGGTTCACACGGATTGATGAGCGCAGAACAATACCTCTAAACCCTTGCGACATCCAAGACAACTAACTTGGGGAGTTATTTAAGATAGTAAAGGTTTGGGTCCAGCCATGTAAGGCTCCCGAATATGAAGATTTACTTGGATGAGTCTTTACCGGACTTAAAAAGGGGAAATCTTAAGTTTGGAGGGTCTAGGGGTAAATTTGTCTTTTTAGAAGTAAGTGTAGTATCGTAATTACCTTAAATATGTAATAAATTATTAAATTAATAAGGGGGAGGGGTATTTTGGGTAGAGGGGCCGGAATCGCCCTTTTAGAAATATCTTGCTCTACCCGTGTTTGAACCTAGATGGGAGCAATGATTTAATTTTTTTAATTTAAATCGTTAAATTAATTAAATAAATTAATATTTAATAGCTGATATAAGAAAAAGGAAATCAGATTTTAACTGTTAACTATTATTTATTAGTTAAGATATTTTATTTGACTAAGTCTTGCCTAAGAGTCCTAGTTGATTAAGTCTAAACTAATTCACCTCTTTCAACTCTCATTCACGTTTAACTCTCTCTCACATCAATATCTCACTCTTTA
Organism: Solanum chmielewskii; assembly: GCA_027704785.1. Lineage (NCBI taxonomy): Eukaryota > Viridiplantae > Streptophyta > Magnoliopsida > Solanales > Solanaceae > Solanum > Solanum chmielewskii. The sequence goes on from JAKWIX010000320.1 coordinate 35,179,775, forward strand.
TTTTCATGTTCACTTTCACTAACCATAACACGACAACTGAAAAGCAGCAATAAGTTCTTCACACTTGAAGAACTTTCACATTAAAAACATATACAAAACGTTAACAAAAAATGTAAGGAAAAAGGGAGGGTTTTTCGTTGACTTTTTTGTTGAGGTTTCGACACTTGGACGTGAATTTGGAGAATGTGTTTGGGCATTAGGTTCAAGGGTTGAAAGACGTAAAATAAGGTATGGATTTTCTTACACTTGGTCCCTTTCCCCAGAGACCCTTAAGTCTCATATGAATCTACTCTGAAAACTAGGGTTGTTCCCCATTACATGTTCCCTGTCACTAGCTTCCAATTATCTTAGGTTGGTATGTTATCTTGTAGATTAGCGTGTAATGTGATGTTTTGTGATGAATATGTTCATGAAATTATGCTCGGAATTGTATGACTGTTAATTCTAGTCTTCCGAAATTATGTGAAAAATTATGTGTGTGCAATATGTAATCCGTGACATATAATGTTGGTTTGAAGATTGAAAATGACATGTTTTATGGTTCTATTTGATGTGCACAATCTTGTATAGATCATGTGCGATGAGGTGTAATATGGTTGATTGGAGTGGAATAACTCTTAGCTAAATGTAACTACGTAACTATACCTAAAAACATACTAAATGATCCATGAATTAACCTAAGAACTAATGTGTAAATGTTGATAAAAAAGAGTTGAAAGACATGACCAAATTTCAAGAATTTTATATGCTTGGTTTCGGCCAAACAAGGATGAACAAATCTGAAATTTTAAATGAATATGAAATAGGTAAGGTCGCTAGTGATTGAACTCGAGACCTCACAAAAAAAATCATTAAACAAATAAATGAGGAAATGGGGTTAAGGGGAATCGAACTTGGGTGACCTTGACTGAAAATGAAAATATTTCACTAAGGCATATTTTAATTAATTAACATAAAAAGGAGTGAGGCACAGGGGATTCAAACCTGAGTGCCCTTAGTCGACTCTCCTAAGCCTAAAGCGGATATAAAGAAATGAGAGGGGTGGGATTCAAACCCACAACATATCGGTTAAACAAGAGAGTAAAGAGAAAAAATAATGGGTAAAATAAAAAATGGAGAGTGGGGATTGAACCCCCCAAGATCTTGAATGGATGAGAGAATTAGGAGAAAAATAAATGAGAAAATAAATGTGGAGAATGGGGATCGAACTCACAACCTCTTGGATATGTGAGAAAGTTAAGAGATTTAAAAGAAAAATAATGAGCTTGTGGGGGATTGAACCCACAACTTCCTTGACATAAATGAAAAAAGAGAGGAGAAAAATTAAAGAAATATTATGGGGTTGATGGGGATCGAACTAGGGTCCCACAAATCTAAAAAATGCAATTATCAAGTTTAAAATAAGATTAAGTGTTTTCCAAGGGATTCAAAATCGATTTTCCTTTCCCAATTCCGTATTGACACATAAGTCGTACGTAAGTAAATTTTTAATAAATGTTGACTCTAAAGATCAAAATAAATATCTTGGCATATCTACAAGATGCATAAGTCTTGTACCACATAATATTGGGTAAACATGATTCGTATAGATAAACTATGAATGAAGCCTCATGGCTTGTATGCGTGGACTCATATGTCTAGCATACGTTTAAAAGTAAGTGAACCTAAGATGTATGTGATAAAATGATGTAACACTAGAAGGGTCAAGTAAGAGTGTGAAACACATTAAATGGTCAAGTGCATTGGCATATGATGAAATTAACATTCACATGAACGGGTGAGTAATTATGAAAAGCAAATGTGTTAAAGTTAATGAATGAGGTGACAGTATGATAAGAGACTAATGTAAAAGATGACAACAATCTCAAATGAGCCTAAATAAATGTTACCAAACCGTACTCACCTATGAGAATGTAATACTAATGAAGAGACCAGTCTCTATGAACACTCTAATGAATGTATTGAAGTTAAAGCATACTTAATACTAATGATGAGATGAGAAATAATCTAATGAGCTATGATGTTCTTATGTTATAGGTCAGCTTCCATGATGTATAAGTTGAATGTAAATAGAACATTATACTGAGCATCGATAGGCTACCTATTAGTGGTGATGCCTTACTTCGGGAAGGGCCGAGGTTCACGTAACTCTCATAAGATGAGAATGTTTGGCATGCCGGGTATGGGTCTCCTTATACCCAATGAGAGTCTTAAACTGCATCCTAGGTATGACTGGTGGCTGCACTAGTATATGAAAGAATGAAAATGAAGTAAGCATGAATGAACGAAACTTACTCTGTGTTTTTTAAAGAAGGCTCCCTAGTTGAGGTCCCATATGTTGATTCCTCATTTTGGGAAGTCCTAAGGTAAAGTCCATGATTCCAAGGTCTCGTAGCATATTAAAGAATGATATGAACTACGTGATATGATATGTGCAATATGTTATGTGCTTCTTGTAAAATAATAAGTACGATGATGCATGTTACACTCATGGCATGACATTCCTAATCCAAATTTGGCAAGTCCACTGACTTTCCTAATCTAAATTTGGCATGTCCAATGACTTGACTTTCCATAATTCATATCATTAGGAGAGATCTCTTCTTAATCATTCAAGTCTTTTGTGTGTGCTTGCATATACCCAGACTTAGTTTAAGTGAGTCCTAATCCCATACAACTCTATACTTTTAGGTGCAGGCACAGGCGGACGCTAGAGGTTACGATACAACGTTGCAGATATTCGGACCTGGAGAATGGTAGGCCCTCATGCTTTCGAGGAAGATGGCCCATTATATTCTAGCTTAGATATTGGTTTGAGTTAGTGGAGTATGTTCCACTAGTGTTTCATTTCCCCTTTCATTTCAGATTTTGTTTTGGTGCCGTTTTGGCAAGGATACATTTAATACAATTATAAACTGCTTCTTTCATTGAGTATGTCTATATTAGATGGTTGATTTAGAAATGCCTGTGATTTTAAGTATAATGTGTTTCTCATTAAATAAGAAAACAAAAAGTTCAAATCTTTCGCTAAAATTAATCTAGATGAAGTAACGATGACGTATGTAGTCTTGTCTACAACCTCAGAGAGGTCAACGAAGCTGATCTTATCAGGGGTCTAGATTCTGGTCGTGACACATTTTATCCTTATCTATAGCCAAAATCTGTAGATCTAAGGAAAACCGAATATGAATCTTCATTTTTTCCCCCTTAGATTTATGAATTTTCGATCATCCCCATCCCAAAACCATTACATAAATGAATAGAATTCTTCATGGACTATCATTTGATAAAAATTTTAAGTCAAAATTCCATCAAAAAATTTCTTGCAATGTTTTCTGGCAAACTATATTTACCCGGAATTTATGTCAATCCCCCCCCCCCCCCCCCGAACCTCTATCCGAATCTGCGCTTATCTTTTTTTGTTTGACCATATAAGTCGTTTGGTGTCGGATTTTGTATTTCTTTTGTTAATGTTCTTTAAATTTATCATGTTGATGTCGTTGCTTGAAGTATTATTATTTTATAATTTTTTTTCATTTTATGTTTATGTTTATTTTTTTCTGCCTTATTTTGTTGTTTTTGATCATCAAAATAGTTTAGATGTTTAGTTTTGTGTTAGTGGGTCAATTTATTTGGGTCTTGATGAAATGGTCAACATTTTGTGCCTATTTTAGAATAGTTCAGATGGCCCATTAGCCATTATTCAATGAATGAATAAAAGAAATGGGTCATCTAAATGATATTTTGGGTTTATTTTTAGAATTTTTCAGATGATCAATTAGCTATTATTCAATCAATAAATAAAAAAAATGGGTCATCTAAATGACATTTGAGCCTATTAATTTCTGATGACCCACATAACTATTATTCGAATAATGAATAAAGTAAATGGGTCATGTAAAAGGGAAAAAGAGTCATTTAATTAATCTGAAATTAAAAAAAAATATTTCAGCCATCTTAGCTGGCACCTTGGGAAAACAAAGAGTCCAATGCATGCATTGGCTCTTAAGTTTTCTAGAAGAGTTGGGGGTTTAATGGTAAACACCTACTTAAATCCCTTCTTCTTTCATTTGGAGGGGAGAAAAAAATGAGAAGGAGAAAAAGAAAGAACGAAAATTGCTATAAAAAAAGAACATAAGAAATTTCTTCTTCTTTAAAAAAGTATTTCATCAATGGTGGTCTTTGAAATTCAAATAAGTCTGCTTCCACTTTTTGGCTTGTCATCAAGTTTCGATATTTCTTTTTACATTTCACATGAAATTTTTTATCAAACTATTTTCTTTTATGTTTTGATAAGGTTGTTGTTATTAAATTGTTTTCTTATTTAGTGTATTTTCATTCTTATTTGATTATGTTTACTACTATGTTATTTAGTTTGTATTTTTTTAGTTGGCTTACTCTATAGTGATTCTTATTAGATTATGTTTATTATTATGTACATATATATTGTTAATCGTGTTTAGTTTAAAATTTACCTCTTCATTATTAAGTAGACTCAAGTTTTTTTTCCAAAATAATGAATGAAACAATCTAACAATCACAATTTTTTAGGTTCTGCTCATTTTTAAAAAAATAAAAGAAATTAAAAATAAAATAAAAAATGTAAAACTTGCTATTTTTACAAAAAGGATTAATCTGGTCATTTTAAAAAAATAAAATAAAAATATAAATCTGGTCATTTCTGAAAAAGTGTAAATCTAGTTATTTTTTTTTTTCAAAAATATAAATCGGGTTATATCTACAAAAATATAAATCAAGTTTTTTTATGCCAAAAAAAAAGAGATTAAATCTTGGTATATCTACGAAAAAAGTGTAAATCTGGTTATTTCTCTTAAATAAATATATGAAATGACTATTATAATAAAAATACAAATTTGTCTAATATGACTTAATAATCTAACAATACGATAATATTTGTTATTTTTTGCAATCTTCCTTCAAATAAGTCAATGTGGTCATTGGGAATAAAATAATTTTTTTACTAAATTTGTTATTTTTGAAAATTTATCAATAATTAAAAAAAAAAGAAATAACACTAGTTTTAAAAGGGTGTTTAAATATTATTTTGTTAAAGAATTCTCTGTTTCTTTTATTGTTATTGTCAAGTAGTAATAGTTGAATGTTTATTTGTTTCTTTTGATTAAAAAAATATTAATAGCTAAAGAAAATTATTTTCTTGTCTATATGTTGCAATATATTCATTTAATCATTTTTGTTATTAATGAATAAAAAATTGAGTAATTAATTATCGGTTGTTCTTTTGGAAAAATAAAATTTCAAATACCACGATGTGTTCGGTTATGATTCTTGATGTGTATTTGCTTTCTAAAAAAGAAAAAAGAGGGTCTTGTATACGGTTACGCTCCTTAGCCAATCAATTTTTTAAAAAAGAATAATAATCAATACAAACTTTCCCCTTTTATCAAAAAAATATTTTTAGCCAAATATAAGTTAATAAAGCGACCGTGCTAGAACCACGGGACTCAGACGATGCCTCATACCTTCCCTCTGGTCAATAGAATTCTTTAACAAATCTGCGTCTTTCGTAGACTACAAATAAAGAGATTTTTATATTGATTTAGAAATTACTGGGTGACTTGGAATATCTAAAAAACTCAATTGCAAGTGGCGTATATAAAAATATATTATGTTTTAAACACGTCATATCCTCAATAATTGTAAAATAAAAATGGAAGAGGTGTGACAGATGTGGTGACTCTGCTGGGGATTTCGTTTAGAATTCGAGCTTTGCCCATAGACTCTTTTTGGATAATTTTTTTATTTGGATAAATTTTATGTTTGTTGACTAGTTGTGTTATTTTAGTAATTCGTTGCTTTGATATTGTATAGTATTCTCTCGCACACCATCTAAATCTCTGGAATTTTTTTATACACTGTGTTTGAGGATACGCTCCACAGGACTTCTTTCTAGGATCAGTCAGTGTGCGGTTACGCTCCTTAGTTTAGGTTGTCACACAAGTTTGGCTGGGTTGGACCACCAGTTAAGCTGAAATATGTCTGCTACCTGTACACTGACCCTCCCCCGCTCGAACAATCCGCTTGAGTAAGCCAGTTTAGACATCTTTCATAAATGCTAAACCTAGAAAATTTGTCTCTAGTGTGTTTTTCGCATCATGTGCATTTGGCCTAGAAAAAAATAAGATATATACCCATTCTAGACAAAAATGTTTATTTTATGTGCTATGTGAAAATAATTGGTTCAGAAGGCCTGTACATTGTTGACAAGCTTCAAAGTATCTTGTGACTTTATATATATATATAAAAAAAAAGAGTCAAAATAAAGGGGTATTCATCTAAGGGGCAAGTTTTTTATGAACTACGCATGCCTAATTCTCACTAAAAAGAGATACGTAGGCATCTCCTCTCAAGTTTTGTGTTTGTAAAAATGTATGTTTATTTTATTTTATTTTTATTAATTTTCAAAAACAATTTTTTTACTTTTCTTTCCTTCCTTAGTTAGAGTTTGTCATAAAACATTTGGATTATTAGGTACAAATGGCACCTTCGACTAAAGGATAGAGTTCAAAAAGGCCTAGAAGCGAAGGAATTTCAAAGTTCATGATGGTTTACACTATATAGAAAGATTTATTGAAATGGTGGACAAACATGGGGAGTCATGAGCAAAAAGGAGTAAAGGAACATTTGGGGCATCTAGTGCATATAATAAAGATTGACCCTAGAAGGGATATAATCGAGGCATTGATTCTTTTTGGGAAATAAAAAATTAATTTAAAATTTTCTGACTTTATAATGACACCAACTTTTGATGAAATTGACGTCTATAATTCCAAAACATGTTGATGCCAAAAAGTTGTTTGAACTCCTCAAGATCAATCAAATAGAAAAAGAGAGTTTGAAAAATGGGTGTGTCTCATTGGACTTTCTATACTAGAGGTAGGCCAAAAGAATGGATTCAAAAACTATCGGAACCTCTTGAGCAACCAACGGGGTGATGAAGCTTGGAAGGCAAATGGATATTTCGCCTTTATGGTCGCATTTTTAGGGCTCATTGTTTTCCTTAAACGGGAAAAGGATATTGAAATTCGTCTGGCTGGTGAGGGGAAGGCATTGACCATGATAGAAAGTCCAACTATTATATCCATGATCCTGGTAGATATGTTTCGTGCATTGAATAAATGTTTAAGTGGGGAAATGTACTTAGAAGGCTGTAATATTTTGCTCCAAATATGGTTTTTGGAACACCTTTATTACCATGATTTTTCCCCAAGGTTTACTCTAGAATGGTGTAATTACGTTTCCTCCATAAGGAAAGAGAAGCCAAAATTGATTTTCCAAAAGGAATCATAGCATGTGAAGACAATTTTTTGGTAATCACATCTAATGAAATAGTGTGGAATTATTACTGGTTCCAGCTAAGGATATCACTTGCATGTCTAGTGGTATCTCATTTATTTTGTTAATTGGTCTTAAAGGTATTCAACCCTATACCCCTCTTTGGGTTATGCGTCAGCTGGCCAGTGTTCAAGAAATCCCCCACCCCCACTGATGATATGAGCAAGTTTGCATATGACACTCCACCAGGTTTTGCCTGTAATAGCAAAGATATTATTGAAGATTTGGTACGGGATTATATTTTCTGACCTAAGTGAAATGGGGTTTGGAGCAAGATAAAGGAAAGGTTGTTCCTGGGTACCTATCGTGGTTTTGTGATCCAATGTCATTTGGTGAAACTTCCGAAGGTTCCAGAAGAAGAAGAAGAGATCAACACATTATAAGACACTTGGAAAAAGAGTTGGAGAAGGCCAAAGCAACAATTGCCGGGAAAGAAGTTCAAGTCCAAAGAGGAAGAAATTACCAGTTAGAGTTGCAAGATATGGAAGGAGAATTGAAGAAATCACGGGGAGATTAGCTCGGTTAGAGGAAGAATTGAATATTCGAATCCACTTGGCACGACAGATAAAAAAGGAGCAGAGTTTTGAGATCACTCGATTGAAGAGGGACTTAGTGGCATCCGAAGAAGTCGTGCACTATCAAAAGGGAGAACTTAAGCGGCAGACAGAGAAATTCGAGAAAGAAAGGTCATGTTGGATGCATCATTTAGAAGAATGTAAAAGAAAAATAAGCAATTGTGTTGATATTGAAGAGGGGCAAAGACAAATGGTCATTGAGAGAGAAACACTTCGCCATCAACTTGAAGCAGCATAAGGGAGAGAGGTCCTCTTGAGCAACAGTCTTGGTGATCATCAGCTCGGTTAAATGACTGTCATCAAAACATGGGAAAGGTTATACGTCAAATTCAAGAACTAGTAAAGCAAACTTTCTATGTTATTAAAAATCATTGTCATATGAATGATAAAGAAATGGTTGATCAAGCACAAACCACTGTCCCCCATCTGTAAAAGGTGTTGCTAAATATGTAATAGACATTGGGAGAAAAAAGAAAGCCCAGGAAAGTGATGAAGATTGAAGAGAAGTTTAGTTTTTTTTTCATTTTGTTTTCTTGAAAGACTTGGTGTTTTAATCTAAAAATTGGTGTTCAAGGATATTATGTTGATCTGGGTTGTGTTTAAACCCATTGGTTTTGTCGTTCAATTTGAAGTTTATTGAAAATGAATGAAAGGGTTTTCTTTCTTGCTATTCCTTATTAATCTTGTTGAGTTGTCTGAATTTCTGAACTACATAATGATCTGATTCATGTGGCAACATGATATTTAGGCAATCTCCAAAGGGTCCGATCAGAATTTCTTTTTCAAAACTTCTCCTTCTTCCAAAAAAAAAGGAGGACAATAAGCAAAGAAAACAAGGGATGAGACAATGGCCTTCTGAACCCATGTTACTATGTGATTAACATATGTGTGATTCATTTGAAAAATTGTCTAATCCCTAATAAGTTTGTTCATTTCACTTCAACTTTAGTAAGCTTTTGGTGGTTGGTCTGTCGTGAACTAGAAGAACACCCCTTCTTTACCAGTTCTAAGGGAAGAGTGTCGATGATAACCAATATTGAAACTATGGCGAATTCAATGGATACTACAATTGATTCAACGACAAGAGAAACAACCACAGTTGAAGAAAATCGGACATGGAGACATATTATGACACTGTTGTGGCAAGCCTGTGCCAATGGACCAGAACCACCAACGACTATTCCTGGTTAACCTGAGATTACTAGTATCCAATGTTCATCTTATCAGGTCCTAATATCAGACCAATTCTTCCCTCTAGGGTATGGTCCATTTGATAATTGTGGGGCTAGGCCATAAACAATATGCCCTAAAGCCATGTTATTAAGGAATAATCTCACTGTGACAACAGTTGCACCGGTCTACACTTTCCCACAACCAACTGTGACGCAGAGAACAACTCAAGAGGGATAATTCACCACTCGTCCAGAGTAATACTATACTCCTCGGATAGCATTTGGAGGCACTGTACAATTTGGCTCCCCCATTGATGTTTAGAAGCCCACTCAAGGCTCAGAGCAAGAAGAAATGTTGAAAAAATGAAAAGCATCGAGCATCAAATGATAAGCATGCAAGGGTTAGAAGGGCACAAAAGTGTCGCGTTCAAAGACTTGTGTATGTTAACAAATGTCCACCCGCCACCTGGGTTCAAAAACCCTAACTTTAATAAGTATGATGGGTACGATGATCCCATAGCACACTTTAAGAGATACTGCAACCAACTTCAGGGTGCAGGGATTAAAGAAGAATTATTCATTGCTTATTATGGTGAGAGTTGGACTAGTGTCGCTTCAGAATGGTTTATAGACCAATAGATCACCCATTGGTACATATGGGATGATATGGCTCAAGATTTTGTTAGACAATTTGAGTACAATGTCGATATTATGCAGGATCGCAATACACTCTCCAATATGAGAAAGAAGTCAAGTGAAAGCTTCAGAGGGTATGCTATAAAATTGAGTGAACAAGAAGCTTGTGTTAAGCCACCATTAAATGAGTAAGAATTGATTGATATCATCTTCGAGTGTCAAGATCCTGACTACTTCCACCACCTCACAGTCGCAATGGGAATACCATTTCACACAGTAATAAATATTGGGGAAATGGTCGAAAGTGGTCTCAAAATAGGAACGATCGTGAGACAGATAACAATCAAAGCTACCACATACGCCATTCAACGTGGACAATAACTTTTGGAAATCGTAAAAGAAAAGAGGAAATTGCTTCGCTGGCATCGAGTTCAAGGAGTGTTTAGCGGAATTATAATTCTCCTTACCCACAAGTTAAGGGAAAACCCATCTATCCTCAGCATTACTACCCTTATGACCCTTCAATATCCGGTACCTCCATATCTTTACACTATCTTTAATGCTCAATCATATGTGCATCCTCCTAGTCACCCTCTTTTTTGGGCCAAATTCAAGAAAACCTTCGCCCGCAATGACCGCCCTATAAGGTCCCTTACAACCTTCCTCCTATGAAAAATTATACTCAAGAGCAAGCACAGAAAAAGAAATAACCTCCATTGGGAAAGTCTTACTCCAGCTTGTTTTAAAAGTTGATAAAGATAGGACTGATTGAGTGTATCCTACTACATCATCTAAATCCAAATTCTCCAGTTTTAAAGCCAATGAAAGATGTGAGTACTATTCTGGGCCCCACGACACAACACTGATAATTTTTGGACCATGAAGGGGGCGATACAGAAGCTAATCAATCATGGAGTTGTCATTGTTATCGATGATCAAAAAACTCTCAATGTGAACAATAAACCACTTCCAACTCAAAAAAACTTAGTGGGTATGGTTTGTGATGATCAAGAGTAGAAACTCTTCGGCTAAATGTGAAAGTCGCTTAGGAATATCGGAGAGGAAGACATGTTTATAAATAGTTTAGAAACAACTGCATTTCTAAGTGTGGAAGGTTTCAATCTTGACACCAAAGTCTTGTGCGTCCCATGGGTTTCTAAGGGGATTGAAGTTCGAGCGGCTATGTCAAAGTTGTATGTATCAAAAGGTTTTTCATTAACATAACAGGACAAAATTTTCTTGACCATGTTGAAAGAGCCTATCCTTGTTAAGCCCATCCAACAACTTTCGATAACTGATTCAAAAGTTGTCCCTTGGAACTATAACAAAATCGAAGTGGTTTATCAAGGAAAGGATATTATTAACGAAGTGATGAAGCGGGAGATTTGACACATTCCAGAAGATATTATTCTACAAAAGAATTAATAAAAGGGAATATGACTCAAAATATACAAGTACCACTAAAGAAAGTAGTTACTCCGGAAGAAGATGGAGAATTTCTAAAAAAGCTTAAAGTTCCACATTACTTTGTTGTGGAACCAATGAAGAAGACCCCTGCTCAGATTTCACTATTGTCTGTACTTTTGCAATAGAATGACATTGTTGTGTGTTGAATAAGGTTTTTAATGAATCACACGTGCCAAAACATACCATAGTAAATCAATTGGAGAAAATGGTCAATCACATTTTTGAGTCAAACACCATCAATTTCACTAATTGGGAGTTTCCCAAGGAGGGAGGTTGACACAATAGAGCTTTGCTTCATACAGTGAAATGTGTAGGTTACTATTTAAAGAGGGTTATGATAGATGGAGAATCAAAGGTAGACATATGTTCTCTTTCAACGGTACAAAGCTTGAAAGTTAACCTTGATAGAATTCGCCCCAGAAATGTCTTTGTGCAAGCTTATGATGACTCAAGGAGGGATACTGTTGGTTAAATCAAGTTAAGCATGACAATTGGTGAAGTGGACTTTACGATTGTGTTCCAAGCAATGGATATGGAAACATCTTATAATTTTCTACTAGGAAGGCCATGGATCCACATGGCTTGGACCGTCCCATCAATTCTATATAAAGTTGTCAAGTTTGAATACAACCATTAGGAAATCATTGTTCATGGGGAAGATGATTCACATATTTACAGAGATACATCCATCACATACGTTGAGGCAAAAGATGGAAGTGATTCCGTTATTTACCAGTCTTTTAAGATCGTATCAGTCGATCTCTTAAAAGAAGGAGAACTTTATCATGAAATCATGTCTATATTCTTCCACATCAATGGTATCAACGACAATGCTCAAATATGGTTATCAATACGGTAAAGTTTTGGGAGTATGTTCGCAAATAATCGTGATCCCATTACTCTCTTAGGAAACCAAGACACCTCTGGCCTAAGATACAAACAAAGCAAGAGAAATGGAGATAAGGATAAGTTCCAAAAAAGCATGGATTGGGTGTTGGCACAACCAAGTCACCATATTTCACATTATTTTATAAAACCTTAGGGTTCAGAAATGAAAGATTCATTCACTCTTAAAGACATTGAAGAAGCTATTAAGGATCTTAGTCAGTTGTTTTGTGTAGTAAATATGGTCCGAATTAGTAAAGGTACAATTCATGCCGATGTGCAACTCGTGGCTCAGGTGTTGATCTAAGAAATTGGGAAGACACTCCTTTCTCCATAAGGAAGGAATATGGTATTTTGTTTTGCTACTCTTTTGTATTTTGTTATTGTCAGGGTTGTGATGCAAATATTTTAATGTACTTTGTATTAGTGTCAACCCTTCTGTCCTTTTTATCAATTTCAATGAAATGAAATTCTAGATTTCAAAGAGTTGTTTATTCTTGAATCACCAAGTCAAGAGGTTGAATATGATCAAGAATAGGCTTTTAGGGAAATTAATAAGAAATTGGAATAGTTTAAGCACAAACCTAAGCCTAATCTTAGTGAAACTATGACAATATATTTGGGAAGCACTAAGAATGTTAAGGAAATAAAAATAAGTCTGCATATTAATCAAGAAATTAGACAGGAAATAATAAAACTTTTGTTTGAATGTGTTTCTTGGTCTTATGATGACATGCCATGTTTAAGGGTTGATTTAGTGGTTCATAAGTTGCCTGCTCATCCTGATTTTCCACCCTCTTACAGAAAAGAAGGAAAATCAAACCGGACATTAGTTAAAAAATCAAGGAACAAATCATGAAACAACTGAATTAAAATGTGATCCAAGCTATTCGGTACAGTACTTGGTTGGCAAATGTTGTTCTGTGCCAAAAAAGGATGTAAAGACAAAAGTTTGTGTTGAGTATCGGGATTTGAATAAAGCTAGTTGATAATTGTACAAACCACGAAATTCAATCTTTTGTGTACTGTTATGCGGGGTATCATCATATCTTTAATGGATGAAGAAGATGCTGAGAAAACTTCTTTCACCACTCCATGGGGGACTTATTGATACAGGGTCATGCCATTTGGATTTTAAAATGCGGGGGCAACTTACCTGAGAGCTATGATCACCATGTTTCATGATATGATGCATAAAAAAATTGAAGTATACCTTAACGACATATTCATCAAGTCTAAAACATAAGCTGATCTTATGCAAGATAAGAGAAAATTCTTGGAAAGAGTGCAAATATATGATCTCAAGCTTAATCTAGCAAAATGTGCATTTGGAGTTCCATCTGGAAAACTTTTGGGTTTTATTGTCAATAGAAGGGGAACTGAATTGGATCCTTAAAAAAAAGCCATTTAGGATTTACCACCCCCGAAAAATAAAAACGAAGTCATGAGTCTATTTGGGAAGTTGAACAACATCAGCAGGTTTATTTCACAACTCACAACTACTTGTGGGCCCATTTTCAATCTTTTGAAGAAAGATGTTGGTCTCAGATGGACAGACGACTGTCAACAAGCTTTTGAAAAAATGAAGGAGTATTTGTCCAACCCTCCTTTGTTTGTCTCGAACATGATAGGCCTCTCTTTATATATCTTTCAGTGACAGTCAATGCCTTTGGGTGTCTTCTACGTCAACACGATTCCCCATTGCAGGAAGGAGCAAGGTATATACTACTTGAGCAAAAACTTTACTAGTTATGAGGTCAAGTACACCCTTTTGGAAAGAACGTGTTGCGCTCTAACTTGGGTATCTCAAAAGTTAAGGCATTAGATCTTAACCTACACAACTTATCTCATATCAAGGATGGATCCTTTGAAGTACATTTTTCTAAAGCCAATTCCAACTGGCAGACTCGCAAAATGGGAAATTTTACTGAATTTTACATTGTATATGTCGCTCACACTGTGATGAAAGCCCAAGCTTTGGTAGACCACTTGGCAGAGAACCCAGTCGATGATTACTATGAACCGTTGGATACATATTTTCCAGATGAAGAGATTAACTCAATTGAGGATGTAGGTTCATACGGAAATCAGGCGTATCAATTGTACTTTGATGGAGCAATAAACAAAAAAGACACAGGGATTGGGGCAACGCCCACAGGGCCACATTACCCTGAAACAACTCAAGTTTGTTTATTTTGTACAAATAATACGACTGAGTATGAAGCTTGCATCATGGGTCTAAATATGGCAATAGATTTAGGTGTGCAAGAATTGATTGTGTTGGGAGATTCCATTAAGCTTATTCAACAAACTCAAGGTGAATGGAAAACTCAAGACCTCAAGCTTATTTCATACAGACAATGTGTGGAAGATCTTAAAAAAAGGTTTAGGTCCATCGAGTATAGATACATCCCCAGGTTTCATAATGAATTAGTCGATGCCTTGGCTACTTTGGTCTCAATGCTTCCATATCCTTGAAACACTTACATCACCCCATTGGATATTCAAGTTCATGACGTACATGGCTATTGTAATACAGTGGAAGCTGAACCAGATGGTGAGCCATGGTATTAAGACATCAAGAATTTTTTTGATACAGGGAGATGACTCGAACATGCCAATGGAAGCCAAAAAAAGAAATATTATACATTTGGCTAATGGTTTCCTTGTGAGTAGGGATCTTTTATATAAACGAACTACGGATTTGAACTTATTGAGATGTGTGGATGCTAAAGAAAGCGAGAAGATCATGAGCGAAGTACACCCTGGGTATGTCGACCACACATGAACGATATGCCCTTACAAAAAAGATACTCTGGCATGGTATTATAGTCTTACCATGGAAAGGGATTGCTTTTGCTTTGTGAAAAAATTGTCATCAATGTCAAATTCATAGTGATCTCATTCATAGTTGCACCCCATGGCTGCTCCTTGGATCTTTATTGCATGGGGAATGGTTGTCATCAGACTTATTAAGACAAAATCCGCTAATGGACATCGATTCATTTTGGTCGCAATTGATTACTTCAACTAATGGGTGGAGGCGGTCATTTTCAAAGAAATCACTAAGAATACGGTCGTGGATTTAGTTCATTCAAACATCATTTGTCTATTTGGTATCCCAAGATCTATCATCTATGATAATGTTGCAAAACTCAATATTAATCTGATGAAGGAGGTATGCGAGCATTTAAAAAATTGTGCACTACAATTCTACTAAAAAGGATCTTTGGAGACAACCAACAAGAATATCAAATAGATTCTCAAAAGGATGGTTCAATGAAATAGGCAGTGGCATGGAAAGCTGCCTTTTGCACTTTTAGGATATTGCACAACAGTGCGTACCTCGATTGATGCAACTCCTTAATGGTTGGTGTATGGAACTGAGGTCGTGATACCAGTGGCAGTCAAAATTCCATCTCTTCAAATTATGTCGACGTTGAAATTGAAGATACTGAATGGGTCAAAACTCGACTAGATCAACTTGCATTAATACACGAGTAATGATTGACGGTTGTCTGTTTTGGTCAGCTTTATCAACAAAGGATAACTCGTGCATACAAAAAAAGGTGAATCTTAGACACTTTGAAGTAGGTCAACTGTTCTTAAAAGGCATTCTCCCGCACCTAAAATAAGCAAAGGGAAAGTTTGCCCCAATTTGGCAAGGTCCATATATTATAAAGAAAGTATTGTCCAAAGGAGCCCTTCAACTTACTGATGTGGAAGGAAAACTCACAGGCATAATTGTTAATGCGGATGCGGTCAAAATTTACTACATCTAACGCGTTCTAAGGTACTACGACAACTTTGAGTTTGAAAGAACAAATGCATCTCTGCTAAAAATAAACTCTCATTGAAAATTTGAACTACGCTTGACCGGAATTCGAAAGGATACGTAGGCAACCCTTTGGGGTTCGGCCACACAAAAACAAAAACAGTCTTCCATTATTTATAGAAAACTGAGGTATTTTTTATAGAATAATGTCAGATTGTGATTTCGTTTATTCTAGCAACCTATGTTTTAATCAACTCAAAAAATGATATTGATCATCAAGAGCAAACAGAAAAATGAGAGTCTTATCGGTGAAAATATTCATAGGAACAAGAATATAATAAAGAAAAAGATCTTATACGTAAAAATCCTAGAGACACCTTAAGATAAAGGGAGAAAACACCATTGAAAGAAATTTGCAAAGATGATCATTTCTTGACACCTCTGCATGAAGGGAACACAGATCAATTTACAATGACTCAGATTTTGAGAACTAAAGAACTTAAAAGGATCAGGGGTCAAGTCCGAAGTGCATATCATGGTTCAATCAAAGTCGTCATATACCTCTAGATAAGTTCTCTTTCTCATTTTACTTTAGAAAGGAATTTTCTTCCTTAAGTTTATAGTCTTATTGATCCTACATGTCGTACTCATAAGTTTGATATTTTTCTAGTCTTTTCGATATAATCTCTTGACAAAATAAAGTAAAGATATCAAAGCTTACTATGGGTTCCCAAAAGTAAAGTATCTGAGTTGACATGCCATTGATCAAGGACTAAAAACACCTCCGATCTTCGCTTAAAATTCATGAAGAAACACAATATAGTCTCTAAAGTCATCTTTCTTTGGAACGTCAGTCGCACCATGATATTTGGTAGTACCCAAAATATCAAGGCCCTAAATTGACAAAGAGGAAGCTTCAAATGTTGTTCAACCAAGGATTGGGAGTAGAGATGGAGAAATTTTGTCAGGAGTATAGTCAGATCGTTAGAGCATCAAGGAAACAAATCAACCACCGCTTTAAACTAACATTTTTCTGCTTAATTTGCTCAACATGGGAAGGAAAGAAATGCAAGATTTTAAATAAAACATCAAAAAAAGGAAATTCTCCAAAGTCTTCACATGTTTGGTGTTTCATCTCATGTTTCTCACATTCTTGCCTCTCAATGCAAGAGCTCAGGCAATACCTTCAATTTGAATTCTGTGAAATACGCAACAATTGTGTGCAATACGCACCAATCTGAATTTCTTGCAATATACACAAATCATTTTATTCATAATCAATACACACCATCATTTGTTCATGTGCAATATGCACAAGTCTGAATTTTGTGTAATATGCACCAAATCTGAATTCATGTGAAATGCGCACCAATCTGAATTCCGTGCAACACCCACATATCCTTTATTTATTGCAAATGCGCACCATCCTTTGTTCATGTGCAATACACACATGTCTAAATTTTGAGCAATGCGCACCATCTGAATTACGTGCAACATGCACACATCCTTTATTCATGTAAAATACGCACTATCCTTTGTTCATGTGCAATATGCACCTGTCTGAATTTTTTGCAATATGCACCAATACGAATTCTGCGTAATATACACATCCTTTATTCTTGGGTAATACACATCATCCTTTGTTCATGTGCAATATGCACCAATGTAAATTTCGTGTAATACACACTAATTTGACTTAATATACGATACGCACTAATATGAATTTAGTGCAATACACACAAGTCTTTTATTCATGGGCAATACACACCATCCTTTCTTTGTGCAATACACATCAATTTTAATTCATCTAAATACACATCAATTTGAATTCCTTGCAATACAGACACATACTTTATTAATGGTCAATACGCACCATCCTTTCTGCATAAGCAATATGCACAAGTCTAAATTCCACACAATACACATCAATCTCACTTTATGTTCAATGTGCACTAGTCCTTATTCACATGCAATACAAATCAGTGCTCTATTGATGGGCAATAGATACCATATGCATATCCTGGTCAGTACGCACAAAAATTCATTGGTTATACACACCATGTACACATTTTCGGGGATCCACACAATCTTAGGATAATCTACAAAGACAATGCGTCTTATTTTTGAAACTCTCAGGGCAACATGCCTCACTTCTCCTATTCATTTTAGGGTTATACTTCCTAGTTCAAGAATCTCATTTAAGTTTTTTCTTCTTCTTCCTAAAGGAAACACATTTTTCAAGGGTTCTCATTTAGTTATCTTGTGTTTTGAGTTTCAACAATCAACTCAAGTTAAAACATGTAATTAAGAATGATCCACTAGCTGCAAGAGATCATGAAGATCAATCTCAAAGATAATGCACAGAGTAAGTTAAAGATCAAGAAAAGATCCTAGGAAGACACATAAATTAGAGAGACATAGTTCTCTAGTTCTTGTAACTATAGGAAGTAGATAGTGATAAGCAATATGAAGAAATCTTTTGACCACCGTTTCTGATAGTTTCAGCTATCAAGGTTTCTTGAACTATACTGACATGATTTCCTTTTAATAAAGGATATGTAGGCAACCTCAGAAGAAAGGTTTGGTCATCTTTTACAAAATGGCTTCATCGGAGTTGAAACAATAAAAAATTAGCCACGTCGTTCAATTTCTTTGTTTGAAAACTCTTCATGTTTCCAAGCAAAGAGGGGCATGCTGTGAACACCTAATTTTGACATGTTTATTTTACTCCTATATTATATAGTAAGGTATTTTTAATATATATATATACACACATATCTATATATATATATCTGTGTGTGTGTGTGTCTGTAATTTCTATTTTTGGGTTGTTTGTTTTTATTATTTTATTGGCTCAAATGACCGAATTTTGTTTTAATTGGAATTATTTAGATCAATTCTGATGGCCCAATTGATTTTGACCCGCTCCAATTGAAATGGTAAAGATTGAATCTCAACCATTGATGATATTTTTACCCAAGGGCTATTATTTGACCCAAACAAAAATAAAAAACTCCAAAAATTAATATTTTCTTTAGATTTTTATTTTTCCTCTTCCATTTGCTTCCATGCCGCTGGCCTACTACTGCCGCCTGCCACCACCTTTTTTGCAGATTTTTTTTCCAAAAAATTACCATCTTTTCCTTTCACCCTCTTTTACACAAATCCACAAACCTTTCATCCATATCTATAGTAAAACTACGTAGATCTAAGGCCAATATGAATCTTCACTTTTTTTCTTAGATTCATGAAATTCCGATCATCCACATCCCAAACTTTTTACCTAAGTGAGTAGAGATCTTCAAGGTCTATTATTTGATATAAATTTTAAGTAAAAAATCCATCAAAAAATTTGCGGCGAAGTCTTCTGGCGACCTTCATTTACCCGAAATTAATGTTAGTCTTTCCCCACTCTAAATCTCTATCCAAATCCGTCCTTATCTTTCTTTTCATTTGACCACATAAGTCTTTTGATGCTAGATTTTGTATTTGTTTTTTTAATGTTCTTAAATTTTATCATGTTGATGATGTTGCTTGAAATATTATTATTTTCTTATTTTTATTTTGTTTATTTTTTTCTGCCTTATTTTTTTGTGTTTGATCTTCAAAATAGTTTAGAAGTTTAGATTTTTTGTTGGTGGGTCAATTTGTTTAGGTCTTGATTAAATGGGTCAACATTTTGGGCCTATTTTTGAATTTTTCAGATGATTCATTAGCTATCATTCAATCAATGAATAAAACAAATGGGTTATCTTAATGACAATTTTGGTTGATTATTAGAATTTTTCAGATGACTCATTAGCTATTATTCAATCAATGAATAAAAAAAATGGGTCATCTAAATGACATTTGAGTCTATTATTTTTTGATCACCCACATAACTATTATTCAAATAATGATTAAAGTAAATGAGTCATCTAAAAGAACAAAAGAGTCATAAAATTAATCTAAAATTATAAAATAATAATATATCGTTGTCCATCTTGGGTGGCACCTTGGGAAAACAAAGAGTCCAATGCATGCATCGGCTCTTGAGTTTTCAAGAATAGTTGGGGGTTCAATGTAAAAACCTATTTTAAACCCTCTTCTTCTTTCATTTGGAGGGGAGAAAAAAAAATTAGAGAGAGAAAAAGAAAAAAAATCTAGAAAAATAATTAAGAAATTTCTTCTTCTTTATAAAAGTATTTCATCTTTGGTGGTCTTTGGAATTCAAATAAGTCTGCTTCCACATTTTTTGCTTGTCATCAAATTTAAGTATTTCTTTTTACATTTCACATGTAATTTTTACTTTAAATATTTTCTTTTATGTTTTCAAAAAGTTGTTGGTATTAAATTGTTTTCTAATTTAGTTAAGTCTATTTTAATTCTTATGTGATTATGTTTACTACTATGTTATTTAGTTTGTATTTTTTTTTGTTAGCTTAGACTATAGTAATTCTTATAAGATTATGTTTATTATTATGTACATATATATTGTTAATCGTATTTAGTTTAAATTTTACCTCTTTATAGTAAGTAGAATTGTTTTTTGCCAAAAAAATGAATGAAAAAAATAACAATCAATATTTTTTAGGTTCTGGTTATTTTTTTTAGAAAAACAAAATTAAAAATAAAATAAAAATTTTAAAATGTGTTGTTTTTACAAAAAGGATTAATCTTGTCCATTTTGCAAAAATAAAAATAAAAATATAAATCTGGTCATTTCTGCAAAAGTGTAAATCTGGTTATTTCTGCAATAAAATTGTAAATTTGGTTATTTCTGTAAAAAAAGTGTAAATCTGGTTATTTCTGCAAAAAAATGTGAATTTTGTTATTTCTCTTAAATAAATATATGAAATGACTATTGAAATAAAATATAAATTTGACTAAATAATCTAACAATTAGATAAATTTTATTATTTTTTTGCAATATTCTTTCAAATAAGCCAATATGGTCTTTCGGTATAACATAATTTTTTATACTAAATTTGTTATTTATGAAATTTTATCAATATAAGAAAAGTAAATTTAAATTACTACAACATTAGTTTTAAAAGAGTGTTTACTTATTATTTTATAAATAATTCTTTGTTTCTTTTGTAGTTATTGTCAAGTAGTAATACTTGAAGGTTTATTTGTTTCTTTTTATTAAAAAATATTAATAGCTAAAAAAATTATTTTCTTGTCTACACGTTGCGATATATTAATTTTTCATTTTTGTCATTATTAAAAAAATTGGTAATTAATTATGACTTGTTGTTTCTTAAAAAATAAAATTTCATGTACCATCATGTGTTCGGTTACAATCCTTGGTGTGTATTCTCTTTCTTTAAAAAAAAAGAGGGTCTTTTGTGCGGTTACGCTCCTAGACCATCAAATTTTTCAAAAAAAAAAAGGTAATTAATAACAATATTTCCCTTTCTATCCAAAAAATTATTTTTAGCCAAATATATGTTAATAAAGGGATCATGCTAGAGCCACTTGTCTTGGAGGGTGCCTCATACCTTTACTCCGTTCAATAGAATTCCTTATCCTATCTGTGTTTTCTGCAGACTAAAAATAAAAGAGTTTTTATTTTGATTTATAAATTACTGTGTTACTTGAAACACTTAAAAAACTCAATTCGATGTGGAGACTCTAAAAAAATACTTTTTTTTAAACTCGTCATATCCTCAATAATTTTAAATTAAAAATGGAAGAGGTGTGACAACAAGTCTAATTATTTAATTAAGTAAATCGTGCCAACCTGAGTACCAAGCAACTCGTTAAATTTAATTGCAAACTATGAGTCCTTTTGTGAGGCTTTTAGCTTGTTCTTGATCTAAAATAATAATTCAATACCAAATCAATCATAAATGGCCAAGATATTCCATATTTTACTATAATCCAAAACTCTAGTCTAACCTCATAATTTCCTCACTAATAATTTATCAAGGATTATCAATCTCATGATTATTCTAACACATTTTGATAAATATAATCAAGAATTGCCTCTTTTATTAACAACTTGAGGTCTTACACCCTAAAATCCTCATAAACCAGGGTTTTTTGCACTTTAAAATGAATTCAAACCCATCCATTGTGCCACAAGTATATTTGTAAGACCTAATAAGTGAACTACAAAATTAGGGATTCATATTCCTTACCTTTACGAACATTCCTCATGAAAACCTACTGAAATTTCAACCAGGTCATTTTTTTCTTCTCCAAAAAGTTTTTTGTGCGATTATCGGTGATTTTAGGGGGGTTTCTACATTTACAATGTCATATCATGCTATAACGGTCCAGTTGGACCGCTGATCCCTCTATAGTGTCCCAAATCGATTATATTTTTTTATTTTATTACTTATAAAGATATGAAAAATAATTAAAATAATCTTTTTGAAGCCTTTTTTTAATTAAAGGTAAGCTATAGAAAAAGTATATTTTCTGTCTTCTACTTTAGTTTTGCTGAAATCTAAAATTTGTGATGTCTAGATAGAAGTATTGATCTACAATTTTACTTAGATGTCATACAATCTCATCGATTTTCCATCGCAACAATTCAAGTAAGTCGATATGATAAAACAATAAGATACTAGAGTTATACTTACCAGATAAAATAAACAATAAGTTTTTTAGGCATTTGATGGGTGTAGATCTTGATTTCCGTAAATCACCTCTCATAAAAATGATGAATTAAACTTTAAAGAATTTAAACAAAGATGGTGGAATTAATCAATCTTGTGAGATAGAACCAATTAAAGGATACATCCAAGAAAGGAAATATAGTTATTTATGATAAAATTACCTCAGGGAGTTAATTTGACATGGTGAAAAAGCATTGGTTTCTCTTCAACAAGTTTAGAGGCTAAGCTATATTAGTTTGGTCGCATGGCTTCATTGTGGAAGCTTTAAACTCTCCAATATCTCCGACAAGTTCTCTGATGTTTTGATTGTCGAAGTTTTCACTAGAAACATTTAGCGCCTTTGTGACTTTAATTTTCAGGTTTCTGTTTCTTTTTTTAGGTTCTCTATTTGTTTTGTTTTTTTTTACCTTTTTTATTTTTTAACATTTTTGTTGGGCTTTGGCTTTTTGGATGATCCTTTGTACATTTTTTTGTTCTGCAGTTAACATTTTGACTCAATGAGTATTTTTTAAAAAAAGGTGCCACATGAACATATCACATAGGAAGTTGTCAAAAACCTTCATAAAGTATTGCATTATTGTCATGATGCTCCTTTGTCATTCAAACATAGTCATAAATCAAATCATAAGTGACAGATTCTAAGGGGAGAGGATCTAGGTTCTTGGAGAGGCATTTGGACGACTTTAGTATACACAAGAAGAGTTCACGAAAGGTTTTACATCTCTGTAGGCTTGTATAGAAGGCTAGATGACTTAGATTGTAATTATATAGGGACATGTATAGTAATTTTTCCTTTATAATTCAAATCTTATAAGAGTAATATAGAAAGAAGGGATCTCATTTCAAACTCAACCAAGCAAGTGTAAAATATTATTCAATCAATATCAAAAGTCTTATTAAAAAATATCTTGTTTTTTTCTGAGTTGTCTTACTGATCTATGCTTGGAAAGACTAACTTGAGCTTATAACATCGTAAAATATCTATCACTATGTTGTCAAGTTTCACAGACCGTTAGTTGATGTCTGAGTCTGTGAAGAAGTGGTGTCAAAGCTAGATTATTTCTAGGGCAACAAGGTGAAGAGTGATAAAAGAAAGAGAAATAATGCGTTGTTGTACCTTTTTGAGATGGCCATGTTGTGGCGGAGGTAAAAGTAGTCAAAAATAGGGAAGTGGCTTTGCATCATCAACAAATGGGAGAAGTTCCTAGTGGAGTTAAAGAAGGCTTACATTTCTAACAACGTCATCTATGTGGTGAATCGTGAGTTTAGGGAGCTAAATCAGGTAGGCAACATAAGGAGTCCATGAAGAAGTTTACCACTCTCACGCTACTTATTCTAACCCTTATATATGAAGATATTTTCTTCCACTTCATGGATGGGGTGGAAAATGGGCAATGAATGAGTTAGAATGGTGAAAGGTTAGGAGTATTGATAGAGGTATTATGCAAGATGAAGCTTTTATATAATATAGGCATGAAAAACCTTGACTGATCCAGAAGAGAGGAGATGAGAAGTAGTCATGGACAAGGGTGGAGAGATCATGGAAAAATAAGGAGAAGCAGCCATATCCCATGAATCATGATACTTATAACTCCGATGAAAAGCAGTTTGGAATTAAAGTGATACGGAGATAAAGTGCATGGCTACAAATAGAATCAACTACAACAGTGGGCCGATGGCTATGAAAAATCCTTGAACAAAAGAACCTTCATACCATATTTATGAAATAAAAAGAGAAAGATAGATAAGAGCTAGGTCAAGGTTTAGATATGAAGTATTAAGAATTGATTGGAAAATATAAAGCTATATAAAAGCAATGAGAGAGGCTGAAAAAATATGACTCACAATATATATGCATCACGGTTGATGGAGTACCAAGTGGTGCTATGATTGACACAGGTGCGGAGGCTAACATAATTGCCAAGGCCGCAGAAACAAAAAGAGTTATGAGTTACATTCTATGTAACATGAACCTAAATACAGTTAATGCACTATCCACTCTCGTATGCGGAGTTGCTGATGGTGAAAACAATACTCGGTTTTCCATGTAGAATTGATGCTCCGTAAGCATAGAAACATCAAGTGGGGAGAGTTTCATGAACAGCCACTTTTTCATCCCACTTAGGCATAAAATTAAAGGATAAGTGAGATAGCCTAATTGGAAATGATCTAGCATCTTGGAGAGGTTTGTGGAAGACTGTAGAATACAATAGAATAATTCTTGTAAGGCTTTAGAATTCTCTAAGCATGTAGAGAATTCCTTTAGCGGTACTAGATTGCAAATATGTGGTGACTTGTATAGTAATTTTTATTTACAATTTATTCTCTAGGAGATTAGAATAAATTGAACTCTCTCATTTGAAACTGAAGCAAGAAATTGTAGAGCATTCTCCAAGCAATACAAAACACTTCTTACAAATGTTGTTGTATCTTTCTTCATTATCTTAGATATCTATGTTTGAAAGGTTTACTTGAGCTTAAAAGATCGTGAAACAGTCATGTGTAGGTTTTCAAGTGCCCCATGGGGCGTTAGTTGAAGTAGAATTTTATGACATAATGCTTCAGAAGCTCCAAAAATCTAGTGATGTAAGTTTTTAAAAGGAAAACAATGGAAGCTTGTTTACACCCAATTTTGACCCTTCACATTCTAATTAATTTTCTAATTTTCTTCAATTGCAAACAACGTTGTAATTCTTGTTTTAAAAAATTAAAAATACTTGTAAAATCGTTTAAGGAATTTTTTCCACGTATTATTAAAAAAATATCGTTATATGCATATAATATATAGATTTCTATAATTTCTACTTTTATAAACATTTGGAAAATTGTTTTTATAAATGCCAAGACTCGAAATCGTATCTTGATGGTACTTACTATCAACCTTAGTAGGCAAGCTAAACTCATGATAACATGAGACAAAAAATATAAAGATGAGAAATCACATCTATCATGGATACATACAAACAGAATTAAGTATAGAAAAAGTCTCCAACAGGTACAAAAAAATATGAAATGCATACAAGGAACCAAACCTCAAAGCTAGTATTATAGGTACACGAGACTCTAAGATGGAAGTAGAGTTATACAAAATATAAATGTATAACAAAATATAAATATGTAGACAAAAATACAGAAGGAAAAGAAGAAAGCCTCTATATTTGAAGAGCTCACAACAATTAGAACAACTAAAGGGTCTTGTATGAGTGTAGATCGATTGTGATGAGTTTTGCTAGGTGTTGCATTTCAAAGAAACCGTAAAAGTGTAGTATGAAAATACCACATTTTATGTCTACAACCACCCGAGAAAAGTGTGTCCTAATCTATGAAAAAGTATGGCCTTTGATAAAAGGCCACACTTTGACTTTAAGCCACACTTTACCATGTGGTGCTGAAAGTAGCGTAACCTTAAAAATTTAGGCGACACTTCTCAAGTGTTGCCTTATCAGATATTCTTAAAAGCATAGACTAAAAGGCAAAATGGCGAATCTTTACAGTACCTCATATAACAACATTTTTATCTCATACAACTACACTTTCAAGTGTGGACTTTGCTTTTTAATTACCCAGGATTTTAAAGTGTTGTCTTTTCTATCATATGTATGACAACACTTTGAAGTGTAGTGTTAATACATGTGAATACCGAAAATAACATTAAATACTCTACATAATTGACAGTCCTATTACTACGCTTTTGAGTTTATTACATTATTTTATCGATAAAATATTTATATACCACAACTTCTAATAAAAAAACAACTATATTGTTTTACAACAAATAATATCAATCATTAAATTAGCTAATAAGTGATTTTAAAAAAATAATAATATATATATGAGTGTGTTTGTTTATGTGGGTGGTCCCTAGACGAAGGACACGATACACATGACGGTCTCTGGTCCCTTTTATAGTCCGTCATAGGGCCCATGAACAATCTTGTCAGATTTTAAGTCAAGGGTTGTTTGGTCTTCTCCACCATGGGTTGGACACCTAAGCTATGTCGTTTAACCCCCAATCTACATAATTTTTGTCATTTTAAGTATATTAAGTTAATCAGAACCTACCTTAATCGATCTTTCACCAACAAATCATAAATCTTAGAGAAAAAACAAGAGAGAAAAGTCGAGCAACACTCTCCAAGATTGTAGTAGGTTTCTTTCCTTTTTAGGTCCAAAATTAAGATATTTCTCCATGAAATTCATCACCAAGTATGTGGGATTTCACTAGTAGGTTACTTTCATCCATTGTGTGTCTAATATTCAGTTTGGATCTTGACAACATGTGTACTGTTTAGACTTTGTGTTTCTATTACTTTACATAAAATGTTGAGATTTAGCTTTTGTAGTATTCCAAATCATATTATAATATTTTCCTGAAATTGTGCTTAACTTTTTGCATGAAGCTCATAACCCTAGTGGTGTAGATTAATTTATTTCATGAATTACACTAGCAAGGTTAGATACATATATATAGAAGCCACAAATTTTGAATGTTTTGTTACCAATACTAAAATGTTGCATTCTCATCTAACATGTCAGAATATTGAGCTATCGAATATAATTCAGTTATGCTGTTTATTCATATTTCTAGTTTGGAGTAGGTTTAGAGCGTGTGGACTAGTATTCAACATACCCGTATAGTTTAAAAACTATGTGCCTCGTGGGTAAATAAGTCCTCTTTGTGAGCATCATATTTAGTGATCATGCAAGTCATGCCTATATACCCTTGGCAAGGAATATTGGGTCCTTTAAATGGGTTATATATCATCCGAATCCATATTTAGCTCACGTGGTTTAATGTTTTTTATTACTACCTCCCACAATCATGCTTTAATTAATTAGACCAAGTTTTCAGATATTTTTCTTTATTCGGTTCTTCGCGTGTTATGTACTTGGTGATTCACTCCATTTAAGTTCATTTGTAGTATGTTTTAAGTATTTTTCCAGTATGTCCAAATAATATTATTTCTTAGTATGTTTGTTTAGGTTTATCCTAGCTTACATTCTAAGTACATTTCAAGTACCGATGCATAATCTGCAATACATCTTTTCATGATGTAAGTTCATGTACTCAACATCCAGACTTGTAGATCGACTCCTGATCTCCATTTTCAATAGCTTCAGTGGTGATTTCTCACATTTAACGGACAATCGGCATATTTCCATGCTTAGTCTTCTCATTTGAGTTTTCAATATTTTTTACAATCAACTGGGGGCATGTCCAATAGCTTTACTCAGTAGAGGCTTCTTTTCGGACATAGTTTAGTTTTAGATTTATTATTGAGTTTAATCTTTCATCTGTATTGAACTCATAAGTATCTTAGTTATTTAGAAAAACTTTGGATATTCCCTACTCTTAAGTTTTATCATGATTTATCTTCTGCATCCATTTTAATTGTTATCACATATTTAATCTGTTTATAACATTTTAGTTTAGGCTTAACTTGGGGTCATTCATGATCCTAGGTCTCATGTTAGTAAAGGTATAGCCTCGGGGTGTAAAAAACTTGGCATTAGAGCCGTAGGTTCAAGAGTCCTAGGATGTCTGAAAAGTCACACTAAGTAGAGTCATTTTCATAGATCTAATGTAAACCACATCAAATAAGAATGAGACTATGAACTGTTTTAGGAAAAACTTCACTTTCTTGCTATTCTTAGTGTGTGTGGGTATGATCTCCTTTGTAACTCATAGCTATGTGTTTCAGATCATGCTTCCACGTGGAGATAATTTAATGAATACTAACTCAGCTCCTCCAGTCAAGATCCTGATGTTTCAAAAGTAGAGTTTAGAATGAGGTTCTGATTTTTTTCAGATCGTAGCTAACAAGAACAATCAGTCAGTTCCTACCAAAGCTAGTTACCAATCACACATTTTCTAGTAAGTGGACAATATGCCTAATCTGCGTCACAAAATATTGTGATATTTCCATTAGAATTAATGGACAATAATAGACCTTGACCATGCTAATTTTAAGATACTACATAACCCTCTATGCATCACTCATATACGATCATTTAGATTGTTGGAGAAATCCACAAAGACTTTGAGCACTATCAGAAATATCCGGTGTTGTCATGTTAAGATAAAGGCGATTCAAAATAATATTAAGATACATAATTTCATCTACTAAAGGATTTTTCCGTATAACTTTCTTGACATGTTAATATACATTCTTTAGGTAGGTTTAACATTACAGTTAATAGGAGTACTTGTTAGTTTAGATGCATAGAATCGAACTTCTGCTAGAAGTCCTAAAGTGTAATTCCTTTTTTTGATCTTGTGAACTGATTTCCCAAAATATATTGAAGCTCTCCTAAGTATTTTATCTTAAATACACTTAGTAATACTTTCGTTGGACCTTCAACAAGCTTTAAGCTACTATATATGATAGGCATATCATAAACATACAGAAGTATAATAGTTATCCCTTCACTATTTCTCCTAATAAACAAGGAATAGTAATGTTGACTTTGTTGAAAGTTGAGATTGATAAGGGCTGCAGTGAGCTTCTGATTCCAGTTTCTTGGCCCCTGTTCTAGCCCATAGAGGGATTTCATCTGTCTACATACCTTATCCCCCTTGACTTGAAAACCCCTGAGCATAATCATATAAATGTCATCCTCTAAATTACCTTACAAATATGCATTGAACACATCCATTTCATGAATATGTCAGGTTTCTGCTACCATAATGGATAGTATATTCCTAATCATTACCATTGTCACAACACGACCGAGAGTTTCTTTGTGATCTATTCCATCTTTTTTACCTTACCCTTTTGCATTATGTCTTACCTTGAATCATTCCACCTGACATGTAAGTTTATACATAAATCTTGTATATCCATCTGCAGCCTATAGTCTTCTTTCCAGCTCGTAAGTATGTAACACTCCAAGTCTTGTTATCCTCCAATGCTTGTATCTCAGATTTCATTGCCTCTACACACCTTTAATCTTTTATGGCTTCAGAATATGTGGTAGGTTCTTGCAGAAGATAGATAGAAACTAATTAAGATTGATAAGCAGGGTTAAATGATCATATATACAGAACTTTTTTATTAACATTAAGTGAAAAAATATTTATCTTAACATACTTCATTGGATGCAGATTGAACTGTATAAGTATTAGATGTACATTGTTCAAGTATTTTACATTACTAAATAATTCATCGAGTCGATATCAATATATTTTATATATGGATGGATCATACAATAGGCTTTTGTATACTACATTACAAGATAATACATGAAATCAATGTCAATATATTTCATTTTTAGTAGATCGTGTAGGGTATTCAATATATTACATTACTACATGAATGATGGAGTCAATGTTATTATATTTTATGCTTAGATGATTACTAAGCTGGTGTATTGCAATATTAGATGAGACATGTAATTGTTAATGTATTACATGTTCGGATCGATCATGAGGTGGGATCACTTTATTGTATTATTGTGACAAAGAAGTAGTACCCCCTAGGCTATGATCGAAATCCTAGAGATACATCTTAACTAAACTATAGTCTTATTAGACCTACCCCCCCTCCCCCCCCGAACCCATTTATCTTTTGTAGTTATGTACACCTTTTGGCTTACAGGTCATCAAAACATCTACGCGATTCCTCAACTACGTGGAGTGACAAAGTGTGCCACGAAATTGAAATGTTGCGGTAATATTTTTAAAAATGAGTTCAGGGGTAAACACGACCTAGTTAAATTAAGGTATATTATTGAGATTCCGGTCATAGTTTAGTGGTTGTGCCTTATCCTTATATTATAAGATATATAACGAAATTAAAGTGAATATATTTTATGATTGAGTTAGTATGAAGAGGCCTTATACTATTACATTACTATATGAGACATATAATTGATGTTAATACATTACTTACTTAGGTGGATTATAAAGTCGACTAAAACTACTACATTGTTGTATAAGTTATGGAATCAATGACACATTATTTCATAGTTGACATACCCAAGAATGCAATACATTGACATGGATTGTAGATCTCATATAATAGTATACCTTATTGAATCCATTTTTCTATACATCCAAGTATGAAATACATTTACATTGATTAATAAACTAATAACGACCATATCTATATTTGTCATATATCAATCGCTAGCTACTTACGAATTTATCTTAAATATAATAAAATATCATAATATATCAATTGATACAGTCTTAGAAAATATAACGAGCTTTTATCTTCATAAACTAAAATTTTATAATTCTTTTGACAGAAAAGAATCTTCTATAGAATAATCCAACAAAGCAAGTATGTGGTCTATGACTTCATGCCCTTCTAGGTATTCGACATTTTCTTGATAATCATCATTTATCTGTGATAAAAACTAGTATATCATGATCATTCAATATTATTTCACATTTCCTGCTATGTAATTGATACATTTTAGAATAGGAAGTCTATAATATCAATATAAATATATTCTTCAAAAACAAGTTCTGATCGCCAACTGGATTTCCCACCAAGTATTCTATACCCTTCATTTTTTTAATATTATATTTTTAATTCATATATTTTCTGTTGTACTCAGAATTCACTTCTAGATTATCATTATTCACATCGTTAGCCAACATTGCATGTGTGAAAACAAAAACACTCAAGAAACTATTTTGAAGAACAATGT
Source organism: Solanum chmielewskii (assembly GCA_027704785.1). Taxonomy (NCBI): domain Eukaryota; kingdom Viridiplantae; phylum Streptophyta; class Magnoliopsida; order Solanales; family Solanaceae; genus Solanum; species Solanum chmielewskii. The sequence continues at coordinate 35,210,925 of JAKWIX010000320.1, forward strand.
ATTAATTTGCAACTGTTACGAAATTCCAACAATGTATTAATTTGCAAATGTTATGAAATTACAAAAATGTATTAATTTGCAAAAGATCTAAATTTATCCAAGGAAAAACCAAACCATTTCCTCTAGAATAGCCACTTACAAAGTTGATGTTAAAACAGAATAAGAATATATGCCACTAAGAGTGATAAAATGGGCCACTATCTTCAGAATCTTAAGCAACTAAAGTTTACTACATGTAGCTAAAAATATGAATCACTAAATTGAAACATGTAAAAGACAGTAAAAACAATGAGTTGAATAAATGCAATTTATCTAACACTCCTACTTGGCATTTTTGTGACAAATACTAATTCTTTGCCTCATATCTTCAAACCTTTCAATTGGTAGTGACATAGTGAGTATGTCAGGTAGCTGGTTCTCATATGAACAATGAACAACAAACACTTCATCAGATTATTAGAAATTCTCTAAGACAATATGAGTTGATCTTGATATGGTTAGTTCATTCTTGAAACAGTGGATTTTTTTAGATTAAAAATGATGAACTGTTGTCACATATTATATTGGTAGCCTCAGTTTGTTCATGGACCAAGTCCTTCGACTCCTTCCTTATCCAGATAGCTCGATTCACAGTAGATGGGACATCTATTTACGCATACTCTACTGTTGAATGAGCAGTAATTTCTTATTTCCTAGAGCTCCAACCGAAACAACTTGTCCCCAAATAGAAAAGATATTTAGACGTTCAAATGGAATCATCAACTCCACCAACCCAATCACTATTATTGTACCAACTAGGTTCATAGTTACTTTGGCTGATGTTGGGAAAAAAGTTCCAAACATGTTGGTTCTATTAATATACCTTAACACTCTATAGCAATTGACAAATAAGCGTGTTTAGGCGAATGCATGAACCTAGAGAGAGCTTTCAACAAATGGAATGTTAGGTCTATCTGCAGTTAAATATAGAAGACTATCCATTAATCTTCTATATATACTATCGTTCACTTTTTCGGAATTCTCATCCTTGCATAGCTTCATGCCTATAGAGATTGGAGTACTGATAGGTTTGCAGTCTTTTTATTTGGACCAATTTAGAATATCTAGAATGTATTTTGTTCTGGCATATGAAATTCCATCAATGCACTATAACACTTATATGCTAAGGAAGTAATTCATGACTCCAAGATCAATCATTTCAAATATTTTCTCCATTTCATTCTTGAACCTTTTGATTAGTTCAATTTTGCTTCGTGTTACAATTAGGTCATCCAGATAAATTGAGGAAATTATGTACTCAGTTGTAGTGACATTCACATTCAAAGTAGATTTATTTTAACTCTAGGTAAAGCTAAGTTGGATGAGATGTTGTCCATACTCTCATACCATGACCTTGAGGCTTATTTTAAGCCATACAAATCCTTCTTTAAGAGATAAACTTGATCCTCTTTTAAATGAATTGAGAAGCCATCAGGTTTCTCTACATAGATCTTTTTTAACAAGAAAAACATAAAAAACCCATTTTGTCATCAAGCTAATGAATCTGCTAGAATCTATGAGATACAAATGCAAGAATAAGCTAGATTGTGTCATACCTTGTTACAGGAGAAAATGTTACCTGGTAATCTGTACTATATTGTTTTGTGTATCCCTAGTCCATTAAACTAGACTCATGTTTGTAAATTGTGACATTGGTATTGAGTTTTGTCTTGACATCCACTTTACACCAATCACCTTGCTATTTCTAGGTCTGCCAACAAGCTACTAGGTTCCATTTTTATGGATCATGTCTAGTTTATCTGGTATAGATCTAATCCATGCATGAGAGTCTTGTGCTTTAGATTATGTTGTTGGATTAGAGGTAACCAAATAATATTGTTGGTAGATATCATATATGGTTCTAGATCCCCTAACAGTTACATCATCCACTAGTTCATCTTTTAAAAATTGAGGATGCTCTTTCGAAAATAAATCAAATAAGAGGTCTTCTAATTTTTGCAGTCCCAACCAGATGCTTCATCAAACTTCACTTCTCGTTTAAGAATTAGTGTGTATATTTTCGAGCAGAAAATCATGTATCCTTTGGATTAATTATAGATCATAATATGACCTTATGAGCCTTATTGTCCACCTTATTCATCTTTGTTTCTAGAACATTATAATAATATAACCACTAAAAATTTCTGAGATGGTGTATTGATGGTGTGTTCCTACATCAAGATTTACATAGGTCATGTCATACAAGGTCCTACTAGCCAATCTGTTCAACAAATGTACAAAGGTATTGACTAACTCAATCCAATACTGATTTGGGATCTTTCTTTCGAGGAAAGACATCAAATCATCTCCATTATTGTATGGTTCTGCCTTTCATACATGCCATTTTGTTGTGGAGTGTATGTTTATGTCAATTGGGGTTGAATGTGTTGTTAAAAACTCCACAAACTGAGAATAAGTTATTCTCCTCCATTGTCAGACCTTAAAGCGTTAATACTATGATTAAATTGATTTTATACTTAATAATTAAATTGTTTAAACACATAAAATACATCAGTCTTGACTCGAATGAAATAAGCGCAACATATTCTGGTGTAGTCATCATTAAAGAGGAGAAAATATTTGTGAAATGCCCTCAAAATGAGATAGGACGAAGTAGAGCTTCACATGAGTTTTATAAGTTAATAACTTGTTAAAATAATGATAAATAGCTTTTAATAGTTGGTTTAAAGGGTTGTGAGGTAAAATATCATGGAACGACCAAGACAACTAGAAACTAGTCTTTTGCCTGCTAGTATGTTCTAGTATGTTGTCCTTGTTTCGGTGTGTTTTATGAAGTATAATATTAGTTGAGATGACCCTAGAATCTAGATGGTCGTGTTAAGGGTCAAAAATTCTGGGTACGACTACCGAAGGACCACCCTAAGGGTCCTTCACAAGGACCCAAAATGTTAGTCAAAAAGCTGTTTAAAATAGCGGTCACTAACGAGCACCATTGATGGACCATCAATGCAATGATGGAGAGTCAATGACCTCTGTAGGAAGACACTTAGTTTCTTTGAGCTTAGATCTATTCGACCTCTCTTATTCACCATTGAAGAAGATCCACTACAGGCCGGCAATGGGTTGACGCACCGCCAATGGTGGCCATTAATGACATTTTCTAATCTTCCAAATTTCAGCCACTTAAGAGGTGAATTGGTAAATTCACCCTACGTCAATATTAAATGGTGGATATTTATTTTTTTTGTAATTAGGTATTTTAAGATTCTTTAAACACTAAAATATAGAATTAGTCTTCATTCAAAAAAAATAAACCTTTCCTCTAAAAAATACTCTTAAAATCTCCGTGGAAACTTGAGACCAAATTAAACCTAGGATAGAAATTTCCATTTCTTTCTTCTCCAATTTCGTGAATTTCCTAATACTAAGGTTTGGTGATGCTCTTATCTAGTGTTAGATTTCACTCTAGCGTTAATTCTTAAATGGTTTCATGTTTTCTAAAAGATGGTCAAAACTCCAATTCTTCCTCGAACTCATGGATTCTTGCATTAAATGGTTTTAAATGAATTCTTATTATTATATAATTGTTTAATTGACAATTTCAAGTTAAAATCTCCATGAACCCATGATCCCTCGAATTCCTTGAATTTGTCTTTTAAATTGGGTTTGATGAACATGATTAGATATTTCTGGAATTATGGTTATATTATGTTGTATTTTTGTAATCTGTTGCTATACAAGTCTAATTGTGGGGAATTTTTAGAGAATTGAAAATAATTGACCATGGCTTGTATGAAGAGTAAATTGACCTAAATTTATGTAGTTTTATTGAATTGTTCTTGTGTGGTATGGTCCACTTATGGTGGCGGTGTTTAGTTATTTTATATCTAAGTGTATTGTGATCATGACCTTGAAGATATAAGATGTTAATCTAGTTAACGTTATGATGCATGTTACAAATATTATTTATGAAGTTATGTGTATGATTCTAGAAGATAGTATGACTATTAGAGTATAATGTGAATGTGAAGTATATTTGTGTGTGGAATATGATTAATATAGTATGATCATATTTATATGTAATTTTTAAGAATCATAGTGGTTATGTTAAGGGTATTTGTCACATATGTAAACACACATGAATGAATAAATGAATGAAAATGTAATGAATGTGAGTCGATTGTAAAGTTTCCTCAATTGTACTCTAATGAATTAATGGGGGACTTTGAGGTTTATACTTCTGCTTGAGTAGATATGTAGTATCTATTTAAGACCTAATATTAATAAGATCTTTCCAATGAATGAACGATAGGTTGGTATGAGTATTGCTCCGTGAGTAGAGGTAGAGTACGTAGAGGATTTCCTTAATCTATACTTAATGAAAGTAATAAAAGTCTAATACTATCTTGGGGAGTAATACTTGGCACTTAGAGATATGAAATTGGACGGATACTCTCCTTGAGTAGAGGTGTTGTATCTAGTATCAACCTCTTGAGATGGGTATTCTCTATGAGTAGGGTTAGTATCTAGAAGCAATCTCATTATTTGATAACTACGTGCCCATATAGGACTAGGTGGTGGTTTTCCACGTCAACCCTAAATGAATGATTCTACCTTAGGCAAGTGGGGATCCTTCCTCCTGTAGAGGTTAATACCAGGAGTCCATGATAAGGTCTCATGGTCTATGTCGGTTAGAGCTTATCCCCACAAAATAATGTAATAAACTAGTTCTTCCTAGAAGGATTTTTAAGGGGATCTTGGCGTGTCATTATAATGTTAATGAATGAATGTGTTTCTAGATGATGTTAAGTGAGATTGTTGCTCTTATGTTGAATGTTAATGAAGGTATTATGACTTGTTGAATGTGATATGCTTAGTCAAGGGTGGTTCCAAAGGAGCACAAAATGAGAGTAGTATTATGGGATGCTACTTTAACAATGCACTAGTGCAACTTAGAGTTATCCTAGGGGGGTGGTTCTTGTATGATTTTCCTTAAAGGAATGAATGTCTCCTTTAGTATCTCTAGTAATGAATGTTGACTTGTTGGGTTTTGTTGGGAAATATCCTTAATTAGGGTACCTTGAGGATCACCTAGGCGTGCATGGATGGGTTGTATGGGTGGACAGTTCATGTATTACTTAGGTGGGTCTTCGGATAACCTTAGGTAGAAGGTTTCAATTGTTAAATTGTTTAGTTAATGAATATGGTCATACCTTGTTGATTGTGGAAGTATTACCTTGTATGTAGATGATTGGCTTGTATGATGTCTTTTACAGTTTGTTCATAAAGCTTTATCAGAATAGCGTGAAAATCATATTTTAACTAAAGTTTCCTCTTTAAAGCTTGTTTTTACATGATTGTCATAATTAATGCTTAATTGTACTGTTTCCATATTCTTCTCTATTTTCTACAAAAGTGTAGGTGTTAGAAAGTGAGGAGATCTTTGGAGTTGAAGTTGGGACACAAATGTTTTCTCTCAAGATTGGGGTATGTCCTCATATTTCGAGGAGAAGACTCTTTTTTCAAGTTTTACTTTGTCAAGACACTTGTATAAAACTTTTATATTATATTCATTATATAAGGGAAATATCCCAATGATATTGAGATGTGTCTAAGAAGGCTTTGTTGACATCTAGTTCTTCTTAGTCTTTATAAAAGAGTTTCCGCTAATTGCATTTATCGTCAAAAGTTTGAATTCTGCACTACATTTCGTACCTATGTGATAAATGAGTGATAACAGGCTTATATAAGATCTCTTCGACCTCTAATACGCCGATAATGAGTAGGGGGTGTTGTCGGGTTGTGAAAAACTTTGTTTTCGAGCATTAGGTTATGGATATAGTCTTTGGGTTTAAAGTCTCACAAGCCATATCTTGAAGTGTCTTGTTCATCTGTGTGAGTCGCCACACATCTATGAGTGAGAGGATATAGGGCGATAGAAGTTACACTTATTTTTTATTCTTGAAGTCGTTCTTTTATGTTTAGTTCTGTGAGTATTACTTTCCAAATCCTATTGCTGTGCTTTTAGGAACATGAATACGAGAAGGGCTAGTGCAAGGTGGGCAAAAGATTGGATGTGAATGAAGAGGTCTCCCCTCAAGTGCCCCACGGTCGACAAGCTCCCAATGGGGATGGGAATAAGTCTAATGTGGAGATAAGGGATCCCTTCCAAGCTTTGACCAAACTCATGTAGAATCTAGAAAAAGTCTTTACTACTAAAGGTCAAGCCATGATGACTCAAGCTAACCAAGGAGTTGGACCTCAAGTGAACCGCTATGTAAGTACTCCCGCTTTTATATTTCACTAGGAGGAATCTTTCTACTTGTCATGGCACTGAGATGGATGAGGATCCACAAGTCTTCATTAATGAGATGTTCATGGCAGTGGATGCTATGGGATTAAATTTTAGGAAAAAAGTTGAACTTGCCTCCTACCAACTAAAAGATGTGGCACAAGTGTGGTTGGAGTATTGGAGAGATGAGAGACAAGTAAGGGCGAGCCCTGGTAGATTGGTGAGTGTATGAGATGGAACTTCTTGATAGTTTTTCCCCTTAGAATTGAGGGAGCAAAATTTAGTGGAATTGATAAACCTCAACAAAGGGGGAATGAGTGTAAGCAATACGCTCTGAAGTTTACCCAACTCTCTAAATATGCCCAAACCATGGTAGTGAACTCTGGGGCTAGAAAGAATATGTTTGTGATGAGGGTGTCTATTATGGTTGAAGAAGAGTGTCGTATGACAATGATCCATCATGATATGAATATCTATAGATTCATGGTGTATGACCAACAAATTTATGATATAAAGCTTAGGAAGATGGATAGAGATGGGAAGAAGTCTAGGCCAGACTAACAATGTCAACCTAAGTCTAAGAAGAGGTTTTACAATTAAGATCCCCCCATGATGAAAAATAATAGGTTGTCTCACCTAATTTCTCAATGAGGGAGTGGAGGTGGTTCTACCTTTGATATGTCTAGATGTACTGCATATGGAAGACTTTTAGCTGACTATCTTGATGGTATGGGTAAGTGCTTTGGGTGTTGAAAAATGGTTCATTAGTTGAGACATTTCCAAACACTTAAGGAAAAAGGGAAGGAGACCAACCAAGCTCCACAAGATGGTCCGGATCCTAATGCTCCCAACAAGAGTCATTTCTATAAGCTAAGAGCTAAGAAAGGAGCTAACCTATGATAAAGGCCCGATAAGTTATTGTTTCTTATGATTGTATTAAGTTTCTCTTTGATGTGTTTACCCTAAGTTGGGGAGGATGAATTGAATAGTAACGTTGTTGATATCCTTATTTTTTTTAGTCTATTCTTATTCAAGCTTGAGACCAAGAAATTACAAGTAGTTTTACCTTATTTAAGAGTGTTCTGTAAGATAAATGTTGCATGTCCTCCTTATGTTATGAGTGCCTTAATGATAATATGTTTTGCATGCTCCTTGATGTTATTATGATAAAATTAGTAATTGATCTATGAGTCTCTCATGTTAATGTGTATCTAATAAAATTGCTTATTTGCCTCATGAGTTTTCATGCTGATTATGCATATGTGTGATTTCAAAGTTAGTGAAATATTGGACCTTACAATGACATGATGAGCATGCCTTAAGTAGGAGAATGTAGTTTCTTAATAATGTAATCAAAATGATGAAGTATGTGTGCACTCTGAATTGTGGAGATAGTTCCTACTTACTTGTGTTGATTTGAATGCATATTGATGTGAAATTGTTGTTCCTTGTATGTTTGGTGCATCGAATAAGAAGTGGTAGTAATGATGTTGTGTGTTGTGAGCTACTAGTTGAGCCATTAAGACCTTGAAAGTGTTTTAGTGTCATTTAAGGATGAATGTTTTTCAATTGCTGGACTATTGAAACACCCTGAAAATGAAATAGGACGAACTAAAGTATTTCATGACTTTAATAATTAATAACTTTTTAAAACAATAAGAAATATGTCTTAATAGTTGTTTTAAAGTGCTTTAAGGTAAAATGTAAAGGAATGACCTAGACATCCAAAAACTAGACTTGTGTGCTAGTGTCTTCTAGTATGTTTTTCTTGTTTTTTTGTGTCATTTTGAGTCTAAAACTAGTGGAGATTACCCAACATATATATCTTCTTGTTCAGGGTCAAAAATTCTTGGCGCGACTCTTCAAGGACCACCCCAAGGATCCTTAAGGAGGACCCAAACGTTGGCCAAAAAGCTGTCAAAAATAATAGACATCAACAAGCACCATTAGCGGATATCCAGGAATATCCTTTAATAGGTTGCCGCACAGTTAATGGTGGCCATCAGTGGCCACATCCAATTCTTCCAAGTTTGGGCCATTTAAGGGGTGATTTGGTAAATTAACCCCCATGTTGTTATTAAAAGGTGGACAAATATTTTAGGTGTATTTATGTATTTTAAGTTAGTTAAAAATCTAAAATCTAGAGTTAGACTTCATTCTTCAAAAACAAAAAAACCCTTCCGCCCCAAAAGTTTTCTCAAAACATCCATGGAAGCTTGAGGTCAAATTGGAGTTTGGATTGAAGATTTCCATTGCTTTCTTATTCAATATTGTGGAATTCCTAGTACTAAGGTATGGTGATCCTATATGTTGAGTTAGATTTCACTCTAGAGCCAATTCTAAAATAATTTTCATTTTTTTTAAAGATGGCCAAAACCCCATTCTTCCCAAACTTATGGGTTCTTTCATTTAATAGTGTAAAACAATTTTTTATGATAATATTATTGTTTAATTGACGATTTCAAGTTAAAAACTCCATGAACCCATAATCCCTCAAATTCCTTAATTTTAGTTTTCAAAGTGGGCTTGATGAATATGATGGGATATTGTTAAAATTATTCTTTTATTACGTTGTACTCTTGTTATATATTGTTATACATGCCTAATTATGGTGAATTTTTGGAGAACTGAGAAAAAATTATTACGGACTGGATGAAGGGTTAGTCAAATTAAATTGCTCTCCTGTATGGTATGGTAAACCTATGGTGGAGGTATTTAGTTATTGTATGTGTATGTGTATTTTGATCATGGCCTTGATGGCATTGGATATTAGTTGAGGTAATTTTATAATGGATGTGTATAGAGGTTTATTATTAAGTTATATATGTGATTTTTAAAGATAGTACGACTATTAGAGTATAATGTGAGTGTGAAGTATATTTGTGTGTGGAATATGATGAATAGAATATGATCATGTTTAGAAGACAATATCATGAATGATGGTAATTATGTAAAGGGTTGTTCTCACATATGTACACACACACATGAATTAATAAATCAATGAAGCTAATGAAAATTTAATGAATGTATGTCTATTCAAAGGTTTCCTCAATCGTACTTGAATGAATGGATGGGGGACTTTGGGGTGGATACTTATCATGAGTAGAGGTGTAGTGTCTAGTAACAAGCTCAATATTCCTAAGAGCTTTCAAAAGAGAGTATCATAGGTTGGGATGGGTATTCGTCTATGAGTATGGGTAGAGTAGTTAGTAGCACCACTAACCTATAGTTAATGAAAGTAATGAAACTCTTATACTCAGTGGGGCAGTAATACCTGTACCATGATGATATAAATGGGGTGGATACTTTTCGTGATTAGGGGTGTAGTATCTAGTAGCAACCTCTTGAGACGGGTATTATCCCTGAGTAGAGGTGTAGTATCTAAAAGAAATCTCCCTATGCTATAAATAGGTGCCCACTTAGGACTTTCTAGTGATTTTCCATGTAAAGCCAAAACAAATGACCCTACCTTAGGACAGTAGGGAACCCTCATCCTATACGGTTAATACCGGGAGTCCATGATAAGCTATTATGGTCTATGTTGGTTAATCTTACCCCCGCAAAAGAATATAATGAACTAAATCTTCCTGCCGATGAAATACTTTTGGTGGGTGGTTGAATGGGATGCCATATATGTGTTGCACTTGTAGGCATTTGAAGGGGTCTTGATGTGTCCTTATAATGTTTATGAATTAATGAGTTTCTGGATGATGTTAAGTAAGCTTGTTAGTCTTATGTGTAATGTTAATGAAGGTTTTATGACATGCTGAATGTGATGTGCCTAGTCTAGGGTGGTTCCAAAGGAGAACTAAGTGGGAATACTAGTATGATATGCTACTTTAAGATTGCACTAGAGTAACATAAAGTAATCCTAGGAGATGCTCCTTATGTGATTTTCCATAAATGCATGAATGTCTCCTTTAGTATCTCTAGTAATGAATGGGTTTAGTTGAGAAGGAATATCCTTACTTACGGTAGTCTTAAGGATCACCTAGGTTTTCATAAAAGGGTTGCATCGGCGGCAGCTTCATGTCTTAGTGAGGTGAGTCTTTGTAAAATCTTTGTTAGAGGGTATAAATATTTAAATCGGTTACTTAATGAATATGGTAATATATTATGGATTATGTAAGTATTACCATGTATGTTGATGATTGGCTTGTATAATGTCTTTTACACTTTTTTCATTAAGCTTTATCAAAATATCATGAAAAACATGTTTCAGCTAAAATGTCCTCTTTAAAGCATGTTTTTGTATGATTACCATACTTATTGATTTATTTTTCTAATTACATATTTTCCTCTAGTTTCTACAGAAGAGTAGGTGTTGGCAACTGTGGGGATCATTCGAGTTGAAGCTTTGTACATAGATGTTTTTTGTAAAGATTCGGGTATGTCCTCATATGTCGGGACAAGACTCTTTATTTCTAGTTTTCCTTTATCAAGACATTTGTATAATACTTGTATCTTTCTTAGAATGAAAGGGTCGTGTCCCTATGATATTGAGATTTATCTAAGATGACTTGTGTAAAGACTTAATTATTTTAAACATATGTAATGAATGAATGATAAGAGTCTTGTATATGACCTCTTCGAGGTCGAGTAAACAAGTTATGACTAGGGGGTGCTCTCGGGTTGTGACATTGTTACCACTCAATGAAACTATATTTTTTTAAGTCGCAAACATCCATATGAATGGGTTGAAGTTCTGGTTAGCTCTCCATACTTGATTTTCTTGGAATGCTAATTTTTTTTCTTTCCTTTTTGAGGTTTTACAAACTTGAGCATTAGAAAGAAAATCAAACATATTTTCGACTAACGCCATATTTTTCACCTTTGTGATGTTTCGCATATTGAAGTGACCAAAAATTTTTTTGCCATAATTTTCTACATGTTTATGAAGTAATAGTGCAAACATGATCAATTATTTTCTCCCAATCAACTAAAAAATTTTGTTGCTCAAATTAACATTAAATAATTCTACTCTAGAAGGGTCAGAAATGACACATTTCTTAAAATACAAAGAATAATTATTTTCAATCATTCGTCAGACACTCAATAAATTTTGACTCATACCACACGTTTATACAACTTCAGGAATAGTTTTAATACCAGATTTTGTTGACATAGACATTGTACCTATGCCTTTGACTTCTATTGCCTTATTGTTTCCTACTTTTACTTTATATTTGTTAGAATCATCAAGGTATTTGAACATTTCAGCATCATTGCACAAGTGATGTGTGCAACCACTATCAAGAAGACATGAATAAGATGATTCATTAATTGAAAAGCATGAAATTACAAAGAATTGCTCATCATGTGCATCAGAGCTTCTGGTGCTTGTTCTTGCAAAGCATCAGAGGCCTTTTCTCTTGATTTACTGACCTTGGATATGCGCCCTGTCTACTTGCAATTGCCACGTATTGCGTTAACTCCCCACCAACAATATTTCTCCATAAGTGTAGTAATTTTACAATGTTTGCATGGAGAGAACTTCTTCTTCACATCTCCTTTATTGTTTCATCATTAATGATTGCCCTTATTCTTTTGGTTGAACTTTTGTTATTCTTACTGGAATTTTTCTTTTGTATAGAGAAAGCTCCTTCAGTGAACTTGTCTTGTCTAATAGTACTTCTTCATTCAAGTGCTTGAAGATCACTAATTAGTTCATCTAACGAAAGTTTGTCGTGGTATTTTGTTTCTTTAAGAGAGGAAATCTTAGATTCAAACCTCTCAGGAAGAGGAACAAGAACATTCTCCACGATTCGCTTTTCTGTGGATTCTTCACCAAGAAGTCTAACATCGTTTACAATTAATGAGATATGATCAACATACTTACGATTAGTTTCAACTTTTTTCTTGATCAATGACTCAAATATCCTTGTGTTGTTATTCTTCATTCAACCTACCCTAATCTTCTTTTGTTGTTTTACAAGTCATGATTTAGTAAAACACATAGTCAGCAAAGTATTCCATATAAGCGACTTGGACTCAGATTTCTTAACCTTCATTTTGATGTTAGATTTTATTTTAGACAAGCTGGATTTTTTTGTAGATCAACAAGTAGTTTATTTTTTGTGATAGTTTCCCAAAGTTCATAGGCTTTAAAAAAAGCTTGCATCTTCATGAACCAAATTTGGTAAATTTTTACCAATGAAAGTGAACGGTTGAGATTTAGAGGTAGGTTTTTGAATGTAATTTGTGTCGTAGGTTAATAGTTTTTGATCATGTAAGATCAACTTAAGGCTTTGAGGCAATAGTTACGACAAAAACACTCAAGAAAATGATTTGAAGAATAACAATAGAGTGACCTTATGAAATTCAAACAATGCAATAATTTGCAAAAGATTTGAATTTATGCAATGAATAACATATCAATTCCGATATAGTAACCACTTACAAAGTGGATGTTATAACTGAATAAAAACATGTGCCACTAACAGTCATAAAATGGCCCACTAACTTCATAAAGTAAAAAAACTAAAGTTGAATATGTCTAGGTAGAGAATAGGAAGCACTAAACATAAATAAGTAAAAAACAGTACAAATACAATGCTGAAAAAATGTCAACTGTCTAATAGAAAGAACATATTCCCCAACTTTGTCTCCCACTAGGTATTTGTCATAGTTCAAAAAATAGAGGTCATAATTGGACAGATATTTTGTTTCAACCAATAGATATGAAAATCTATTATCCAATTTATTCTTCTATGTAAATAAAAATACAAAATCCATGTAAATAATAAGTGTAAATCCAATCTCAAATGTCAAATTTTAAAAAATAAAAATAGCATGCATAAAAAGTTAAGTCTACAATACTAAATCCATAGACATGAATAAAGCTTCTACAATAACATAGATAATTTGTCCTTCTCTTTTACGTTACAAATAATTTTTTCTACTCATAGTGAGACAAAATTAGCTCATTCAAACGAAGAAGGGATACTAAAGATAAGTGTATGAGTCATGCTTCGATAAAACTTATACATTAAAAGGTAAAGACTAAGCACTGAAAACAAATATTTTTCAAATAAAACATGTGATATATATGAAACATAAATAAAATCATAAAGGAATAAATTAAAGGAGAGAGTCGGGATTTAAAAGTTTCTTTCTGATTCTTGAAACGAGAAAATAGAGAAATTAAACTAAAACTAATTGTTGCATTTGTGTTCTACAACTACATGACCTAAATTCACGCTAAAAGATGACGAAGGATGATTTTTCAGGAAGTCCACACCACAGTAAATTGCTATATTTTAGCCATTTTTTGTTTCCTAGTTTGTTTTAAACTTAGTTAGTATTGTTCATTATTAGTTCCTCAATTTCAGCAAACAATAACATAGTTTTAGCATAATTTTAACAATTAGCTTAAATCATCTTAGTTAAGATGTGATGTATTTATTCATTCTCATTTAACAATAAAAATCACTTTTCATTTTTATTCTTCAATCAGTTCTTATAATCCTTTGTTAAGCACTAACCTTTATATTCGATCTCTTTAGTTCTTAAGGGACTTGCAAGACTTTGTGAGTTATATTGAGTTAAACCCATACCTAACTGAACCATTCCATAAAACTAGCTTTGCTCTGCCAAATATGGATAAAGAAAACTAACAGATTTGGATTGTAAGGATGGAAGCCTATATGGATGTATGTGATCTCTAAGAGGCAGCAGAGCAGGACTATGAAGTTTCGCCTTTTCCATGAAGTCTTACATTGGCTCAGATTAGAACTAATAAAAAGAATAAGATCATGATGTTGAAGGTCAAGACATGTCTCTATCATGTATTATCTCCTACTATTTTTCCTGAATCATAAATTTTAAATGAGCCAAGGAAATACAAAACATTCACAGAAAGGAACATTATGGAGATTAAAGAATTCGAGGAATGAATGTCTTAAACCTTGTGAGGCAATTCAAAATGAAAAAAATTAAGGAATCTAATACAATTAACGAGTTCTCAGATAAAATTATTAGTTTGGCAAATAAGGTAAAGTTACTTGGTGTCGAACTTTTTGATAAAGGATTGTGCTGACAATATATGGTAATTTACCTAAAAAGATTGAATAAACAATTGCTTAAGTGCAAAATATAAAAGATTTGTTAAACATTACTTTTGCGGAACTTTTAAACTTCTTGGAAGAACATGAACAAAGAAGAATGTTAAAGAATGAGACAACTGTTGAAGGAGCTTTGCAAGAAATGTATCAATTCAATGCCACAAGGAAAGGTAGGAAGTAGAAATTAAGAATAGCTATGCTACACAAGAATAGGTTTGTGCAACTGATAGAAATTCTAGCAACGACAAAAAGAGTGGAAAATATCCACCATGTCAACATTGTGGGAAGAAAAATCATTAATACTTCAAATGTTGGAACAAACATGTTATGAGATGCATAAAGTGTCATAAACTTGGTCATTCTGTGATTGTTTTCCAAGATTAAGGACCATAACAATTAAATGGAGTTCAAATTGCTGACGATCAAGAAGAAGAACAATTGTTTATGGCTACTTCTTTTGCAAGTAAAAGTTGAAGCAAAAGTTGGTTAACTGAGAGTTGTTGTACAATTCACATGACTCATGATGAGGATATTTTTTCGAGAGTTAGAAATTTATGCAATATTTAAAGTCATAATTGTTAATGGGAATCGTCTTCTATGAAAAGGGAAAGGCACAATAGTTATTGAAAGATTCTCAAGTACAATGTTAATCTCATATGCACTTATTTTACCTAAACTTTATCAAAATTTGTTCAATATAGGACAACTTTTGGAAAATACGTTTAATCTTACATGTGAGGATAAGAATTCTGTGATCTTTTATATAAAGGGCCAACAAATCTGTCAAGTTAATATGAGAGGAAACAATTATTTCTTTGATCGAATGGAGGAAATGTTTGCTTCCTATCCTAGCCAAGAGATGACAACAAATCTATGACACAAGAGACTCAGGCATTTTCATCACAGGGAACTCTTGTACACTGTGAATAAAAACATGGTTTGAGGACTGCCACTTATGGAGGATGAACATGCAAGTTGCAACACAGTCGATTGGGAAGGCCAAGTAGGATGCCTTTTTCAATGGCAACCCGGAGAGCATCAATACAGCTTCAATTAGTCCATTTTGATTTGTTAGGGCCACATAGGCCTACTTCTCTTAACGAAAGTAAATATTTTAAAGAATTTGTTGATAATCAGACAACAAAATGTGTTGGATTTATATTCTCATGTTCAAATATAAAGTACATGAAATGTTCTAGAAATTCAAACTTTGGTACAAAATAAAAGTTGTTGTAGGATTAAAATGCTTAGATCAAATAATGGTACCGAGTACACATCTGATCTATTTAAAAAGTTTTGTGAAAATGCGGGAATTGAGCATCGACTCATTGTTTGATATACTCTGAAAAAAATTGGTGTCAATTAAAGGAAGAACAGATCGATGATGGAGATGTCGAGATGCTTGGTGTGTGAGAAGGTCCTAAAAAAATTATTTATAGAAGAGCCTAACACTGTTTTTTTTTCTTGCCTAACTAGTTGCCTAAAAAGTCGTGAAGGAATAGACACCTTTTGAGGTATGGCATGGGTATAATCCATCCTTCCAAAACTTAATATTCTTTTGTTTCTTGTGCTTCTAACATATTCCACGGGTTAAGAGGGAAAAGTTGGAGAACAAAATTGAACAGGTAGTGTTTATTGGTTACAGTACAATCTCTAAACCTGAAATCATTTTTCATCCTCATACAAAAAAATTACTGGTAAGTAGAGATGTACTTTTTATGGAGAATAAGTAATGGGACTGGGCAGAAATTAACCAGAGGAGGTCACAAGCAATCTAATAGATTTAGATGAGAACATTGATGATTAATATTTGAGATGAACAAGGTCGCACTCTGACATATACCCAAGATGCAATGTGTCCATTTTCGAGCCTTCTAAATTAAAAGAAGTCAATTACGATCACAAGTATAAATCTATAACAGAATAGGAGATTGCTATTATTTAGAAGAGTGTGACCTGGAAGCTTCTGGAAAAACAATAAAATAGGAAAATCATTGATGTGAAGTGGGTTTATCCCACGAAATTTAATGTTGATGGATATGTTTCACAGGCTCAAAGACAGACTTGCTGTGAAAAGTTACTCACAAATTTTTGGAGTTGATTATGTATAAACCTTTTGTCTAGTTGCAAGGATTGATACTATAAGATTGTTACTAGGTATTGCAGTTCAAAAAGGTTCTAAAGTCTTTCAATCAGATATGAAGTCCATTTTTAATAATTGGTTTTTTACATGAGAAATTTTATGTGGAGCAGCCTTAAGGTTTTTCTCTAAAGGGACATGACAAAAAAGTGTATCTATTCAAGAAAGCCCTTTACGGTGTTAAAAAGAGCTCCAAACGCTTGGTACAGTCAAATTGATGCTCACTTGCAAGGCTTAGTTTTTAATGAAAACCTAAGTGAATCAACTCTCTTTATTTAAAAAAAGAGATTCTACTATTATGGTTATATCAATTTATGTTGATGATCTTCTTGTAATAGGAGAAAACCATGAAATGAAAGATTAATTCAAGAATGTGATGAAGGAAGGGTTCGAAATGACAAACTAGGGAGAAATGTCTTACTGTCTTGGAATGCAGATTTGTCAAACCCACAATGAAGTACAAATTTTTACAAAGAAATATGGAACCGAAACAAGGAAGAAATTCAAAATGGAAGTCTATGAACACTCTAACTAATCCACAAGAAAAGCTAATGAAAGATGATGGTAGTGACAAGGTTAACGAGGAAATTTATAGAAGTATTGTTGGATACCTCAGGTATCTCATTACCACAAGACGTGATATTCTTGAAGCAACAAGTGTCTCATCAAGATTTTTGAATTGTGCAAGTGCACTGAACATTAAATCATGTACAAGAGTGATAAGGTATGTAGAGGAAACGTTGAAATATGGTGTTAGGTTCGGGAAAAGTTAGATCTTCAACTTGCAAGGGTATTCTCCCAGTGATTGCACTGGATCAAATCATGACATTATAAGCACTTCAGCTGATTGTTTTCTCCCTGGCTCTGGATGTTTTTCATAGTTCTAAAAAAGCAAGGTATTTTACCACAATCATGTAATGTTTGGACAATGGTGTAAGGTTCAAGAAATGTATGAACTTTAAATTTCAAGGGTATTATGATAGTGATTGGGTTGGGTCAAATGATGACATGAAAAACACTCAGGGTCGTTGTTTTAGACTTGGTTTAGGATGATCTGCTTGATTCTCTAATAGAAGCAAGGTATCAAAAAAGACGCAACCATAAAATCTATATTTAAAACTGTAATATCAGTTGTTAATCGAGCTCTTTGAATAAGGAAGATTGTGTTAGATGTTGATCTAGATAAAAAAGAAGGCACAAAAGAGTTTGTGGATAATCAGATAGCAATGGAAATTTCTCATAATCTAGTTTTTTAAAGAAAAACAAAATATTTCAATATCAAATTGTCGTATCTCAAGCATGTCGGAAGATTAAAATACTGATTGTTCACTAAATCATTTCATGTTAATAAAATTAAATTCCTTCAAATGAATCTTGGTGTCACGCCCCGAGCCTACACCATCGACATGGCTGGTACTTGAGAACAATTGTGGTCCACAAGCGAAACCTTGTTCTGGTTGACTACTTAGGAGAAAACTTACTCAAGAAATATGGGGACTCCAACTACAAACAATTTAGTCAAAGCATATTAACAATAACCCAACTTAGTAAATTTCTGAAATACATAATTAAACAAGTGACTCAAAGTCTCAAAACATCAACAACTAAAAAGAGGACATACTCCTAAATTTCTAACTATATAGCAAACCTCTAAATACTGTAGAAGCTATTAGGATAGAACCTCGAAAACTTAACAAAACAATAATAATAGTGTGAAGTCTTCCTGAAAGGAAGGAACTTACCAAAACTAGCTGGAACACAAATTGTATAAACGGAGCGTGTGTTGGTGACCCTGAAGATCTCTATCTACATCATTAAATGATGAATATCGAATGACAATTGTAAATTTTATGTTTGATTATAAAAGGGGAAATGTTAAACATATATAACTTAACTAATAACATGGCAATATAATACTCACCTGAAGCTCAACTAGAATATGAAAGAAATAATAATAAATACAACAATTTTAAAGATTTGAAAAAAAAAGATATTAACTCAAATGTATAAAAATACAATAACATACTGTTTACTCTTAATTTTTTCGCTTAACTTTACTTAAGTTTAAACTGTAAATTAAATTAAGACATGCCATCCGGATGTGCAGGATCTTTCAAGGATTAAAAATATATTAAGAGTTAATATCAAGAAGAGAGCGAAGAGACACCATTTGAAAGAACACGTACGAGATGAAGAATGGATAATAAAAGGGTCAGGAAATCGAGGCCTAGTAGTGGTGCTTCACGCCAGCATAAACAGTCCTGGGGCTGCTTTGGGGAACACTATATGCACATGGCACCAACCACAAAAGTGAAGTGTCAAGTTCTGTAAGACCCCAAAATGAGATAGGGTGTATATAGCCTTGCATGTTTTATTATGGTTATAAAGTCTTAAAATATCTTATTATATTTTTTAGAGGAAGTGTGCAAAGTTTGAAGTTATTTGGAAGTTGAACGTCAAGGGACGACAAAAACGTTCAACGACTAGTCACCTATGTGTCTCATGTGTCTATGCATGCTTATTTTTGTATTTCATGAGATTGTGAAGACTCTAAAGGAGTTATAATTATTTTTAATTATGGTATATGAAGTTTCAAGAATTTTAGAGGTCAAACGCCCAAGAACGTCCAAGGCGTTTGAAAGATAGCCCTTTAGACGTTCATCGTATGTCATGATGGGGCTTGGACTGTTTGGACGTCTTATAGGTATTTGTTTAGGATGAAATTTATGTTCAAGGTGTATAACTTGTTAATGTTCTTAATAATATTGGAAACTTCTGGTTACGACAACTAAAGGTCCACAAAAGAGGCCCCAAAAGATGGATCGAAAGCTGCTTAATACACTGCCTGGACAGTTTCCATTGACGGACCCAAGGACGGATTGTTGGGCCACCAACGGCACGTCGAGCAGGTATTGTCGAGGGATACATGCATTGGAAATGTATTAAGACAATTCTAGATAAGTGTCAGGCAACGGAGTCCAGGCACGGCCCGTTATGGCCTCGACGCCCTGTCATTGCCATCGTCGAAGGTTGCCTGCAACTGGCAGCCTGTGTCTGTTTCATTTAAGTGGTGAATGGTAAATTCACCCCACATACTAACGTGATTATTATGATTTTAATTTAGCTATTTTTTTGTGGTATATAAGCCACCAAAAACGTGATCACCCCATTCTAAAATCCTCTCACACAATTGAAGTCTTTCCCTCCAAACATAATTCCGTTCAAACCTCCATTGTTGGTGAAGCTCAAGAACTTCTTTGATCTGGGTTTTATAAAGATGAATCATCATGGTGTAGTGGATTTCAACTATATAGAGTTATGGTGAACTTCATCTCTAATAATCTTTTCATCTAAATAGCCATTCTCAATGATTTCAAAAAAGAAAAAATATGTTCAAAGTCCTTCTTCTTCAATCTGCCATGGGTTTTTTCTTAAACTGATTTCAAGGCATAATATGGATGTATTGATGATTTTCTACTGATTTGGAAGTGGTTTTCGAACCAATTGCATGATAAACCCATGATCCTTCACAAAAACGATGTAGCCTTGTATGGGCTTTGTGATCTTGAATTGCTAGAGATTGAATTATTATTTTATTACGTTGAAGTGCTTGTATATGATTTTATTTACATGAATAAATATTGAATTGATGTTTAAGGATCCACGAGGATCAATGTATGAAGATTTGAACATGAGTAGCCTATGTTTCTCTATGTTGACTTGAAGTCGATTGTGCGATCAATTATGTAGTGTTTTGATTATGTATGAACTGTTGTAGCTACTGTTTTAGGGTGATATAATGGATGAATTTTTGAGGTATAAATACTTAATTATCAAATTAATAATTGTTTGCATGAATTGATCTAGATTCCTTTAGGCTATAAAGTCAAAAAACTAAGTGTGTGATGGATCTCGAATTTAGATTAGATGAAGCATGATTTCATCTTTATTTGTTATCTAATTATCTATTGACTATTGAGTGTATTGTTGATAAAATATGAATGATGATCAAAGCCTTAGATATTTCATAGTATTGTTAAAGTCATCTATACTCAAGCAAACCGATAAGCCTAAATGCCAATATTATAACCTTAATCTTGAAGATATGTAATTATGATTTCAATATGGTTAAATGCAGGTTTCGATACTGCCTTAGACTTATAATATGTATGAAATATGATATAAATAAATGCAAAGGAAATTAACTAATGATCTATGTTATTCTACTTTCCTAGTATGTTGATGTGTTGTATTATGTTACAGTATAATATTGTACTGACTTGTACATGGTTTCGTATATGTTTAAAGTACATTTAACTACTTCCATATATGTGTTTTATTGATGAATAAGGTGTATACACACACACACACACACACACACACATATATATATATGTTGACCATGGCCATGAAGGCAAATTGATGATAATATGAGCATGTGTTTATGATGATACTATGTGAAGCTTATGCCGACTTCCCTATTCTAGTTGTGATTTAGGTTGTATGGCTACTGTGTATTCATGTATATATCCATGTTAGGGTGAATCATAGGTTCTTCCATTTATGAGTTAAAAATGGTTAATAATCTCCTACCTATGTACCCTTATGTAAATGCATAAATAGCACAAGTTAGGAGTCTTAGGTGTAATATGAAGTTGGCTTGTCTCCTACGCTATTGTGTGTTGTGTGGTTTATTCTTGAAGGTATATTATGGTCTAAGAGGGTGGCTTCCTCAATATTTTGTTGATATCCATTATGTGATCATGTTGACCAATGTAGACACACACTCACTCAGATACATGTTACAAGTAGTATATGTCATGGGTCTAAATGAAAGGTTGTTCTTATATTCACTAATGTATACCACTATGCATGTAAAGTATATGTATGTGAATTATGTTATGTATTCCTTACAAGTATGACTTGATAGGTGTAATTGTATGGGAAAGGGTATGGGACTTCGCCTATGCATTGCACATGTGTACCTTGATATGATAGTTCTAGCTTTTGTTTCAATATTTATGAATATGTATGTATGAACTTCTGTGACTTAATGTGTTATGTGAAAGATTTTCTTACATATATGAATACACACACACATGTATGAATATCTATTCAAGAGAAGGGCCTTGAATGGTGTATTCATGTGTACCCTAAACTAGATGATGCTTTACATGTGATATGTTCATGTGAATGGATTATTTACATGATTTAGGTTGGTGAACTTCCATCTATGACCTATGAGTTGAGCATATAAGGGGATGACTCTCCTAAACCTATTATTTATAAACTAAAAATTTAATAAAGGTTTTCAATGAAGGGAACTTAGCTTATAACTAATTGAACTTGAATATGAGTAAGTGTCCCTTTCCATGGTAGGAAGGTAGGTCCCCATAAATCTCATGAGGTGGATAAACACAATGCCTCAATGGGCATAAATAGGGTTTCCATAAGTGAATAACTACAATGCCTAATCTTGGCATAAAGAGGATTTTCACATGTACCTCAAAGTTCCATAACTATGTTGCCACCATAAGAAAATTAGATAGGTGATCCACCAAGAAAGCTATGTCACATTTACTTTTACTTTGTCCGATAGACCACCTCCTTTTGCTGTGGGATTCTATGACACCGGATTCAATGTTTAGCATCACATGGTCTATGTCGGTTAAGACTATAGTTTCCCTAAAGTAAAATGGATAGTTAAAGTTAAATGACTAGGAACCTAAATAGAATGATTTAAGGGAGGTTTCTTAGGATAGGTGGAAGTAATGAACCCATCTAGACATTGCACAAGTAGCTCCTTAGGATGTTCTAGAAAGGTTATCTAACGCATGTCACAATGTATGTGTTTCCTATGCATGACATTGTAGTATTTTTCTACTTGTAATAAATATGTGCATGATATGAGTGTTTATGCATGATGTTGATCTTGTTGACTATATGATGAAGGTGTTGACTTAACTATGTCTATGTGGTATTATACTTGTATGATGGTATGTTTTGTCTTGAGTAGATTATATGCAATATTTTCCTTATGGTCCTAAGGTGACAGATTGCACCAAGTATCCCTAGAGGATTACTTGGGAGACTAATGAATTAAAATAAATTTTTCATTGTAAAAAGGAATGCGCTTACTGTAAAGTGACCTCAAATTGGACTTAAATTCTATATGTCATTTTCTATGATGTTTGGCCTTTTATTGTGTTTCTATGAAGTATGAATATCATATATATGCTGTTGATAAAGATTTTATGATGATTTAATCTAAATGGTATAAAGTATGATTTCAAAGAAAATGTCTCTTTTAAATGCATGTTTTTGCATGGTTGCCATACTTAGTACATTCTTGTGATAATCCCATTCTTCTCTTCTTTGTACACAAAGTGTAGGTTATGGATGCTTAATGGATGTCTTGAACGGGTGAACAGATTTATAGGTGATTCCTAAGCTCAAGGAAACGAATCCTTAAGTCCAACGATGTCCTAATGTGTACATAATGTAAAGTCTATTAAATATTGTATAGTTTTGTATTATGTCTTAAGGGTCGTATCGCTAATGTATTCTAATGTTTTTGAGTCGAAGATGGAAAAGAGAGTTAGAGTCTATATATGTATTATGACTTATATTTTATATGTATATGAAGTAATGTTTGTAACATATGAGGTGTATGAAATTTTTTAAATTTTCCGCTACCATGTCGATGCGATAATGATAATATGGGCTTGTATAAGACCTCCGAGAGGTCCAGTACGTCATGTTACTTCTGGGGGGTGCTCCCCGATCATGAAAAGTTCGTGGCCCTTTAGTGGGGATCTTCCCAACCCCGAAACCTTATTTTTCCCAAATTTTCTTGTTCGATTTCGGGTCCTAACTTATCTAGAATCAACTGTTTTCTTCAAAATTTACTTTGATTCATAAAATCCACATAAATTCGTTGAAATACAACCCAAATACTATCAATAAACACTACTTAATCGCAAGAGTCTCACCTCAAGAACTCAAAACATCCAACGATAAAGAATTAGATTAAAACTCAAGAACTAGTCAATAATGTTTACAAAAATGATGTCATGGATGAATTAATGGAAGAATTTTTCCATGTGTGGAGTGAGAACAAAAAACTCAATTACAATGGAAAACCCTACACACTAGAAAAAATGATTGTTCTTAGAAAAATTCCTCAACCCTTGAATGAACACTTGAAAACCTTCTTTTCTTCTTCTTGAAACTGTACCCTAAAGTTTTAAGTATTTAGGAATGTGAAAAATAACTCAGCGTCTGATTAGAGCCTAAATTGGTTGACAAAAGTGTAATCAAGCCTTCTGGGTAAGGAAAATACCAAAAATCCCCTTTCTCAAATGGATGCAATGACTTAATTAGGAAGGCTTCACTTAAAAAAGTATAACATTTATCCCGAATCTCGAAATTTATCAAATTTGCTGGTGTTGGAAAGAAGACACAAAGACCGACCATTTGATATGTAATGGGCCACAAAACTTTTTATGTTCTAAAAAATATAATCATTTTAAATTGGTCAAGAACTAAAGCTGATGCAAGTGCAATCTTTAAATGAAGGTCTATGAGACCTCTTTTTAGTGCCACAAAGTTTGCTAAATTTGAAGATGTGAGAAAAAAAGTTATGATTGTCTCAGTGAAGCCTATCCAATTAAGGATTTCCATCAGTTTTGGAAATGGGTAATGTTGTCTTTTCCTTACCCACAAGACTTCACCACGTTTCTACTTACCCAAGATAAGGTCCCAATCACATACTAATTTAATTTTACATTACAAAATACTTAGAATTAGGGATAAGTTTCAAGAAGATGAAAACATGGTTTTCAAGCGTTCAATCAAAGGTTGAGGAATTTCGCAAAGAAAGAGGGTTCTTTTGAGGTATGTAAGTTTCCCATAGTATTGATATTTTTCTCCCTCACGCAAATCATGTAATTTTATTTATAAATTCTTCCATGAGATTGTTTATATTGATATTCTTGAAAAGTTCTTCAATTTTAATGCCATTCCTAACAATGGCTGTTTTGAGTTTTGAGGTGAGGATTCTGCGAATGAGTGATGATTCTTGGTAGATTTTGTGTGGGATTTCATTGAATTTGTATTGGGTCTATGAATCAAAGAGTTTTTGGAGGAAATCTTTCAATTCGAGATGAGTAAGGACATGATATTTGACAAGAAAATTTGTTGGGTTTCCAGGCAGAGGATGGAGAGTTGCGCCAACCATAGCGCCAAACTATGTCCTGTAGTATGGTGTGTGGCGCACTCCGCCAGTAGTTAACCCCAAACACTGCTCGGTAATTTAGGGGATGGGGCCCTATGACAACAAGTTCCCTAGGGTCGCCAGGTCCTTACTCTTCCGTCCTTTTTGTATGTGTTTATTCAAATCATGCGTATATTCTCGTCTTGACATGAACTCTCAAAGTCTTCTGTAATTCTTAATAGATCTTATATGTGATAATCACATGTATTAATTTACACTTTTAATTAAAGTAAATTCAAGAGGAAAGTCAATAGGTCCGTTTGAGTCACTTTGAGAATTATTTAAATTGATTAAGTTGTCACAACTAGGGAGCAACCCTAGGATACGTCTAGCGTCGTTGTCCTCTTAGAAGACTCAGGCAATCCCTTAACATTCGTCATAACATGTCATTAGTTAAAATTGCGGAAATATTTTTAAAATTTTGCATACTATGTGAAGTTTACTTAGACATCTTATTTAACAATCATGAAAACATACGTAGCGATAGTGTAAAAGTTGTCTCACATAATAATCATCTAATGAGTACGGATCTGGATTTAACTAATTAAAAGTAAATACACAATATAGGCCTTAATTCAAAAGAATCCATAGAATATAAAATAAAATCAAGCGTATTCTTAAAAGCTACAATAATCTTTAAAGTCTAGAATAACGAATAGATAGCATCCCCGAGTATGACGACCTACCAACACTTGTAAAAAGAGCTCCAAGCTTCTTCAATAAACCTTCTTAATCTTCAATGGTCGGACCCTACATTTTTAGTAATATATAGTAAGGGTTAGTACACCACATGTACTAAGTATGGGTATATGGACATAAATATTAAGGACATGCATGCAAGGATCATTTCTTAGAAAACATGCTAAGTCATTTGAAACCTGTAGTGCACATACAATAGATCATATAAAAGATAAAAATCACGATCAACATAAACCATGGTTATAATCAAAGACATAATATCGTAAAGTCATATGAACACTTCATGTTCAATAGTACATATAAACATAACATGGAAAACACTTACCAATTATATCATCCTAATACTACAAGTGCAATGATCATGTGAATCCCTATAACCCCACATAACCAAGTAAACAATATAGGAGACCATAAGTAAAGCTTTGCTTCATACGACTTGTAACATATATAGTCATCAACTCACATAGAAATATAGACTAGTAACATGTTTATAAACATAACCAACAACATATAAGAGTAACATCATGTATCATAAGAATTATACCTTTTATGTTATCATATCACATAAAGATAATATCTTAGGATTTCCCGTAGAGTCATCTCGTGCAATGTCTAGGTAGAATCCCATACCACTACCTATACTATTTAGACTCCTTAAGTACCCCTAGTCAATGTACATTTTCTTATCTTTCATTTTACTTGTGGAAACAATCGCCTTAACCAACATTAGTCCATGTCATCTGAACATGGAATCCGGTGTCATGAAAACCACACCGAAAGAAAGTGGTTTACCGGCCAAAGTAGAACCAAACATGACATAGCTTTCTAGGTTGATCTAATAGCTATTATCCTAAAGTGGAATCATAGTTCAAGAACTAGGAGATATATTAGAGACCCATAGATCCATTACATTGAATCCTCTATCTCATGAGAGTCATTGTGAACCTACCTTCATACTTGGGAAGGGACACCTCACATATCTAGTTCACTCGGGTCTAAGCTATAGTCCCTTTTTGATTTACCTATAAATCGTCTTTTACTCATACATCTTATCATAAGTCATAGGAGTATAACTCCTTGAATAAATATGATCCTATGCTCTTTAGGTTTAGATTAGAATTTACTTTCATCATAACCCTTTATTTTGAGATTAACATATCACAATAATATGTGTAAGGCATACACGAGAACGTCAAACTTTCATTATCATATCCTTATCATGATCACACATTTAACATATTCATATCCCAACATACATACTTTGAAACATTATACATACTTCAATAGAGTAATCACTACTTTAGAAGACTTACCTCTTGCTTCCAAGAACCTTTATCAAGAACTTATGTTCAATATAAAACAATCATCCAACAGCATAGTCAAATACTCAAAAAAATAATTAATATAAACTCTTCAAGTCATAGTCAATACCAATTGATATTTAAAGAGGGTCATTAAGAAGTTCATTCAAACCATAGTTCCAATCCCAACATTTACATCTTATCAAGTTGTAAATATAACCCAATAAAAACCATTATTTAGAGAGAGAACATGATTCACATGAAAATAAAACATTACAAGTCAAATACCCAACAATACATACTTAATTATCCATAGAAAATCACTTTACTTCATTAAAACTCATAAATCTAGAGCTAGGAAAAAAACCCGTTTTGCATAGTGAAACCCTAGGAGTTGAATTCTAGAAAAACATCTTAATTGACGAATACTCCATGAAAATTTAATGGAAATCTTGATGTTTTATTCTTCTTTTTTTTTGTTCTTTAATGGAGTTTTAAAAAGAGAGAGTTCTTGAGAGAGATGGGTGAAATTCATTTTATATGATTTGAATTGTGTAAAAATGGTCAAAAATTGACCTAAAATCATTATATAGTCGTCCCATAAACTACCTAAAATACCCTTCACTTAAATGGATTTATATGTGAAGTCAAATTACAAAAAAGACGACTTTAACGAATTTTGGAAGAGGTTGCACGTCGCAGAACGAATTCCCTTTCTTTTTCTGAATTTTTCGGTTGAAACAGTGAGCCACGTGACAGATCAGAGTCACGAGGCTGCCTCCAAATTCTTCAGGAAGTGAACCTCTTGTGGGCTGCGCGTCACACAGTGGCCCCTTGGTTCTTGACTCTCACATGTTGCTTTGGCAGCCTGCTTGCCCGTGTTTGGGTCCTCCCCAAGGACCCTTCGGGTGATTCTTGGGGTGTTGGTACTTGACGATTGGACCATTAGTACTACATATTACCTGTTTGAAGTCTTTTTATAATTTTTGAAATTCATTTGACACTTCGAAACGTTCACCAAACATAGGAATGTCAACTAGTTCAAATTAGCTAGTTTTCAAAAGTCAAGGTCTTTCTTTTTTGTTTTGGCTATAACCTTTTCTAAATGAGTTTATTACATTAATCAAGATCCGGAAACATTATTTTAACTATTATTCAATTGGCTAAGCTCTAGTCTTAGTCAAGGAACTTTCCGGAGTGTTACATTTTCCCCTCTTAGGAACATTCTTCCACGAATGACACTAAAATCATTTGGAGGGTAAGTATACACTCAATACTAGCATCCCAACAAACAACAACATAAAATCATAATGAGTTACATCTAATAGAAGTACATCACAACTCAACACATACCACAACATTACACATAGCACACGACTCATGATGCACAAACATATAAGAGCCCAACATTTCATAACCGGTACTGAGAAATTTACCTTTTAACATCATCATGAGTTCAAAATACATCAAGGAGTTACCATGCTATCATTCTTCTAAAGATAACAAAACAACAAAATATGTAGAAGACACGTGCATACATATTACATATAAGGGTTAGAATAAAGTATAAAGGCATTTTCTTAGAATTCTAGTTGGTACAACTTTTACCAAAACATGCACCTATTTAGAAAGCAAGTCAATTTGATGATTATTAATTAATTTCTTTATTAACAGGAATGTGTAACCTCAAGGAGTAAAAAGATGAGGGTAGAGGGACTTTATGTCGGCTTCTGCATCCCATGTTGCACCCTCAACACAATGGTTCCTCCATAGAACTTTTACGGAGGCGACCCATTTGTTCCTCAACTTCTTGACTAGGCGATCTAGGATCTCAACTAGAACCTCTTCATAAGAGAGGTTCTTATCCACCCTTAAACCTTTAATATGTAGAATAAACACCGGGTCGACTCTGAGTTTTTTGACCATAGAATCATGAAACATCGGATGAACCGAAGCTAGTTTATTTGGTAGTTTCATTTCATAGGCAACCTTTCAAACCTGTTGTAAAACCTCATAAGGACCAACATACCAGGGACTTAAATTAACCTTTCGACAAAATCTCATCATCCCTTTCATAGGTGAAATCTTCAAATAGAGATGATCACCTATTTTAAATTCAAGATCTCTTCTCCTATTGCCGACATAAGACTTTTGCCGGCTATAGGTTGTCTTCAACTATCTATTATGGTTCGAACATTCTCTATAGCCTCATAGATAATCTGTAGACCAAGGAGTGAGGAATCACCAACCTCAAACCGTCAAAGTGGAGACCTACAATTTCTAACATTAAGTGACTCTCATGCTCATTTTCATTCTTGGAGTATATCAAGATATAATCAATGAACACACAAACTAGTCAAGGTAATGTCAGAGAACACTATTCATTAGGCACATAAACACTGCTAGGGAATTTGTTAATCCAAAAGACATAACAATACACCCTAAGTTGGTGATATCCCAACCTAAAGTCAATCATGGAAAAGAAGTTAATACCTTTGATTTTATCAAATAGATCATCAATCCGAGGGAGATGATACATGTTCTTTATGATGACCTTATTAAGTTGGTGATTATCGATGCACATTCTAAGGAACCATCCTTTTTACAAACAAGACAAGAGCACCCCATAGATAAATACTAGACAGAATAAAACCCTTGCCTGGTAAATATTTAAGTTGGAGGTTCAACTGTTTAAATTCAACCAGATCCATCCTATAAGGTGGAATAGAAATGGGGTTCATATCCGATAAAAAATCAATGCCAAAGTCAATTTCCCGTTTGGGAGGAAATCTTGGAAGGTAATTAAGAAAAACCTCAAGATCTTCCATTACTACAGGGACTGAATCAATAGAAGTAGTTTCGCAACATGGTATATGGAACCCTTGGCTATTATCCTACAAGCCTTCAAGAAAGAAATAATTGGACCCCTTGAATAAAATTTCCCCCCTTTAACTCAAGAATGAGTTCATTTTGAAATTGGAACTTCACTACCCTCCGGTAATAATCTATGGAAGATAAACATGCATAAAGTTAATACATACACAAGATGATATCAAATCCAAACATATCAAGTTATACCCAATCAACTATAATTACTTTATTGGGCAGCATTACAAGACGTTTCATATGGACTCTTTTTGAAACCACAGAGTCACCCAATAGGTACAAACGAAAAAGGGTTCAATCAAAACATCTGGAAATACATCAAACTTCCTAGGTAGCAATGGTATAAAAAGAGAAAGGGTAGCACCAGGATCAAGCAAAGCATACATTAATAGAGAAGACCTATAACATGCCCGTCACAACGTTGGAAGAGTTCTCTTGTTCACCACTAGCCTTGACTACATAGAATGGTTCTTTTTTAGAGCTTCATATCTAAGACCATTTTGTTGAATTTGGATACTCCCCTTATCTTGAATTCTAACATTAGGACAATCTTTCACCATATGGCCACATGCCACAACCATATAAACTATTATTCCCAACAAGACACTCACCTACATGTTTCATACCACACTTACAACTAGTTTGTCTTTCTCTTGGTGGATCAGCATTTCTCTCATTTTGCGGTTTAGGATTAAAACCTTTATCATTGTAATTAATGGAGAAATTTTTAAGAGAATTGGTTTGAAAACTTTTTCTTGAATTTAGGCTTGTCTTGAACATCAAGCGTACTCTTAGAAGAACTACTTTTAAAAGACCTTGCCTTCCTAGTTTTTTTCCTCTTCCTTAGACGACTCTCCTCTACTTGTTGTGCATGAACCATAAATCTAGACAGATCCATATGAAGCATGTCTGCACGACGTTCTTCTTCAACATCTTCAGACACACCATTTACATATCGGATCATTTTGTCCCTAGCATTGGAAAAAAAAGGAAGCATATTTGGACAACTTAATGAACTTTATGGAGTATTCCTTAACACGCATACCTCCTTGAAAAATGTTAATGAACACCTCTACCTTAGCTTTCGTTTTCTCCCTTGGGAAGAATATATAACGAAAGGCGTTTTTTAACATCCCCCAAGTCACTAGTCCACCTCCTAAATCCCTTCTACCCTTCCACTAGTTTTATCATGTCTGATCAATGTCCTTGAGTTGATAGGCAGCAAGGTCAACCTTTTTAGTAATACTCATCCATATAGAAAAAAAGATATTATGTACCTCGTCAAGGAAATCTTGGGGGTCTACCACCTCAGATCCAAAGAACATAGGAGGATTAATCTTCGTAAAGCCTCTCACACAGCTAGCGATAGTACTAGCGTGTTGGTTTTATTGAGGACCTACCTCCCTGTTAGCTTGTGTCATAATGGCTTGTGCTTGACTGGTGATGGCTTGGGCCAGTTGAAGCAGGGCTTCCCTCACCACACCATCCGCCATGGCCGGAAGATTGACTGGAATTTGTTCATTTGCAGCAGCTTGCACTTGACAAGGAACTTAATTGCCTTGGGGATTAGCTCCCTTATTCCAAACATCATTTCCTATTCTTCTCGCGGCTATCCTTCTTGTGTTCACATCCTATAACAACAAGAAAGGGATTACATTCTAAAAGACACATACTGTCAAAACTCTATAGGCACGAATATGTTTATCAAGAAATGAGAAATTTCCTACTCATCACATAACCTTCCATACATAATTATGGCACGCATAACAACCATGAACAAGACATTAGGTAATGTAGTTTAGTGAGATATTTACTTTAAGGATATTTAACCGCATGCTCTGATACCAAGTTTGTTACATATGGGGAGAACCCCCCAGATGCGACCGACATCATCGTTCTCCTAGAGGACTCAAACAAGCCCTTAACATTTGACATAACATATCATTAGTTAAAATCTCGGAAAAAATTAAAAAATTTGCATACTATATGAAGTTTACTTAGACTTCATACTTAACAATTAGGATAACATACGTAAAAATAGTCTAAAATCTGTCTCACATAAGACCCATATAAAGAGTAGGAATATGGACTTAGCTAATAAAAAGTCAATACGCCATATAGGCCTTAATACAAAAGAATCCAAAGAACATAAAACCAAATGAAGCGTATTCTTATATACTACTGAAGTCTTCATAGTCTAGAATAATTAAAAGATAGCATTCCCGAACATGAGGACTTACCAACACTTGGAGAAGAATTCCATGCTTATTCGATCGACCTTCTTAAACTTCAATGTCTGGACCCTACATTTTTAGTAATGTAAAGTAAGGGGTTAGTATGCCACATGTTCTAACTATGGGTATATGCACAAAAATATTAAGGACATGCATGAAAAAAGATCATTTCTTAGAAAACATGCTAAGTCATTTGAAAACCTTTAGTACACATGCAATAGAGCATATACAACATAATTATCACAATAAACAGAAAGCACGGTCATAATCAAAGACATAATATCATAAAATGATATTAACATTTCATGTGCAATAGTGCAAATGAAGTTAACATGCAAAACACTTACCAATGATATCATCTCAAGCCTACAAGTGCAATGATCATGTGAAGCCCCATAACCCCACATAACCAAGCAAACAAGATAGAAGACAATAAGGAAAGTTTTGCTTTATAGGACTTGTAACATAATTAGTCATCACTTCATATAGAAATATACACCAATAACATGTTTATTAACATAACCAACATCATATAAGAGTAAAATCATGTATTATAAGCATTATACCTTTCATGCTATCATATCACATAAACAGAATCTCCTAGGATTTGTATTAGAGTCTATTTGTGCAATGTTTAGGTAGTGTCCCATACCCCTACCTATACTAAGTAGACTCCTTAAGTCCCCCTAGTCAATGTCCATTTTCTTATCTTTTATTTTACTTTAGGGAACAATCGCCTTAACAAACATTAGTCTATGAGAGCTAAACATGGAATCCGGTGTTATGGAACCCACACCAAAATAAGGTGATCTACCGGCCAAAGTAGAACCAAACATTACATAGGTTTCTAGGTTGATCCACTAGATAGTACCATATGCTTGAAATATAGTTCAAGAACTAGGAGATATATTAGAGAGCCATAGTTCCATAATACATGTCAGCCTCTATCTGATTAGAGTCATTGTGAACCTACCTTCCAACTAGGGAAGGGAAACCTTTCATATGTAGTTCACTCGGTGCTAAACTATTGTCCCTTTTTTTAATAACCTCTATATCATCTTTTATTCATAATTCTTATCATGAGTCATAGAAGATTAACTTCTTGTATAAACATGGTCATAAACTCTTTAGGTGTAGATGAGAATTTCCTTTCGTCACAACCCTCCATTTGTGAGATTAACATGACATAATAATCTTATGTAATGCATAAAAGAGAACATCATAAACTTGATTTATCATATGCTTATCATGATCTCACATTTAACATATTCATAGCCCAACATATATACATAGAAAAATCATACATACCTCAATAAAATTGTAACTTCATTTATAGGCTAACATATGTATTATAGAGTAATCACATCTTTATAAGACTTACCTCTTGCTTCCAAGAACCTTTATAAAGAAATTATGTACAATATAGAAGACTCATCCAACAACATAGTGAAACACTCAAGAACATAATAAGTACAAACTCTTCTAGTCATAGACAAGACAAATTCATATTTAAGGATAAGGTAGAGGGTCATTAAGGAGTTCATTCAAACCATAGATCCAATACAAACATTTAAATGTTATCAATTAGTAAAAATAACTCAATAAATACCATCATTTGGAGAGGAAAATGCTTAAAAAAAATTCAAACATTACTGTCACGCCCCTAGCTACCCCTGAGACACGAACATCTAACCTAGGACCACATGTGATCCCAAGCTAACCCTACTAGTATGATCATGATCAAACAAATGATAAAAAACTATTGTGGAAGGTAAATCAATAAAGATGATAACAAACAAGTCTAAGTACTGTTTGAACACTCTGTACATCAAATCCATGAAAGCTGCAGGAGCATTGGTTAGTCAAAATGACATATCTACAAATTCATAATGACCATACTAAGTTCTGATGGTTGTTTTCGAAATGTCTCTATCTCTGACTTTGAGTTGATGATAACCATATCAGAGGTATATCTTTTAGAAATGACTAGCATCCTAAAGTTGATCAAACAGTCATCAATCCTGGGGATGGAATACTTATTCTTAATTGTGACCTTGTTCAACTGTCTATAGTCAATGCACATTGTGGGAGAACCATTTTTCTTTTTCACAATACTGGTGCACCCTATGGTGAAATACTAGGTCAGATGAAACCCTTATCTAGAAGGTCTTTCAACTTTTTATTCAATTCCTTAAGATCTGCTGGAGTTATTCTTTAAGGAGGAATAGAAATAGGCTGGGTATATGGAAGGAGATCAATTTAAAAGTTGATTTTCACTTTCGAGAGAAACCCTGGGAAGATCTTTTGGAAATACTTCTTGAAATTTACAAACTACTGGAACTGACTCAAGAGTTGGGGTTTCAAAGTTAGAATTCTTAATCTGAACTACATGAAAGAGATAACCCTTTGATATCATCTTTCTAGATTTAAGATAAGAAATAAATCAACCCATAGGCGCTAAGCTACTACCCTTCCATTTTTAGATTGGTTCGTCTTGAAACTGAAACCGAACAATTCTAGTTTTGAAATTGATTAAGGAATAACATGAATGAAACCAATCCATGCCTAGAATGATATCGAAGTCTACCATTTCTAACCCTACTAGATATGATGAGGTGACTTTCTAAGAGACTCTGACTGGGCAATTTCTGTATACCCGTCCAGCTATAACTGGGTCACCAACTGGAGTAGAAACTTAGAAGGGTTGAGATAAAGTTTCTTGACTGACACTGAATTTAACTACTATAAAAGGAGTTACAAAATACAAAGTCATGTCTGTTGTCTTTTCATTGAGTGAACCATATGTGAGTCACATCCTTGAGTTTGTAAGATGCGAATCTCAACTATTACAACTAG
The DNA here is from genome assembly GCA_027704785.1 of Solanum chmielewskii. NCBI lineage: Eukaryota > Viridiplantae > Streptophyta > Magnoliopsida > Solanales > Solanaceae > Solanum > Solanum chmielewskii. The sequence continues at coordinate 35,245,671 of JAKWIX010000320.1, forward strand.
TTACTGACATCATACCAAATATTTTCTTGATATCATCAATGAACTTCTGTTGGTCCTTATGAGCTTGCGATCGTAAAAATTTAGGCGGATTCATCCTAAAAAAATCACAAACTCTAGCTGTCATTGATCGATCAATTCTATTAGTAGGAACTAGAACTTACTGATTTTTCTGGTAGGTCATACTCTTGACGAAAAGCTGAATTGGCTTTATGAAATTTTTCATATGAATTTCCTTATCTAGTATTAGAAGAACTGTGCTAGCATTAATTCATTAGAATTCCATGACTAATCTCTACGAGAAGGAATGATCTTAAGTGCACAACGTCAAGTTAGAATGGAATTTGATCATACCTTACACAAGATAAGAGCAACAACAAAGTAAAGTTTTTTCTAAAAAAACTTAGGTGAAGCTAGAGTATCACATGGTTTTCATGATGGTATAAGGTTTTAAATTTGTATATAATGTGATTTTGAGGTATTGTCTAAGTGTTTAGGTAATTTGGAAGTGAAACGTCAAGGGACGACAAAGACGTTCGACGACTAAATCACCTATGTGACTCATATGTGGTTTTATGTGATTATTTATGATTAATGATGTAATAAGGTCCTTAAATGAGTTATCATGGTTTAAATAGTCAATATGTCATGTTCTGTGAAGTTTAGAGGTCAAACGTCCAAGAACATCCAAGATGTTCAAAAGGTTTTCCTTGAAACAACCTTGCATCGCTATGTATGTTTTGTCGTGTTTTACGTGTTCATTTAGGATGAAATTCAAATGAGATGTCCTAAAATCATATACGAGAATATTTTGGTTGGAAACATCTGGGAAAACATCCCCAAGGACCATCCAAGGGTCCTTGAGAAAAGACCCAAGTTGGTGCCCAAGATTGTCCAATGAACGGATGGTAATCGATGCCCATTGGGTCAATCAACGCCCCATTGTCGGTGTATCGCCGGTTTGGACTGATAAATTAATTAATATAGAATAAAGGTAAGTCTCTAAACCAAACGAAGGGAGGAAAGGACGGTCCGTATGTTGACAAACGGTTCGTCGACTGCCAATCGTCGATGGCACAGTCCCTGCGTGCAGCTAAATTGTTTAATGAAGGGTGAAAGTGTACATTCAACCCAACTCTTATAAAATAGGGGAATGGTTATTTTGGGTTGTTAAGGGTATTTTTAGAGTATATAAACCCTAGCATCTAAATCAAAACTCTTTCCCTCCTAAATTTCTTCAAAAACCTCCACGAGAGCTCAAGGTAAAGATGGATCTTGAAGATGGTTCTTCAAAAGTGTTTATTCTTCAACTTTTATTGGATTATTCTAATAAGGTATGAGATTTCTTCTTCTAAGGCTTGCTATTACATTATAGACAATTTCAAAGATGATTTAAAAATGATAAAAAAGTCCACTTTCTACTCTAAATCTTGAGTTCTTGCATGAAATGTTTTAAAACATTAAGATATGATATTATTGATTTATAATTGATGTTTTCCAATTAAATTATCCATGAATACTTGACCTTTAAAAATCTCTCAATTTGACTGAAATATGGGTAGTGTGATCATGCTTTGATATTAATAAATCCAAGTGTAGATTGTTATGGGCATTTTATTCATGTATATACTATGATTGATTAGTTTATAGGCTGTATCAATTTTATCAATTGAGTATTCTATATTCTTAGATATATTGAATGTTAGGCTTATTGAATTGATATTGACATGAGGGTTATGAATTCTGGTGTAGTTTTCTATGGGTTATTGATGATTTAATAATTGTATTGAACTGATATCTAGGTTGTATTAGATTGATGAATCTATATTGAATTCACCTAGTTTCATTGAGTATTACATTTTTTGTATTGAATTGATGTTCATGGCCATGGGCAACGACCTAATGGTAATGAATTTGATGGATTAGCATCGGATTGAAGTGTTGAGGATGGAGTGGTGGTATGCTGCCCTAATCCCTTTATTTTATGTTAATTAGACTTCAATAATGTGTGATTGGTATTGTCCACTTATGGTGGTGGTGCTATGTGAGTTTATGTGGCCTTGTCGACGTTACTTTATTCAATATGATGGTTATGGTCTTGTCGACACTACTTGAAGTATTATAATCATTAGTAAAGTTGATTTATCTGAAGTATGAGCATACCTATATGGTATGTGTTCTTTCTATGAATGTAAGGAGATCGTGGAGACTATGGGTATGTGCTTATATGTGTAGTTTTTGGGTTGAGGCATGGTTGTTCCTACTTGACTATATAAGTCTATCATGGTTAAATTGATCACAATATGGTAGTTGATAGAATTACATAAAGATGATAATAGTTATTCCTAAGAGACTTAAAGAATGACATGTAATATGCGTTAAAGTGATGTCTGTTGAGTCTTGTTTTGGTTGACTTGTGTCCCTTACTTAATGCATGTACGAATGTGAAATATCATATGCCTTGACTTAGGATGCTAAAGCCTCTTAGTCTTGTATGTATAAATTAAATGTGATATTAAATGGTGTTAAAAGAGTTTTTATGTGCAACCTTGAACCTAGTGGTAAGGTTATGAATGTTGAAGTAGAAAGTCCTAATGATATCCTTTATGCAAAGGAATGGTAGTCTTAAGGTTGATCGGCTGGAACGAAGTTATATCAAACATTAGGAAACTATGATGATCTTTTTTGTCGCCATTGGAAGGTAGCCCTAGAGGACCTCTTTGGTAGGGTCAATGTGGTTGGGTTATGAACTTGATATCGAACCCTTTTATATGAACTTTTAATGTAAATTACTCCATGAGAACAAAGTGTAGCACCGAGTGAGTATGGTAAGGGAAGTAGTTCTAGTCAAAAGATGAGACTAGAATAGAAAGTACGCCCTTCATATTCCTTAATCATGTGCCTACATTGGATGGTTCCAAGTTCTACTATTGGAAAGTAGAACACCCTTATTGAAGTAGGTTAGAACTCCGGATTCAATACTTTGCTACCATTGTCTATATAAGTTATTGCCTATTCTCATCATATGAGATACCGACTACTATTAGAGAAGTTCTATGAAGTTCAGGTGGTGGTGTGGGAAGCTATCTAGACATTGCACAATAGGCTTTGAAGGTGTTAGTTAGAGTCCCTAGGACTTGTCCAAGACCATTACTTGAATGTCCTAATGTTATAAGTGACTCTTAAATGAACTAATGAATGTAATGACTTAAGAGAGTAAAGAATGTTATTTGAATAAGTAATTATCTGGAGTAGTTAAGGGTTGTCAATTTAAGGTATGAAGGGGGCATTGTAATGGTCCATCTTATCTTACCTAGATAATTCTTACGGATGACTCTACTATTTAGGGAATATGGTTGATTATGTAGACAAAATCAAAACTTATGTATTCTTAAGGATTTCTTAGGTAATCTTGAAGAGGTCAATCATGGACATTTTTTTCTTCATTTAATTAATTATTTTGATAAATTTTATAGGGGAGAATGTGATATTATATGTATGCTAATGTAGTAAGTGAGAATGATTCTATCTTAGGTAGTCTATAGGATCTATTAAGTGTGTGTGTAAGAGATTGTAAGGGCAGTTACTTCACAACTCACTCAATAAAACCTTAGAATTACCTTTGGTATGAAGATCTCATGCTCGTGTAACCGATTCATTTGTAAGCCTATATATCTCCTTATGGTGGTCTTAAGGATAATTTAGGTGTGCCTAGGAAGGGTGTAAGGGCAGTCTCTCTTTGTCTATCTATTGTGAGTCTTAGGATAGCTCTTAGTGAGGGGAATATATGCTAAAAGCTATGTAAAGTGAAGCTAAGGAACATTACTATAATAGTGAAGAAGTTCACTGTACTGTGAAGTAGCTCACTATACTATTTTCTTAAAATTGTTCATATTTGTTTAAATAAATTATTATGTGTTTCTAAGTTGTTAAATGTTGTTCTTATGATTATAGTAGGATGTTTAAATTAACATTCATAAAAAATATGTTATTTTCTAAATGTCCCTTTATCATGGCTTTTGCATGGCTTCCATACTTATTTCATCTAATGTACTAACCCTTTCTTTTCTCTTTTTAACTTAAGTGTAGGGAATTGGAAGTCTGGATGTGCCGAGGATGGATAGCTTTCTAAGGATTGAAGATGATGTATTGGTGATTCCAGTCCAATTCGAGGACAATATCCATATGTTCATTTATGTCTTAGTCTTTATTTTATGTCTTGCATGGGCTTAGATCCATGTGTTGTATACTCTAAAGTTTAGATGGTTCAAGGATATATGGTAAAGGTTTAATGTTTTAAATGAATATCTTCTGCCTGTATTATGATGACGGAAAGAGTTCTTTGTGTGTGAAGAAATTTTTAAATTCTTACTCATTTTAGTAAGTTTATTATGCAATAAATGATACGAGTTGTTAAGATAAGACTTCTTGATGTCTCATTTGCCGTGTGGCGACACAAGGACGCTCTAACTTTTAGGGTGTACTGTTACAAATTGAAATTTTAAAATTCCTAAGGGATAAGAATTCAAGGTTATACATTGGGATGTGGTAATCCTAATTTTTAGGTGTCATCATGACCTGAGATTCTTAATTGTAATTGAGAAGACATTCTTTTTCGGGAAAAATAAGATGAATAGAGAAAAATGTTAGGGTGTGGGCTATGTTCGTATGAAATATGAGTCAAGAATTTGGTTTCTTTATGATTCAATTGGCAAAAAAGGATCCTAAATGGTTTGAAGGAAGTATTTTATAAAACATAAACATTGTTTCAAGGGTTTGGTTGATACAAATTAAAATATTTCCTAAAAATTTCATTTAGACCCTAGCATCTAAATCAAAACCCTTTCCCTCCTAAAATTTCTTCAAAAACCTCTATGAGAGATCAAGGTGTAGATGGATCTTTAAGATGATTCTTCATTGGAGTTTATTCTTCAATTGTAATTGGATTCTTCTATTAAGGTACGGGAGTTCTTCATCTAAGGCTTTCTATGGACTTAGAGCCAATTTAAAGTAGGATTTTCACAAATTTTAAAAAGATAAAAAATTCGAATTTCTACTTTATGTCTTGGGTTCTTGAAAGATTTTTAAACATTAAGATTTGCTGTTATTGATGTAAAATTTTTGTTTTCCAATGAAATTCTCCATGAATACTTGAACTTTTCAAATCTCTCAATTTAACTAAAATATTGGTTATGTGATCATTCTTTGATATTAATCGATCAAATTGTAGATTGTTATGCGCATTTTATTCATGTATAGATTATGATTGATTTGTTTATAGGCTGTATCAATTTGATCAATTGAGTATTGTATATTATTAGATATATTGAATATTAAGCTTATTTAATTGATATTGACTTTAGGCTTATGAATTCTTGTGTAGTTTTCTTTGGGCTATTGATGGATGTAATAGTTGTACTGAACTTATATCGAGGTCGTATTAGATTGATGAATATATATTGAATTGACCTATTTCAATTGCGTATTACAGTTTTTTTATTGAATTGATGTTCATGTCCATGGGCAAGGTCCTTATGGTATTGAATTTGATGGCTTAGCATTGGATTGAAGGGTTGAGGATGGAGTGGTCGTATGCTGCCCTAATTCCCTTATTTTATGTTAATTAGACTTCAATTATTAGTGTTTGCTATGGTCCAATTATGGTGGTGGTGCTATGTGAATTGATGTGGCCTTGTCGGCATTACTTTACGCAATATAATGGTTATGTTCTTGTCGGCACTACTTGAAGTATTATAATCATTTGTAAAGATGATATATGTGAAGTATGAGCATATATATATATGGTATTTGTTCTTTATATGTATGTCAGGAGATTTGTAGACTATGTCTATGTTCTTATATGTGTAGTGTTATGGTTGATGTATGCTTGTTCCTACTTGTCTCTATGAGTCTATCATGGTTATATTGATGTTGATATAATACTTTATAGGATTACATAAAGATGATAATGGCCATGCCTAAGAGACTTAAATAATTACATGTAATATGTGTTAAAGTGAAGTATGTTGTGTCTTGTGTTGTTTGACTTGTGTCCCTTACTTGATGCATGTATGAATGTGAACTATTAGATGCCTTGACTTAGGATAATAAAGCCTCTTAGTCTTGTCTGAATGAATGAAATGTCACATTGAATGATGTTAAAAGGGTCTTTATGTGAAACCTTAAACCTATTGGTAAGCTTATTAATGTTGAAGTAAAAAGTCGTAATCGTATCCTTCAAGTAAAGGAATCATAGACTTATGGTTGATTGGCTGGAACAAAATTATATCAAACCTTAGGAATGTCATGATGAGCTTCTTGTCGCCATTGGAAGGTAGACCTAAAGGACGTCTTTGGTAGGGTAAATGTTGTTGGGTTATGAACTTGAGATGGAACCCTTTTATATGAACATTTAATGTAAATTACTCTATGAGAATAAAAGGCTAGAACCGAGTGAGTATGGTAAGGGAAATAGTTCTAGTCAAAGGATGAGACTAGAACCATGTGCCTACATGGGATGTGTCCTAGTTCTACCATTGGCAAGTAGAACACCCACATCGGAGAGGTTAGAATTACAGATTCAATGCATTGCTACCACGGTCTATGTTGGTTATTGCCTAATCTCAATATATCAGATACCTACTAGTATTAGAGAAGTTCTATGAAGTTTAGTTGGTGGTATGAGATGCTATCTAGACATTGCACAATTGTCTTTAAAGGTGTTATTTAGAGTCCCTAGGACTTGTCCAATACCATTACTTGAATGTACTTATGTTATAAATGAGTCTTAAATGAACTATTGAATGTATTGACTTAAGATAAGAAAGTATGTGAAATGAGTAAGTTCTTATCTAGAGTAGTTAAGGGTTGTGTAGTTAAGCTGTAAAGGGGGCATAGGAATGGTTACTTCTTATCTTACCTAGATAATTCTTATGGATGGCTCTACTTTTAGGGAAGATGGTTGATTATGTAGACAAAATCAAAACTTAGGTATTCTCAAGGATTACTTAGGTAATCTTTATGAGGTCAATCATGGACGTTATTTTCTTGATTTCCCTAATTAAGTCTTTCGATAACCTTTATAGGGGAGAATTTGATGTTATATGTATTCTAATGTATTATTTGAGAATAATTCTATCTTAGGTACTCTATAGAATCTCATACATGTGTGTGTAAGGGATTGTAGGGGCGGTTGCTTCAAAACTCACTCAAGTGAACCTTAGAATCACCTTTGGTAGGAGGATCTCATGTTCATGTGATTGATGCATTTGTAAGTGTTTATATCTCATTATGGTGGTCTAAAGGATCATTTAGGTGTTCCTAGAAAGTGTGTATGAACTGTCTCTCTTTGTCTATCTTGTGTGAGTGTTCAGATATCTCTTAGTGAGGAGAATATATGCTAAAATGTATGAAAAGTGAAGCTAAGGAACTTCGCTATAAAAGTGAAGAAGTTCACTGTACAGCGCAGTAGCTCACTCTAATATTTTCTTAAAACTGTGCATAATTGTTTAAATAAAATCTTATGGGTTACCAAGTTGTTAAATGCTGTTCTTATGATTATAGTATGATGTTTTAATCAACATTCATGAAAAACATGTCATTTTCTAAATCTCCCTTTTTCACCTGGGAATATATCTAATTCAATGGACTTGAACCTTTTGATGAGAGTTTTTAAACATTGTTTGTACGATATAAGCATAATGTCTCGAGTTTCCTATTCTCCTCTAGCTTGTCAAATAAGCAAGTCGGAAACCCTCAACACTAACAGCTCATCTACATATAAATTTATTGCCACATTCAAACCAAATATTCAAGCTTCGTATTATGTATTGTTGTTGGTAGAAAAGGATCGAAGTCGTGCTGTGGCAGGATAGTGACAACCGTTTGGTGAGATAAGAACTGCCCCAATTCCCACTCCGTTTTAGTTGACAGCCCCATCAAAATATAATTTCCATACAGGGTCATTATCAGGAATTTCTTCCTCGATAGAGTTGATCTCTTCATCAGGGAAGTATGTCTTCAAGGGTACGTATTCATCATCAATTGGATTCTTCGCCAAATGATCGGTCAAAGCTTGTGTTTTCATGGCGGTGCAAGTAACATACACCAAATCATATTCGGTAAGCAAAATCTGCCATTTTGCCAACCTATCCATCGGAATGACTTTTTGAAAAATATATTTCAGAGGATCCAATCGAGATATGTGGTAAGTGGTGTAGGACAGAAATAGTGCTTCAATTTTTAGGCGATGCAAGTTAAAGCAGAACATGTTCTTTCTAATAAAGTGTACTTTGTCTCATAGGATGTGAACTTTTTGCTCAAGTAATTGATAGGTTGTTCCTTTTTTCCCATGGCGTCATGTTGTCCTTGAACACAACTAAAGGAATTATCCATCACCGAGAGGTATAAAAACAAAGGCCTACCAGGCTCTAGGGGGACTAGTACCGGAGGATTTGCCAAGTATTCCTTAATTTTGTCAAAATTCTTTTGACACTCACTTGTCCATTTAATAGAAGAATCCTTTTTCAATAACTTGAATCTAGGCTCGCATGTAGCACTGGGTTGAGCGATGAATCAGCTTATATAGTTTAACCTTCCCAGAAAACTCATGACTTTTGTTATGGTTTTTGGAGGTTGCAATTCTCTAAAGGACTTTATCTTGGAGGGGTCTAATTCAATGCCTCTTCGGCTAACTATAAACCCAAAAGCTTGCAAGATAGAACTCCAAATGCACATTTATCCGGATTAAGGTTGAGATTGTACTTTCTCAACCTTTCAAAAAATATCTTAGATCACGCACATGGTCAATTTGGGTTCTATACCTAATGATGACATCATAGACATATACCTCAACTTCTTTATGCATCATTTCATGGAATATGGTAGTCATAGCTCTCATATAGGTTGCCCCTGAATTTTTTAGACCAAATGGCATGACTGTATAACAATATGTACCCCACGGGGTGGTGAAAGCAGTTTTTTCTGCGTCTTTTTCATCCATGAGACTTTGGTGATATCCGGTGTAGCAGTCCACAAAAGATTTAATCTTTGTTTAGCACAATTGTGAACCAAGATATGAATGTTGGGTAGTGGAAATTGTCTTTTGGACTTGCTTTGCTTAAATATCTATAATCAACACAAACTCTGATCTTTCCATCCTTTTTTGGTACTGGCACAACATTAGCCAACCAAGTAGTGTATTGGACGACCTTGATCACTTTTGCACTCAGTTTCTTCATGATTTCCTCTTTGATTTTATTGCTCATATCTATCATAAATTTTCTCTGCTTTTGCTGGACAGGTGAAAAATCAAGATGTATGGGAAGTTTGTGAACTACTAGATCAGCACTTAACCCCGACATTTCCTCGTATGACCAACCTAAGATATCTTTATATTCAATTAAAACTTGAATGATGTAATCTCGAATACTTAGATCGACATGAATACTTATTTTTATTTCTGTCACTTCTTTAGGAGTTCCCAAATTAACCACCTCCATTTTACTTAAATTAGGTTTAGTCTTATTTTCAAATAGATCCAAACCCCTTTTTATTTCTTCATTAGCTTCATCTTCATCATATTCCTTAGATTTAGTATTCATTGTTATGAGATCAGACAAATTTTTAGGATCTAATTGTAAAGTCCGCAGGCATGTCATATTATTATAGTTAATTTAACTGAAAATTAAAATTAGATGACAAATATTAGAAAGAGTAGGAACAAAGAAGATGAGTAGAACTTCATTGCATTGAATGGGAAAGGATATAAGGGTTAATAACAAAGAGAAACAGCTAGAATGTTTGAATTACAACCCTTAGAATAATCCAAGAAAATAAATAAATAAAAAAAAGCAAACCAAAACTACCATGACCCTTTTTTTGTAGGGAGAGGAGTGGCTTTCATGTTATTGAGTCGGACATTCAGGCTAATAAACTGCACATATATATGACTAGTGGCCTCACCCCTTTGAGTCATGTTTACCTCATAAAATATTTCCTTGATACCTGGACACATTTCATCCACATCATTTTTGATAGGTAAGTTTGGACACGTTTCACCTCGAGATCTAATGAAAGATTGAGCAATATGGGGGATTGGCTTCCACAGATTCCAAGCATTTCCTTAACGATCGTTTTCCCAGTTTCTATCAAATCTAGTTGAAATAATGCCCAAACTGAACGTATCTTTATTACCCATTGGATTGATAGGATTCACAATTTCTTGCAATGACAAACCTAACTCCTTTCGGGTTCATAGCCATTTTGTACCATTTGAGCCACCACAATGATTGAAGTAGAGGACAGATGAGGTTGGAGGATAGGGTTTCCTTCTAAGAACTGATTAATCGTTATTATCTCCAAATCCTGATAGTTGAGCGATTAACAACCTCTTTTATCCTCAATGCATGGAATTGAAGGATCTCGGGTGATTGGCAGATCATCTTTACCATGGACAATGATTTCTTGTTTGTCATGTTCAAACTTGACCACTTAGTGTAGAGTAGATGACACAGCTCTAGCCATGTGGATCCATGGCCTACCCAAAAGCAGATTGTAAGACGTGTCCATGTGAATAACTTTGAAAGTTATTTCAAACTCCGTTGGTCCAATTGTAAAACTTAAGTATGTTTCACGAAGTATATCCCGTTTTGCACCATAAAATGCCCATACACAAAAATTTGTTAGTATGAATCCTATCTGTGCTGATTTTCAAGCATTGTAGAGTGGAAAGAGGGCATATGTCTACACCCGATCCTCCATCGACCATGACTCTCTTCACATAGTGTTCTTCATATTTCACAGTTAAATGTAGAGCCCTATTATGTCCAGATCCTTCAAAGGTCAATTCATCATCAGTGAAAGTGATTCTATTTACCTCAAAAATTCGATTGACCATCTTTTCCAACTGACCTACTGTAATATTTTCTAAGATATGTGCCTCATTCAAAATTCTGGTCAACACTTCACGATGTTATTTAGAATGTATGAGTAATGACAATAAAGAAATTTGAGTAGGCGTTTTCCTCAACTGATCTATAACAAATTAATCTTGAGCTTTCTCTTTTTTAGAAAGTCTTCAGCATCATCCTCAATGAATTGTTTTTTCATCGGCAAGTGATTTTCTTTGATTTGTTTGTCCCTCTGTAATTCTTCCGGATCATAACATCTTAAAGAACAAGTTAAGCCTCTTGTTTCATTTGTTTCTTTGATAATGTCCTTTCTCTTGTGATTAACGACGACTTTGTTGTAGTTCCACATAATGACTTGGTGTGTATGATCGTAAGTTGTGTTGCAATTTTGATCAAACGTTGAAAATTTATAAGGAATGTAGCATTTTCTTCAATTCGATGGTACGTCTCCTTTTTTTTTATTGATTCACGGACATACACCACTAGTTCACAAAATTCTAACGTGCACCTTTAACAATTATTGGTGCCCTTTTTATGGGTTCTTAAACCATACTAGACACTTCTTTTGAAACCTCTCTTTCCACTTTTGCTCTAATTGTTTGATCATAATCTTCAAAAATGTAAACCATCCCCACAACACGCGTATTTATTATGAGCACGGAGTGGGTTATTAGGGATATTTGGTGCTTCCTCATTGTGTATCTCGATTACCTTATACTCGATTAACTTCTCAATGACTCTTTTTAGGGTCCAACAAATCTGTGTGCTATGAGCTTGAGCATTGGCGTGATACTCGCATGTAAAAAGTGGATCAAAACCTTTTGCATTTTGATTGATGAACGTGCAGATTGGGGCGAGAAACTTGTGGGGCAGGCCCCTGCCATTGTCGGCGCGAAGGAGGCTGGACATATGCCAGAGTATTGAGAGTTGCATATTGGGGGTGGTAATAATGCTGAGGAGAATTATATTGTTCTTGTTGGACTTTACCATAAGGATTGTTCATACCCATTTGAACACCTCTCGATCCTGATGCCGTGAAGGACCCTTCCTCCTTAATTTTTCAGTTAGTAAACTAACCTGATCCACATTGTATTGCTTGTGTGGTAGCTGTAATGGCTGCTTGACTCACAATGTTACCCGACTTTATGCCATTCTCTACTATTTCTCCGATCATAATCGCTTCGGCGAAAGGCTTGCCGATTGCGACGAGAAGATAATGAAAGTAGTCATGTTCTTGAGCCTGGAGAAAAACATCAATAAACTCATAGTTTTTCATCAGCGGTTTGACTCTAGCAGCCTGCTTCCTCCATCTTCTTGCATATTCCCTAAAACTTTATGATGGATTTTTTTTCACATTAGCTAGGGAATTGCGATGGGGAATAATATCGATATTGTATTGAAATTTTTGGACAAAATCTTGAGCCATATCATCCCAAATGTGCCAATGAGAAAATGTCTTGATCGATAAACCATTCATATGCTACGCCCGTTAAATTCTCCCCAAAGTAATCTATAAGAAGTTTTTCTTTTCCTTCGGCTCCCGTCAACTGATTAGAGAATCTTCTTAAATAAGCCACTGGATCGCCATGACCATTATATTTAAAAAAAACTTTGGTTTTTTGAACTTTAGAGGCAAGTGAACATCTGGAAACATGCATAATTACTTAAATGAGACACTTTTGTGTCCTCCTAGACCTTGCATATTCCTTATGTTTTGTTCCAAACTCCTCATTTTCCTTGCCATTTCTTCATGTTCGTCATTCTTAATGTTTTTCTCAACTTTAACGAGAGAACTATATTGGTGGTGGTAAGAGTTAGGAACATTGAAAGTTAATTTAGGGGCATGTCCTTGGCCGTATTGATCGTTGAGTATAGGGTCATCACTGGATTTATGTACCAGTGTCGGTTGAGGAATTGTTTTAGTTTGGACAGTAGGCATGAAAAGTGGATTATTAATCATTGATGGTTTCACTGGGTTTTCTAAGAAAGTTTCGGTAGTATTTGTTGTGTTAATGTAGTGTCCGAATCCAGGTGGATAAACCGGGTCACTTGTTGACACTTGTATGGGGAATGGTATATTCTCATTTAAATATTCTTGAATTGAAGGTGAAGGATCTTGCCCATTCATCCAAGCTTCGTACATTTTGGTCATCTGTTGTCTTAACATTTTCACCTCTTCCATAGCTACCAATTCTTGCGCAACCATTTGGGTTTGTGCGTCTTCTTTTTTCGACTTTGTTCCGTCTTTACGTGTCATTTTTTCTTTCCCTTTTGATCTAGTATTATATTGAAGATATGCCAACTCTCCTCACAAACCAACCACCTTTTAAACTCTCTAAATTCTCATATGTATAAAAAACATGTGTTAGGATTCAACATATTGAGGATATTAAATTCACGTTGTATGTTATGAAACTGGATTATTCATATGTCTATAATGTGCTTTTGAAGACTTTTATGTTTCATCAAGGATTTGGATGACTTGCTTTTGTCATTTGGTCCCCTACTTTATTTACTTGAATAATTTGAATGCATTTTGATCAAACCTATTAAAGGTTGCCTACGTATCATGTTCGTACATGAATCAAATCATTACGTAGTTCATGTGTATAAATTTCTTTGAAAAGAAAAATAAGACATTTATATAACTTTAAAATGAAAATGCAATTCTCAAAATGACCAAATTAAAACATAAAAGTACTTAAGATTAAAACAAAATTTGACGAACTAAAAATAAAAAAAAAACAATAATAAAAAAAATCCATCTCCGACATTTCTTGATCATCAATTGCCCTCTAGGCTAGAGTAGACCTTCAACAATGCTTTAAGCAGATGTGGGGCTAGTGCACGCACCTCTCGACCCAGGCTCCCATCACTTCGATGGAGATGACCACCATAAACATCAATCAAGCTCTCTATCAACTGAAGCACTTGTCTTTTAGCCTCCTCCATTTTCTCGTGACAATTTTGCAATAATTCTTCAGTAGTGACAGCTGCATTACTCAAATGCTCTTCATGTTCTTGAAGCTCTTCAATTTTGTTATGACATTCTTCACTCTCTTCCATCGATTGATTTCTTTCAGTCGCCACTTTTGCTTGATACAATGTGAAACGATTTGTTATGTCCCTTTCTCGTCCCATAGAAGCTTTTAGTTGATTTTGTAACCTAGCTTGTGCATGTATAAAGATGGAATTTTCTTGCTTATATTATTACTCCTGTTGCTCCATAGAACCTGTGAAAATGAACAAATCTTCTTGTAGGGTTCAAATAGTAGATAGAGGCTTCTTTTCAACCCTTTATTCAATCAATGTAACACTTTCCTCGAATATTGCATCACGTCGAGCCAACTCTTCTCTAAACTATTTTTTGTCATTGCTTAGGATATGTAGAGTAGACCTATAATTTCTTTCCACCTCGAGTTGGGCCTGCTTTATTCTTACTTCAATTTCCTCTTCTCCATCTATGATTTCTCGCGCTTATATAAGGGCTTGATCAAAGAACCAATGGAGGTATAAGGGGTCAACTTCCCCTTCAACGCGATCATCAACTATAGCTTTAGATCTTAAAGTTCGACTACCACCCTAAATCTTTTGGGCTTCTGATTCTCAATCTCGTTCTTTAAATGCCACCTCCCACATGAAATTCTTTGTATCCTCTGCTTTAGGTAAAATTTGTTTATGTCCTACTTGGCATAGAACTCGGGAGGTATGTATGTATGGAACCCGGGAAGGCATGTCAGAACGAAGAATGGACGGTTGGAAGACATAACAATTAACTCACTAGGAGGGAACTAATGATAGTTCCATTAAATTTTAGATGCCATCAATTTAAGGAGATAATGTCTCCATGCTTTGACACGTTTTGGCAATTTTTTTCCTAATTCTTTCATCCTGTCTGGGTGACTAAAAATATAATTCGTCCAATCGAATATGAAATCTTTCACAAAACGATGGCGATATAGGTGCTCCGAAAACCACATAAGAAATAAAATGCTACAACCTTAAAAAAAAAATCTCCCCCCTCTCTACATTTTGTCAAAGCACGATAAATATCAGCCAACATCACCGGAAATATAGTAAATTTTCTTTTCTTCATCATAACAGTGACTATTCATTACAGACAAATATCGATTTTTTATCCTTCCTTGGAAAAATCATAGCTTTCAAGAATATAACCATGAATACTTCTTGTCTATCTTTTTCCCAAGTAGGGAGGTGTTGTCCATTTTTAAGTTGTTTCCCATGGCTTGAAAATCCTTCCTTCTTTTTATATATTGAGTACAAAAATTCCAAGAAAAACCAACACATTATCAAAACACTCCTTATAAGGATGGATGATGTGCATCTGTTCTAGAAAGTTACTTCTGCTGACACTGATATACCGTGGTTTCACGGTATTTTTAACATTTTTTCCTTATCTTTAGTGTGTGTCCAAAAGATTTTTTGTATTAATTTTAATGTAAGTTTCTCTTTATTTGCAGGAAATCTTTCTAAATATGAACACGGAATTTTTGAGCAATAAATGCAGAAAAGTACCACCTACGCAGCTTGTAACGGTCTGTCGTGCCTGTGACGGTCCGTAGGTTGCATCGTAGTGAAGCTGCTAAAGGAAGATGGGGAAGTCTGACCAAGCGCGGGGCTACTAAGTGCTTGACGGGCCATCGTAGACATCACGGGCTGTCCTGCTGGTTCGTCATGAAGATCAGAGAAGTAGTCCTAGTACACAAATTCCAAGAATTAAACTGTTATGGAACGGAGACCCTCGACGGATCGTTGTGCCTGTGATGAACCTTCATATGTGCCGTCGACAAATAATGAAGAGACCAACAAAAACTTTGCAAAGTATGGGACGATAGAGTCCATGACGGCCCGTCGTGACCACAACGGCCCGTCGACCCAACCTCTTCTTGAAAGATTTCCAGCAAATAGAGTCAGTCCTTCTTTGATTAGGTTTTTTTTATAAATAGTTCAAAAAACCTCATTTTTGGGGTTATAGTCTTAGTTATTTTAGATTCTTTTGTGTATTAGACTTGGTGATTATTATTTCACTTTTGGAGAATCTTTAGTCTTCGATTAATTTCAGAATTGATTGTTGGCAATTTTGTTGATTAATCATGTGATTTTCTTGATTTTATTATTTCTCATTTAAGTAAGTGCATGAATTCGTATATTACATATTTGAATATTGTGATTATGACCATGGGTAACTAAACTCCATAACTAGGGTTGTGTGAACCATTGGAAATAATAATAAAAAATCTAACTAAAATAAATATTCTAGAATAGTGTCTTGCATGTATTGATAATTCTTTCGCTTAGAAGTCTTTTTAACGGATGGAGAATGTTAGAACTCGCCTTAATCCTACTTGCCGGACCAAAGAGGTAGATAATAGGAAAAGAATTATCAACATAGATTTAGTGTATACTATCTAATTGGCTAGTATTGATTGGTACGAGGTAGTAACTTAGTCATATATCAAATATGATGCTTAATATGAGGTAAAAGTAAGGGTTAGTATAGCAACACACGTAGTCGGACCAAGCTGCGGAGTAAGATTTTCTAGATGCCAGATCAAATATTTTGAAATACATAACCTATGACTTTGCATGCAAGATACTAGTAAAGAATTGTTATAGTTAGAATTATCAAGTTAGGAACTTGTGGGGAACACGTAAACCCTACTCCCATTTATTAATTGATTAAAATCAAACATTTGAATCTGTTAGTTGTTTCCTTTAATTTAGCTAGTTATTTTCATTCATTTAGAAATAACCCCCCCTTTTTAATTGTCTATGTTTTCCAAGGAAATAATTGATTAAATAGTAGTAATAATAGATTGAAGTTATGTATGAACTATTTTCCTCGTGGGAACGATCCTAACCTTATTAGTTGGGTTCTTTACTTGATATGACCGCTTTACTTCTTATTTGAGAAGTAAGTTTGAGCGTATCAAATTTTTGCACCGCGGTAGGGAAAGTAGCTTTTAGATTAGCTTAAACTTATTACAATAGTTTAGTCGATATTTTCTTAATTTTACTTTGTTTCTTGTTTTTTAATTCTTGTAGAACTATCTTCCTTGTATGCCAAATACATAGAAAGGAAGAGAACCCTTGTTTCCCTACGATCATGAATTAGAGTGTACACTACGCAACATGAGTTGAAACTTGGGTGTTAATGATGAAGATCCAAAATGGAACATCCCATCTTCGGTTGATATTCATAGTTAGTTATTACCCGATGCTCCAGGTGAAAACCAACAGAGGGAACAAAATCTCGCTCCACGGCCCCAAGAATACTACAGAGGCTATGAAAATATAGAAGACTCAGATGGGACACTTGTCTTACCCTCTCTACCACTAGGCCACACCTTTGTGGTAACTAGTAGCCTGATGCAAATTCTCACTGCAAGAGGTTTGTTTTCAGGGCTAACTTCTGAGGATCCACATGCCCATATATCTAAGGTAAGTGCAGTGTGTAAAAGATGTGTAGGGAGGCCTGACTAGGACGTGGATCTAATAGGGCTAAGAGTTTTTCCTCTCGCACAGACGGGAGAGGCTGCTATTTGGTTCACTGAGCTCCCTTATAATTCAATTTTCACAAGGAACCAACTAAGGGACGTTTTCTTTGCACTCTACTACCCGGTATCCAATATACTAAACCACAAAGACAGAGTGAACAACATTGTGGCACTACTAGGAGAGTCAGTTTTTAGTTCTTGGGATAGATTCACCTCATTTTTTAGAAGCGTCCCCAATCACCGTATAGATGATGAGTCACTGAAGGAATTCTTCTATCGGGGAGAAGATGATAATAATAAAGCAGTGTTGGATACTTTAGCAGGTGGTTCTTATGGGGAGTGTTCTTATGCTGAGATTGATGAAAACATAGAGAAAATCTCTCGAAACAACAAAGTTTGGAGTACTAGGAAGTCAGAAAGTAGGAGAAATACCTTCACAGTGCAATCCATTCACAACCTAGCCACAGATGAGATTCGTGAATAGATGACTCAGATGAGAACTGAGTTTTTGATGGTATTAAAACATGTCATTGGGGGTAAAGAAAATATAAATGCAGTCAACTACTTGTCTAAACCACCACTACCAAATGATTAATGCTATTATGAGGAGGATTCCTATGCGGTAAATAAGCAGACATGAGGTTTTTGACCTAGTTCCTAAGGCTCTAATAGAGAGAATTGGCACCAAGGTCAAGGGAACCAAGGTCAGATCTATCGTAACTATAACCGTGAGGGTCATAATGTTCGAGAAGGAAATTACAACTGTGACAACTACTTTAACAAGGGTAACTGCGATAATAGAATTGATAGGAATGGGCCCTATGTTCCTCCGCAAAATCTTGAACTTACTCCTAGGCATGGTAGAGGTAGTATGGCACGAGTTGAGGATATGTTACATAAAATGATGAGGACATTCGATGCTAGTGATGAGCACACTAAAGAGTTGAGGAATGATTTAGCGGGTATTGGGCAGAAAGTCGATACACATGCAATATCGATTAAGCAGCTTGAGTTACAATTGGCCCAACTATCTGCGATTGTGAACTCACGTCAACCGGACACTCTTCCTAGAAACACTATCCAAAATACAAAAAATGATGGAAATTTTATGGAAATCACTACTAGAGGTTGTAAGCAAACCATTGACCCATCTATGCCGTCTAATGAGAAAAAGGTGACAAAAGATCCTGATAAAGTGGAAGAGGTTAATGGTTAAGTAGAAGATAACATTAGAAAATATGCTTAAGTGTCTAGAAAGGTAACTCCTATGCCTACGCCACCCCCCATTTTCTCAATGATTAGTGAAAAAGACTGAGGATGGTAAATATTGGCATTTTATAACAATGTTAATGTAACTTTCTATCAATGTCGCTTTGGTAGAAGCTTTAGAACAAATACCTGGTTATGCGAAGTTTAGAAAAGATTTGGTTACGAAAAAAAGATCGGTCACTTTTGAGGATAATGATAGAATGCAGCATCGTAGTCCTATTGCTACAAGATCTCTAGTACAAAAGAATGAAGATCCGGGTGAATTAACTATTCCTTGCACAATCGGTCTATTACATTTTGCGAAAGCATTATGTGATCTGGGGGCAAGCATAAATCTCATGCCGCGCTTTATTTACAAGAAGTGGGGTTTGGGTGATCCAAAGCCCACTGTGATGCGGCTAATGATGACCGATTGAACAGTAAAAAGGCCTATTGCGATACTCCACAATGTGCTAGTTAAAGTCAAGTCGTTCATATTTCTGGCAGATTTTGTTATTCTTGATTGTGAAGTCGATTTTGAAGTGTCCATTATTCTTGGGAGGCCATTCCTCACTACGGGAAGAGACTTAGTAGATATGGAAAAGTGGCAGATGAAATTTTGGTTGAACAATGAAGAAGTGACCTTTAACATTTGTAGGTCCATGAGGCAGAGTGGTGAGCTCCAATTGGTATCTGCTATATCCTACAACGTTGGTGAGATACAAATAGAAGAACATCTAGGTGTAGAAGAATTAGCGGTAGTGATAATTAATTTTAATAATGATTGCATTGAAGAGTGTGAGTCATTAATCGTGTCTCTTGATCGAGGTGATGTTTGGTTTAAACCGAAGAAATATGAGTTAGATATTAAGAATCGTGAGTCTCCACCCGCGAAACCATCAATAGAGGAGGCTCCAAAGTTAGAACTATAATCTCTCCCACCTCATCTCAGGTATGAATTATTACGAAATGGTGAAACTTTGCCGATAATCATTGCATCAAACCTGAATGAACAACAAGTTGAGAGTTTGGTGAAAGTAATAAAAAGGTTCAAAAGAGCTATTGGGTTGACTATTGTAGACATTTTGGGATCCCACCTGGTATTTGTTCTCATAAAATCAAACTCATACCCGATCATAAGACAAGTATTGAGGACCAGAGACGCTTAATACCTATGCAAGAGGCCGTCAAGAAGGAAATCATTAATTGGTTTGATGCTGGAGTAATATAGCCGATCGCCAATACTAGTTGGGTATGACCTGTTTAGTGTGTACCTAAGAAAGGGGAATGACTGTGGTCCCTAATGAGAAAAATGAACTTGTTCCAATAAGATAGGTTACTAGATGGAGGGTGTGTATGTATTACCGCAAATTAAATGCATGGACTGAAAAAGAAGATTTTCCTATACCCTTCATGGATCAGAAGTTGGATAGACTTGCCGCAAAAGGGTGGTACTGTTTTCTTGATGGATATTCGGGGTATAATTAAATTTCTATTGCACCATAAGATCAAGAGAAAACCACTTTTATTTGTCCATATGGGACCTTTGCGTTCAAAAGAATGTCGTTTGCGTTGTGCAATGCACCCGCCACATTTCAGAGATGTATGATGTCAATAATTTTCAACATGATGGAATATACTATAGAAGTTTTTATGGATGATTTTCTGTGTATGGTGATTCATTCGAACGGTGTTTGAAAAATTTATCTGAGGTCCTTAAGAGATGTGAAGACTGTAATTTAGTACTAAATTGGGGAAAATGCCATTTCATGGTGAAAGAAGGTATTTTTTAGGGTCATCACATTTTAGAAAAGGGCATAGAGGTTGATTGAGGTAAATTTGAGGTAATAGAGAGACCTCCCCCACCTATCCCTGTAAAAGGTGTGAGAAGATTTCTTGGGCATGCAGTTTTTTTACTGGAGATTCATCAAAGATTTTTCAAAGATTGCACATCCGTTGTACAAACTGCTGGAGAAAGACTGTAAATTTTGTTTTGTTGAATCCTGTCTTAAAGCATCGGCGAGCTAAAAGAAAAATTTGTGTCTGGACCTATCATTATTTCTCCAGATTGGAACAGTCCATTTGAGGTGATGTGCGATGCTAGTGGGGTTGCTCTTGGTGTAGTATTGGGACAAAGAAAGAACAAAATCCTTCTCCCCATTTACTATGCTATTAAAGCCCTAAATGAAACTCAGCAGAACTACACACTGACAGACCAAGAAATCCTTGCAATAGTCTTTGCTTTTGAAAAATTTCGCTCCCATTTGCTAGTTAATAGAATTATAGGTCATATTGACCATTCAGCATTGAGATATTTTATGGTAAAGAACGATGCAAAACCGAGGTTGATTCGTTGGGTATTACTGATACAGGAATTTGACTTTGAAGTAAGGGATAGAAAAAGGAAAAAAAATCAAGTTGCCGGTCACTTGTCCCGACTAGAAGATGAAGTTATGATAGAGTTAGGGGATAAGACTGCTATTTATAATACTTTCCCTGATGGGCATGTATTGGCTGCCTCACGAGACTTGATTCCATGGTTTGCAGATTTCTCAAACTATCTGGCTAGTGATATTATTCCATCGAACTTGTCCATTAATCAATGAAAAAAGGTCATGTACGATGTGAAGAAGTTATTTTGGGATGAACAATATTTATACAGGAGTTGTGCATACGGGCTTATTCGGCGTTATGTGCCAGAATGTGAGAGGTTGAGTGTTTTAGAGGCATGCCATTCCTCACCCGTTGGTAGATATCATAGTGGTAAGCTCATAACATATTACAATGTGGGTAATATTGACCAACTCTTCATCAAGATGCTCATGAGTTTTCTAAAACATGTGATAGATGCCAAAGAGATTGTAGCATTTCAAGAAAGCAAGAGCTCCCTCTAAACCCCGTTCTTGTGATTGAGTTATTTGATGTTTGGGGTATTGACTTTATGGGACCTTTTGTGAGTTATCATGGAATGAAGTATATTTTAGTAGCGGTTGATTATGTATCTAAATGTGTGAAAGCTATCGCCCTCGCAAACAACAAAGGTAAGAGTGTCACTGCGTTCTTAAAAAAGAATATTTTCTCTCGTTTTTGCACCCCAAGGGCAATTATTAGTGAGTGGGGCTCCCACTTCTGCAACAGATTGTGTAAGGCGTTATTGGCGAAATATGGGGTTCACCATAATGTGGCCACCCCTTACAATCCTCAAACAAGAGGGCAAGTTGAAGTGTCAAATGGGTAGATCAAACAAATATTGTCAAAAACAGTGAACGCTAGTAGAACAGATTTGTCAAGGAGGCTTGATTATGATCTTTGGGCCTACCAGACAGCGTGTAAGACACCCATAGGTATGTCCCCACACCAAATTTTATATGGGAAAGCTTGTCATCTTTCGGTTGAATTAGATCATAAAGCCATGTGGGCTATGAAGAAGTTGAAAATGGATTAGAGCGAAGCTGCAGAACAACGATTAACTTGGTTGAATGAACTTGATGAATTTCGCCTGAAAGCTTATGAAAGGTCAGCCCTCTACAAAGAAAAGATGAAGAAGTATCATGACCTAAAAATTGAAAAACGAGAGTATATGGTTGGGGATTTGGTGCTTTTATTCAATTCTAGGTTGCGCTTGTTTCCGGGCAAGCTCAAGTCCAAATGGACTGGTCCTTACTTAGTTACCCAACTAGTACCTCATGGAGCAGTTGAGTTGGAAACTAAGGAGGGTGTGCGGTTCAAGGTGAATGGACAACACATAAAAATCTATTTCGGGCATGCGAATCAACGAGTGAAGTGATCGAGACATACCATCTTGATGAAGTCTGAGTAATCAAGTGTCCTCAGTCGTGCCGCGATGTTAAATCAGGTGCTTATTTGGAGGAAACCCAATACTTATAGTTTTTTCCTTCTAGTTATGGTAGCATTTCATACTAATGGGTTTTTATGTTTGCAAGCACACCACCAGAAAATTCTGCAGAAAATCACTCTGCAGCAGTCATTAATGGACAAATCGATAGCCCGCCACAAACGCGCCGCACAATCCCATGAATCCGTCGTGCCAGGTACGTCTTTCAATTAGTTTCAAAACTAGGGCACACGCAACGGAACCAATGAAGGATTGTCACAACTACGATGGACCATCGTCGAGGACTCGTCACATCATTAACGAAGCGTAACCGACCCGACCCGACCCGACTGGGGTTTCTTAAAATTTCTTAACATTTAAAAACCCTACCACTTCATTTCACCCATTTCCTTCCTTCTTCCTCTCATTTCCCTCCCTTTCAACTTCCAATTTCCCACCTCTCTTTCTAGCGATCATTTTCCCAAATTCCCCAATTCCTAAAAATCCATTCTTTTCTAGTAATAGTCTTCTGCTCTTGTTCTCTACTTAATCACCAAGTACCTTCCTCGCTTATTTTTCTCAAATTCTCAGGTATGTGTCTCTGATTTCTACCTATTTACATTGCATTTTAGTTTTTCAATATGTATTACACTATTTCTTATTGATGGGTTCATTCTTCAATACATATTATGTCTGACCTAGGTTGAGAATCCTTAAAATTGCTTTGTCAAAACTCTAGAAATAGGTTTCTTAGCATTGCTAGTTTAATAGGTATTTGGGTTAAACACATGTAGGTTAAAACACTAAAAATTCCATTTGGGTCATAGGGGATGAATGTGGCATCCCCAGTTCTACCACTGAATGATAGAACGAGACCCCGATGACGGACCGTTGGAACGACGACGGACCATCATAGGGTCCGCCCCAACATCCCTAACACCCCATAGTCCAATTTTCTCCAAATGTCCACCAACGGACACATGCCATGGACCGTCATTCCCACGTAGGTCCATCCTTCACAACCATTCTTGTTGTCAGAGACCCTATTCCTAAGGGTCTCTCACTTTTTCTAAGTGTCCTTATACGGACACATGCGATTAACCATTGTTCACAAGACGGTCCGTCCTGCACAACCGTTCTGGTTTTCAGAGACCCTATTCCTAAGGGTCTCTCACTTTTTCTAAGTGTCCTCTTACGGAAATCTACGACGGACCGTCAGACCCTCGATGATCTATCCTGCATAACCGTCATAATGGTCAGAGACCTCTCCCCTAAGGGTCTCCAACATTTTCTAAGTGTCCTCTTACGGACATCTATGAAAGAATGTGATACCCTCAATTGTCCGTCCTGCATAACCTTCATGACGGTTAGAGACCCCTATCCGAAAGGTCTCCATACTTTTTACAAGAATACCACGATGGACATCAACGATGAATGTCATCATGACAATGGTCCTTCCTGCTTATCCGTCATAACTGTCAGAGACTTTCATTCAGGGGTCTCTACATAAACATAGTTTAAGTAATACATGACGGACCCTATGGCGGTATGTCGTACTCACGACAAGCTTTCACTTAGTCCGTCGTGTTTCACTGTTACTATAGAAATGTCATTACTTATTGCCTCTTTTATTTATTTTGTGTCGTTCTGCTAGTCTTGTTTGCTCCTTCTAGTACTAATATTGATTCTTTAGAGGTACTATGTACTATGGCACAAAAATAAGATTGAGTCTACATACATGGGTGATCTAAGTCTGTCGCCCAATTTGCCCACCCGGTCATTGGCTCTGATGATGAGAGTGACCCCGAATACGTGCCCCCAGTCACTTCCTTCCCATCCTGAGGTGCACATGCTGCAAGAGTTACGCCCAAAAAGGGGGCGTATAGCTTAGTCACTGCCTCAAGTTTGATAATGAGTACACACTGACCGACACACCTTCTGTGTCTGCTACTCATGAAGAAGAAGCGTTTGTCTCCATAGGAGTTTCGTGGTCGGAGGATGCCTCTGTCTGCTGAAGTCCCTGCACCCACCACAGCTGCACAGACTACCTCCTCTTATGAGGCTAACAGTTCTAAATCCACACCCGGGTCACTAACTCGTGCTCTCACCCCGGTTGCCGACCAGCCAAACCGGTGGTGTGTCGACGGGCGGTATCAAGTTTATTCATACACAATGTTTCTAAATTATAAAGGAGTCATGACACGGACCCTTACATTGAAGAGGCGGGTCCTTAAGGTAAGTCTCCCGACTATGCCAGAGATCTAAAATCTATTAACCAGACACCGACTAGAGTGGACAGCGCGTTCGTTGGGCCATTATAGTGAAGAGTTTGTCTGAGAGTTCTACGCCTCCTACGTCACTACTCTCAGATCACAGATTTATAGGTGAGCTGCGCCCACCAAACAGTCCCCACTGGAGCATGTTCGAGTATTTGGCATTAAGGTTGATATCTCCCTCCCTTCCATCCGTCGGTATCTATACTGCAAGGATGTTGATGCCAACCGGAACCCTTTCACTGCCAAGTTTTACTACTGGTGGCAAATTGTCAAAGACGGTCAATTCATACGTGAGCCATCGATGATAGAGACCACCAAGAGGTTTATGGCCCTGCACTTGTTTGTTGATTGAGAGGTTGCTGACTGGGCGAGCCGAAGGATGCCATCAAGAAATCTAACCTGACCTTCAAGGCGAAGTTCTTATGGTTCATTGTCCCCCACTGCCTTTCCCCCATAGTCGCTGATAATATAGTCACATGGGATCGTGCAATATTGATGGTGGTGATGATAGCCGGGTTCGAGGTGGACTTTTCTTGGCTTCTACAGGCGGTCTTGCAGGAGAGGACTTTTATGGTCACAACTACTTACCCTTTCCCCTGCATGATATTTTATTTCTGCAAGTCTCCAGGTGTGCACATCTGGCACATTGATATGCTCAAGAACCCGCTGTACACTATTGATATCGGCCTCATCAGGGATGAAGCCAATGAGTTGGCTCCACGCAGAGGGCCCCGTCAAAAGTTGCCTCCACTTGGTGACAATCTGGCTGATATGGTAGCACACGATCTCACGGCTATGCAGGCTGCTTCCGCTGACGCTACACTGGTCGAGTATATCCCTGGTAGTAGCAATGCCCCGAGATCCTCTCGCTCAGCCCCTTTCCCAGCCATGGTCCGACTTGCTAGGGTCCAAAAACTAGAGGCACAAATGGCTACACTTCTGCATCACATCCAGCCTTTGATGCAGAGGTATATTGCTAAGGCAGAAGAGATCTTTGAGCGGAGAATGGTCCAAAACACTGAGCAGAAGATCGCTGAGGTTCATCAGTGCTTGGACATTTTTTAGTTGCAGGTGCTAGCTCGGCATCCCCTCATGTGGATGTGTCGACCATTCAGGCTGTGGTTCAGAGTCTTCACGCAGACATTGATAGGATCTTAGAGGTTAGGGTTCCAGAGTTTGAAACCCCTTCTGCAAGGCCTCCTGAGGACACAATGATGGCGGCCTTATTCGCCACTTCTGAGATTCCACGACCTCCTCTTCGAGAGCATGCCAAGAGGTGTAGGGGTCACGAGGAGGATTAGGCTAGAGCATGGAAGAAGGAGCGTCACGAGATGGAGGCTATGAGGAGAGCCTCGCTTGCTGATGAAGAATCACGTTGGATGAGGGCTTTAGAGTTAGCTGCTAGTGCATCTAGCTCCAGAAATGTGGAGATAGCGGGAGGCACTGCTGATAGAGTTGTTGTTGATCAGGACACTACTGATGGTGTCCAGATTATAGAGGTAGTGGGTTTCAGGGAAGCGGACCTATAATCTTTCTTATGGTCGGCGCTTTGCGCCCAAGATTTGGTTCACCTACCACTCTCGTATTTCAATTTTTTTATGAATTGTGGACAATGGAATGTCTTTTTGTAGTGGGTGGGGTAACTTTTGCGGTTTTCTTGCCTGTGTTCTTTTTCTGCAAGGGACTGATTATTTCTACTGTTGAACCGACATGTCTATATCTTGTGTACATAGTTTAACTCTGAAGCATGATGTCTAAAATGATATCTTGATGAAATGAAAATGATGCATGACTAGGCATAGTAATTGATAAATGTGTGGCTCTAAGAATGACATAATGATACACCACTGCATGACCCTAAGACTAAAATTAGAACTAGGTGTCTGAAAATCTGGTAGAGTAATGAGATGTCAAGTGAGTGTGAGGAAGATTTGAATAGTCCACTATTTGTAGTGAGCTAGAACTTGCTCTGTTAGTCTTGCTAAAAGTAAGTTGTTCCAGACAATTAGGAACGGATCATAGGCCCTTGTTCAATATAGCCCATTTTTAGCCTAAGAAAAGAAAACCAAATGAAATTAATCCTTCTTTGATCCAAATGATTTGAGCTTAAACTAGACCTTTCTTTTCAACCCCAACTGATCTTTTCTGGGAATAATGTGTTGGCCCTGTTACCTCCCTTGACATGTGCACCTCAGCTTATGCCAAAAGCATAAGTTGAGGGTGGTTAATGCAGTAAAAAGCTTTTTATTGCCCTGACCAAACTATCGGTATTGTGTACTTTGACTCATGGCAAAGCGATGAGTTGAGGGTGGCTATTATGAGGAATTTTTTCGAAAGTGGGGTTGAAAGAACAAAGAGAGAGAAAGAACAAAAGTAAAAGGACTCAAGAATCATTTGACAGAAA
Source organism: Solanum chmielewskii (assembly GCA_027704785.1). Lineage (NCBI taxonomy): Eukaryota > Viridiplantae > Streptophyta > Magnoliopsida > Solanales > Solanaceae > Solanum > Solanum chmielewskii. The sequence goes on from JAKWIX010000320.1 coordinate 35,272,859, forward strand.
AGTGAAATAAGAAAATACAATAAATACAAGCAAGAAAATAATAGAGTCACTTACACAAATGAACAAAGAAAGGAAAATAGCAAGGTAAAAGAGTATGGGAAATTGGAAGAAATAAAATGATGAAAAGAGGTATGTTTAGAAGTTATGTCAAGGAGGGAAAAAAGTCACAAATGTATACTTAAATATACCCTACATGACCGTGAGCCTTTTTTACAAGCTAAGAAAGTCCTGTCGTGATCCTAAAAAGTTGTATTGCGAACTTAAAGCAGTGAATATAAGAGCAAGCTTATGGAAATATGTATGAATGAGTTGTGAATCTGCTCTGAGGGTGAGTGTTGAAAAGTAATACTTATACTCAAACTAAAATCATTGTGTGAAAACAAAGGATATTGTTTTGAAGTAAGGACACTAGTTGCAATACTATAAATATTAGCACCTCGGTGAGAAATTGAAGAGGATTGGTGTTAGTGCGTGGTGAGTCTGTGTCATGGTATGATTCATACATAATTCAAGCCTAATAGTGATAGAATGCATAAATATGATGAGGTTGATCGGGATTGATAGCCGAATGATTGCCAAAGATAAAACATTGATACTATTATACAAAGATTTTGTAGTGAGTCATAGTGCGTCGCTTGAGGACAAACAACGAATTTAAGTTGAGGGTGTTGATATACCGTGGTTTAACTGTATTTTTAATGCTTCTTCCTTAAGTTTAGTGTGTGTCCAAAAGTCTTTTTGTATTAATTTTTATGTAAGTTTCTCTTTATTTAGAGGAAATCTATCTAAAGATGAAGATGAACGCGGATGTTTTTGAGCAAGAAATGCAGAAAAGTACAACCTACGGAGATTTTGATGGTCCGACGTGCCTGTGACGGTCCGTATGTGGCATCATAGTGAAGTTGCTAAAGGAATATGGGGAAGTTTGAACAAGTGTGGGGCTACGAAGTGCGTGATGGACCTTCATATCCATGAATGTCCATCTTGTTGGTTCTTCATGAAGATCAGAGAGGTAGTCCCAGTACACAAATTCCAAGAGTTTAAGTGTTATGGAATGGAGTCCCTGGACAGACCATTGTTCCTGTGACGATCCGTCATACCTGCTGTCGAGAATAATGAAGAAAGCAACAGAAGAATTTGCAAAGTATGGGACGGTGGAGTCCATGACGGCTCATTGTGACCACGATGACCTATCGTGAAGTCCATCGACCCAGACACGTTTTGACATACTTCCAGCAAATTGAGTCCTTTTTTGATTAGTTTTTTTTTTATAAATAGTTTTAAAAACAAAGTTTAAGGGGGTTAGACTCTTGGATATTTTTGCTTCTTTAGTGAATTAAACTTGGTGATTATTATTACACTTTTGGATAATCTTTAGTCATCGATTAATTTCACTAATTGATTGTTGGTGATTTTGTTGATTAATCAAGTGAATTTCTGGATTTTATTCTTTCTCATTGAAGTAAGTGCTTGAATTCTTATATTACATATTTGAATATTGTGATTATGACCATGGGTAACTAAATTCCATAACTAGGGTTGTGGGAACAATGGGCAAATAATAAGATATAATCTAACTAAAATAACCATTATAGAATAGTGTCTTCCATGTATTGATAATTCTTTCGCTTAGAAGTCTTTTTAACGAATGGCTAACGTTAGACCTCGCCTTAATGCTACTTGCCGGACCAAGAAGGTAGTTAATAGGAAAAGAATTATCAATATAGATTTAGTGTACACTATCTAATAGGCTAGTGTTCATTGGTATGAGGTAATAACTTAGTCATACATCGAATACGATTCTTAATATGAAGTTAAGGTAAGGGTTAGTAACTTAAACACACGTGGCCGGACCAAGGTATGGGCAGAAATTTTCTAAATGCTGGACCAAGGATTTAGAGATACCTAACTTACCACTTTGCATGCAAACCTAGGGAATAATTGTTATTGCTAGGTTTATGACATTATGAACCAATGGGGAACACTTACACCCTAGTTTCTCTTACAACTTGATAAACACCAAATATTTACTCTTGTTACTTGTTTGATTTAGCAATATTAAAAGACTTTTTGTTCACAAACCCCCCCTCCTGTTTAATTACTCGTTTTCATAAAGGACTTGACTAAATTGAAGTAATCGTACACTGAAGCTAAGTCTAAACAATTTTCCTCTTACGATTGTCCCCAACCTAATAGTTGGGCTCTTGACTTGATACAACCTCTTAGACTTCTTTAGAGTAGTGTAATTTGATGTTACCAAATTTTGGCGCCGCTGCGGGGAAATTGAATTTTAGATTAACTTTAATAATTTCTTAATTTTACTTTTTTTTGTATTTGTTTCATTCAAGTCTAGATCAAGTGTATGCCAATTACACGGAGCCGATAAGAACCAATACTTCCATTTGATTAGAACTTAACCGTTTACTTAGAAGAATGAATAATCCACAAAACCTAACTAATCAAGGTGATGGGATCAATCACTAGCCCCCACCACTGGTTGATGCTAATAATCTAGTGGTTGCAAAAAATCTTGCTGATGAGGCTGTAAGGATACAACCTACTATCCCACGCCTTCAAGAGTTCTATAAAGGAAACATTAACATCACTAATTTTTATGTGCCTCTTGTCCTACCTCCGCTACCGCAGGGTCACACATTCGTGGTAACTAGTAGTTTCATGTAGATTCTCACAGCAAGAGGTTTGTTTTTAGGGCTACCATATGAGAATCCACATTCTCATGTCACCAAACTAAGGTCGGTGTGCAAGAGTTATGTAGGGAGGTCAGACTTGGATATGAACGTCATCAGGTTGAGAGTGTTCCCTCTTTCAGTTACGGCATATGATACTATATAATTTACTCAGTTGTCCTATAATTCTATCTATACCTGGTATGAGTTGAAGGATGTGTCCATAGCACGATACAACCCGGTTTCCAAAAAGCTCAACCACAAAGATAGAGTGAACAACTTTGTGGCACTACATGGGGAGAAAGTGAAAAGTTCTTGGGAAAAATTTACTGCTTACGTGAAAGGTGTCCCAAACAACTATATTGCTAATTAGTCATTGAATGAGTACTTTTATCTGGGCAAGATGATAATAATAAGGTGGTTCTTAAAACTACTGCGGGTGGTTCTTATGGTGACTGTACCTATGTAGAGATCCCAGATAAGTTGGACAAAATCTCTCGCAACAATAAGGCTTGGAGTATTAGAAATATGGACTGGGAGAGACATCTTTGCAGTGAAAGATAATCATAATTTGGCTACAAATGAGATTCGTGAAGATATGTCTCAAATTAGAACTGAACTTGGGTTTGTATTGAAACATGTCACTTGAGGTGCAGAGAAGGTAAATACGGTGAACTACTTGACTAAGCCACCACCTCCAGCAGATGAGTACTATTATGAAGAGGATTCCAATGCAGTGAATGATGAGACAGGGGGTTTCCGATCGAAAATCTAAGGCTCCAATCAGGAGAACTGGTGCCAAGGTCAAGGAAATAAAGGACGGAACTATGGGAATTAAAACAACGAGGGTAATTATTTTTTTAGATAGTAACTTCAACCGCGACAAAAACTTCAATACGGATAACTCTGGTAACATAAATGATCGAGGTGGGCCCTATGTTTCCCCTCAAGATCGGGAAGATTCTCGTACGGCTGGTGGAGGTTGTATGAAACGAGTTCAAGATAGGTTACAAGAGATAACGAGGAGGTTTGATGCTAGTAATGAGCACGCCAAGGAATTGAGAGGGATTTGTCTAATATTAGGCAATAGGTTGATGCACATGCGATCTCATTTAAGCACCTTGAGGTACAAATGTCCCAACTATCCATTATTGTGAACCCACAACAACTGAGCACTCTTCATAGAAATACCATTCAAAATCCCTAAAAAAATGGACATTGCATGGAAATTACTACTCGAGGAGGTAAGCAAACCATTGATCAACCTATGCCATATGTGGTAAAAGATGAGATGAGTAAAAACATAAGAGGTAGTGGAAACTAGTGGTGAATTGGTGGAAAAAGCAATGAAATAAGCAGAGGTACCTCAAAAAGTGATCCCCATTCTTAGACAACCACCACCATTCTCTCAGAGATTGGTGAAAAAAATAGAGGATGATAAATATCGGCATTTTATCACTATATTTAAACAGCTTTGAATCAATGTCCCTTTGATAGAAGCTTTAGAGAAAATGCATGGGTATGCCAAGTTGATGAAGGATATAGTAACAAAGGAGAGATCGATAAGTTTTGAGGATGATGACCAAATGTAGTATTATAGTGCTATTGCTACAAGATCACTGGTGCAGAAGAAAGAAGATCCGGGCGCATTCACTATTCCATGTACCATTGGTTTGTTACACTTTTCTAAAGCACTATATGATCTTGGTGAAGGCATAAATCTTATGCCTCTGTACATTTATAAGAACTTGAATTTGGGTGAACCAAAGCCCACTGCAATGTTGTTACTGATGGTTGATTTAACAGTGAAGAGGCCTATTGGGTTACTCCATGATATGCTCGTGAATGTGGAGTCGTTTGTATTTCTGGCCGATTTTGTGATTCTGGACTGTGAGATGGATTTTGAGGTGCCTATTATTCTTGGGAGGTCGTTCCTTGCTACTGGTCGTGCCTTGGTTGATATGGAAAAAGCACAGATGAAGTTTAGGTTAAACAATGAATAGGCAACTTTCAAGATTTGTAGGTCCATGAAGTAGAGTGTTGAGCTCCAAACGGTACCTACTATATCCTATAGGGTTGAGAGTACGTCTGAGGTACAAACAAAAAAGCGCCTTGGTGTTGAGTCACTAGCTGCCGTGATAATGAATTTCGAGAGTGATGGTACAGAAAAGTATGCGTATTTGGTTTTTTCACTTGAATGAGGTGAGTTTCATTCAAAACCAAAGAAATTAGAGTTAGATATGAAGCATTGCGAGTCTCCACCCGCGAGACTATCTATTGAAAAGGCACAAAAACAAAAACTTAAGTCTCTACCACCTCATCTAAGGTATGTATTCTTGCGGAGAGATGACACTTTGCCAGTAATCATTGCATTAGATTTTAATGTGCAACAAGTAGTGTATCTGGTAGAAGTGATAAAGAGGTTCAAATGAGCCATTGTTAGGACTATTGTAGATATTATTAGCATCCCACCCGACATTTTTTTCACAAAAAATCCAACTAATTCCTGATCAGAGCACAAGTATGGATCACTAGAGACGTTTGAATCCACCTATGGAAGTGGTAGTGCAGAAAGAGACCATCATGTGGTTAGTGCCGGAGTCATACATCCTATTGTAGATAATAGTTTGGTATGCCTTGTTCAGTGTGTGCCAAAAAAGGGCATAATGACAGTAGTGACCAATGAGAGGAATGCCCTTGTTCCAATGAGGCCGGTGATTAGACGAAGAGTTTGTATGGATTACTCAAAACTGAATGCATGGACTTAGAAGGACAATTTAACGATGCCCTTCATGGATTAGATGCTAGATAAACTCACTGAAAAAGGATGGTATTGTTTTCTTGATGGTTATTCGGGTTACAATCAAATTTCTATTGCTCTGGATGATCAACATAAGACAACCTTTACTTGCCCGTATGGGATGTTCACATTGAAGGGGATGCCTTTTGGGTTATGTAATACACTAGCCATTTTCCAGAGATATATGATGTCGATATTCTCCGATATGGTGGAGAACACCATTGAGGTGTTTATGGATGAATTTTCAGTGGTTGGCGACTCCTTTGATCAGTGTTTGTGTTACTTGGCTGAGATACTCAAAATATGTGAAGATTGCAATCTTATGCTAAATTTGAAAAAATGACACTTTATGGCTAAAGAATGTATAGTATTGGACCATCGCATCTCAGAGAAGGGGATAGAGGTTGACCGAGCAAAAATTGAGGTTATAGAGAGATTTTCTCCACCTATCTCTGTAAAAAGTGTGAGAAGTCTTCTGCGACATGTGGGCTTCTACGAGAGGTTTGTTAATGATTTCTCAAAAATTGCGCATCCTCTATGCAACTTACTTGAGAAATAATGTAAATTGTTTTTTGATGAATCTTGTCTGAAGGCATTTGTAGAGTTGAAAGAGAAGTTGATGTTTGCGCCCGTAATTATTTCCCCATATTTGAGTAAGCCATTTGAGGTGATGTGTGATGCTAGTAGGGTTGTTCTTGGTGTGGTATTGGGACAAAGAAGGGATAAAATCCTTCACCCCATTTATTATGTAAGTAAGGCCCTAAATTAAGCACAAACGAGTTACACTGACTAAACACGATCTCCTTTGTATGGTATTTGCTTTCATAAAATTTTGACCCTATTTGTTTTGCACAAGAGTCATAGTGCATACTGTCCACTCCGCTGTGATGTATTTGATGGTAAAGAAGGATGTGAAACCAAGGTTGATTAGATGGGTGCTACCATTGCAAGAGTTTAATTTTGAGGTAAATGATAGAAAAAGGGACTAAAAATCAAGTTTTTGATCACTTGTTCAGATAGGAGAATGAAGTTATGCAAGATTTGTGTGAAAAGGCTGAAATTGATGATCCCTTCCATAATGAACACGCGTTGGCGACTTCTCATAACGTGATCCATGGTTTGCCAATTTTTCGAATTATCTGGCTAGTGACATATTCCCATCGGACTTGTCCTTCCATCTTAGGAAACATTTTATGCATGAAGTGAAAAATTTCTTTTGGGATGAACCTTACTTATACCAGAGTTGTGGTGATGAGATTATTTGTCGTTGCGTGATGGAATTTGAGATGCTAAGTGTTTTGGAGGCATTGCACTTCTTTCCTGTGGGTGGGCATCATATTGGTATCCGGAGTGCTCTCAAGAATATGCAGTGTGGGTACTATTGGAAAACAATTCACCAAGATGCTCATGAGTTCGTCAAGTCATGTGATAGGTGCCAAGGATATGGAGGGATTTCTAAGCGGCAAGAGCTCCCTTTAAACACCATTCTAGTGATTGAGTTGTTTCATGTATGGGGAATTGATTTATGAGACCATTTCTGAGTTCTCATGGGATGAAATATGTAATTGTGGCGGTGTAATATGTGTAAAAATAGGTGGAAGCCACAACACTTGCCAAAAATAAAAGGAAGAGTGTCCCCAGATGTACCGTGGTTTCACGGTACTTTTTGATGCTTTTTCCTTAAGTTTAGTATGTGTCCAAAAGCCTTTTTGTATTGATTTTTATGTAAGATTCTCCTTATTTGCAAGACATCTGTCCAAAAATGAACGCAGAAGTTTTGGAGTGAGAAATGCAAAAGAGACCACCTACGGAGCTTAAGACGGTCCGTTAAGTCAGTAACGGTCTGTAGGTTGCATCGTAGTGAGGAGAGAAGCTATTGAAGGAAGATGGGGAAGTCTTACCTAGTGTGGGATTACAGAAGTCCATGAAAGACCGCCATAGCCACGACGGTCTGTCCTGCTAGTTCATCGTAATGATCAGAGAGTAGTCCCAGTACCCAAGTTCTAAGAAGTTGAAGTATTATGGAACGGAGACCCTCGATGGACCGTCGTGCTTGGAACAGTCTGTCATACCAGTTTGTTGAGGGTAATGAAGAAAGTAGCAGAAGAATTTTTGTTAAGTATTAGACGACAGAGGCCATGACGGCCCATCGTGACCACTACGGTCCGTCACGAGGTCCGTCGACTCAGACGCATTTGGACAGATTTTTAGTAATTAGAATCCTTCTTTTATTAGGTTTTTGTTTTTACTATAAATATTTTTAAAAACCTTATTTTTGGGGTAAGACTTTTCGTTAGACTGTTAGACTTTTGGATAAATTTTAGTTCTCTTGTTCAAGTATTCAAGAATTAATTTTAGTAATTGAGACACATTTTTGGAATTTAATTTCTGGATTTTATTATTTGTCATAAATGTAAGTGCATGAATTCTTATATTAAATATATGAATAGTGTGATTATGACAATGGGTAACTAAACTCCATAACTAGGGTTGTGGCAACCATGGGTGAATAATGAGGTAAAATCTAACTATAATAGCAATTCTAAAATAGTGTCTTGCATTTATTGATAATTCTTTCGTTTAGAAGTCTTTTTAATGGAAGGTAAACGTTAGAACTTGCCTTAATGCTACTTGCCGGACCAAGGAGGTTTAAAATAGGAAAAGAATTATCAACATAGATTTACAGTAAAAAATATCTAATTGACTAGTGTCAGGTTGTACAAGGTAATAACTTAGTCAAATATCGAATACAATGATTAATATGAGGTAAATGTAAAGGTTAGTATAGGAACACACATAGCCGGACCAAGGTGAGGAGTGAATTTTCTAGATGCCGGACCAAGTATTTAGAGATACATAACTTATCACTTTACATGAAAGATACTAGGAAAGAATTGTTATAGTTAGAATTATCAAGTAAGGAACTTGTGGGGAACACTTAAGCCCTACTTACTTTTATTAATTAATTGAACTTCGAGATTTGAATTTGTTAGTTGTGTAATTTAATTTAGTTAATTATTTTCGTTTATTTAGAAATAAAAAACCCCTTATTGTCTTTTGTTTTCTAAGGAAATATTTGACTAAATAATAGTAATAATAGAATAAATTTAAGTCTGAACTATTTTCCACGTGGGATCAATCCCAACCTCATTAGTTGCGTTCTTTACTTTATACGACCACTTTAATTCTTATTTGAGAAGTAAGTTTGAGCGTATCAAATTTTGGCGCCGGCGCCGGGGAAAGTAGCTTTTAGATTAACTTAAACTTATTACTAAAGTTTAGTCAATATATTCTTAATTTTACTTTTTTATTATATTTGATTCCGGCAGAATTAGCTTCCTTGTGTGCTAAATACACGGAGAGGAAGAGAACCCTTGTTTCACTACGCCCACGAATAAGAGTGTACACTATGCAATATTAATCAAAACTTGGGTATCAATGATGATGATCCAAACCAGAACATCCCAGCTCTAGTCCATGCTCATGGTCAGTTGTTACCCGGTCCTCGGACCCAAGAATACTACAGAGGATATGACAATATAGCAGACTCTGATGGGCCACTTCTCTTGCTTCCTCTACAACCAGGCCACACCTTTGTGGTAACTAGTAGCCTGATGCAAATGCTCACTGCCAGAAGTATGTTTTAAGGGCTACCTTCTGAGGATCCACATGCCAATATAGCTAAGGTAAGGGCAGTGTGTAAAAGCTTAATAGGGAGGCCTCACTTAGACATGGAACCAAATAAGGGACGTTTTCTTAGCACGCTACTATTCGGTCTCCAAGAAACTAAACCACAAAGACAGATCGAACAAATTTGTGGCACTACCAGGAGAGTCATGTACTTGTTCTTGGGATAGATTCACCTCGTTTTTGTTAAGTGTCCCCAATCACCGTATAGATGAGGAGTCACTGAAAGAATACTTCTATCAGGGATACGATAATAAAAATAAAGTGGTGTTGGATACTATTGTAGGTGCTTCTTATGGGGAGTGTCCTTATACTAAGATTGCTGAAAAGTTAGAGAAAATCTCATGGAACAACAAAGCTTGGAGTACTAGGAAGTCAGACACTGGGAGAAATACCTTCGCAGTGTAAACCACTCACAATCCTGCCACACATGAGATTCGTGAAGAGATAGCTTAGATAAGAATTGAGCTTGGGTTGGTATTAAAACATGTCACTGGGGTGCAGAAAAGATAAATGCAGTAAACTACTTGTCTAAACCACCAAAACCAAATGATGAATGCTATTATGAGGAGGATTCCTAAGTGGTAAATGAGTAGACGAGGGTTTTCCGACCGATTTCCCAAGGATCTCATCATGAGAATTGATGCCAAGTTTAAGGAAACCAAGGTTGGATCTACGGTAACTATAATCGTGAGGGTCACAATGTTCGAGAAGGAAATTACAACCGCGACAACAACTCCAACAAGGGTAACTATTGTAATAGAAATGATAGTAATAGACCGTATATTCCTCCTCAAAATAGTGAAGTTACTCCTAGGGATAGTGGAGGTAGTATGGCGCTTGTTGATGATATGTTGCATAAAATGATGAGGAGGTTCGATGCTAGTGATGAGCACGCTAAAGAGTTAAGGAATCATTTAGCGGGTTTTGGGCAGAAAGTCGATACACATGCAATATCGATTAAGCAGCTTGAGTTACAATTTGCCCAATTATCTGCAATTGTGAACGTACGGCAACCAGCCACTCTTCCTAGCAACACTGTCAAAAATCCAAAAAATCATGGACATTGTATGGCAATCACTACTCGCGGTAGTAATAAAACCATTGACCCACCTATGTCGTCTTATAAAAAAAAGGTGACGAAAGATACTGATAAATTGGTAGAGGTTAATGGTGAAATAGAAGATAACATTAGAAAAGATGCTGAAGTGCCTAAAAAGGTAACTTCCATGCCTAGGCCACCCCCCAATTTCCTCAAAGATTAGTGAAAAAGACCGAGGATGGTAAATATCGGCGTTTTATAACAATGTTGAAGAAAATTTCTATCAATGTCCCTTTGGTAGAAGCTTTAAAACTAATGCCCGGTTATGCCAAGTTTTTGAAAGATCTTGTTACAAAGAAAAGATCGGTCACTTTTGAGGATGATGATAGAATGCAGTATTGTAGTAATATTGCTACAAGATATCTAGTAAAAAAGAAAGAAGATCCGGGTGCATTCACTATTCCTTGTATAATCGGTTCATTACATTTTACGAAAGCATTATGTGATCTGGGGGCAAGCACAAATCTCATGCCCCTGTTGATTTACAAGAAGTTGGGTTTAGATTACCCAAAATCCACTACAATGCGGCTACTGATGGTCGATCAAACAGTGAAAAGGCCTATAGGAATACTCCACGATGTGCTAGTAAAAGTTGAGTCGTGCATATTTTCGGCAGATTTTGTTATTCTTGATTGTGAAGTAGATTTTAAAGGGCGTATTATTCTTGGGACACCATTCCTTGCTACGGGTAGAGCCTTAGTTTATATGGAAAAGGGGAAGATGAAATTTCGGTTGATCAATTAAGAAGTGACCTTCAACATTTGTTGGTTCATGAGGCAGAGTGGTGAGCACCAATCGATATATGCTATATCTTAGTAGTGTATACTATCTAATAGGCTATTATTGATTGGTACGAGGTAAAACTTAGTAAAATATCGAAAACAATGATTAATATGAGGTAAAGGTAAGGGTTAGTATAGCAACACACGTAGCCGGACCAAGCTGCGGAGTGAAATTTTCTAGATGCCGGACCAAGTATTTTAAAATACATAAGTTATCACTTTGCATGAAAGATACTATGAAAGAACTGTCATAGTTAGAATTATCAAGTTAGAAAATTGTGGGGAACACATATGCCCTAGTTACTTATATTAATTAATTAAACTCAGAGATATGAATCTGTTAGTTGTTTACTTTAATTTAGTTAATTTTTTCATTTATTTAGAAATAAAAACCACCTTATTGTCTTTTGTTTTCTAAGGAAATAATTGACAAATAATAGTTAGAACAGATTGAAGTTAAGTCTGAACTATTTTCCTCGTGGGAACGATCCCAACCTCATTAGTTGGGTACTTTACTTGATACAACCGCTTTACTTCTTATTTGAGAAGTAAGTTTGAAACTATAAAATTTTGGTGCTGCTGCCGAGGAAAGTAGTTTTTAGATTAACTTTAACATATTACTGTAGTTTAGTCAATATTTTCTTAATATTACTTTTCTTATTGTTTTTGATTCTTGCAGAACTATCTTCTTGTATACCAAATACATGGAGAGGAAGAGAACCTTTGTTTCCCTACCATCACGAATTAGAGCGTACAATACGCAACATAAATCAAAACTTGGGTATTACTATTGATGATCCAAACTAGAAAATCCAAGCTATGGTTGATTTTCATGGTCAGTTATTACCCGATGGTTCTGGTTTAAACCAACAGAGGGGATAAAATCCCGCTTCATATCCTGAAGAATACTATAGAGGCAATGACAAAATAGTAGACTCCGAAGGGCCACTTGTCTTGCCCTCTCTACCCCCAGGCCACACCTTTGTGGTTACTAGTAGCCTGATGCAAATGCTCAGTGATAGAGGTTTGTTTTCAGGGATACCTTCTGAGGATCCACATGGTCATATAGCTAAGGTAAGGGTAGTGTGTAAAATTTGTTTAGGGAGGCCTGATTTGGGTTTCGATGTAATAAGGCTGATAGTCTTTCCTCTCTCACTGACTGGAGAGGCTACTATTTGGTTCATTGAGCTCCCTTATAACTCAATTTTCATTTGGAACCAACTAAGGGATGTTATCTTAGCACGCTATTACCCGGTCTCCAAGAAACTAAACCACAAAGAGAGAGTGAACAACTTTGTGGCACTACACGGAGACACAGTCACTTGTTCTTGGGATAGATTAACCTCTGTTTTTAGAAGTCTCCCAAATCACCGCGTAGATGATGAGTTAATAAGGGAATACTTTGATCGGTTATAGGATGATAATAGTAAAGCGGTGTTCGATACTCTAGCGGGTGATTCTTATGGGGAGTGTCCTTATGCTGAGATTGCCGAAAAGATAGAGAAACTCTATCGGAACAATAAAGCTTAGAGTACTGGGAAGACAGATACTGGGAGAAATACCTTTGCAGTGCAATCAACTCAACACCATACCACAGATGAGATTCGTGAAGAGATGGATTAGATGAGAACTGAGCTTATGTTAGTATTAAAACATATCACTGGGGGTGCAGAAAAGATAAATGCATTTAACTACTTGTCTAAATTACCACCTAGAATGATGAATGTGATTATGAGGAAAATTCTAATGAGTTAAATAAAGAGACAGAGGGTTTCCGAGCAAGTGCCCAAGGCTCAAATAAGGAGAATTGGCACCAAGGTCAAGGAAACAAAGGTCGGACCTATGGTAACTATAACCGTGAGGGTCATTATGTCCGAGATGGAAACTACAACTGCGACAACAACTTCAACAGAGGTAACTATGGTAACAATAATGATAGGAATGGGCCCTATGTCCCTCCTCAGAATCTTGAAGCTACTCCTAAGTATGGTGGAGATAGTATGGCGCAAGTTAAGGATATGTTGCACAAAATGATGAGGAGGTTCGCTGCTAATCATGAGCACACTAAAGTGTTAAGTAGTAATTTAGCGGGTATTAGGGAGAAAGTCGATACACATGCAATATCAATTAAGTAAATTCAGTTACAAATGCCCCAATTATTTGCGACTGTGAACACACGGCAACCGGGCACTCTTCCTAGCAACATTGTCCAAAATACAAAAAATGAGGGACACTGTATGGCAGTCACTACTCGGGGTGGTATGTAGACCATTGACCCACCTATGCCGTCTAAAAAGGAAAAGGTGATAAAAAATAATGATAAGGTGGTAGAGGGTAGTGGTGAAGTAGAAGATAACACTGAAAAGATGATGAAGTGCCTATAAAGGTAATTCTCATGCCTAGACCACCACCCACTTTCCTCAGAGATTAGTGAAAAAGACCGAGGATGGTAAATATTGAAAATTTATAACAATTTTAAAGCAGCTTTCTATCAATGTCCCTTTGGTAGAAGCTATAGAACAAATGTCTGGTTATACCAAGTTTATGAAAGATCTGGTTACAGAGAAAATATCGGTCACTTTCGAGGATGATGATAGAATGCAACATTGTAGTCCTATTGCTACAAGATCTCTCGTACAAAATAAAGAAGATCCGGTTGCAATCAATATTCCTTGTACAATCGGGTCATAACATTTTACGAAAGCATTATGTGATCGGGGGGCAAGCATAAATCTCATTCCCCTCTCAATTTACAAGAAGTTGGGTTTTGATGACCAAAAGCCCACTGCAATGCGGCTACTGATGGCCGATCGAATAGTGAAAAGGCCTATAGGGATAATCCATGATGTTCTAGTAAAAGTGGAGTCACTCATATTTCTGGCAGATTTTGTTATTATTAATTATGAAGTTGATTTTAATGTGCCAATTATTCTTTGGACACCATTACTTTCTACGGGCAGAGCCTTAGTTTATATGGAAAAGGGGCTGATGAATTTCGGTTGAACAATGAAGAAGCAACCTTCAATATTTGTAGGTCAATGAGGCAGAGTGGTAAGATCCAATCATTATCTGCTATATCCTACAAAGAAAAGATGAAGAAGGAATATGACCTTAAAAGTGAAAAACGAGAGTTTATAGTTGGGGATTTGGTACTTTTAGACAATTCTAGGTTGTGTTAGCTTTTGGGCAAGCTCAAGTCCAAATGGAATGGTCCTTACATGATTACGCAACTATTCCCTCATGGAGCAGTTGTGTTCGAAACGAAGGAGGGTGTGCGGTTTAAGGTAAATGGACAACAAATAACAATATGTCATCTATATATACGATACAGTTTTCTAGCTGGTTAAAATAGTTATCCATAAAATGTTGGAATCTACCTGGTGCATTTTTATATCTCCATTTTGGGCCGCTTAATTGGTGAATGAAGTGATCGAGGCATACCATCTTGATGAAGGATGAGCAATCAAGTGTCCTCACCGGTGCCACGACGTTAAATCAGGCGCTGGTTTGGAGGCAACCCAATACATATAGTTTTTCTTTTTGGTAATGTTAGAATTTTCTACTAATGAGTTTTAAATTTGTAGTCACATCACCATGAAATTCTGCAGAAAATCACTCTGCAACTTTCACTAACACACACATCGATGGACCGTCACGCACGCGACGGACCATCGCGTGAATCTGTCATTCCTGGTACGTCTTTCAATTATTTTCAAAACTAGGCACACGTGACGGAACCAATGACGGACCATCAAACCTGCGATAGACCGTTGTCGAGGTCTCGTTGTATCATTAATGAGCATACCCGACCTAACCCGGTTGGGGTAATTTTAAAAAATTGCCAACCTTTACAAACCCCACCCCTTCCTTTCACCCATTTCCTTCCCTCTTTCTCCCATTTTCCATCCCTTTTCACCACTTCCCACCTCCCTTCTCTATCAACCGATCACTTCCCCAATACCCCAAATTCCTAAAATCTACCCTCTACTAGTCGGAGTCTGCTGATGTAGCTACGTTCTTTATAAGAATATACCTTCCTTGCTTGTTTTTCTCAAATTCTCAGGTATGTGTCTCTGATCTCTACCTATTTACATTGCATTTTTGTTTTTGTTTTTTCAATTCATATTAGCCTATTTCTTTTTTGTGCGAGTTCATGCTTTAATAAAAAAAATTTTGTCCTAGGTTAAGAGTCCTTAAATTGCATTGTTAAAACTCTAGAAATAAGTGTATTAGCATTACTAGTTTGATAGGTATTTGGGTTAGACACATGAAGTTAACACTAAAAATTTTATTTGATACATAGGGGATGATTATGGCATCCCCAATTCTGTCACTGAATGACAGAATAAGACCTCGATGAAAGAGCGTCGTACCCACGATAGACCGTCAGAGGGTGTGTTCCAACATCCCACTGTACGTTTTCTGCAAGTGTCCTTCAACAGATAGATGTGACAGACTGTCGTTCCCACAACAGTCTTTCCTGCACACCCATTCTAGTTGTCAGATACCCTATTCCTAAGGGTCTCCCACTTTTTCTAAGTGTCTTTTTACAAAAAACTACAATGGACCGTGATATCCTCGACGGTCCGCCCTACACAACCGTTGTGATGGTCAGAGACCCCTCTCCTAAAAGTCTCCACGACGGACATCAACGACGGACCGTTATTGTGATGACGGTCCATCCTGCTTATCTGTCATACTTGTCAGAGACTTTCCTTTAGGGTTCTCCACATCAACATAGTTGAAGTAAGACATGAAGGACCTCATAACGGTCCGTCGTAGTCATGACGAGCCATTACCTGATCCGTCGTGCTTCACTTTTATTGCAGAAAATTCATTACAACTTAGCTCTTATATTTATGTTGTTTCGTTTTTGCTTGTCTTGTTTGCTACTTCTCGTACTAATATTGATTTTTTACATGTACTTTCTCTTATGGAACCACAACAAGATCGAGTTTATGCACTTGGGCGATCAAATTGTGTCACCCCTCCTGTCTACCTAGTCATTGGCTCTTATGATGAGCGTGACCCCGAGTACGTTACCCAGGCACTGCCACTCCATCACGAGCTGAACGTGCTACAAGATCTACACGCAAAAAGGTGGCGTCTGGCGTAGTCACTACCTCCTAGTCTAATGAAGAGCGCAAACTGACCGGCACACCTTCTGGGTCAGCTACTCATGAAAAGTGAGCGTCTGGCTCCTTAGGCGTTTCGTGGTCGGAGGAAGCCTCTGGTACTGCTGAAGTCTCTGCACCCGCCACAACTATATAGTCTACCTCGTCTGATGAGGCTGACAGTGCTGATTCCACTCTCGGCTCACCAACTCATGCTCTCACCCCGGATGCCGACCAGCCCAACCGGTGGTGTGAACGAGCAATATCAAGTTTATTCTGATGTAAAGTTTCTGAATTTTGAAGGATTCAAGACATGGACCCTTACACAGGATAGGCGGTTCCTTACGGGAAGTCTCCCAACCATGCGAGAGATCCACAATCTCTTCACCAGGCACCGATTGGAGTGAAAATTGCGTTCTTTGGACCGTTATAGCGAATAGGTTGTCTGAGAGTTCTACGCCTCTTACGTGGCTACTCTCTGATCACAGATTCATAGGCGGGCTACCCTCGCCACAGGCCCCACATAAGCATGTCCAAGTTCGTGGCGTTCAGGTCGATATCTCCCTGCATGACATCCGCCCATATCTATACGGCGAGGATGTTGATTCCAACCAGACCCCTCTCACCGTTGAGTTCGACTACCGTTGGCAAATCATCAAAGATGCACCATTCTTGTGTGAGCCATTGCTGAGAGAGACCACCAAGAGGTGGATGGCCCTGCACTTATCTGCTGATGAAGAGGGTGCCAACTGGGTAACAGAACCAAAGGGAGCTATGAAGAAGGCTAACTTGACCTTCACGGGTAAGTTCTTATGGTTGAATATCCGCCACTGCCTTTCCACCACGACCGTTGATAATATAGTCACATGAGATCGTGTTGTTCTGATTGCGGCGATGATAGCCGGGTTTGAGGTGGATTTTTCTTGGCTTCTACAGGTGGTCATGCACGAGAGGGATTTTATGGTCACAACTACTTACCTTTTTCCATGCATGATATATTCCCTTTGTAGGTTCGCAGGTGTGCCCATCTGGCACATTAATCAGCTCAAGATTCCGTTGGGCACTGTTTATATCGGCCTCATCGGGGATGAGGCCAATGAGTTGGCTCCACGTAGAGGGCCCCATCAAGAGTTGCCTCCACTCGGTGAAAATCTGGCTGATATGGTAGCACATGCTTGCATGGATACACAGGCTTCTTTTCAAACCACTGACACAACCTTTGTCGAGTTTATCCCTAGCAGTAGAATTGCCCTGAGCTCCTCTCGCTCAGCCCCTTTCCTCGCTCTAGTCCCGCTTGCTAGGGTCCAGAAACTAGAGGCACAGATGGCTACACTTTTGCATCACATCCAGCCTTGGATGCAGAGGTCTATTGCTTAGGCATAAGAATGCTAGGAGCGGAAAATGGTCAAGCAAACAGAGCAGAAGATCAGTGAGGTTCATCAGTGCTTGAACACTTTTGGGTTGCTGGTGCTAGCTCGGCCAATCCCTAAGGTGGACGTTTCGACCCTTCAGGCTGCGGTCGAGAGTCTTCGAGCAGACATTGATATGATCGTAGAGGCTAGTTGTCTGAGTATTAGGCCCCTTCTGCAGAGCCTGCTGATGACACAGTGATGGCGGTCTTATTTGCCACTATTGAGATTCCACCACCTCCCCCTCTAGAGCATGCCAAAAGGCGTAAGGGTCGAGAAGAGGATGAGGATAGAACAGAAAATAAAGAGCGTCGTGATATGGAGGCTGTGAGGAGAGCCTCGCTTGCTTATAAGGAGGCGCGTCGGATCAGGGATGTAGAGTCAGCTGCTGCGGTATCTAGCCCCAGAGATGTGGAGATAGCGGGAGGCACTAATGATAGTTTTGTTGTTGAGGAGGACACTACTGAGGGTGTCCATATTACAAAGGTATAGGGTTCTAGGGAACCGGACCAACCAGCTTGCTTATTGTCGGCGCTTTGCGCCCCATGTTTTCTTCACCTACAACTCTCGTATTTCAATCTTTTTTTATGCATTGGGGACAATTGCATGTCTTTTTTTTTGGGTGGGGCAAATGGAAAGTGAGTACTATGGTGAAGTCTGAGTAGCCCAATTCACTATCCTCTTTTGGGATTTTGTTGCTTGTGTTCGTTTTCCTCAAGAGACTGATTATTTTTATTGTTGAATCGATATGTGTATATCTTGTGTACATAGTTTAACTCTGAAGCGTGATGGCTAAAATTATATCCTGATGAAATGAAAATGATGCATGACTAGGAAAATAATTTATCAATATGTGGCTCTAAGCATGACATAGAAAAACACCACTGCATGACCGTAAGTCTAAAATTCGAACTAGGTGTCTATTAATCTGGTAGATTAATGAGATGTCAAGTGAGTGTGAGGAAGATTTGAATAGTCCACTATTTGTGCTGAGCAAGAACTTTCGGGGTTAGTACTGCTAAAAGAAAGTTATAATGGACAATTAGGAATGGATCATAGGCCCTTGTTCAATAATGCCCATTTTTAGCCTAAAAAAGAAAAACAAATGAAATTAATCCTTCTTTAATCCAAATGATTTGAGCTTAAAGTAGACCTTTCTTTTCACCCAACTGATCTTTTCTAGGAATAATGTGTTGGCCCTGGTCCCTCTTTGGACATGTGCACCTTAGCTTATGCCAAAATCATAAGTTGAGGGTGCCTAATAGAGTAAAAAACTCTTTTTATGGCCCTGACCCAACCTTGGGTATTGTGTACTTTGATTCATGGCAAAGCAATGAGTTAATGGTCGCTATTATGAGGAATGCTCTGGAAAGTGGGGTTGAAAGAACAAAGAGAGAAAAAGATCAAAAGAAAAGTAACTCAAGAACCAGTTGAAAGATAACTGAAATAAATAATAATAATAATAATACAATAAATACAAGCAATAAAAGAAGAGAGTTACTTACACACAAATGAAGAGAAAAGGGAAAATAGCAAGGTGAAAGCATATGATAAATTGGGCGAAATAAAATCATAAAAAGTGGTATGTTTAGCCGATATGTCAAGCAAAGCAAAAAGTCACTAAAGTATACCTAAATATACCCTACCAGACCATGAGCCTATGTTGCAAGCTATGAAAGTCCTATCGTGATCATAATAGTTGTATAGCGAACTTAAAGCAGTAAATTAAGGGCAAGGTTATGACATTATGTATGAACGAGTTGTGAATTTGTTCTAAGAGGGAGTGTTGAAAAGTAATCCTTACACTCAAACTAAAATCATTTTGTAAAAAAATAAGGATGTTGTTTTGAATTGAGGACACTAGTTGCAATACCGAAAATATTAGCAACCTCGGTGAGAAATTGAAGAGGATAGGTGTTAGTGTGTGGTGAGTCTGTGTTATGGTCTGGTTCCACATAATTCAAGCCTAATAGTTTTAACATGCATAAATATGATGAGACTGATCGGGATTGATAGACAAATGATTTCTAAAGATAAAACATGGATACTATTGTACAAAGATTTTTGTAGTTAGTCATAGTGCATCGCTTGAAGACAAACAACAAATTTAAGTTGAGGATGTCGATATACCATGGTTTCACGGTTTTTTAAATGCTTTTTCCTTAAGTTTAGTGTGTGTCCAAAAGCCTTTTTGCATTGATTTTTATGTAAGGTTCCCATTATTTTCAGGATATCTGTCTAAAGATGAACGCGGAAGTTTTTTAGAAATAAATGCAGAAAAGTTACCACCTACGGAGCTTGTGACGGTCCTTCACGCATGTGACGGTCCGTAGGTTACATCCTAGTAAAGCTACTGAAGGAAGATGGGAAAGTCTGACCAAGCGTGGGTTACGAAGTGCATGACAGACCGTCATAGCCACAACGGTCCACCATGCCGGTTCATCGTGATGATCTGAGAAGTATTCCTATTACCCAAATTTCAAGAAGTTAAAGTGTTATGGAACGGAGACCCTCGACTGACCTTTGTGCTTGGAACGGTATGTCATACCTGCCGTCGAGGGTAATGAAAAGAGCAGCAGAAGAGTTTGCAAAGTATGGGACGACGTAGTCCATGATGGCCCGTCATAACCGTAACGATCCGTCACTAGATCCGTTGACCCAGCCGCGTTTTGATAGATTTTCAGAAATTAGAGTCCTTCTTTTATTAGGTTTTTGTTTTTATCAATAGTTGTAAAAACCTCGTTTTGGGGGTTAGACTCTTGGTTATTACACACTTTTATGTTGGATTCTTTGATAGTAGATTATTTTGGGTATTAGACTTGGATTGTTACACTTTTCTCTGAAGTTGATTGTTGGTGATTTTGTCGAGTAATCAAGTAAATTACAGGATTTTATTCTTTCTCATTGAAGTAAGTGCATGAAGTTTTATATTATATATATGAATATTGTGATTATGACTATGGGTACTAAACTGCATAACTAGGGTTGTGGCAACCATGGATGAATAATGAGGTAAAATCTAACTAAAATAACAATTTTAGTATAGTGTCTTGCATGTATTGATAATTCTTTCGCTTAGAATTATTTTTAATGGATGGCTAACGTTAGAACTCGCGATAATGCTACTTTCCGGACCAAGAAGGTAGAAAATAGGAAAGGAATTATCAACATAGATTTAGTGTATACTATATAATATTCTAGTATTTATAGGTATGAGGTAATAACTTAGTAAAATATCGAATACATGCTTAATATTAGGTAAAGGTACGGGTTAGTATAGCAACACACGTAGCCAGACAAAGGTGCAGAGTGAAATATTCAAGATGTCGGACCAAGGATTCTGAAATACATAACTTATCCCTTTGAATGCAAGATACTAGGAAAAAAATTTTATAGTTAGAATTATCAAATTATTTACCTGTGGGGAACACATAAACCCAGTTACTTTTATTAATTGATTAAACTCCAAAATTTGAATCTCTTAAGTGTCCACTTTAATTTAGTTAGTTATTTTCGTTTATTTAGAAATAAAAAAACTTCTTTTATTGTCTTTGTTTTCTAAGGAATTAATTGACTAAATAATAGTAATAATAGATTGAAATTAAGTGTGAACTATTTTCCTCGTGGGAATGATCTGAACCTCATTAGTGGGGTTCTTTACTTGATACGACCGCTTTACATTTTATTCAAGAAGTAAGTTTGAGCGTATCATTGTCAGAGACCTTGTCCTAAGGGTCTCCATTTTGTATCTAAGTGTCCTCTAACGGACATCTACGAAACACCGTCATACCCTCGACTGCCCATCCTGCACAACTTCCATGATGGTCAGAGACCCCGCTCCTAAAAGTCTCCATACTTTTTATAAGTGTCCTATGACGGAAATCTACGACGTACCATCATACTCACGACGGTCCATCCTTCACAACCGTCATGACGGTCAAAGACCTCACTCCTAAGGGTCTCCATACTTTTTCTAAGTGCCCCACGATGGACATCTACGACGGACCGTCAGTATCACGATGGTCCATCCTTCATATCATTCATAAATGTCAGAGTTTTTCTTTCTCAGGGTCTCTAAATAAACATTTTAAAAGTAAGAAATGACGGACCCTATGACGGTCCGTCATACTTACGACAGGCCGTCAGCTAGTCCATCGTGTTTCACTACTACTACAAAGATGTCATTACAACTTTTCTCTTATGTGTATTTTGTCTCGTTTTTGCTTGTCTTGTTTGCTCCTTCTAGTACTCATAATGATTTTTTACAGGTACTATCTCTAATGGATCCGAAATAAGATCGAATTTGCATACATGGGTGTTCAAAGTCTGTCGCCCCTTTTTCCAACTGGTTATAGACTCTGATGATGAGCCTGATCCCGAGTACACGACCCAGGGACTGCCACTCCAGCACGAGCTACACGTGCAACCAGAGCTACGTCCAAAAAGTTGGCATCCGTTGTAGTCACTGCCTCTAAGTCTGATGTGAAGAGCACACTGACAGACACACATTATAGGTTAGCTACATAAGAAGAAGGGTCATCTGGTTCCTTAGGTAATCCGTGGTTGGAGGAAGCCTCTGATTCCGCATAAGTCTCTCCACCCGCTACGGCTTCACAGTCTACCTCATTTGATGAGGCTGACAGTCCTGATTCCACTCAAGGCTCACCGACTGGAGTTCCCGCCCCTATTGATGACAAGCCCAACCGGTGGTGTGTCGACGGGCAATACCAAGTGTATTCAGACGCCAAGTTTCTAAATGATAAAGGTGTCATGACACGGACCCTAACACTGGAGAGGCGTATCCTTACGGGAAGTCTCCCAACCATGCCAGATATCCACACTCTTTGTACTAGTTACCGGCAAGAGTGGATGCCTTGTTCTTTGGGTAACTAAAGTGAGGAGTTGGTCCGAGAGTTTTACGCCTCTTATGTGGCTACTCCCCGATCATAGATCGATGGACGGGATGCTTCCGCAAAAATAGGCCCCACTTAATCACGTCAGAGTAAGTGGCATACTGGTTGACATCTCCCTGCCACCCATTCACCAGTATCTATATGGAGAGGATGTTTGTACCACAAGTACCCCTCTCACCGCTGAGTTTGACTACCTTTGGCAAATTGTTAAAGAGGGACGATTCTTGCGTGAGCCATCGCTGAGAGGTAACAGCAAGAGGTGGATGGCCCAGCACTTATCTATTGATGGAGAGGCTGCCGACTGGGTAATGGAGACGAAGGGAGTCATCAGGAAGGCTAACTTGACCTTCACGGTAAAGTTTCTATTGTTGATTGTCCGCCACTACCTCTCCCCTGCATCTGTAGATAATATAGTTATATGGAATCGCATAGTTCTGATGGCAGCGATGATGGCCGGGTTGGGGGTTTACTTCGCTTCGATTTTACAGGCGGTCATGCACGAGAGGGCTTTTAAGGTCACCACTACTTACCCTTTTCCATTCATGGTATTTCATTTATGGAAGTGTGCTGGGGTGATGATCTTGCACATTGATCAGCTCAAGACTGCGCACGGCAATGTTGATATCGGCCTCATTAGGTATGAGGCCAATGAGTTTGATCCACGTAGAGAGCCTCGTAAAGAGGTGCCTCCACATGGGGAGAATTTGGCTGATACTGTAGTGCATGCTCAAACGGCATACAGGATACTTTAACACCCACTGACACTACCCGGTCGAGTCTATCCCAGGTAGTAATACTGCCCCAAGCTCCTCTCTCTCTGCCCCTTCCCCCGCTCTGGTCTCGCTTGTTAGGGTCCAGAAACTAGAGGATAAGATGGCCACACTTCTGTATCACATCGAGACTTGGATTCAGAGGTCTATTGCTGAGCGGGAGGAGCACTTGGAACGTAAGATGGCACAGCACACAGAGAGGATGACTGCTTAGGTTAATCAACGTTAAAACACTTTTTTTCAGTTGCGGGTGCTAGCTCGGTCAGCCCCTCTGATGGACGTGTCGAACCTTAAGGCTGCGGTTGAGATTTTACCAGTAGATCTTTATATTATCCTAAAGGCTATGGTGCTTGATTCTGAGGCCCCTTCTGCAGAGCCTGTTGAAGACACATTGTTGGCTGCGTTATTCACCACTTATGAGATTCAACCACGTCTCCCTCGAGGGCATTTTAATAGGCGTAGGGGTAGAGAGGAAGATGAGGCTAGGGCAAGGAAGAAGGAGCTCTGAGAGATTGAGGCTACGAGGAGAGCCTCGATTGCTGACGAGGAGGAACGTAAGATTAGGGCTGTAGAGTCAGCTGCTGGAAAATCTAGCTCCAAAGATGTGGAGACAGCAGGAGGCACGACTGATACTGCTGTTGGTTATGAGGATACTACTAAGGTTGTCCAGAATATAGAGGTAGTGGGTTCCGCGGAACTGGACCCACTAGCTTGCTGATTGCCGACGCTTTGTGCCTCAGGTTTTCTTTACCTACCACTCTCGTATTTAAGTTTTTTTATGCAATGGGAAAAATTGCATATCTTTTTTATTGGGGTGGGGTAAATGGAAAGTGAGTGCTAGGGTGATGTATTAATATCCCAATTCACAATCTTCTTTTGGAATTTTCTTGCCTCTGTATTTTTTTCTTCAAAAGACTGATTACTTTTATTGTTGAACCGGCATGTTATATCTTTTATACATAGTGTAACAACAAAGCATGATGGCTAAAACAAATATGATATCCCGATATGAAAATGATGCATGACCAGGCATAGTAGTTGATAATTGTGTGGCTCTGACGGTCAGTAGGTGGCATTGTAGTGTGGAGAGAAGTTGTTAAAGGAAGATGGGAATATATGACCTAGTATGGGATTAAGAAAGTCCATGACGGACCGTCATAGACACGATGGTCCATCCTTCTGGTTCATTTTAATCATCAGAGAGTAGTCCCTGTACCCAAAATTTAAGAAGTTATAGTATTATTGAACGAATACCCTCGACGGACCTTCGTACTTATAACGGTATGCCATACCTATTCGTTGAGGGTAATGAAGAAAGCACAAAAAGAATTTGTGAAGTATGGGACGATGGAAGCCATGACGGCCCGTCGTGACCACTACGGTCCATCACGAGGTCCGTCGACTCAGATGTGTTTGGATAGATTTTCAGTAATTAGAATCCTTCTTTTATTAGGTTTTTATTTTTAATTTCAGTAATTGATACACTTTTTCTGGAATTAATTTTTGGTGTTTTGTTGATTAATCAAGTGAATTGGTGGATTTTAATCTTTCTCATAAAAGTAAGTGCATGAATTCTTATCTTAAGTATTTTAATAATGTGATTATGACCTTGGGAACTAAACTCCATAACTAGGGTTGTGGGAATTATGGGTAAATAATGAGGCAAAATCTAACTAAAATACTAATTCTAGAATAGTGTGTTGTATGTATTGATAATTCTTTCGTTTAGAAGTCTTTTTAACGGAAGGCCAATGATAGAACTCACCTTAATACTAATTTCTGGACCAAGGAGGTTGATAATAGGAAAAGAATTGTCAACATAGATTTTATGTACATTATCTAATAGGCTAGTGTCGGTTGGTACGAGGTAATAACTTAGTCAAATATCAAATACAATGCTTAATATGAGTTAAATGTAAGGGTTAGTTTAGCAAAACACGTAGCCGGACCAAGGTACGGAGTGAAATTTTCTAGATGTCGGACCAATGATTTAAAGATACATAACTTATCACTTTACATGCAAGATACTAGGAAAGAATTTTTATAGATAGAATTATCAAGTAAGGAACCTGTGGGGAACACTTAAGCCATAATTACTTTTAAATTGATTAAGCTTCGACAATTGAATTTGTAAGTTTTTTACTTTAGATTAGTTAATTATTGTCATTAATTTAGAAATAAAAAACCCCCCTTTTGTCTTTTGTTTTCTGAGGAAATAGTTTACAAAACAATAGTAATATAAAATTAAGTCTTAACTATTTTCCTCGTGGGATCGATCCCAACCTCATTAGTTGGGTTATTTACTTGATATGACCACTTTACTTATTATTTGAGAAGTAAGTTTCAGTGTATCATCCCCGCGTTCTTGAAAGAGAACATATTTTCCTTATTTGGCACACTTAGAGACATTATTAGTGATGGGGGATCTCAATTTTGCAACAAGTTGTTCAAAGGGCTATTGGAGAAATATCGGGTTCGCCACACTGTTGCCACCCGTACCACCCATATACTAGTGGCAAGCTAAGGTTTCAAACAGAGAAATCAAGTCGATCTTTTCAAAAACGGTGAATAATAATAGAACAGATTGGTCAATGAGGCTTGATTACGCTCTTTGGGCCTACCGGACTGCATACAAGACCCCCATAGGTATGTATCAATACCAACTTGTATATGGGAAGGCTTGTCACTAGCCAGTTGAGTTAGAGAACAAGGTCATGTGGGCGATGAAGAAACTGAAGATTGATGGGAATGAAGTAGTGGAGCAGAGACTAATAGGTTGAATGAGCTTGATGAATTTCTCCTAAAATCATATGAAAGTTCAGCCATCTACAAAGAAAAGATGAAGATTTACTGTGACCAAAAGATTGAAAAGAGAGAATTTGCAGTTGGGGACTTAGCGTTTCTATTCAACTCTAGGTTACGATTATTTCCATGCAAACTCAAGTCCAACTTAACTTGGCCATTCCTTATCACTAAAGTGTTCCCCCATGGATCGATTGAGTTGGAGAACAAGGAGGGTGAAAAGTTCACGGTCAATAGGCAAACAATCAAGAACAACCTAGGGCATGCGGAGAGTGTCCATGAATTTGTTGAAACATATGTCCTTGATGAAGTCTGAGTAATCAAGGATCTCGCATCTCGACGAGACGTTAAATCAAGTGCTTCTTGGGAGGCAACCCAAGGTGTATCCTCTAGCCAATAATAGGTTTTTCTTTTCTTTGTAGGAATGGTTGCATTCCCTTATTTCCTTTTTTGTTTACTCATCTTCATCCGTGAATTTTTTAGTGTGTTCGCTAGAGAGTAATCTAGGGTATGTGTCTACAAAGTGTCCTGAAATACAAAAAAAAACCTTAATGGGTGTTCAACATGCAAGGACCGAACCCAAGAATTCTTCAGAAATTGGCTTGGTGCATAGATATACGAACAAACCAACGGGTCATCGTTCAATCGATGAACTGTCGATGGTGTTCGTAAATCCCAGGTATGTCTTAAAATTTGGTTTAAATTTTTGTACAATCGACGGTCCATCGACTGACTTACGAACCATCAACGAGGTATCGTCAACTCATAAAAACCAGTGACCAGACCCGATACGATTGACTATATTAAAATAAAACTATTTAGTTAACTTTCTCATATCTGATCAAATTCCCTCCCCTTATTCCCTTCCTTTTCCATTACCTCCCCATATCTCGCCCTTCCATTTTCTTAAAAATCCCCACAACTCCAAACTCCCAGAAATCCCAAACCCCTAACCTCCTCAGATTTTATTCCATCTCCCTTTTTTCTCTGGTAGGTGGTCGAAGACAGGCACGTAGGTTGATTGTTGAGAAGATCACACACTCAATATTTCCACTACTGATTTCAAGTATTTCAATTGAGCTGGATCAATGAATTCTCATTTATATGCCATTGAAAACGCGAAATTTTTAAGTGGGTCTTCACTTACAGAGAGAAAATGAATGTAAAATTGTTAACTTTTAGTTACTATGTCCATTATAATAATGGAAAGTGAATGGGTTAGGGGTGGAATTAGGGTCAATATGATTGCTGCTTTACGACTTACGGTTTGATAGTCTCATAAATTACACAATTGAAATTTGCAAAATTGATTCCCTAAGGATGACGAATTGGTCATACTTGTAAGTATGTTTTGTTGTACTTGTGATTTGCTTAAAGTTGTCAAAATGTGTCTTTTAAATGAAATTCTGAAACTTGTCTCAGACCAACGTAACGAGACCCCGGCTATGGACCGTTGGTTCGTCGATGGACCGTCTTTGGGGTCCGTCGATGGCTAATCTCTAAAACATGCTTAACTTGGAAACCATATAAGTTGACTAAGACATTTCAATTGATCAACAAGCCATTCTGCACGTCCGCCATTTCTAACTGAAACTTCAATTTATGAGAAATTTATAATTATACAAAGTATAAGATGATGGATTGGAGTACGATCTGTCATTAAATCGACGGACCATTCTGCACTTCCATTGTTTCTAACGGTGAGGTTTGTGTAATGAATACTATTAAAAATTTTCCTAAGTGTCCACCGACGGACCGTTGATTCATCCACGACCTTTCAATGGTGCATGTCTACTAGTATTGCAACTCTGCAACATCCAGTGCTTTGTGTCTGAAGGTTCTCTTTTGATTGTTTTGCTTGTGTAGGTTTAATGCAATGAGACTATCAAATCGTTTTTCAGGAATTTATGGCCCCCAAACTAGAAATTGTCTATTTTAGGGGTCGGTCCAAGTCTGTGGCACCATCCTGTCGACTGATTTACAATTCTAACGATGAGCGAGATCTATAATACGTGCCCCTAGGCACCCTGCTAGAGCTACTCAGGGGACCCCCAGAAGGTGGCGTCTTTTGTAGTCACTGCATCCTTGTCTGATGAGAATCGCATACTGACCAGCACACCCTCTTGGTCTGCCTCGGGTTCTGAGAGAAAATTTGGCTCTGAAGAGACTATCGATTCAGAGTTGGCCCATTTTATATGGTCGAATGAGGCCACTGCCTTCTGTTGCAAGATCTTTCTTGTATTTCGTGGACAAGGACATAAGATATGGTTCAATCATCCCACTTCGATCCAGGACAAGATGCACAATCAATTATTTTTGGATATTATAATCCGCTAGTGTACGCCCATCTTCTAGCTATTTACCAGCAAAGATCAATTATTGCTTGTTCCGTGAAATACCTCGATTGAGACCACATAAATACATTTACTTAGATCCATTACAATTATTTCCATTTAAACACCATTTCCGTTGCACAGATAAAAAAAAGATGAAATTAAACCCAAAAAAGATCTAATTTTGTACATATTACCTTTATTGTCTTGAATTTAGGGTTTGGCATTGTCAATGGTATTTCTGGATTCAATCTCAAGGGATATGGTCTTCCCAGCTAGGGGTTTTCACGAATATATGCATCTTGGTGTTGCAAAATTTTAATGTAAGGAATAAATATAAATTTTATTAAAATAATTTTTGTTAATACAATTTTTAAAATAGTTAAAAAAAATAATTAAGACATGTCATTGATATAGGTGACGTAGATTTTACATTTTATCAATTTAAGGGAGAGTGAAGTACACACATGATGAGAGGGGTGTAAAAATCTTATTTGGATTCAATTTAAGGGTCCAAAAGAAAAAGAGGTAAGTAGAAGGGTCCAGAATACAAACCGATTCAAGTATAAGGGTCCACCAGACTATTTCGCCAAAACTAAATTATTAAAACTGCTATATTTTAGACACATGAATATTGTCCATGGAGAATGAGGACTCACCACTAATCCTGCTGAACTGGAGATCAGGAATCAATCTAAGTGTGATCTGGATGCTAAGAACCTGAACCTACATCACAAGAGGATGAAGTGCATGTACATAAAAAAAACCAAGTATAATATTAACAATATGATATACTAAATTCTTGAGCTAACTGGATGCAATGACCAAATTTATAACATGCTGAAATTGAATACTAACTTAATTTTGAATATGGTCAATGCAATCGAGTTCGACTAAACTTCAGGAGCTACTAATAACCAATAATAAAACCTTATTAGATAAATGTGGAGTCCGATGTATATGCTCCTTTGAGAGGACCCAATATACCCTACCAATGGTATAAAGGAATGTTGGCGTTATCACTAAACTGACGACCAAAGAAGGGACTTAAAACCTACTTGGCTAGTAGATCTGGGACTACTGGGTATGCTAAACCCTAGTCCAACTGAGTATTATGCAACTCCCAATGGATTTAGTGATTAACATCTTATGGCTGAATTTTTAAAATATTTGATTGCTATAAATTGTACATGAAAATTGAAAATGAAGCAATTAATATGATAATGATGCATTATTAAGTGAGGCATGTATATTTGAAGTAACTAAAATATCTAACCTAGCATGTGTAATTCAAGAACTAAGTTCTTAAATTAATTCAATAGACTGAGTAATAACATGGTAATCTAGTTTGGAATATATGACTAACTAATTCATGGTAATCTATTAATGGTTTAGAAACCCTAAATCTAATCATGATAACTGAATCAACAACCTGACTAAAAACTAGGAATCTAATAGGTTAATGAACCCACTATTGAAATCCCACAGGCCTGGTGATAAATTCCATTGGGAAATATTTAGATTTTAGGGCTGGAACTAATGGTACCTTATTAGTTTCTTTAACTAGGGTTCTTGACCCTTTTTCACTTCTCTTGCTTCTATTTTTCTGTGTTTAGACATATGATTTGAGTTAGGTAAGTTCTAGTTATGTGTCTAGGTTTAAACTATCTAAAACCTCTTAATTTAGGGTCTAAATGATGTAGCTTAGGGTCCAACAAAGTAGGAAAAGACTAAAAGACCCCTGACTTATCAAATGTCAGAGTGACAGACGGACGTGGTCCATAAACTGTGATCCTAACTATAGTCCATAGGTCCTGACTGTCGTGTGTGGACCAAGATCAACAGATCGTGGTTCTACCTATGTTCCATAGGTTCTGGCCGTCGTTTGGTTATGATAATAGGTCTGTGGACCAAGATAGATGGACTTGGTCCATGGACTATGGTCCAATGTACAGTACATCCTATTCCTTTGTTGTTTCATTCAAAGAATAGGTTCTGAGGACCAAGGTTGATGGAGCTAGTCGATGGACCTGGTCTATGGATTGTGGTCCAATTTATGGTACATCTTGTTCCTTCATCGTTTGACTAAGACATGGGTTCTGAGCACTAAGGTCGATGGACCAGGGTCTGGATGGTACACTCTGCATGTCCATCCATCTGCAAATGAAATGTTGTACTAAGGTTAACCTGGGTTCCAAGACCCTCATGTATGACTTCCACAAATGAGAGATAAGCTGAGTACCTCTATCTGAGATAATTGACAAATGAACCCTATGCAACCTCAAAATTTAATTAATGTAGAGCTTGTCACGTTCCTTCGCCGAAGTTTGAGTATTAACTGCCAAAAAACGAGAAGACTTAGTCATTACGTCAACTATTTCCCAAATGGAGTCATATTTTCTGCGAGTTCAAGGTAACCCTGTGATGAATCCATATTGATCACTTCC
Source organism: Solanum chmielewskii (assembly GCA_027704785.1). Lineage (NCBI taxonomy): Eukaryota > Viridiplantae > Streptophyta > Magnoliopsida > Solanales > Solanaceae > Solanum > Solanum chmielewskii. The sequence goes on from JAKWIX010000320.1 coordinate 35,303,705, forward strand.
CACTTCCAATTAGGAATGTCGGTCTTTTTAGTCATACCCTCTGGTATTTGATGTTTTACCTTGACTTGCTGGAAGTTGGGGCACTTAATCACAAATATGCTATATCCCTTTTCATGCCATTCCACCTACAGAACTTCCGCAGATCAATCTACATCTTAGCAGCACTTGGATGAATAGAATATCTGCATTTATGTGCTTCTGTAAGAATATGTTGTCTCAACTCACTTACCTCAAGAACACAGAACCTACCCTTGTAGAGAAGTACACCATCTCCCCCTTGGGAGAAAAACTAAACTCTCTTATTGTCACGACCGAGATTCCGGAATTCGAATCACAACCGGCATCGTTGACCTCTTAGAGGTCGCAAATAAGCCTCTTCTTGCATTCATCACATTCATCTAGTTAAATATGCGAAAATTTAAAACTTTTTTAACGTATGAAGTATACATATACTTCATATAATTATTATCTATTTAGATCATATACTAAGCTCAAAGTAAAGAACAACCATCTATCATAAAAAATCAATTAAAAATAGAAGATAAATATATCATAAATAAGTTTGCCAAACACAGTTGTATTATAAAGCTTCGAAATGGTAGTATGAAAGGAATACTAGGGACAACATACACTACCTATGTCTATTACTAGTCTAGACTAAAATTGTAGCATTCTCGAAATCTAGACGACCTACCAAATATCGGAAGAACGCTTATGTCCAAACCGCTGAAATGAATCTTCAATTTGCTCTTTGACCTGCACCTATAAAAAATAGTAAATTGTATAGGGTTAGCACACCACTTGTACTAAGTATGGGTGTATGCAAACATACACATAAGGCTATGAATGATCAAGGAAAGCTCTTCCTAAAAAACATGCCATTTCTGGAAAGTGACTTTACTAGACTTTCCTAATTTGTTGATTGTGAATTGTGGTATGAATGAGACGTATTTTAATGCATTCAAAGAACACAACTCATATTCTATGTGATTACAATACGTTAGAATCATCAACATAATTTTAGAATCACTCGGGCGAGAATTTGAAAATTTAACAACCCCCAACCGGAGAGATCCCATTCCTATACTTAGTCTTATTTTCAGTCTTTTTCTTCTTCTTGTTGTGTATTTCAATAATTCCTTAAGTCCTATGTTTTACTTACAAGTCAAATATTTCATTGCAGTCCCATACCCACAATGAATCAAGTAAGTAATCCAAGGACTGAGGAAAGATTTCACTACTTTACAATGAGTCATTCGTTACTCTATGTAGTCATTGATATTTCATACGCCAATTTCTATTGTCTATGACATCTGTTTCATAACTTTAATGTTAGGGATGTTTTAAGGGTTTTGGTTTTCGTTATGTTTCTACTTCCCTTTATTGGCATCATATAAGAAGCCATTATAAGCCAATCTTATTTGGCCTTGCCCATTATTTGTTGAAAATTCATAAATATTTATATTGGCAATTGACATTCTTAAGCTCTTATTCATAGCCTACTTTGAACATACGTTCCATAATCATTCCCTCTTGCTTTCATAGAGACATCAATAGAAATAAGATCATGTGATCTAAAATGAAATCCAGTGTCTTCCCCACACCAAAAAGAGGTAATTCACCAATTAAAATAAATTTAGATCATGTGAGCTACTCATGAAATCCAGTGTCTGCCCTACATCGAAAAGGGATGATTCTTGGCTTATGCGAATCCATCTCAGGTGTTCACTCCATACCGAAAAGGAGTGGCTCACGACTGTAGTGAACCAATAACATGTTTTGAGAAATAACCCACATAGATAGTGTGATTTAAACATGAAATCCAGTATCAACCCCACACCAAAAATAGGTGATATCTGTGGCCAAGGTGAAATCGAAACATACCTAGCGCTGTTAGATGGATACCACAGGCTAGTTCCTATGTTGGCTAGACATAGTTCAAAGAATAAGGACGTAAGAAGACTTCTTGTAAAACTCGGTGGTAGCCTCGTCTAATAACACTTACATGTGCATGTATATGCTTATAACTAGTCTATCGGTGCTTTGCTCGCTTTCATTATTTTCTTATCTTTTAGAGTTGACTCAAACATTATGGAAGCTTGCTTTTAGATTGATATTTACTTACTCAATTGATGTCTTGTACTCCTTTTCTTTAAATTGATGAAATGTTAACAGTTGTTACATAACATCTTTGGTGTTAATGAGAATAGTCTCACACACTCTAACACCTTCATTCGTGTGTATTTTTATCATAGTAGCTTAGGTGTAAGTCAGGCTTGTCTCACTTCCTTAAACACCTCATTCTTGTAATTTTTTAAATTTAGACCTCATTAGTTATGTTATTGCTCACATTACTTACTTACTTCAGTGTAGTAGCTTCATATTATCGATTACGGACGATGAGTACTTCAATGAATGAGTTCAATATGTTAATGGTTCATTCTTTTAGAGCATGGAGGGTGTTGTTCCAATGAATGGCATGTCCTTGAATATGGATACATTGAATTACTTTATAAATACTGGTGATGTCATTTCCTAATTTTGGCTACATATGTTTGGCATATGATTTAGTATTGGCTAAATTTTTTTTGAAATGATTAAATTATCATTTTTGTTGTCATAGGCTCATTTTACGTATGTTAATATTTAAATTTATTATGTATGAACCCTTAACCAATACTTTAATTATTTATCATAAATATATAGAGTTTTGCATGCATCCTTTTTGGGACAATGTGTTGTTAGCCAATTTATTGGTATAAGATAAGCAAAACACTCAAGACGTGAATTCATGGAAGTCCTTTTAACCAATCTTAGTTCATGACTTTAGGGATAACGTTTTTAAACATCTTGGACAGCATCATATTAACATTTGATGAATATAACATCTTCATAATGCCACAATAACAGAAAGTCAAAATTTGGACAAACACATCAACACATAAAGATTTACGGACGTAACTAGCATATCCTCGATTCTTTATTCACATTGTAAACATTTAACCTCATAGGATTACAATTTCATAGGTTCATTTGACATTAATATTTCAAATATCCTACAAATTAAGATCAGCCAGTACCACATACAAACAACATGATCTATAACCTATTCAAAATTTTAATCTACAAGGATACTAGGGAAAAGAAGTTCAACGAGAAAAACGGGATCAACCCTAGTTTTGAAGATCTCATAAGTCCTCCGTAGGAAAGTACTCTTGGAGAAAGAATTCCATGATATGAAAACATACCTTATGTATAACTTAACCTACACTTTGAAAGAAACCTTTAAGGAACCTTGAAATTTCCCTAAAGAAATCGATAAACTTTTTGCCTTTTTCTTTCTTTCGTTGTTTTTCTTATTTGCGCTGGGAAGTTCTCAGTGTTTGAACGTGAGTATATGTATTAGTAACTGATATTTACTCATACAAATAAGTTTTAATAAGTTAACTAAATAAATTAAGTAACTAATTACTAAAAAAAACCTCCTATATTGACTAGAAATAGGAAAACACAACACTTAGTCAAATCTTAAAGTTTTCCCAACAATTTCGTTTTTCCCCTTTAAAATAATTAAATAAATATCTAATTTACTTAATAAAGGGACCTTGTGTAATATTGAAGTACCCATAAATCATTCGAATCATAATTAACCATTTTGGACCATCCTAGGTTAAGTACTACGGTGTTTCTTGAGTTGTACTAGGTTAGTGTAAAAATTTTGGTTTGACCCCTTAAATTTAATTAATTAAGTGTCTATTTTGATTAATTAATTTACCTAGGTTAATTAATAAAGTACCCTTATGTTGTTATAATGATAACTAATCATTTGGACCATCCTAGGTTAGGTACTAGGTTGTCGTTTTCTTGTCTTAACCGAAATGTGGAAACTGCTTTCTGATTTCGGTTTTTCCTTTTAATTTAATTAATTAATCTTCTAAATTAATTTATTAATAAACCTAGGATAAATAATAAATCATCCCTAAGTCTTTAGGACCATAACCCACCCTCTGGACAATACTAAGTTAGGTACTAGGTTGTCTCTTTAACTATTTACTAGGTTAGTGTCACCCATTTAAGTATTAGGTTGTCGGGTGTACTAGATAATTTATTTTTATTTGATCTTAGGTTAGTTAGTTATTTAGGACAGTAGGTTAGGGTCTAGAATTATTAAGATATTTAGGGACCAAATGGGTGAACATATGCGAAAGCCTGCCCCCTAACTACCCTAACCAAATTCGGTTAGGGTGGTCCCCTCTTGGCCGATTCTCTCTTGTCTTTCCCATGTGCTTGCGCATGGGTTGATTTTACATTATTAACTAACTATTCTTGATGTACTAATTGTAATATTTACTTATTGTTCCAAGGAACCGCACTATGTGCGTGGGCACTACTTAATTTACATGATCATTTTAAATGGTCTTGTGCTATGGTACTAGGCTTGACACTTGGATGCCTAATACATAGTGCATTGGGTTGAAAACTCATTGTTTTTATTAGCTTATGGTCTTCATTGCAGGTACGTTGCTCATTAAAACTTAGAAAATTTGCTACCACCCTTTAAGCCAGTATTCTCTAATATGGCCTAATATTTCGCTTATTTGGGTATTATATAGAAATTGGCAAATACCCCTTAGCCAATTTTCTATGCTATGCCAAATATTTTTCAATATTGGATATTGGAATGCCTATGTATCCCCAATACATATTCTTAAAGATCTATTGGGATCTTCACTAAACATGTATTTTTTCGGAATGATAAATTATCCCTCACCCTGAGGAAAATTCGTCAGTGATTGACACTTCACAGCATTTAGCACAAAGAGGTTAATTTCTGAAAGTAACTTTATTGTTCTTAATATTTTATCTTTGGTGAACATATTATTCACACTTATTTAGATGATGCATAACATTCAAACTTACCTGAAGCTTCACATTTCATATTGAGGAATTTCCTTATCAATTACACCTAACTTAATACACATAACAACTCATGCAACACAAAAATCATGTCTACGTTCTACAAAAACAGCAACATGAATGAATACATGACTTCATTTTATCTCATATAGTGCAACTATTAAAATGTACTATTAGGGACTTACAACCCCAAAACCGACTAATGCACTAAAACATAGAGTTTTTTAAAACAAAACTAGACTTAGGAAGCGTATATCTAACCACAAGAAATTTAACAAGTGAGGATAACGGGATTTCATGTTTGCTTCGGCCTTCCATGTTTCTACTTCAACAATGTGGTTCCTCGATACACCCTTACAATGGCAACCTCCTTGTTCCTTAACCGTTTCAGTTGGTGCTCTAAAATATCAGCGGGAACCTCTTTGTAAGAAAGGTTCTCATCGACTCCTTTCCCCTTAGATAACATCTTGTTGGCCTTAAGATTTGAACCTAATGACGCCAACTTAATTTCAAAGGGACTTTCAACTATGCCATCCATTTCTCTACATACCCTTTCGGACCTAACACTGTCTCCTATGGGAATACTTACTAGAAACGGTTCATGTAAAATCTGAGGAAGTGAGTCAAATTTATTAGACACTAAAGGAGTAACAAATAACAAGGTAGATCTTAGATCTAATAATGCATAAACAGGAAAGGAGAAGACAATCAAGTTACCAATGTCCACATTCGCGGACTTCTCTCGTTCCTCTTTTCCTTTCAACGCATAGAACCAGTTTCTATTGGGGGGTTCAACTGTAGCATAAGGATTTGGACGAGGCTAAGCGTCTTTCCTGGCCTGATTTCTTACATGTGGGCAGTCCCTGACTATATTCCCACTCTTGACGCACCTATAGCAAGCATTAGTACCTACTAAACACTCACCTCCATGCAAACAACCACACTTATCACACGACTTGCTATCACGCAGGGCATTCCTATCATTTCCCTCCTTTCCATTAGTATTCTTAAAAGGAGTAGGATTTCCTGAGTGCCTCTTAAACTTAGGCCTTTTCTATCTTCCAAATGATCCCCTACCTGATCTAGAACCAGTGTGATCTGCAGGCTTAGGCTACTTGCCTTCATGAACTCTCCTCTTATAGCGGATCTCCTCCACATGCTCAGCATGCACCATAAATCTACCTAGATCCATGTTGTCATGCAACATGGCTGCCATACAATCTTCTACTAGTTCCTCTGATACGCTAGTCATAAATCTTCTCATCTCATCCCTGCTATTTTCCACTATAAAGAAGCATATTTGAAAGTTTAACAAACTTTAAGCAATAATCCTTGACAGACATACCTTCCTATCTCAGGTTGAGGAACTCTTCAACTTTAGCTTTATCTTGCTCTATGGGAAAGAACCTTTATAGAGAGGCACTCTTTAGAATATCCCAAGTGATTGGGACATCTCCTCGTGCTCGGCCATCTTCCTACATCTTGTACCAAACCTGTGTCACATCCTTCAGCTTATATGAAATAACCTCAGCTTTCACCTCCTCGTCAAATCCCATGGCACACAAAATCTTATGGACCTCATCCACGAACTCCTTAGGATTCTCATTAGTCTTGGATCCGTAGTAAACTAGGGGATTCACTTTGGTGAAGTCCCTCCGCGTGCTAGCCATAGTGCTAGTATACGGATTCTCTCTGGGAGAACCTTCTCTTGTGGATTGAGCCGTGATGGATTGATCCTGAGTGGTGATGGTATGTGCCATCTGCATCAACGCTTCCCTCACTTCACCATCTGTCAACCCAGCTGGGTTAACCGACACTTGAACTCCAACAGTTAGGGCTTGAGGAGGATCTTTCTTTCCTCCTCTTGCTGCTTCCCCAACTCTTCTCACAGCATTCCTCCTTGTGTTGATCTTTCTATATGTATACACAAGAAGAGAGTTAGATCCTCAAAATGACATAAAAATGTAAAAACTCTACATGGCACGATAAAGAGTAGAAGAAGGGAATATTTCCTATCATCACGTAGTCTCTAAGTCATGATTGTGGCGCGCTTCAAAATCATAAGTTTCAAACTACGTAATGTGGTTGTTTTGAGCTTTAGCTCCTAGGTAATTTAACCTCATGCTCTGATACAAATTTTTTTACGACCCGGATTCTGGAATTCGAATTGCAACCGTCGTCGTTGACCTCTCACCGGTCGCAGACAAGCCTCTTCCTGCATTCATCACATTCATCTAGTTAAACTTGCAGAAAATTTAAAACTCTTTAAACGTATGAAGTATACATAGACTTCATATAATTATTAACTAGTTACATCATATACATAGCTCGATGTAAAGAACAACCATCTATCATAAAGAATCAATTCAAAATAGAAGATGAATATATCATACTCCCTCCGTCCAGAATTGTTTGTCATGTTGCGCTTATCCAAAGTCAATTTGACTAATTTCTAAAATAATATTATATCACATTAGTTCGATATTTTAAACAAAAAAATTGATATTCTAAAACTACATGAAAATTACTATATATTACAATTTCTTATATATTAATATGATTAAAAATTACATTCTAAAATGCTAGTCAAAGTTATTATAATTTGACAACCATGACAAACAATTCCGAACGGAGGAAGTAAATAAGTTTGCCTAACACGGTTGTATTATAAAGTTTCAAAATGAAAGTATGAATGAAAGTCTAGGAAAAATATACACTATCTATGTCTGCTACAAGTCTAGACTAAAATTGTAGCATCCTCGAAATCAAGAGGACCTACTAAATGGTCTGAAGAACGCTGATGTCCAAACCGTTGCAATGAATCTTCAATCTTCTCTTTGACCTACGCCTATAAAAATAGAAAATTGTATAGAATTAGCAAACCACTTGTACTAAGTATGGGTGTATGCACACATACACATAAGGCTATGAATGATCAAGGAATGTTCTTCCTAAATAATATGCCATTTCTGGAAAGTTACTTCACTAGACTTTCCGGATTTGTTGTGTGAGAGTTGTGGAATGAATAAGACGTATTTTAATGCTTTCAAAGCTCACAACTCATTTTTTTATTTGATTACAACACATTAGAATCATCGACATAATTTTAGAACCACTCGGGCAAGAGTTAAAATATTTAACAACCCCCAACCCGAGAAATCCCATTCCTATACTTAGTTTTATTTTTAGTCTTTTTCTTCTAGTTGTTGTGTAGTTCAATAATTCCTTAAGTCCTATGTTTTACTTACTATTGCAATATTTCATTGTAGTCTCATACCCACAATGAATCAAGTAAGTAATCCAAGCCCTGAGGAAAGATTTTACTACCATACAATGAGTCGTTCGTTACTCTATGTAGTAATTAAGATTTCATAAGCTAGTTTATATTGGCTATGCCATATGTTTCGTTACGTTCATGTTAGGGATGTTTTAAAGTTTTTAGTTGTCATTCTGTTTCTACTTCCCTTTATTGGCATCATATAAGAAGCAATTATAAGCCAATCTTATTTGGCCTGGCCCATTATTTGCTGAAACTTCATAAATACTTATATTTGCAATTGAAATTTTTAAGCTCTTATTCATAGACTACTTTGAACATACGTTCCATCATCATTCTTTCTTGCTTTCATAGAGACATCTTTAGAAGTCAGATCATGCGAGCTAACATGAAATCCAGTGTCTTCCCCACACCAAAAAGAGGTAATTCACCAATTAAAATTAATCTAGATCATGTGAGAGACTCATGAAATCCAGTGTTTGCCCAAAACATAAAAAGGGGTGATTCCCAGCTAAGGCAAATCCATCTAAGGTGTTCACTCTATACTTAAAAGGAGTGGCTCACTGATACGCTCATACTTACTTCTCAAATAAGAAGTAAAGCGGTCGTGTCAAGTAAATAACCCAACTAGTCAGGTAGGGATCGTTCCCACGAGGAAAATAGTCTAGACTTAACTTCAACCTGTTATTACTATTGTTTGGTCAATGACTTCCTTGGAAAGTAAAAACAATAAAAGGGGGGTTTCTAATTCTAAATGAATGAAAATAACTAACGCAATTGAAAGAGACACTGAACAGCTTTGAATATTTGATTTTAATCAATTAATCAAAGTAACTAGGGTTTACGTATTCCCAACAGGTTCATAACTTCATAATTCTAACTATAACAATTCTTTCCTAATATCTTGCATGCAAAGTGATAAATCATGTATTTCTAAATCCTTCGTCTGGCATCTAGAAAATCTCACTCTGCACCTTGGTCTGGCTACGTGTGTTGCTTTCTTGACCCTTATCTTGACCTCATATTAAGCATCGTATTCGATATTTGACAAAGTTATTACCTCGTACCAATCAATACTAGCCTATTAGATAGTATATACTAAATCTTTGTTGATAATTCTATTCCTATTATCTACCTCCTTGGTCCGGCAAGTAGCATTAAGGCGAGTTCTAACTTTGGCCATTCGTTAAAAAGACTTCTAAGGGAAGGAATTATTAATACATGCAAGACACTATTCTAGAATTGTTATTTTAGTTAGGTTTTATCTCATTATTTTCCTATGGTTCCCACAACCCTAGTTATGGAGTTTATTTACTTATTGTCATAATCACAATATTCAAATATATTAAATAAGAATTCATGTACTTACTTCATTGAGAAAGAGTAAAATCCGAAAGTTTGCTTGATTAATCACCAATAATCACTTGCAAGAATCTCAAAGTAATCAATAATCTCACAAAAAGTCTAATGATTATCAAGAATCTCACACTAATACACAAAGTCTAATAATATGATGTATAACAATCCAGAGTCTAACCTCAAAAACGAGGTTTTTCGAACTGTTTATAAAAAAATAAAAACCTAATTAAACAAAGACTCTATTTGCTGGAAATCTCCCAAAATACGGCTGGGTCGACGGAACTCGCAACGGATTGTCATGGTCACGACGGACCGTCATGGACTTCGTCGTCCCATACTTATGCAATTTCTTCTGCTGCTTTTCTTCATTACCCTCGACGGCAAGTATGACGGACCGTCATAGGCACAATGGTCCGTCAAGGGCCTTCATTTCAAAACACTTCAACTCTTGAAATATGGGTACTAGGATCATTTCTCTGAACTTCATGACGAACCTGCACGATGGACCGTCGTAGACACGATGGACCGTCACATGCTTCGTAACCCCACACTTGGTCAGACTTCCCCATCTTCCTTTAGTAACTATACTACGCTTCCACCTACGGACCGTCACAAGCACGACGGACCGTCATAAGCTCCATATGTGGTCTCTTCTGCATTTTTTCGCTCAAAATCTCCGCATTCAGCTTTGGACAGATTTCCTGCAAAATAAAAAGAAACTTATATAAAAATTAAAACAAAAAGGCTTTTGGACACACTAAACTTGAAGAAAAAGTATTAATAATACCATGAAACCACGGTATATCAACACCCTCAACTTAAATTCGTTGTTTGTCCTCAAGCGACGCACTATGACACATTACAACATCTTTGTACAATAGTATCTATGTTTCATCCTTTGCAATCATTTGGCTATCAATCCCGATTAATCTCATCAAATCTATGCATGCTATCACTATTAGGCTTGAACTATGTGGGATCAGAACATGACACAGACTCACCATGCACTAACACCTATCCTTTTCAATTTCTCACTGAGGTGCTAACAATTCCGGTATTGCAACTAGTTACCTCACTTCAAAACAAAATCCTCATTTTCACACAATGATTTCAATTGAGTATAAGGATTACTTTTCAACACTCGCTCTCAGAACAAAGTCACACTCATTCATACCTATTTCCATAAGCTTGCCCTTATTTTCACTGCCTTAAGTTTGCTATACAACCCTTAGGATCACGATAGGACTTTCTTGGCTTGTATAATAGGCTCAGGGTCAGGTAGGGTATGTTTAGGTTTACTTTAGTGACTTTTTGCCCTCCTTGACATATCGGCTAAACCTTTCACTTTCTATCATTTTATCTTGCCCAGTTTCTCATATTCTTTCACCTTGCTATTTTCTCTTCTTTCTTAATTTGTGTAAGTGACTCTCTTCTTTTCTTGCTTGTATTTCTTGTATATTTTTATTTTTCTGTCTCTTTGTTCTTTCAACCCCACTTTCCAGAGCATTCCTCATAATAACCACCCTCAACTCATGGCTTTGCCATGAGTCAAGGTACACAATACCATAAGTTTGGTCAGGGCCATACGAAGGTTGTTTTCTGCATTAACCACCCTCAACATATGCTTTTTGCATAAGCTGAGGTCCACATGTCCGAGGAGGGACTAGGGCCAACACAATGTTCCCAGAAAAGATCGGTTGGGGTGAAAATAAAGGTCTATTTTTAAGCTCAGATTATTTGGATCAAAGAAGGATAAATTTCATTTGGTTTTCTTGTATTTAGGCTAAAAATGGGTTATATTGAATAAGGGTCTATGATCCTTTCCTAATTGTCTATTACAGCTTACATTTAGTAGGACTAACAAGGCAAGTTCTAGCTCAGTACCAATAGTGGACTTGTTCGAATATCCTCACACTCACTTGAAATCTCATCACTATACTAGATTATCAGACACCTAGTTCGAATTTAAGACTTAGGGTGATGCAATGGCGTAACTCTATGTCATGTTTAGAGCCACACAATTATCAGTTACTGTGCCTACTCATGCATCATTTTCAAGTTTATCAGGATATCATTTTAGCCATCATACTCCAAAATTAAACGATGTACAAAAGATATAAACTCGCCGGCTCAACAGAAAAAGTAATCAGTCTTTTGGGGAAAAAGAACACAGGCAAGAAAACCCCAAAAGAGGATAGTGAATTGGGCTACTCAGGCTTCACCCTAACACTCACATTCCATATACCCCACCCCCAACAAAAAAAGAATGCAATTGTCCCCAATGCGTAAAAAATAAAATACTAGAGTGGTAGGTGAAGCAAACCTGTGGCGCAAAGCACCGTCGATCAGCAAGCTGGTGGGTCCAGTTCCCCGGAACCCACGTCCTCTACAATCTGAACACCCTCGGTAGTGTCCTCAGCAACAACCTCACTATAAGTAGTGCCTCCTACTATCTTCACAGTACGGGAGCTAGACGCCCCAGCCGCTAACTCTGATGCTCTCATCTGGTGCGCCTCTTTCTCACATAGTGAGGCTCTCCTCGTAGCCTCCATCTCTCGGTGCTCCTTCTTCCGTGCTCGCGCCTCGTCCTCTGCTCGACCCCTACGCCTCTTTGCAATCTCTCGAGGGGGAGGTGGTGGAATCTCCGAGGTGGACAATAGGGCCACTAGCACTTTGTCCTCAGCAGGCTCGACAGAAGGGGCCTCAGACTCCGACACCCTAGCCTCTAAGATTGTGTCGATATCTGCACGAAGAGTGTCAACTGCAGCCTGAAGAGTCGACACATCCACCAGAAGGGATGGTCGAGCTAGCACCCTCAAATCGAAGGCGTCTAAGCGCTGGTTATCCTCAATGATCTTCCGCTCTATATACTGTACAATTTTCTGCTCTAGACGCTCTTGTGACTCAGTAATGGACTTCTACATCCACGACTGGATATGATGCAAAAGTGTAGCCATTTGTGCCTCCAATTTTAGGACCCTAACAAGAGGGACCAGAGCCGGTAGAGGGGTTGTGCCAGAGGAGCTCGGGGCAGTGCTATTACCGGGATACACTCGACCGAGGTAGTGTCACTAGACGCTGCCTGTGTAGCCGTGCGTTCCTGGGTTACCGTATCAGCAAGATCATCAGCAAGTGGGGGCGGCTCTGGACGGGGCCCTCTGCATGGAGCCAACTCATTGGCCTCGCCTCTGATGAGGCCGACGTCAACAGTACACTGCGGGGTCTTGAGCTGATCTACGTGCCATAGAGGCACCCCTGCGAACCTGCAGAGAGCGAAGATCATGCACGGGAAATGGTAAGTAGTAGTGACCTTGAATGCCCTCTCGTGCATGACTGCCTGAAGAAGCCATGCAAAATCCAACTCGAACCAGGCTATCATCGCCGCCATCAACACTGCTCGATCCCATGTAACGATATTATCAGCAGCTGTGGGGGAAAGGCAGTAACGGACAAGCAGCCACAAAAACATTGCCGTGAAAGTGAGGTTGGCCTTCTTGATGGCCCCCTTTAACTCAGTTACCCAGTCGGCACCCTCTCCATCTACTGACAGGTGCAGGGCCATCCACCTCTTGGTGGTCTCTCTCAGTGATGGATGGCACAGGTATTGGCCATCTTTAACTATCTGCCAGCGGTAGTCGAACTCGGCAGTGAGAGGGGTCCGAGAAGCATCAACACCCTTGCTGTATTGAAACCGGCGGATTGCAGGCAGGGAAATGTCAACCAGTATGCCCCGTACTCAAACCTGCTCCAGTGGGGCCTGCTTAGCGGGGGAAGCCCGCCTATCTATCTGCGATCGGAGAGTCGCTACGTAGGATGCGTAGAACTCTCGGACCATTTCTTTACTGTTACATTATAACGGACGTGATGTCCACTCCAAGAGATGCCTGGTGAAGAGATTGTGGATCTCAGGCATCGTCGGGAGGCTCCCTGTAAGGACCCGCGGCTCCAAGATGCGTGTTCGATTCTTCACTCCTTAATCAGTCAGGAACATGGCGTCGGAGTAGACTTGAAATTGCCCGTCGACACACCACCGGTTGGGCTGGTCAGTGGATGCGGTGGGGACCTGAGCTGGTGAGCCTGATGTAGACTCTAAACTGTTAGCCTCATCAGACGACGCCGACGCTGCAGCGGTTGCGGGTTTGGGAACCTCAACAGAGCCGGAGGCTTCCTCGGACCATGATACTCCTAAGGAGCCAGACGCTCCTTTTTCATTTGTTGCTCACCGATAGGGTGTACCTGTCAGTGTGCGCACCTCATCAGAATGGGAGGCTGTGACTACGGCTGACGCCACCTTTTTAGATATGGCTCTGGGAGCACGTGCAGCACAGGAAGGGGTGGAAGTTCCTGGAGGCACATACTCAGGATCACGCTCATCATCAGAGCCAATGACCATGCGGGCAGACGGGGCGACATACTTCGATCACCCGCGTGCGTAAATTCGGTCATTCTTGGGTGCCATAGTAGATAGTACCTGCAAAGGATCAATATTAGTACGACTAGTGGCAAACAAGACATGCAAAACCATAGTAAACATAATATTAAAAATAGTATGTCATTGTTATAGAAACAGTGACACGTGACGGGCCTTCTGACGGCTCATCATGACTATGACGGACTATCATGAGGTCCGTCGTGTAGTACTTAAACTATGTATATATGGAGAACCCTAAAGGAGAGTCTCTGACTAGTATGACGGTATGTGCAGGACGGATCGTCACAGGTACAACTGTCCATCGTAGGACACTTGAAAAAATATGGTCACCCTTAGGAGAGGGGTCTCTGACCGGCATGACGGCCATGCAGGACGGACAGTGATGACTACGACGGTCCGTCACATGTGTTCGTTGGAGGACACTTGGGAAAAAATGAGACCCTTAGGAGAGGGGTCTCTCACCGGCATAACGGCCATGTAGGACGGACCGTCATGACTACGACGGTCCGTCACATATGTCCGTTGGAGGACACTTAGGAAAAAATGAGAGACCCTTAGAAACAGCATCTCTGACAACCAGAACGGTTGTGCAGGATGGACCGTCGTAAAGACGACGGTCCGTCACATATGTCCGTTGGAACAGGGTGCTAGGGCTTTTGGAATGCACCCTACGACAGTCTGTCGTGAGCACGATGGTCCGTCATTAGGGTCTCGTTTTGTAGATCAGTGACAGAAATGGCGTACCCCATTCAACCCCGATGAACCCACATCGAACTTGTACTGTTATGGACCTACAATTGTCTAACCCAACTACCTAGGAAACTAGTAATGCAAAATCACCTATGTCTAGGGTTTTAAACATGGAAATTTAGAACATTTTTAACCTATGTTAGACAAAATCGTATAAAAAAAACAGCATATGACTAAGAACTAAGCTAATACTAACTAATAAACAAAAATGCAAGATAAATGAGTAGAAATTAGAGACACATACCTTAGAATTGGAAAAAAACAAATGGACAAGTACTCGGTGGTCAGGCAGACACCCACAGCAGTAGCTCCGACTAGTAGATTAACAATTTTAGGGCTTTGGAGCATTGTGGACGAGCAATGATTGAGGAAACGAATGTGGAAGTGGAAAAGAGAGGGAAATGGGGGAAATAATGAAGGAATGGGGGTGAAATTAGGGGTAGGGCAGTTTAAATGGTGAAAGTTTATAATAAACTCCAACTGGGTCGGGTCGGGTATGCCTCATTAATCACGCGACGATTCCCTGACGACAGTTCATCGGAGTTGTCATGAACTGTCGTTCGTTCCGTCGTGTGTGCCCTAGTTTAAAAAAAACAGAAAGATGTACCTAGTACGACAGAGGCATAAGACGATGCATTGTAGGCGCAACGGTCCGTCGCTGTATCTATCAGTGACTGCTGCAGAGTAATTTTCTGCAGAATTTCTTGGTGATGTGCCTGCAAAGTTAAAAACCCATTAGTAGAAAAATGCTACTACTACTAAAAAGACTATAACTATTGGGTTGCCTCCCAACAAGCGCCTGATTTAATGTCGCGGCACGACTGGGGACACTTGATTACTCAGCCTTCATCAAGATGGTTTGCCTCTATTACAATATTCCCCAATGCTTTATTCCCAAAATAGAGTTTTATTCGTTCGCTATTAACCTCAAACCGCACTTCCTCCTTGGCTTTTAACTCAACTGTTCCATCAGGGAATACATGGGTAATATAGTAAGGGCCAGTCCATTTGGACTTGAGCTTGCCCGGAAGACAAGGCGACCAAGAACTGACTAAAAGCACTACATCCCCAATCATAAACTCTTGTTTTGCACTTTTTTGTTCATTCTCCTTCTTTTTTTTTTCTTTGTGGGATATGACAGATACCGATTGGAGCTCACCATTCTGCCTCATGGTCCTACAAATGTTGAAGGTCGCTTCTTCATTATTCAACTAAAATGTCATCTGTCCCCTCTCCATATCAACTAAGGCTCTACCTGTAGCAAGGAATGACCTTCCAAGAATAATATGCACTTCAAAATGGACCTCACAATCAAGAATAACAAAATCAACAGGAAAGATGAATGACTCCACTATTACTAGCATATCATGGAGTATCCCTATAGGTCATTTCACTATCCGATCAGCCATCAGTAGCTGTATCGCAGTGAGTTTTGGATCCCCCAAACCCAACTTCTTGTAAATTGAGAGGAGCATGAGATTTATGCTTGCCCCCAGGTCACATAATGCTTTCGCAAAATGTAATGACCCAATTGTACAAGAAATAGTGAACGCACCCGGATTCTCTTTCTTTTGTACGAGGGATCTTGTAGCAATAGCACTACAATGCTGCAGTCTATCATCATCCTCAAATGTGACCAATCTTTTCTTGGTGACCAGATCTTTCACAAATTTGGCGTAACCGGGCGTTTGTTCTAGAGCTTCTACCAAAGGGAAATTGATAGAAAGCCGCTTCAACATTGTTATGAAACACCGGCATTTACCATCCTCAGTCTTTTTCACTAATCTCTGAGGGAAAGGTGGTGGTGGCCTAGGCATGGGAATTACCTTCATAGGTACTTCTGCATCTTTTCCATTACTTTCCTCTACTTCACCACTACACTTTACCACATTGTCATTATCCTTTCTCATATTTTCCTTAGTAGACGGCATAGATAGGTCAATGGTTTGCTTACCACCCCGAGAAATGATTGTCATACAGTGCACATCATTCTTTGGATTTTGGACAGTGTTGCTAGGAAGAGTGCCCGGTTGCCGTGTGTTCACTGTCGAAGATAATTGGGCCATTTGCAACTCGATCTGCCTAATCGAAATTGCATGTGTATCAACTTTTTGCCCAATACTAGCTAAATCACACCTCAACTCTGTAATGTACTCATCAATAGCATCGAACCTCATCATCATTTTGTGCAACATATCCTTAACTCGCGCCATACTACCTCCACCATCCCTAGGACTAACTTTACAATTTTGAGGAGGGACATAGGGCTCATTCCTGTCGTTTCTATTAGCATAGTTACCCCTGTTAAAGTTGTTGTGGCGGTTGTAGTTTCCATCTCCGTCATAATGACCCTCACGGTTGTAGTTACCATAGTTCCAACCTTGGTTCCCTAGACCTTGGCTCCAGTTATCCTTATTTGAGCCTCAGGCGCTTGGTCAGAAACCCCTCGTCAGCTCATTTACGCATAAGTGTCCTCTACATAATAGCATTCATCACTAAGAGGTGGTGGTTTAGCTAAGTAGTTGACTGCATTTATCTTTTCTGCACCCCCAGTGACATGTTTTAGTACCAACCCAAGCTCGGTTCTCATCTGAGCCATTTCTTCACGAATCTCATCTGTGGCTGGGTTGTGAGTGGACAGCACTACGAAGGTGTTTCTCCCTGTATCAAACTTCCTAGTACTCAAAGCTTTGTTGTTCCGGAATATTTTCTCTAATTTTTCAGCGATCTCAGCATAAGGACACTCCCCATAAGATCCATCTGCTATTGTATCCAACACCGCTTTATTGTTATCATCCTGTCCCCTATTCAAGTATTCCATCAGTGACTCATCATCTATACGATGATTTGGAACACTTCTCAAGAATGAGGTGAATCTATCCCAAGAACTACTAACTGACTCTCCTGGTAGTGCCACAAAGTTATTCACTTTGTCTTTGTGGTTTAGTTTCTTGGAGATTGGACAGTAGAGTGCTAAGAAGACATCCCTTAGTTGGTTCCAAGTGAAGATTGAGTAGTATGGGAGCTCAGTTAACCACATAGAAGCCTCTCCCATCAGTGAGAGAGGAAACACTCTGAGACCTATTACATCTAAATCAAAATCAGGCCTCCCTATACAACTTTTACACACTGCCCTTACCTTAGCTTTATGGGCATGTGGATCCTGAGAAGGTAGCCCTGAAAAAAAACCTCTGACAGTGAGCATTTGCATCAGGCTACTAGTTACCACAAAGGTGTGGCGTGTGGGTAGAGGAGGCAAGACAAGTTGCCCATCCGAGTCTTCTATGTTATCATAACCTCTGTAGTATGCTTGGGGCCGTGGAACGGGATTTTGTCCCCTCTGCTGGTGTTCACCCGGAGCATCGGGTAACATCTAACCATGAACATCAACTGGAGCTATCCTGTTCTGGTTTGGATCATCATCATTTATTTCCAAGTTTCGATTCATATTGCGCAGTGTACGCTCTAACTCGTGATCGTAGGGAAGCAAGGGTTCTCTTCCTCTCCGTGTATTTGGTATACAAGGAGGATAGTTCTGAAGAAAATCAAAACAATAAAACAAAGTAAAATCAAGAAAATATCAACTAAACTATAGTAATAAGTTCAATTTAATCAAAAAGCTACTTTCCCCGGCAACGGCGCCAAAATTTAATACCCTCAAACTTACTTTTAAAATAAGAAGTAAAGCGGTCGTGTCAACTAAATAACCCAACTAGTGAAGTTGGGATCGTTCCCACGAGGAAAATAGTCTAAACTTAACATCAACCTGTTATTACTATTGTTTGGTCAATGACTTCCTTATAAAGTAAAAACAATAAATGGGGGGTTTCTAATTCTAAATGAATGAAAATAACTAACGCAATTGAAAGAGACACTAAACAGCTTTGAATGTTGGATTTTAATTAATTAATCAAAGTAACTAGGGTTTACGTGTTCCCCACAGGTTCATAAGTTGATAATTCTAACTATAACAATTCTTTCCTAGTATCTTGAATGCAAAGTGATAAGATATGTATTTCTAAATCATTGGTCCGGCATCTAGAAAATCTCACTCCGCACCTTGGTCCGGCTACGTGTGTTGCTTTCTTAACCCTTATCTTTACTTCATATTAAGCATCGTATTTGATATTTGACTAAGTTATTACCTCGTACCAATCAATAATAGCCTTTTAGATAGTATATACTAAATCTAAGTTGATAATTCTTTTCCTATTATGTACCTCCTTGGTCCGGCAAGTAGCATTAAGGCGAGTTCTAATGTTGGCCATCCGTTAAAAAGACGTCTAAGCGAAAGAAGTATTAATACATGCAAGACACTATTCTAGAATTGTTATTTTAGTTAGGTTTTATCTCTTTATTTGCCTATGGTTCCCACAACCCTAAGTATGGAGTTTAGTTACTCATATTCATAATCGTAATATTCAAATATATTAAATAAGAATTCATGTACATTCTTCAAAGAGAAAGAGCAAATTCCGAAAGTTTGCTCGATTAATCACCAATAAGCACTTGCAAGAATCTCAAAGTAATCAATAATCTCACAAAAAGTCTAATGATTATGAAGAATCTCACACTAATACACAAAGTATAATAATATAATGTCTAACAATCCAGAGTCTAACCTAAAAAACGAGGTTTTTCTAACTATTTATATAAAAATAAAAACCTAATTAAACAAGGACTCTATTTGTTGGAAATCTGCAAAAACGTGGCTGGGTCGACGGACCTCGCGACGGATTGTCATGGTCACGACGGACCGTCATGGACTCCGTCGTCCCATAGTTATGCAATTTCTTCTGCTTCTCTTCTTCATTACCCTCGACGGCATATATGACGGACCGTCATAGGCACAACGGTCCGTCAAGGGCCTTCGTTTCAAAACACTTTAACTCTTGAAATATGGGTACTGGGATCACTTCTCTGAACTTCATGACGAACCTGCAGGACGGACCGTCATCGACTCAACGGACCGTCACAAGCTTCATAACCCCACACTTGGTCAGACTTCACCATCTTCCTTCTCCAGCTGCACTACGTTGCCACATACGGACCGTCACTAGAACGACGGACCGTCATAAGCTCCGTAGGTGGTCTGTTCTGCATTTTTTTGCTCAAAATCTCTGCATTCAGCTTTTGACAGATTTCCTGCAAAATAAAAAGAAACTTATATAAAAATTAGCACAAAAGGCTTTTGGACACACTAAACTTAAGGGAAAAGTATTAATAATACCGTGAAACCACGTTATATCACTCACCATATTAGTGAACCAAGAACATGTTTTGAGAACTAACCGACATAGATCATGTGATATAAACATGAAATCCTGTGTCTACCCCACACCTAAAAGAGGTGGTATCACTGGCCAAGGTGAGATCAAAACATATTTAGCGCTCTTAGGTGGAAACCACAGGCTAGTTCCTACGTTGGCTAGACATAGTTCAAAGAATAGGGACATAAGGAGACTTCTTATCCAACTCGGTGGTAGCCTCGTCTAATGAGACTTACACATGCAAGCACATACTCATAACTAGTCTATCGGTGCTTTGCTCACTTTTATTTTCTTCTTATCTTTTAGAGTGCACTCTAACCATATGGAAGCTTGCTGCTAATTGAGATTTACTTACTCTATTGATGACTTGTCATCTTTTTTAGTCAATTGATGAAATGTGAATTGTCGTTACGGAAAATCTTTGGTGTTAATAAGACTAGTCTCACACATTCGAACACCTTCATTCGTGTGTATTCTTATCATAGTAGCTTAGGTTTAAGTGAGTCTTGTCTCACTACCTTAAACACCTCATTCTGGTGATTTCTTTAACATAGACCTCATTAGTTATATTATTGTTCACATTACTTACTTACTTTAGTGTGGTAGCTTAATATCATCAATTACGGACGATAAGCACTTCAATGAATGAGTTACATATGTTAATGGTTCATTCTTTTAGAGCATGTTGGGAGTTGTCCCAATGAATGGCATGACCTTGAATATGGATTCATTGAATTACTTTAGAAGTACTGAAGATGTCATTTCCTAATTTTGGCTACATATGTTTGGCATATCATTTTGTATTGGCTAAGCAATTTCGGAAAGGATTACATAATCATCTTTGTTGGCATTGGCCCATTTTATGTGTGTTAATATTTAAATTTATTATGTATGAACTATTAGCAAATACTTTAATCATTTCACATAAATTTATAGCCTTTCGCATGCATCCTTTTTGGAACAATGTATTGTTAGCCAATTTATTGGTATAAGATAAGCAAAACACTCTAGATGTGAATTCATGGAAGTCCTTTTAACCAATCTTAGTTCATGACATTGGGGATAACGTTTTTAGACATCTTGGACAGCATCATATTAAAATTTGATGAATATAACATCTTCATAATGTCACTATAACATCAAGTCAATATTTGGAAAAACACATCCGCATTTAAACATTTACGGACGTAACTAGCATATCCTTTATTCTAAATTCACGTTGTAAACATTTAACTTCGTACGATTATAATTTCAGAGGTTTATTCGACATTCTTAATTCAAGAACCCTACACATTAACATCAACAAAAACCTCATACCGACAAAATGATCTCAAACCTATTCAACATTGAAATCGTACAAGGATACTAGGAAAAGGATGTTCGACAAGAACGATGAGAACAACCCTAGTTTTCAAGATCTCATGAATCATAAAAAGAAAAGTACTCTTGGAGAAAGAACTCCAGGAGATAAAACCATAACTTATGTAGAATTTAACCTGCGAACACCACCTTGGACGAAACCTTGAAGGAACCTTTAAATTGCCTTAGAGAAATTGATAAACTTTCTGCCTTTTTCTTTCGTTCGTTGTTTTTCTGATTTACGTTGTGAAATTCTTAGTGTTCAAACGAGAGTCTAAGACTTACGAACTGATATTCACTAATTCAACTAAGGTTTAATAAGTTAATTAAATAAATTAATTAACTAATTATTAAAAATCCCCTCCTAGATTGACTAGAAATAGGAAAACACAACACTTAGTCAAATCTGAAAATTTTCCTAAATATTTCGTTTTATCCCTTTAAATTAATAAATTAATTGTTTAATTTATTTAAATAATTGAACTAGGGTAATTACTAAAGTACCCTTAAATCATTTGAATCATAATTAACCCTTTTGGACATTCCTAGGTTAAGTACTAGGATGTTTCTTGAGTTGTACTATGTTTGAGTAAGAATTTCGGTTTCACCCCTTTGATTTAATTAAGTAGATGTATAATTTAATCAATTAAGTGACCTATTATAGTTAATAAAGTACCCTTAAGTCGTTATAACCATAACTTGTCCTTTGGACCATCCTAGGTTAGGTACTAGGTTTTATTTTTCTTGTCTTAACCAAAATCTGGAAATTTATTTGTGATTTTGGGTTGACAACTTATTATTTTTATTAGCTTAGGGTCTTCATTGAAGGTTGACTTCTTAAAAAACATCATTAATAATTAGAAAAATTGGCTAACACCTTTAAGACAATATTTTCTAATATTCCCAATATTTTTCTTATATAAAAATTGGCTAATAGCCCTTAGCCATTTGTCTAAAATATGCCCAATATTTCTCAATAATGGGCATTGGAATTCTATAAATCCCCAATACGCATTCTTAAAGACCTATTGGGATCTTCACTACACCTGTAATTTTCCGGAATGTTACACTTATTATAGACTGCACCCTCCAGTTCAAGAAAGATTGGATCAGTGTCTTTCTTTTTCTAAACCTCCACTACCAAAAAAGATGTTGCCTCATTCTGAACTGTTACACCACTGTGCTATCTGCTCATCAGTCGATCTCCCAAGTGAGCAAGCCAGTGAACATCTTTAACTAGTTCCTTCCTTTATTCCTCAACATGGGTTACACTACCCTTCGATAATCTCCTAAGAGAATATTATAGTAACACCAAAATAGACCAAAAATTAGTTTTTCAGAAAAATCTGCATGTGCTACCAATGGTGGAATCGACGGACAGTATCCTAAACCACGGTCCATCCTGCACAACGGTCGATGAGATCAGAAACTCCCAAAATTTCAGCCTAGAAAAATTGGTTATGTCATGGACGACGGATGGACTTACAGTCCGTAGGTCAAACGACGGTCTGTAGTCCGTGACCGTCGATCAGGACTCCCTTCAACCACTCTCAACCAAGAGCTATGGATGTCCAACATGGTTTGTAGGTGGACCTACAGTTTGTAAGTGGAAAATTTGCACCCAGTTAAGGGGAAATGTAGTTGGGTAAACTTAATATTATCATAAAGTTAAGCACAAAATGAAATAGGTAGCCCATGACCTACCCACACATAGATAATTGAATTATCTTTCCATATCCGCCGACCTTTCTACAATCAGACCTCTGAGTAAAAAAGTATGCCCTTTTTAGTAAAGGCCTGTTGAACAGGCCCTCAGGACAAACCCACCGACGGGGCGTCGGGCGTACGACGGATTGTCAGTCCTGGATGTCCTGAGGCCCGATAAAAACCTTCCTAGGGGTATTTTTGATCTTTCCCACTCCGTTTAAACCTTATGTTATGGCGTTTTTACCCTAAATCATCAAATTTCAGTAAGTTTAAGCCTAATAACATAATTAAAACATATCCAAGACAAATCATTAAACTAAATCAAAGAAAATAAGAAGCAAGAGAGGAAAAGAAAGATCAAGAACCCTAGTTCAAGAACGCCACAAGCTCCAGCAGTTCCAGCCCCAAAACTTAAGTATTTTTCCGTGGATTTCATCACCAGGCATGTGGTATTTCACTAGTGGATTCCTTTAACCCATTGGATACTTAGTTTCAGTCAGTTCTTGATGCTGTTATCATGATTAAACCTACGGTTTCTAGAACTTTGATATAACTTCATGAATTTATTAAATACATACCTGAGTTATAAATGCAGAATTAATAGATTAATTGTTGCATTCTCAGTTTGTATGTTCAGTTTTAACCTATCCAGTATTTACAGAAATTCAGATATAATTAGTTAATTTACTGAATTCAATGGGGGTAGCATAATACAGAGTTGGACTAGGGTTTAGCGTACTCAATTGTCCCAGAATTACTAGCGGAGTAGGTTGTAAGTCCCCTCTATGGGCAATCAGTTTAGTGATCACGTTAGCATGGCTTTCTACCTTTGGAAGGTATATTGGGACCTCCCAATGGGGCATAGACATCCGAGTCCACATTTAGCTCATGTGGTTTTATTATCAGTTATTAGTAGCTCCAACAGTTCAGGCAGCCTCTCTGCATTGACCACTTGTCAGTATATTAAGTATCAGCATGTTATGAATTCGTCATTGCATCCAGTTAGCTCAGAAATCAGCAGATCACGTTCAGATTGTTTTTGTGCTTGTTCAGTATGTTTTATTTTAGCTTTACTCTATCCTACATGCTCGTTACTTTTCAAGTATAGACGTATACGTACACTACATCTTCTCGTAATGTAGGTTCAAGTTTTCAGCATCCAAATCACACATAGATCAATTTTCGATCTCTAGTTTCGAAAATTCAGTGATGAGTCCTCATTCTCCGAGGACAACAGTCATGAGTTTCATTTCACTCATTAGTCATTTAGTTTCTGTTTTTGCTAGATTTAGCTGGGGCTTGTCCCAGTATTTCTAGTCTAGTTTAGAGGCTATTTTCAGACATAGTTCGATTCATCTTAGTATTGAGTTAATATTTCTTCATATTGAACTCATTGTTTTCAAATATCTCATCTATAGAATATGGGTATTCCCCATCTTTTATGATTTAATTATAATTTAGCTTCCACATAAGTTTTTTATCTTTAGTATGCTCATGATCATGCCAACACGGTTAGCTTGGGATCACTTGTGGTCCTAGGTTCCGTGTCCGCGTCTCGGGGGTAGCTTGGGGCATGACAATTTTACTACATTTGCCTTACCAGGATGGTAGGGCACACTCATATTACAATCCTTAAGAAAGTCAAGCCATCGCCTCCGGCGAAGATTCAACTCTTTCTGTGTGACCACATATTTAAGTCTCTTATGGTTAGTGAACAGATCTACATGACCACCATAAAAGTAGTGTCTCCAGATCTTGAGTGAAAACACTACTACTACAAGCTCGAGGTCATGTGTTGGATAGTTCTTCTCATGTGCCTTAATTTTTGTAGAAGCATAATGTATAAACTTATCTCGCTGCATCAACACATAACCTATGATAACTCTGGATGCATTGAAAAAGATTACATTACCATTTGAACCATCAGGTAGAGTCTATGCAAGAGTTGTAATCAATCTAGTTTAATATTTTCTAAAGCTTTTCTTACAATCATCTGACTATTGAAGCTTGACGATCTTCTAAGTCAACCTAGTCCATGGTGAGGCTATGGAGAAAAATCCTTACACGAACCTTTTGTAATAACACGTTAGATCTAAGAAACTTCTAATAGTTGTAGTAGAGGTAGGTCTGGTCCATTTTTTCATTGCTTCTATATTCTCTGAATCCACTAAAATTCCCTCACTAGATACAATGTGACCAAGGAAACATATTGTAGCCGAAACTCACATTGCTATACTTAGCGAATACTTGGTGATCGTTGAGAGTTTGTATAAAAACTTTAAAATTACTCGCATGTTCTTCCTCATTCCTAGAGTAAATAAGTATATCATCAATAAAAATGATAACAAACAAGTCCAAGTATTCTTTGAACACTCTATTCATCAAATCCGTGAAAGTTGTAGGAGCATTGGTCAGTCCAACCGACATAACTACAAGTTCATAATGACCATATCGAGTAATAAAGGTTGTTTTCAGAATTTTTTTGTCTTTGACTCTAAGCTAATAATAACCCGATCTGAGGTCTATCTTTGATAAATGACTAGCACCCAGAAGTTGGTCAAGTAAGTCATCAATCCTAGGGATGGGATACTTAGTATTGATTGTTACCTTGTTCAACTATCTAAAGTCAATGCACATTCTGAGAGAACCAACTTTCTTCTTTACGAACAACACTAGTGCACCCCATGAAGATATACTAAGTATGATGAAGCCTTTGTCTAAAAGTTCTTTCAACTGATCTTTCAATTCCTTAAGCTCTTCTTGAGATATTCTATAAGGAAGATGTAGAAATAGGTTGGGAATCTAGAACGAGATCAATTTTAAAGTTGATTTATCATTTGGGAGGGACCCCAAGAAGATTTTATGGGAAGACTTTTGGAAACTCATTGATAATAGGAACTGACTCAAGAGTTGGGATTTTCAGATTTAGAATCCTTAACCCAAAATAAATGTTTGTGATATCCCTTGTTGATTATCTTTCTGTACTTAAGGTAAGAAATAAATCGTCCCACAGGCTCTAAGACACTTATCTTCCATTAAAAGATTGGGTTGTTTGAAAACTGAAAACAAACGATCCTAGTTCTATAATCGACTGAGGCATAACATGAATGTAATAAATCAATACCTAGAATTACATCGAAGTCTACCATTTCTAACTCTACAAGATCTGCTGAGGTGACTTTCTGAAATATTGATATAGGGCAATTTTATAAACCCATGAAGTTTTAACTAGGGACCGACTAGAGTAGAGACAGAGAAAGGTTTTGAGAGAGTTTCTAGACTAAAATTGAATTTGATTGCTATGTAAGGAGTTAAAAATCAAAGAGTAGCCCCTAGGTGTAACAATGCATAAACATCAAGGTCAAAGACTCGTATCGTACCATTGACTACATCATAAGAACCTTCTTGATCCTGGCGAGCCTGAAGAGCATGCAAACTATTATGGCATTGACAGACATTTGTACCAGATGAGTTCCCCTGCTGAGTCAGGCAACTTGTTGGCGTTGTTGAAGTTGTATACTAAGTTATACCATTACTACCTCCCTGATTATGTCTAGAAGGACAATCCTCAACCTGTGATCAGACTGACCGCACCCAAAGCTTCCTTCCATTCCTGCGAAGCACTCACATTGATAGTTCTTACTACACTTATCTAAAGTGGGGTATGTTTTTGTGCCTGAATCACTTCCCTGGGAATTAGAGCGTGGTGCCTTAACCTTCTTATCATACATGTTTCTTGGAGGATGGAACACTAGCTGATCAACACTTGGGGTTGAAAATTTCTTCTGATTCAGCGAGCGATTTCCACTCGAAATAGTCATAGTTCAGATTATTAGCCTTCTTATTCTCTTTGGTATGTTCTTTAGGTTATCACCCTCAACCTAGTGACAATGAGTCATAAGCCTGGAGATGTTCATATCTCCTTGTAACATAGCATTTCTATACTCCATTTTCACCAAAACTGATACTCCATACAAGAACATATTCATCTGAGCCATGGAGTCAGCAACCATGTGAGGAGTATGCCTGGAGATATGGTTAAATATGAGCCCATACTTTAGGACCTTCATATAACCCTGTGTTAAGTTCATGAATTCTTGGTCCTTTGCTTCTCTCAACTCTATTGGAAAAAACTATCCAAAAAGGTCTCATTAAAGCAATCCCAAGAGTAGGAGCTACATATAAACCCCTATATTTCTTCCAAAGAGTGTACTAGATATGAGCAATATAATTTAGCTTGTACGCTTCCAACTAAACCAGATAATTTCTAGTGACCTACGTAACTTCAAAGATATTTTTGATCTAATCCGAGAATGTTGAGGATCATCAACAATTTGCGATCCTATGAACTTAGGCGAATTAATCCTCTCAAAGTCACGGACTCATGCTGCTGCTGATCAACTATTAACATTCATAGGAGATTAAACCCGCTAATTTTTTTTGTAGGCAACATGGTATACCAGGACATTCGATCACAGTTTAAAACATAAAAACAAAGAGCTAATATTAGAATCAAGTGTATTTGGTATGATTTGATGTGTTAGTTGATGTTGAAAGAAAAATGAGACAACGAAGAGAAGAAGTAGTAAATCAAGACCATCTTAATGGTCCGTGGCTCACTTTACGGACCGTGTAAGTGACTGTGAAGTATGATAATAGTAGTGGAATTCTAAAGATCTATGTTTGAGAAAATTAAAGTAAAGACCACAGAAGTCTTCACGGACCGTAATCATTTTGTCTTTTCACGAGTAATTCACTAAACAAGATTCCAAAAAGCAGTGAGGTGTCCAAAGTTTGAAAAAATTTAAGTGAAGACCACGGACGTCTTTATAGACCATGATAATTTTGACGGTTCGTGATTTTGTCCGTCAACTAAATTCAAGAAAGCAGTGCAAATTGTCAAGAGTTTGACAAAGTTAAAGTGGAGAATATGGACGTCTTCACAGACCATGGTAATTTTGATGGTCCATTTTTTTGTACGTCAACAAGATTTCAGAAAGCAGTGAAAAGTGTCCAGTGTTTGATAATGTTGAAGTGAAGACTACATACGTCTCTATGGTCCGTGATAAGTTTGATGGTCCTTAACTCTATTCGTGAACCATATTATAGAGAACAGATTAAATTTTAAGTTTTGGAGATTTAAAGGAATGACCAGGGACTACTATACGGACCGTGAAGCCTTTCATGAGGCATGATGGGGGCTATGAAGGAAAGAGACAATTTATATTAAGTCTCTTTTTAATAGGTTTTTGAGATATTAAATAAGGTGTTTTTTAAATTATTAATTGATAATAAAACTTTTTCACGAATGAGGCAGAGAGGACTTGGGATTTTTTTTTGAGCTTATCTTGTTTTCAAACTAGTTGTCAAAAAGAGAAAGATTTACTATTAGGTAATCATTTTATATTTTTAGTTTTAATTTGCTGTCGTAATTATTCATATTTATGTTCCCAATCGTTATAACTTTAAATACGCAAAATTTTGAATCACCAAACAATCAAATCAGGTTTGTGAGATCTATTACGAGACTGTGAATTTGACCCCGTAAAACAAGCATGCAGTAATCGATGTTCACATGTTTTAGATTAAAGCTTTAATTTTAATTTAGTCTAAGGAGTGCACGATTTATACTTCGTGAATTAAATGGTTGTTCGAGGAGAAAAGAACTTGTTAGGAAAAGCAGAAATCTCTTTATAGTATTGAAGTTAAAATTAGAATATGACAAAATATAACTTTAGCTTCACATCTATTTAAGCGAGCTCTTTATTAAAGAATCAACTGTAGTTCGAGAGAATATAAACGATTATTGCCTAATAAGTATGACCATAATTAGATAAACTTTAGTCGCTGAGCTTTGTGAACGTATGATTGCTTGAACCTCAAATTGCAGAAGATTTCACAAGTTCTTGTCAGAGTGAACTAGAGCGACAGTAAAACATTATATGTAAAGAAATTCTCAATGGGAACAATCTCAACTCAAGTTGAGTTCTACAAAGCGAGAACGACAGTTTACAATTTCAATTGACTTGTAAGTTTGGAAGTACCAAATTTTGGCGCCACGGCTGAGGAATTTCATTTCAGGAGTGATTTACTTGCTTGTATTCAATTTGTATACATGATTTACTAATTTTACTTGTGTTGTTTTTTTTGATCTATTACTGAAAAATCGGCTTGTGCATGCACACCACTATAAGTAAGCGAGATACATTTCTACCTTACGATATGGAACTCCAAAAAAAATATGCAAGATGATTAATGATCAAGAACTAGAGGATCGGAGGTAGATATTGATCATAGCTGCTGAATTGGATGTTTCATTACATGTGCATCAAAATGCTGGATTAGTCCCACCTAGGGGAGTAGATGGAAACAAGTATGATGTAATCCTTCCTCATCGTCCACTGGTAGACCAAAGGCTAGAATTCAACATCCATCTCACATGATGTATGATGAGGATTATGTTGATTTGGATGGAACTAGAGCCACTAGAGCTATAGAGTTACCTGCGCTACCTCCAGGGTTAAATTATTTATCGCCAGTACAATCATACTATTGTTAAACCTCAAAGGAATGTTTAGAGAGGCAGCTGGTGATGATATGAACCAACATCTGAATTTTGTAGGAATATTTAAATCTCAAGAGATTCGTGGAGTTAATCAAACTGCAATGAGGCCAAGTCTATTTCTTTTATCTATTCTTTGGAAAGCAACTAAATGGTTGAATGAGATTTTATATGACTCCATTCAAACTTGGAGTAAATTAAAAGATGCTTTCCTAGAACGATTCTTTCAAGAATCGAAAGAACTGCAAATGATGGATGAGATCAATAAACATAAGTAGTTACCAATTGAAGCGATGCATTATATTTGGTGGAGGTTCAACCAAAATTTGCAAGAATTCCCCAACCATGATCTTACTTAGAGACATCTTAAACATGCTTTCTATAGGTCTCTTAATTACGTGACTAAACTTGTTGTTGATGCAGTCTGCAGAGGTTCTTTTATGAGAAAAATATTTGTTGAGAGCATGCATTTGTTGGATGAAGTTTCTTAAAACAATAAGGCATAGTACACAAAAGATTCAAAAGTAGGGGAATTAGGGTATACAAATTATACGTCAGCTAAACAGAGAAAGAAGGAAGAAGAAAGGGATATAGACATGGCACATCTGAGAACTCAACTTGATTTACTAACAATGCATAGTGTGTCCAAGTCTAAAAAAGTCAATGTTATGGGACAACAAATAAGATACGAAGATCAATACATTGACATTGCTAAGGAAGCTATATACTTGAAAAACCAATGGGTTTCACTAATTAAAACTCAGGATATCAGAAGTATAATCTTGGAAATATAGTTCGAAACTACACCAGAGATGGTCAATATGATACACCACCAAACAGAGAGCAAGGAAACTAGCAGAACTGAGATGGGTACAGATATGATTGGATTGTTGTATATAAGCCCTTAGGCTGCAGATAAAGAACGAATGGTGATTCCAACGGATCTAAGTTAGAAGATATGATGGACAAGATGCTTAAAAAGGTTGAATCAAAAGGATACAGGAGTTAAAGAAATAAAGAGTGAGTTCTCAAGCATGAGTCATCTGGTTGACTCTCACACCACCTCTATTAAGCAAATAGAGCAACAGTTGGGGTAACTCTCATCATCCTGAATAAGAGAAATTATGGTTCCTTACCAAGGGATACCATTCAAAATCCCATGAAAAATGGACATTGTATGACCATCACTACTAGGAGTGGTAAAGTTTTATCTAACCAAAACCCTGCAGGTACAAAGGATGAACTAGTTAAGGAGATAATTGGCACCGAGGAGGATAAAAGTGCACTTGTAGATGACTCGGAAGAGGTTTATAAAAGAGCAAAACTTGCAAGAGGACAAGAGAAAGAGATAAAAAATTCTTTTATAGTAGATTCCTAGACATCTTCCTCCTTTTCCTCAAAGACCCAAAAGGAAAATTGAAGATGGGAATTTTAAGAAATTTACCACCATTCTGAATAAATTTTTAGTAAATATCCCACTTGTAGAAGGTCTTGAACAAATGACATGATATGTCAAGTCCAAAAAAGACTTGGTTACCAAGAAAAGAGTTGTATGTCATGATTTTTCTAATGATGTGCATCATTACAAATCTATTACCATGAGTTCTCTGGTTTTAAAAAAAAGGATGTTGGTTCTTTCATATTTCCATGCACCATTGGGTCAGACAAAGTCCCAAAAGATTGTGTGATCTCGTAGCTAGCATAAATTTAATGTCATTTGCCATCTATGAACCTACGTCAATGTGATTGATGATGGATGAAAGGTCAGTTAAGCGGCCAATGGGAATATGATGTGATTTTTTTGTTAAGGGGGATACATTTATCTTCCCAGCAAAATTAGTTATCATAGATTGTGAAGTAGACTATGAAGTGCTTATAATTTCGGGAAGACAATCTTTAGCACTAGGAAGAGCTTTGGTTGATGTTGAGCAAGGTTCTTGAAGTTTAGACTAAATTCTTAAGAATTCAAGTTTAACATATGCAGATCAATGAAAAAACAACGAGAGATGGAAGTGGTTTCTGCAATGGAAGTTGTTACTGATGATGACTTAAGAGTACCTATTGTAGAGAGGAGTGTTGTTGAAACATTAGCTATTGTGTTGATGAACTTTGTTGCAGATTTCTGATCTAATTATGGAGCAACTACAATTGTTTTACACAGTATGGTAGCACATTCTTATACTCCCAAGAAATTACATTTGGATTTCGAAAATCGACCAGATCCTCCAGCTAAACTTTCCATCGAGGAACCACTTGTTTTGGAAATTAAAGAGTTGCCTAGTCACATCAAGTATGTACTTTTTGGGTACTAACAACAATTTACATGTGATATTAGCTGCAAATTTAAATGAAGAACATATACATGATGTGGTTAGAGTGTTTTGATGGTTTAAATACTCAATTGGTTGTACTATTGGTTATAAAATTAGAATTCCTCTATGCATATGTACACACAAAATTCAGCTTGAGGAAAATTATACACTCAGTATTGAGTATCAAAAGAGAATGAAGCCATCAATACAAGAGGTGGTTAATAATGTAATAATCAAATGGTTAGATGATAGGGTGGTTTACCCAATCTCAGACAGTCACTGGGTTAGTACAATGGAATGTGTGCCAAAATGTCAGGCATGACTGTGGTGGCATATGAAAAGAATGAAATAGTTTCATACCGCCCAGTGACTGGGTAGAGAGTATGCATGGACTACAAGAAGCTGATTGACCTTGAGGGAACATTTCCCTATGCCATTTATGGACCAAATGTTTGACAGGTAAGTAGCTAAAGGTTTGTATTGTTTCTTAGATGAATACTCTAGTTACAATTTGATAACTATTGTTGAAGATCAGGAAAAGACTACATATACAATTCCTTATGAGACTTTTGAATTTAAACGCATGTCGTTTGGTTTATGCATGGTGAAAGAGGGAATATCACTTAGATATAAAGTGTCAAAAAAAGGAGTTGAAGTTGACGAGGCAAAGATTGAGGTGATTGAAAAATTGCCTCCGTCTATTTGTGTTAAAAGTGTTCGGAGCTTCTTGGGACATGCTGAATTCTATAGGCATTTCAATAAGGACTTCTCCAATGTTTAACACCCCATGTGCATGATTTTGGAGAAAGAGGTGAAATTCGTCTTTTATGAGGCCTGCCTAAAAGCCTTTGACCTCCAAAAAGAGAAACTGATATCAGAACCTCTAATCATTGGTCCAAACTGGGCAGAACCAATTGATGTGATGTCTGATGCCAATGGAACTGTATTTAGTGTTGTATTTGATCAAAAAACGCGAAAAGATGTTCTATCTAATTTACTATGCTTGTAAGTCCCTAAACTGGGCACAGAAAAATTACCCAGTCACTAAACATGAATTGTTGGATGTAGTGTATGTATTTGAGAAAGTCATAGCGTATTTGCTGGGAACCAAAGTAATAGTTCACATAGATCATGTTGCGCTAAGATATCTCATGGCCAAGAAGGATACCAAACCACGTTTAATAAGATGGGTGTTACTACTTCAATAATTTTATTTTGAAGTAAAAGATATAAGAGGTTGTGAAAATCAGTTATTGGATCACCTTTCAAGATTGGAAGCTGCAAAGAGAGAACACAGTGAGCCTAAAATAGGTGTTGCATTCAATGGTTAATAGGTATTGGCTGCTACTGTTGATTTGATTGCATGGTTTGCTGATTTTGCTAATTTCTTAGTTAGTTACTTTATACCCGATGTGTTGACTTATCAACAATAGAAAATTTTCTTACATGATTTGGGTATATATTATTGGGATGAGACTTATTTGTACAGAGTATCATCTAACATCATTAGGAGATATGTTCCCAAGCTGAATTTTTATCTCTGGAAGCCTATAATTCCTTTATTGTAGGTAGGTACCATGGTTGAGCTAGAACTTTTCATAGGATATTTTAATGTGGGTATTACAAGCCTACTATTCACCAGGATACAACTGAGTTGGTACGAATTTGTGATGTATGCCAATGGCAAGGAGTCATATCAAGGTATCATGAGTTACGTATGACACACATTTTGGAGGTAGAGATTTTTGATTTATGGGAAATTGATTTTATTGTGCCCTTTGTGAGTTCATATGCATAGAAGTATATTCTTGTAGCAGTGGACTACATACCTAAATTTGTAGAAGTTGTAGCATTACCTGAGAATGATGGCAAGAGTGTTGCAACATTTCCAAAGAAGAACATTTTTGCATGATTTGGGACACCTTGAGCTAATATTAGTGATGGTGGTTCTCAATTTTGCAAAAAAAAATTCAGCGCTATTTGAACCAAGTATGGGATTAAACAGCATAAGGTAGCTAACCCATATCACCCGCAAAATAACGGCCAAGTGGAAGTGTCTAACAGCGAAATCAAGAAAATTTTGGCCAAGTCAGTAAATGCTAACTAGACACACAAGGCAAGAAATCTAGATAATGCATTGTAGGCGTACTAGACACCTTTTAAAACACTCATTGGTATGTATCCATATCAACTGGTGTTTGGAATATACTGTCACTTTCCTGTTGAACTGGAACATAGAACTCTATGGGCATTAAAGAAGTTGAATCTCGACTTGAATGAAAAAGAAAAGTTAAGGCTAGATCAGATAAATGAGATGGATGAGTTTCATCTGAAAGCATATGAGAGATGAGCATTGTATGAGGAGAGAATGATGTGGTACCAAGATAAATACAATGATAAATAAAGTTTCTCTCCTAAGGACTTTGTATTATTGTTTAATTCTAGATTGCGCTTATTTCCAGGAAAATTGAGATCCAAATCGTCTGGCTCTTTTAAGATCACTCAAGTATTTCAATCTGGAACTGTTAAGTTGAAAATGAAAAAAGGGGAAAGGTTTAAAGCAAATGCACAACGAATTAAGGCATATCTAGGTGTTCAAGAAGAGGCCATGGTAGTGGAAGACTGCATGCTTGATGAAGTCTAAGTAATCAAGGAACTTGTGTCGCGTCGCGATGTTAAATTGAACGCTTCATGGGAGGCAAACAAAGATTTATTAATTTAGGTATTTTTGCATTTCTTTTCATGTTATTTTAGTGTGCAGAGTTAATGGGCGCTGATATGCGTAGTAAGAATTAGTAAGAAATTGCATAAAAACTACTGCAATCTGCATCTGATGGGAGACTTCACGAGCCATAGTAGCCTCTAAGGGCAATTTCACAGTCCATCTAAGTGAAGATAAAACAAGGAATATACTGGAAATTATC
Organism: Solanum chmielewskii; assembly: GCA_027704785.1. Lineage (NCBI taxonomy): Eukaryota > Viridiplantae > Streptophyta > Magnoliopsida > Solanales > Solanaceae > Solanum > Solanum chmielewskii. The sequence goes on from JAKWIX010000320.1 coordinate 35,338,574, forward strand.
AAAATAAATTATTTACAGTAGGGTTCACTATTCGTAGTAATGTATACCAACCCTTTTTACCTACTTTAAATTTTAGCTGAAATAGAACAAGACAAAGTTCTTTCTACAAGAAACCTCACGGGCCGTGAACCTCTTTACGAGGGACTTTACGCATCATTTTTCCCAGGTAAGTCTCATCTCATAAGGTTTTCTACGGGAGGGCGGATGGGTGGTGAATCCTTTCACGGGCTATTCCGAATTCCGTGCCACGCAGGTGCTTCAATAAACACAACTCGACCCACCCCGCGATTAGAATTTTCCAACATGCATAATGTATTAAGTTCTCATAAACCACACTTTTTTAAAAAAAAAATCTTCTTTCTTTCTTTTTCTTTCTTCCATTTCTTCTGTAACATTTGCACCAAACATCCCACTCATAATCCACTAATTGTAAGTCATGGGAATTGGTGTCTTTGCTCACAACATTGCTACACATGCTTTTTAAGATCCCTCCAAGTATGTACAATGTTGTCGGTGTAATTCTTTCTTTTGGGTGTGTGTTTTTAATCAAATGATCGTTGTTCTTTGTTAGTAGTCGGCGGGCTTGTTGGAGTTCTATTTGACTGGTTGGGGTTATTAGCGTTAAATTCTGTTTGTTAGTTATTTAGGGGTAAGGTAATTGAGTGTCCATCAACTGTTGTTCTTCTGTGATTATTTGGTTAACATTGATTTTGCCATTAAACAAGGGACAATGAATAATTTGAGTTGGGATGAAAAATTACATAGGTGAAACCTGGGCAATAGTGAGCCACGCTCAATTTTATGAATCATCAAAATGCTTACGTACTGTGACCCTAGCCATGGACCACACATATAACAGAGTATAGGTGAGCTGAGTTCACGAACAAAATTATAGCCTGTGGTTTTCTCCACGGACCATGACCTTGTCTATGAAAATTCCTTGGGAAAGTATGAAGCTCGTTATTTCTGTTTTGATTCTCCCTAGAGTTCACGGAGGACATCACTGTATGTGGTCCATTCCACGGTCCGAGAGGGCATCTGTGAACATTAATTGCCAAAATTTCACAAAGGACTTTATAGTTGTTGGTCCATTGCACGATACGTGAAGGTAATCATGAATCTTACTAACATGAAGTTTTATTTGACTGATTTTGTGAGTCTTCACGATGATTGATTTAGTGAAATCATTCTTAAGGTAAGGCGTCACGATGTTGTTAACCAAAACACAAGTTTGAGTACACTATAGTGTGTCAATAATAGGCACTCATGCTAACTCTAGTCATGTCTACATGTACCATGGCACGACAATCATGAAAGAAGAATGACAACAAGTTTGTTTCCCGTATAGCTTCTCAATCTAAGAGACATGTCGCATCTGAGACTAGTAGGTTGGAGGTTCACTTAGCAGTCACACCAACACATCATTCACCTAGGGCCACTAGATAACAAGTCTAATGACGCCATCTCTAAAACACTCCATCTCTGTTTGATGAAGAGGGTAGTGCTTCTGAGAATGCTACAACTACTAGAAATTCATCTCACTCTACAGCACGTAGTAATTACGAGGACAACTCTGGGGGCACTGCTGAAGATGAAGGAAGATCTCAAGAAAACTCTTACACTTCCTATTTAGCAACCCATAGAGAACATGAAATAGCAGCTCAACAAGCTGGTCATTAGAGAGAGCTCAATGAGATACTCATAGATGAAGATACCATGATACAATATGTGCATGCTCAGGAACTTCATCTAGATTGCTGAGAACAACTTATTGCATGCTACCATACTATGTGGATTATGGACCATACACAAAGAATTCTTCCACAGAGGGATTATGACCAAGACTAGCATCTTCAAGAAACAGGCTATTTTACCTGAATTAAGGGTGTTGAGCAGTGACATCCAGACATTTCCAAATATTTATCAGACGTTTCAATTTCAGAAGTATTAATGGATGGACAATGCACCACGGGATTGCTCTAGTCACTTGACAAAGGAGTTTCATACATCATATTAACCTACATTGATGAACCTTTTTGCGACCATCGAAACCACAAAACTGACGGTAGAAAGATTTTTCTACTACACTGAGTCTAGTTGACTAAATCATTGTTACGGAAAAGTCCATTAGTATTTTGAAAAGCTCTATCAACAGAATTTTTCCATTAACCGGACTACATGGTTCCATCATCAGTGGAATATTTTAAAGGCAAATACCATGACATCACCAATGTAGCCAATATGAAAATTCAGGCTTCTCGAAAAAGAGTGTTTTGGTACATCGCCAAGAAGATTTCCATGGATGGGGAACAACAAGTTGGGAAACTACTACTCCAATACCTATAGGTAAAGCTATGTTGACCTTCTGAGCTAAAGTATGATGGGTTGTTGTCCTGGAGCAATTACAGCCAACAGCAATGACAACACAGTTTCCCCATCCTTCGCCTCATTTGTAGTATGTTTAATGAGTAGTTACCAAGTGAATATAGGGAGGATCATCGCTACTTAAATGTGAGATAGGTCTCTAAATGAGAGAGCAGTATTTCCTTTCCCTTGTCTAATAGCAAAATTATGTCGCCAAGCAGAGATTCCTCCCAACCGCTTAGTTGATTGATGGCATGCTGAATCTAGACTTATCAGGTGTTAAAGATAAAGGATTTGTCAAACCATCTGTTTGGAGCAAAATATGTAACACTAAGTCATCTGCTCGTTGCTCGACAGGTTTATTTAGAGTTTCCACAAACTCACAATGTTTCGGAGCAAGGCGAATCATCCCAAACAGCCACAGAAGCACCACTGCAAACCGACCCTGCATAAACTTTAGGTACTTTTGTGTCTATCCCTATCGCTTTTATTGATAAATTGATTGTAAATAAGCGCCAGACCAGATAATTAGCTTATGAGATAGTTCGTGGGATGCCTCAAATAATTGAAATCAAAGTATAAACTGCCAAGAAGGACATCACTTGTCACGTCCAGAAGGAGTTGGAAGTACATAAAGAGTGACTAGATGGCATTGAGAATTTTGTACAAGACGGAATACCAGTTACAAGTTAGACAGAGACTAATGAGTTGAAGGTACAATTGGCTGACATATGATTAGATTTCTAATTTAGCCACCCAACTGGTACAACCTCTTCCTCCTGCACTACCTGAATAACTGATGCAGATACTAAATCAAGCACCTCCAGTACAATCACTTTATAAAAATTTTGGTGAAGAACTAAACGACAAATGCAAAATGCGGAAACATAAGGATAGTTACCTCGATTAAGACACTCATCTTACCCCATTTCTTATGGAACATAAATCGGAGAAGAGACTTCGCAAAGTGTATTTGAGGTTTGAAAAAAACGAGCAGCCCGTGCAAAGAAATAACAAGACGCACTCTTAGTTGGCGCATCTGGAAGTGGAGCACCTGCTCACTTTGAAAATACAACACCCATCCTTGAGGTTTCTAATGTACTCCCTACACCACTCCATTCTAAGCAAGCACCTACTTATAAATGTGCCAGCGCAGATCCCCATACCATTACCTAGAGCTTCGTAGATATGTGCCCTCCTCATTCCCTTTTATGTATAGCATGCTAGATCAACTTTCAGGGAAAAGTTCTTTCTTAAAGGGAGTGGGTGGTCGAGAAACCTTTCATAGCTGTAGAAAATGGAGGTTGTCTTTTTTTTATGTTTCTTTGTATGTATCAACAGCTGCTAGATAACAAACAAAATGAACAAACAATTGTAAACATATTTTTGACTTTTAGGATCTTTATATGACAGATTACTTATTAAATTTTTATGCATCGCAAAGTTTTAATGATTCATAAGCCAATTAAGAAACTGTATAATGAAATCATGCGTAACTGTGTGTGAGTATTGATGTATGTCTAGAGCTATGAGTAGAAACTAGAATTTGCCTAAGTAGTCTTACTTGATACCAAGGAGAGTTGAATACGACAGGACTAGTAGGATAATTTTGTTTGTAAAAAATAATATGAAAAAAAGCTTACCACTTGAACCCATGTTGATCCTGAAATAGACTTTTATTCTCACCCAAAAAAGTTCATAACCTTGGTTTACCTTATGGTACATTGGCACAACTCAGGATAAAAGCCTAAGTTGAGTGTGAGTACAACCCGAGAGAGATTAAAAAGAAAGCTGAAATACAAGTGGTGTATAAATAAAAAACGAAAAAGAAAAAGAAGGTGGCTGCTGGGATTACAGAAATAAAGGAAATAAAAGATTCAAGTATAAGAGGGTTTTTTAGAACAAAATATAGGGAAGCCAAGAGATTAGTCACTCACAAAATGGAACATTAAGATATCATTTCCCAAGCCCCGAGCCTATATTACAAGCCAATAAAAAGCCCTACAATGATCCTAGTCTAATATATTGAATGATCGAGTGTAAAAAATGAGTTCAAGCATATAGAAAATGTTGTTAGTACTAAAATTACTTTTAGAGCATGAGAGTAGTGCTCAGTTCCAACCATTTTGTGCGAGGGAGTTCTTTTTTTTAGTGCGCTTTGATTGCATTTAATTGCAGATAAAGTAAGATAATAACTCGCAGACATATGCATGATTGACTGTAAGTCATGAAATGTCATATATAGATCCTTATATGTTAGATTCAATGAATTGGGATACAAAAGGTGTGGAAAATATTTGTTGCATATTGTAAACAATTGGAAAAGATTTTGTGACGTAAGGGGATAAAAAATCTTATCAGTTGATAACAAGTAATGGTTCTTAGTTGAGGGTGTTGACGTACTGGGATATCCGAGTACAGTTTAACGCTTAAAAACAATGAACTAATACTAGAATCAAGTATATTTGGTATGATTTGATGTGTTTGTTGATGATGCAAGAAGAATGAGACAAGAGAAGAAGTAGTAAATCACAGCCATATTGACGGTCTGTGGATCACTTCACGGACCGTGTAAGTGACCGTGAAGTATGATTAAGTAGAGAATTCTGAAGACCTACGTTTGAGAAAGTTAAAGTAAAGACTACGGAAGTATTCACGGACCGTAATAATTTTGACATTTTGTGGTTTAGTCTGTGAACCAGATTCCAGAATGTAGTGCCAAGTGTCAAAAGATTGAGAAAACTCAAATGAAGACTACGGATCACGGATCGTGATCATTTTGATGGTCCATAATTTTGTCCGTCTACAAGATTCCATAAAGCAGTGCAATGTGTCCAAAGTTTGAGCAAGTTGAAGTGAAGACATGCAAGTCTTCAAGGACCGTGGCAATTTTGACGGTCTGTGATTCTGTACGTCAAAAAGAGTCCACAATGAAGTGCAAAGTGTCAAAAGTTTGAGAAAGTTAAAGTGAAGACTACGGACTTCTTCACAGATCGTGATAAATTTGACAGTCCATGACTCTATCCGTTAACCAGATTATAGAGAACTCAAAAAGTTTATGTTTTGGAAATTTGAAGGCAAGACCACGGTCTACTATACGGAGTGTGAAGCCTTTCACAAGGTGTGATTGTGGACGTCAAGGAAAGCGACAATACCGTCATAATTATATTAGATCTATTTTAAAATGTTTTCAGCATATTATTTAAGGCATTTTTTTAATTATTAATTGTTCATTGAACCTTTTCATAAATGAGGCAGAGAGATCTTGGGATTTTTTTCGAGCTCATCTTGCTTTCTAATTACTTGGCAACCAGAGAAAGTTTTACTCTTAGATTATCAAGTTTGTGTTTTAGTTTAATTTTGCAATCATAATTATTAAGATTTATGTTCTCAATCATTATCAATTGTTAAATATGAAGAATTATGAATCACTAAGCATTCAAATAAGGTGTGTGAGATCTATGACGAGATTGTGAATTTTACCCCGTAAAACAAGCATAGAGTTATCTTTGTTCACATGATCTATTTTCAACCTTCGATTTTATTTTTGTCTGAGTAGTGCACGCTTTAGACTAGCAAGACTCAAGTGGTTGTTCGAGGAGAAAGACATTTGTTAGGAAAAGAACAAATATCTTTACAGTATTGAAGTTAAATTTAGAGTTCGAGAGTGAATAAATTTAGCTTCACATCCATTTAAGCGAGCACTTTATAAAAGAATCAATTGTAGTTCAAGAGAATATAAATTATTATAGTATAATAAGGCAGAGAAGCATAAGATAAACTTTAGTCACTGAGCTTAGTGAAGGTATGATTGCTTGAAGCTCAGATTGCTGAAGAGTATCACAAGTTCTTGTCATAGTGAACACTAACTTGCTTAATCTTAATCAATAGAAAAACCCATACCTAGTCATCTTTTATAAAAAAGATTTTAAATCGTAGTTTTATGTCTAGAGATTGATACTTGCTATTCATTCCCAAATTTTAATTTTGTTTTAAATTCAATAGGACATAATAACAAAAATCGAATAAAAGCGACAGTAAAACAATATCTATAATGAAATTTTATGTGGGAACGATCTCCACTCAAGTTGAGTTCTGTAAAGTGTCTATGACTGTTTACACTTTCATTTGAGGAGTAAATTTTGATGTCTCACAACACTCTGAGCCAACAACTTAATGGCATTCAAGAATTCAGCTGTGAAGACTTTCTGATCTTGGACTAGAGGAGCTACGTTTGAATTCCTGGCATTCGCAATCGTGGCGTTATTTCTATGAGAAGGCATGATCTGAAACATAGAACATTGAGTTATAATGTAATAAGATCATGCCTTACGTAGATAAGAGTAACAAGAAAGTGAAATTTTTCTTCAAACACTTCATAGCCTCCCTCTCATTAAATGTGTGCATTTCACACCCATGAAAAGGACTCTACTTAGTGAAGCTTTTTATACATACTAGGACACTTAACTTAGTGCCCTAATAACAAGTTTGTCACGCCCTAGGATACCCCTGAGAAATGGACAAGAGACCTGGGACCACAAGTGATTCCTAGATAACCATGCTTGCATGATCATGAGCATACTAAAGATAATAAAATTATGTGGAAGCTAAATCATTATTTAGATGAAAATATGGGGAATACTCATATACTATAACTTAGATATTTGAAAACTGATGAGTTTAATACAATAAAAACATTAACTCCGTACTTAGCTGAAAGTAACTATGTCTTAAAATATCCTCTAACTGACTAGAAAACTGGGACAAGCCCCAGCTAAGTCTAGCAATAATTGAGACTAAATGACTAAAAATACTAAATTTTTGAATTATAGATATTGTCCTTGCCGAATATGGACTCATCACTAATTCTGCTAAACTAGAGATTGGGAATTCATCTTAGCGTGATCTAGATCCTATGGACCTGAACCTAAATCACAAAAAGATGGAGCGCTTGTATGCATTAGTATTTGGAAGGTATTGAGAATGTAGGAGAGATAAAGCTGAGATACAAAACTAAATAAGAACAAAAGCATGTATAATATTCTGAACATGATATACTAAATTCTTAGAAAATTGGATGCAATGACCAAGTTTATAACATATTGATACTGAATATTAATTTAATGGTGCATATGGTCAATGAACTAGAATCTAACGGAACTGTGAAAGCTACTAATAACCAATAATAAAACCACATGAGATAAATGTTAAGTCCAATATATATGACAAGTCGAGAGAATAAAGTTATAACATGATAAGCACATTAATAAATGAAGTTTATCTCTTGAGGACTTGGTACTATTGTTTAATTCTAGATTGTGCTTATTTCAAGGAAAATTGAGATCCAAATGGTCTAGCCCTTTTAGGGTCACTCAAGTATTTCAATCTGGAGATGTTAAGATAGAAATGAAAAAGGGGAAAGGTGTTTAAATCAAATGCACAACGAATTAAGGCATATCTAGGTGTTCAGGAAAAGGCCAAGATAGTGGAAGGCTGCATGCTTGATGAAGTCTAAGTAATCAAGGAACTTGTGTCGCGCCCAATATTAAATTGTGCGCTTCTGCGGAGATAAACCAAGATTTATTAGTTTAGGTGTTTTTGCATTTCTTTTTATGTTATTTTAGTGTGAAGAATCTATGGGTGCTGACATGCGTAAGAAGACTTAGTACAAAACTGCAAAAAAACTAGTGCAATCTACATTTGATGGGAGACTTCACGGACCATGGTAGCCTCTAAGGGTGATTTCATGGTCCATATAAGTGAAGATAAAACAAGGAAGATGTTGGAATGTAGAAAAATAAAGGATTCACGGGAGGGTTCACAGTTCGTAGTAATTTATAAGGACCCTTTTTACCTACTGTAAATTTTAGCTAAAACGGAATAAGGCAAAGTTCATTCTACAGGAAACCTCATGGGTCGTGAACCTCTTTACAGGGGACTTAACGTATCATCATCTGTCCCAGGTAAGTCTCATCTCTGAATTTTTTCTATGGGAGGGTGATTGAGACGTGATGCCTTTAACCAGTTGTTCAAAATTTTGTACCACACAGGTAATTAAGTTAACACAACCCGACCAACCCCGCGATCATACCCGTCCAATATGCACAATGTATTTATGTCTGATAAATTGTACTTTTTTAAAAAAATCATCCGTTCTTTCTTCTTCTTTCTTCCATTTCTTCTGTGATGTTTGCACCAAACATCCGACTCATAATCAACTAATTGTAAGTCACAGGAATCAGTGTCTTTGCGCATAACATTGATACACATACATTCCAAAATCCCTCCAAGTATGTACATTGTATTGTGTTTAATTCGTTCTATTAGGTCTTATTATTTTACTCAAATGATCGTTGTTCTTGGTTGAATATATTGTAGTCAGGGTTTTTTTTTGCAGTTCTATGTGACTGGTTGGTTATGCAATTATTTGGTTGACATTGATTTTGCCATTAAATAAGGAACAATGAGTAATTTGAGCAGGAATGAAGAATTATATAGCTGAAACCTGGGCAATAGTGAGCCACACTTAATTTTATAGACCGTACAAATTCTTATGTGTCGTGACCCTAACAATGGACCACCCATATAACAGAGTATAGGTGTACTGAGTTCATAAATAAGATTATAGCCCATGGTTTTCTCCACGGACCATAACTTTGTCTGTGAAAATTCCTAGGAAAAGTATGAATCTGTTTATTTCTGTTTTTATTCTCCCCATAGTTCATGTAGGACTTCATTGTCTGTGGTCCATTACAAGGTCCTTGAAAGCATCCGTGAACATTATTTTCCAGATTACACAAGGACTTTACGGTTTGAGATCCACTGCATAATATGTGAAGTAACCATGAAAGTTACTCAAATGAGGTTTTATTTGATTGATTCTGTAAGCCTTAACGATGATATATTGGGTGAAGTCATTCTTAAGGTAAGGCGTCACGATGTTAAACACAACGAAAGTCTGAGTACCCAATAGTGTGTCAATAATAGGGACTCATGCCAACTCCGGTCATGTCTATAGGTACCATGCCACACCAATCAAGAATGAAGAATTCCAACAAGTCTGCCCTGTGTATAACTTCTCAATCTAAGCAACATGCCGCATCTAAGACTGCTAGGTCAGAGGTTCACTTAGATGTCACTTAAACACACCATTAACTTTGGTCCACTAGTTTACAAGTCCAACAATGCCTGCTCCTGAACACTCCCTCTCAGTCTGAAGAAGGGGGTAGTGCTTTTAAGAATGCTGAAACTGCTAGAAGTTCATCTCACTCTACAACACGTAGAGATAATGAGGATAACTCTGGGGGCACTGCTGAAGATGAAGGCAGTTCTCAAGAGAACTCTTACACCTCCTCTCCATCAACCCATACAGAACACAAAACAGTAGCTCATCAATCTAGTCATTAGAGAGAGCTCAATGAGATACTCATAGATGATGAAACCATGATACAATATTTGCATGCTCAGGAACCTCATCTAGATCGCCGAGAACATCTTATTGAATGCTACCGTACCATGTAGATTATGGAGCATACCACAGAATTCTTCCACAGAGGGATTGTGACCAAGACTAGCAGCTTCAAGAAGCGGGCTATTTTACCTGATTTTAGGGTGGTGAGCAGTGACATCAAGACATTTCTGGATATTTACCGGACGTGTCAATGTCACAAGTTTTAATGGATGAGCAATGCGCCTAGTTATTGCTTTAGTCACCTGAAAAAAGTGTTTTATATATCATATGCAGCTATGCTGATGAACCTTGTTAAGACGACCGAAACCACAAAAATAGGGCAGAAAGATTTTGCTGCTATACTGAGTCAACCTGACTAAATCATTGTTAGAGAAAATTCCATTGATATTTCGGAAATTTCTACCAACCGAATGTTATATTGACCGAACTACATGGCTCCATCATCATTGGGATATTTAAAAGGGAAGCACCATGACGTCACCAATGCAACCAACATGGAAAATTAGGCTTCTCGAGAAAGGGTGTTGTGGTGCATCGCCAAGCAGATTTCCACATATGGGGAACAACAAGTGGGGTAACTACTACTGCGATAACTATTGGTCAAGCTATGTTGACCTTCCTAGCTAAAGTATGGTGGATTGTTGTCCGAGCGCTATTATGGCCAAGGACAAATGACAACACACTTTCCCCATCGCTACCTCACTTCTAATGTGCTTACTGAGAAGTTACCCAGTGAATATAGGGAGGATCATAGCTACTAAAATGTGATACAGGTCTCTAAATGAGAGAGCACCATTTCCTTTCCCTTGTCTGATTGGGAATTTATGCCTCCAACTAGAGTTTCCTCCCAACCTCTTAGTTGATCGATGGGATGAGGCATCTAGACTCATCAGGCGTCAAATATAAAAAGTAACATTCTGGAAAATTTTATGTCAGGTGAAAAGCCCAATAGGTCTTTCAAATTGCCTATTGGGGATACATAGTAATCGCAATGCCAATATTGAAAATATTGTGCATAGTATAGAAAAATGTCTAAGGGGGGTAGCCAATATATATATAATACCCAAATAAGCAAAATATTGGGCATATTAGAAAATATATATATTGGCTTAAAGCGTGTTATCCATATATCTAAGTATTAATGAGCTTGTTTAGGAATTGTACCTGCAATGAAGACCCTAAACTAAAATGTTTTTTCCTTTAACTCACAAAAAGGTATGAGGCATCCAAGTGTCAAGCCTAGATAACATGTCACATGATCAATTAAAATAATCATGTAGAGTAAGCAGTGCCGAAGGTCATAGTGAGGATCCTTGGGACGATAAGTAAAAATTCCCAAAGGAACCATAAATAATAGTTAGTTAGGAAAGTACAACCAAACCATGTTCAAGCACATGTGCAAGAAATGTGAAGAAGCACCAATGGAGGGGACCACCCTAACCGAATTTGGTTAGGGTAGTTAAGGGGACAAAAACGTTGACAAGGGACTACTCCATGTGGGGCATAACTTCCTAACCAATGGACTCTAAACTACTGCCCCAAATATATAAATAATCTAGGACTAACCGAAATGGACCCACTAGTGCACCCGACAACCTAGGACCAAAACTAGGTTGACACTAACCTTGTACTAGTTAAAGAGACAACCTAGTACCTAACCTAGGATGGTCCAAAAGGTTAGTTATGGTCCTAAATACATGCAGGTACTTTATTAATTACCTTAGGCTAATTATTTTTTAATTTATAAACTTAATTAATTTAAAGGGGCAAAACAGAAATCACAAAGCAATTTTCAGATTTTGGTTAAAACAAGAAAAAGACGACCTATACCTAACCTAGGATGGTTCAAATGATTGGTTATGGTCCTAACGACTTACGGGTACTTTAATAATTACCTTAGGTCACATAATTAAGAAAATTACTAATTTAATTAATTAATTTAAATGATCATAATGAAATTCTTACACTAAACTAGTACAACTCAAGAAAATATCGTAGTACTTAACCTGGGATGGTCCAAAAGGGTTAATTTGTGTTCCAATGACTTGAGGGTACTTTAGTACTTACTATTGGTACCTAAATTAATTAAATTAAGGATTTAATTGATTAATATAAATTCAAGATGTTGACCAAAACCATATTCAACACCAATTTCCAGATTTCACTAAGTGTTATGTTCTCCTATGTTTAGTCAACTTAGGTGTGGTTTTTTAGTTATTAGTTATTTAGTTAATTAAATTAAATTAAGAAACCGTAATTTGAATAAGTCAAGGTCTGTTCCTAAACCAAAAAACCATGTCCACACTCAATCAAATACACGACTAAAAGCAGAAAACAAGCGTGAGAAAAACAGTGAATAAACGCAAGGAAAAAAAACAAAAAAATTTCATAGACGATTTTCAAGGTTTCATCAAGGTTCGTTCAAGGTGGTCTTCGTAGATTAAGTTCTAATTAATGTATGAGTTTATATCCTGGAATTCTTTATGGGTTACTCTCCTAGACTTCTTACTCCAATAGAACTTTCTTTCAACGATTCAAAGATCTTGAAAACTAGGGTTGTTTCCTGTCGGTCATGTCGAACTCCTTTCCCTAGTATCCTGGTTACAATTTCAATGTTGAATACGTTGAAAATCATGTTGTTGGTATGTAGTGCTGGCTGTTCTTAACATGTATTATTCTTGAACGATGAGTATCGAATGAACTTATGAGCTTGTAATTGCGTAAAGTTAATCTTATCATGATAATCAAGGATCGAGAATATGCTATGTTAAGTCCGTGATGTGTTAAGATAATATGTGTCTGTGACTGAATGGACTTGATGTTTTTGTGATTTTATGAAGTTTTTAAACCCATGAAATGTTAATATAATGCTGTCCAATATGTTCTTAAAACGTTACACTAAAAATCTATAAACTAAGAATTGTCTCAAAGACATCTAAGAAATCATATCTTGAATAAATTATCTATCTCGTTCAAATAAAGTTGGCTAACTCTATGTGGTCAAAATGAATACATGATAATGGATAGGAACTTATGTAAATGATTAAAAGATTGTCTAAGAGTTCATTCATATGGCAATTTAAATACGAACATACGTAAAAATTAGCTTATGCCAAAAAGAATGAATTTGCTAGTTTAACATCCCAAATCGTGAGCCAATACTAATCATATGCCAATTCTTGTGTAGTAAGAGTATCAAATATATTAAGCACTTCTAAAGTAATATCAATGAATCCATAACACAGGGCGTGAAATTCATTGGGACAACTCCTAACATGCTCCACAAGAATGAACTATGAACACATAAAACTCATTGAATGAAGTGTTCATCGTCTATAATTGGTGATATGAATCTACTACACCAAAGTAAGTAAGTAACGTGAGTTATAACGTTATTAAAGGGGTCTTAATTAAGTAAGTGACTAGAATAGGGTGTTAAAGGAAGTCAGACAAGTCTTACTTACACCAAATCTAATTTATTAAAAGAATACTCACGAATGAAGGTGTTAGAATGTGTCAAACTAGTCACATTAACACTTAAGGATGATATGTAAGGAAACTACACATTCATCAATGAAAATTAAGGATTATACGAAAGAACAATTCCCATTTCATAAATATAATGTAAAGATGACCTGTCATCAATAGAGTAAGTAGATTTCAATCTAGAAGGAAGCCTCCATAATGCTTGAGTCAACACTAAAAGATGATAAAATGAACATTCACGTAAAAGGGATGAGTAATTATGAAAAGCAAATATGCTAATGCTAATAAATGTGGTGACAATATGATAAGAGGCTAATGTGAAAGATGAGAGCAATCTCAAATGAGCCTAAGTTAATGTTACCAAAACGTACTCACCTATAAGAGTGTAAAGCTAATGAAGAGACGAGTCTCTATGTATACTCTAATGAAAGTATTGAGACTGATGTATGTTGAATGCTAATGATGAGATGAGAAATCATCTATTGAGCTATGATGTCCTTATACTAGAAAAAATCTTCAATGACGTATGACTTGAATGAAATGAAACTTTATACTGAGTAGCAATAGGCTAGCTATGAGCAGTTATGCCTTCTTTCTGGAAGGACGGAGGTTCACGTAACACTCATGAGATGAGACTTTCTTGCGTTCCGGGCATGGTTCTCCTTATATCTCCTAGTCTTCGAACCTATACTGCCAATATAGGGATCTGCTGGGGTTCAATTCCCATGTACGCTAGCATGTTTTGGGTCACTTTGGCCGATGATTCCACCTCTTTCCGATGTGGCGTAGACAGTGGATTTCATGATGCTCACATGATCTATGTTTGTTAAGGTTGGAGTTCCTCAAAGTATGAAAGATAACAAAATGAACGATACCGTAGGTGTTTGTCCAAGACAATAAGGAGGTTAAATCAGATTCAAGTAATGGAGGTTTTCTACGTTTGTTAAGTTTCTGTGTATCTATCATAATAGGTTAAGATATGCCACTGCTACATAATAAACAAAATGCACAATTAATTCTGAACATGTTGTTGACGCTTAAGATCCTTATATGGCATTTTGCTTATTATTTTACTAAACATTGTAGAGCTTTAATGATTCATAAGCCAATTAAGAAACTAGATAATGCAATCATGTGTAACTATGTGTGAGTATTGATGTATGTCTAGAGCTATGAGTAGAAACTAGCACTTTCCTAAGAAGTCATGCTTGAAATCGAGGAGAGTTGAATAGAAAAGGGTTAGTACACTAATTTTCTTTGTAAAAAATAAGAAGGAAAAAAGCTTACCACTTAAACCCATTTTGATCCTGAAATAGACTTTTATTCAAACCTGAAAAAGCTCATAACCTTGGTTTACCTAAAGATACATTGGCAAAACTCAAGCTAAAAGCCTAAGTTGAGGGTGAGTACAACCTGAGAGTGTTCAACCAAAAAGCTGAAATACAAGTGTATATATGTAAATAGAGGAGGGATTTTTAAAACAAAATTTTGGGAAACCAAGGGATTAGTCACTCAAAAAATCGAAAATTAAGATATCATTTACCAAGCCCCGAGCCTATATTACAAGCCAATAAAAGTAATGTAGTGATGCTAGTCTAATTTGTTGAATGATAGTGGGTAGAAAATTAGGGCAAGCCTATAGTAGTTGTTGTTAGTACTAGAAATTCTTTTAGATCATAAGAGTAGTACTCAATTCCAACCATTCTGTGTGAGGGACTTCTTTGTTCTGAGTCTACTATGATTGCATTTGACATTAGATTAAGTAATCTAATAACTCACATACATATGTGTGATTGACTTTAAGCAATGAAATGTCATATATATATCCTTATATGTTAGATTCAGTAAATTGGGATACAAAAGGTGTGGAAAATAGTTATTGCATATTGTGAATGATTGGAAAAGATTTTATGAAGTAATGGGATGACAAATCTCATCACTTCATGAAAAGTAATGGTAATAAGTTCAGGGTGTTGGTATACGGGGATGTACGAGGATATCCGAGTATAGTTTAACCCTTAAAATCAAGGAAATGCTACTAGAATTGAGTGTATTTGGTATGATTTGATGTGTTTGTTGATGATGCAGGAAGAATGAGACATAGAAGAATATAAGTATTAAATCACAGCCATATGACGTATTTGGTATGATTTGACGGTCTGTGGCTCACGTCACGGACTGTGTGAGTGACCATGAGTTATAATGAAAGTAGAGGAATTATGAAGACGTGCATTTGAGAATGTTAAAGTAAAGACTACGGAAGTATTCACAGAGCGTAATAATTTTTAAAATCCGTGGTTCAGTGCGTGAACCATATTCCATAAAGTAGTGCCAAGTGTCTAAAGTTTGAGAAAACTAAATGAAGACTACAGACGTCTTCACGGAATGTGATAATTTTTTGGGTTCGTGATTCTATCCGTCAACAAGATTCCATATAGCGGTGCAAACTGTCCGGAGTTTGAGAAAAATGAAGTGAAGACTATGGACGTTATCAAGGACCGTGGTAATTTTGACGGTCCTTGATTTTGTCCGTCAATAAGATTCCACGAAGCAATGCAAAGTTTCTAGAGTTTGAGAAAGTTAAAGTAAATACTATGGACGTCTTCACAGACCGTGATAAATTTCTCGGTCCATGACTCTATCCATTAACTAGATTACAGAGAACTACAAAAGTTTAAGTTTTGGAAATCTGAAGGCAAAACAATGGTCTATTGTACGGACAGTGAAGCCTTTCACTGGGAATGATGGGGACTGTGAAGGAAAGCAATAATGTAGTTATAGTTATATTAGTTTTATTTTTAAAGGTTTTTGGGATATTATTCAAGGCATTTTTTGAATTATTAGTTGATCATCGAAAATTTTCAAGAACAAGGCAGAGAGAACTTGGGATTTTCTTCGAGCTTATCTTGTTTTCGAATCACTTGGCAACAAGAGAAAGGTTTACTCTTAGATTATCAACTTTTTTTTATTTTAAATTTTCTATCGTAAGCATTCAGATTTATGTTCCCAATCATTATCAATTAGAATTGTTAAGTTTACAATATTGAAGTTAAATTTAGAGTTCGAGAGAAAATAATTGTAGCTTCACATCCATTTAAGTGAGCACTTTATAAAAGAACCAATTGTAGTTCAAGAGAATGTAAATGGTTATTGTATAATAAGGTTGAGAAGCATAAGATAAATTTAGTTGGTGGGCATTGTGAAGGTATGATTGGTTGAAGCTCTGATTGCACAAGAGTTTCACAAGTTCTTGTTATAGTGAACACTAACCTGGTTTCTCTTAGTCAATAGAAAAACCCATACCTAATCATCGTTTACAAAATAGATTTGAATTCTTAGTCTTACGTCTAGAGATTGATACTTGCTAATCATAACCATATTCTACTTTTGGTTTAAATTCATTAGGAAATAGTAACAACAATCAAATAACAGCGACGGTAAAACATTATCTGAAAATAAATTCTATGGGGGAACGAACTCAACTCTAGTTGAGTTCTGCAAAGTGACAATGACCGTTTACACTTTCATTTGAGGTGTAAGTTTTGATATCTCACAACACTCTGAGCCAACATCTAAATTTCATTCCAGAATTGAGATGTGGAGACTTCCTGATCTAGGACAAGAGGAGCTATTTGCATTCCTGGCATTCAGAATCCTTGCATTAGTTCTATGAAGAGGCTTGATCTGAAACATAGAACGTCGAGTTAGAATGGAATAAGATCATTCCTTACGTAGATAAGAGTAACAAGAAAGCAAAGTTTTTTTAAAACACTTCATAACCTCCCTCTCATTAAATATGTGCACTTCACACCCATGAAAAGGACTCTACTTAGTGAGGCTTTTCATACATCCTAGGACACTCAACCTACTGCTTCCATACCAAGTTTGTCACCCCAAGATACCCCCATGATGCGGACACGAGACCTAGGACCACAAGTGATCCCTAACTGATCGTGCTGGCATGACCATGAGCATACTAAAGATAATATAATGATTTGGAAGATAAATAATTATTAAAATGAAAATATAGGGTATACCCGTATACAATAACTTAGATATTTGAAAATTGATGATTTTAATACAATGAAAATATTAACTCAATACGGAGCTGAAACTAACAATGTCTGAAATAGCCTGTAACAGACTAGAAATACTTGCAAAAGACCCACCTAAGTCTAGAAGAAATTGAAATTAAATGACTGAAAATACTAAATTTTTGAATCATGGATAATGTCCTTGGAGAATTAGGAATCACCACTGATTCAGCTGAAGTGGAGATTGCAAATTCATTTTAGCATGATCTAGATGCTGAGAATCGGAACATACATCACGAGAAAATGGAGCGCATGTATGTAGTAGTACTTGAAAGAACTGAGCATGTAGGAGAGATAAAGCTGAAATAAAACATAACTGAACAAGAGAAAAAGCAAATATAATATTCTGAATTTGATATACAAATTCTGAGAAAACTAGATGCAATGACTAAATTTATAACATGTTGATATCGAATACTAACTTAACTGTAAATATGGTTAATGAAATAGAATTTTACTGAAATATGGAAGATACTAATAAACGATAATAAAACCACATGAGATAAATGTTAATTCCGATGTATACAACCAGTCAAAATTGATCCAATTTAGCATGCCAAAGGTATAAAAGGATGTTCGCGTGATTACTAAACTGATGCCCACAAAAGGAACTTACAACCTGCTTGGCGAGTAATTCTGCGACTATTTGGGTACAGTGAACCCTGGTCCAACTCAGTATTATGCTACTCCCAAAGAGTTTTGCAATTAACATCTTATAACAGAATTTATTTAGATACATAATTGCTTAAAATTGAACATGCAAACCGAGAATGCAATAATTAATCTGATAATGAAGCATTAATAATTGAGGCATGTATATATAAAGTAACTGAAATATTTGACCTAGTATGTGTAATTCAACAACTAACGAACTACATAGATATAGTATGAAATTCGTGCAATCAAATGGGTATTAACATGTTAATCCTATTTAGAACATATAACTAACTAATTCATGGGTAATTTCCTAACGTTATAGAAACCCCAAGTCTAATTGTGATAAGGGATTCAATCTACAGTTCGTCTTATTCCTCTGTCGTTTGATTCAGAGAATGGGTTCTAAGGACCAAGGTTGATGGACCTGGAATACGGGTCGTGGTCCAATATATGGTCCTTCTTGTTCCTTTGTCGTTTGATTCATAGAATGGGTTCTGAGGACCAAGGTCCACGGACCTTGTCTATGGACCGTGGTCTGTAGGTCTTGGCCTTTATCTGGTATCTTTTGATTTTCTTTGAACCAAGATCGATGGACGTGGTCAACGAACCATCGCTTTACCTATGATTTTTAGGTGGCCTCCGTAAATGTCACGTGTAAATCTAATTTCTTGTCTATCTAGGATACAGATTGTTACAAGGCGAGTATTGTGTTCCCACATAATCAATTCACTTAACTATTTCTTTTAGTTTTTCCTTTATATGCTCGAACATTGAATGCACTGACGTCATTCTACCTGCACTTTTTTATGATACAAACACTGGTGTTTAGGGTCATTAACAGGCTCTTTGTTTATACTTTTGAATCCCATTTATCTTTAGTGTGACTTCTTACTTTCTGTTAGATTTTACAGTAATATTTTAGTTTGGTTATGATGTTATGGGTCTTGTCCCGACATCTATCGTAGAATTTAGAGGTTCATAGAAAGTACAAGTGGAAGAGTCTTTCACTATTTCCTTTTTGATGTTTTGAGACTTTGAGTTGCTTTGAGTATTTCAAGACATACTTTGGGATAATATCGTGTTAATACATTATGAGTTAAATCTTTGCTTTTGAAGTTCCTTTTTTTGTTGTGTATGTCTTCCACTGAGTAGTGAGCCAGGCCAAGGGTTGGCTAGGGTTCGCTTGGGGATCAGCGATGGTTCTCAAGTGCTGAATACGTCTAGGGTGTAGGCTCAAGGCGTATTACAAACTATGAGAATCGATAGTTCGCTCTCGAAAGAACGATTGTTCCTGGAGAAATTTCTCAATCGTTGAGTGAATGGTTAAAAACCATCTTTTGCTCTTCTTGGAAGTTCGCCCTGAATTTTTTACTGTTAAGGAATGTGAAAAAACAACTTAGAGATTTATTCTCCCCCTAAATTTTGTGTGAAATGGTGGTCAAGACTATTGAGGTAAGAAAAGAGCAAAAAATCCCTTTGTCAAATAGATGAAATGTCTTAACTAGAGAGGCTTCACTCAAACCGTCATAACTTTTTATTCACATCTCAAAATTAAGTAAACTTGGTGGTATCGAAAAAAGCACTCAAAGGTCTTCCGTTTTATAGGTCATTGTTCACCGAACTCTTTATATTCAAAAAGATATGATTATTTGAATTTGATCCAAAACAAAAATTTATGAAAGTTCGAGGTGTTACACTTAAACTATATAGTTCTTGAGTCATGGGCAATGTTACATTTGTCTTCTAGAATTACATGACCTAAATAAAAGCTAGAAGATGACGTTGGGAATAAGAATAATTGGAAGTGCACACTAGAATAAATTTCTATATTTTAGTTATTTTTTATTTCCTAGTTTGTGTAACACTCTATTACGTATTATTAAGTATTAGTTCTTCAATATCAGGAAACCATAAGTTTATAATAGTTATTTTATGTTTCCTAGTTTGATTAGAACTCTGTTAGTTACTTTAGTATTGGTTCCCCAATTTCAGCAAACAGTAACATAATTTTAGCATATTTAATAGCATTACTTTACATCATCTTAGTTCAGATGCGATGTATTTATTAAGTCTATTTTATCAATAAAACTCAGTTTTCCCTTTTCTTCTTCAATCAGTTCTTATTCTTCTCTATTAAACAGTAACATAACTGACCATAATCATAAACATATTTCATGTTTCAAAACAATGTTTAAGATAAAAAGACAAAGTAAAATACTAAATTATGACATGATCTTAGGAGCGAGAAACATGGTTTAATTTCGTCTGCATAAATAAAAATATTACTTTGAACACACAAATTATTCAGAAAACCATTAAAAAATCCCACCTATGAGATTCTACTCAAAAATAACAAAGAAAAGGAAAATGTTTAGAAGTTAATAATTTTCACAACTATTACGCCGAGGATATATTTTCCAAAACCTATATAAGTAAAGGAAATTCTAGCCTTTTGCATGTCCCTTCTCCCATTTAATACAGTGGAGACTTGATGGACTTATGTAGATTTCAAAATCACAGAAAAAATTGGCTCTCAATAGATTTGGGAGAATATAAATTTAGAAATTCCAATGGGATAAGAAATTAAAGGTCATACATTCTAGGATATGGTTAACGTAAGATTTAGGTGTCATCATGACTTGATATTTCGAATAGTAATAGTGAAGACATGCTTTTTCAGGAAAGGAGAAGATGAATAGAGAAAAATATTATGGTGTGGGCTATGTTTGGAGGAAATATGAGTCAAGAATTTAGTTTCATTATGATTTAATGGAGAAAAATGGATCAAAAATGGCTGGAGGGAACTCTTTTTTTAAACATAAACATAATTTCAAGATCGCGGTTGATACGAATGAAATTTTTTTTCGATTTTTTCATTACTCAAAACTTTTGTTAAACCCTTTTTTTAAGATTGAAAAAATGAATTCTCTGCTAATAAAACAAAACTTCATAATTAGCGCCTATTATCTTTTCCCTACCCTCTAAAACATTCGGTCACCGATCCCCACCACCCTACTTATAACCTTCACCCTCTAGCACCCTCGTTGATTCCATCTCCATCACCCCACTCCTTATCATACACCCTCTACACTCATAGAGTTTTTCTGTAAAACATTTTCCTTCGTACCAAAAACAACAAAAACTTATGTTTTTTCTTCACGAATTATTAGAATCATTATTTATATGTATCTATAATCATGGTAATGATAATTAAATTTTTATATATGAAGTTTGTGTGATAGATGGTCTATGGTTGGACTTTCATACATTTTCAAGGAACATTCAGCTGAGCAAAACGCATCAACTATAAAAAGAATCATTGATATTAGAGAGAATGTGGGGAGAAAAGCGATCCTAGATAGGTTTAGGTCATGATCACATATCGTAATTGAGAAAGAACTTGTTGTTGCTACAAGATCAAATCTTGATTCAAATTTGACTCATGGCTTTATTAATTCTCTGCAGCCTTGTTGTTTGGCTTCCTCCAAACCTTTATCAATGATTAGTTTAACTCCCTTTTCTAAGTGCATGAATCATGGTTGTGCCACCTATATTTCACTTGAAGATGTTCAAGATTATTAGATCTACACTTGCATTGTGATTATTATCCTAGATACCGAGTTATTCATAGATATATATATTTAAATGATGAATAACTCGTATCTAGGAGAATGAATCACAACACGAGTGTAGTTCTCAGAATTGTAAACAGATTCAAGTGAAATCAGGCGGCAAAACCATGATTGACGGACTTAGCAAAAGGAGTTAAACTCATAACTAGTAAGGGTTTTGAGGAAGCTGAAAGAAAATGCTGCAGAAGCTTTTAGTGGCATTTGATCTTGTAGAACCAGCAGATTCTTTCTCAATTACGATATGTGATCGTGCTTTAAACCTATCTAGGATATCTTTTCTCTCCACTTTCACTGTAGTATCAATGAATATTTTATAGTTGTTGCCTTTTGCTCAGCATAGTTTTCCATGAAGATGTATGAGAGTCCAACCTTAGACCATCTGTCAGACGAAATTCACATATACAATTTTAATTATCATCATTACGATTAGAGATACATATAAAGAATTAAACTAATAATCGATGAAGATAAACGCTTGAGTTTTTGTGGTGTTTGGTACAAAGGAAAATATTTTCTACAAAAAATCTATGAGTGTAGAGGGTAGAAGGTAAGGTGTAGGTGGTGGAGATGGATGCTACGGGGGTGCTAGAGGGTGAATGTAGGGTGGTGGGTGGTGGGGATCGAATGTTGGGTGTGTTCAAAGGTACGAAAAAGAAAATAAAAGTAAGTTATGAAGATTTGTTTTACTAGAAAAAATATCATTTTTTCAATCTTTAAAAAATAGTTTACCTCAAAAGTTGAGTAACAAAAAAATTGATCTAGCGTATGTACCAACAATCGTTGTAGCACCACAAGATTGACTTGATCTTCTATAAAAATTATATTTGTTATTGTATAGAAACATGTAAACTTTTAGCCTCGTCTTATTTATTATTTTATAAATGTATTTTACGTAATAGTAACGTTGATTAAACAAATCATAAAATTTTTTGGGTATCATTTTGATTCATGATAACTTGATTAACAATCACATGAATGGGGTTTGTGGTTTTGATGATCACAAAATATTGATCATTTGGGGTTTTCAGATTAGAAACTAGAAAATTCATAGGAAAGAATTTAAGAGAGAAATTCAACATAGTCATGTCAAATGTAAACGTATTTCGAGAAAATTTCAATCATAATTTTCATAATTAAGATATTAAGCCTGATCTTGGAGCTACAACACTTTTAAATTTATTAATTTTGAAACTTCTTATAAGTATGCTTATAGCCTAATTAGTACCACTCGTGTTAGATTTGTATAAAATGATATTTAGCAGTTTTAATAAATGAAGCATGGAGCAAGAGGATCTGAAGAAGTAAAAAATGTGTTTTTATATTAAAGATAATGATGGGTTGTGTGAGAGTACAGGGGGAGGGGATGACTTATAAAGACCTATAATATATAAAAATAAAGAAAATAGATGAGTAAAAAATATATTTGAGTAGGTAGAATATTTTTATTGGATGAAGAACATTGAACATGATTTATTTATTATATAAATGAACTCTAAGGAGACATGGGGCACCCACCCGCCCCTGGTCATCCAAATTCACTTAGATTTTAATGCATATTAAAGATATATATTTTTTCCAATTTTGGGTGAATGAAATTGACATATACGACATAAGAAGATAAAAAGAATGTCAAATAATTCTATCTCCCCTTTATTTAAGATTATCTAAAATTTAATAATTTCCACAAAAAAAGAATCTTAAATAGTAAACGTAGGCCCCTAAAAAGAAATTTTACAACTTCAATATTTTCTCATGTCAAGGGACCTTTTGACAAAGAATATGCCTAAAGGTTAGGGCTATTATGGTTTTAATACATGTTATGATATTATGGTTTATATGAATGATAAGAAACTCTAATCTCCATGGTAGATAGTTCCCTTAAGAGAAGGTTATTCATGAGAGAAGTTATTCGAATCATAAATTTACCTTCTTAAAATTTCCTTTATTGTAAAATTTATCTATCAAATTACCTCATATGTTATGATTTAAGGAAGAATGAAAGTCACTAATTGCATATGATTGTTAGAGGAATCCCTCTTTTGTTTGATGGTTTATATGCAAAACAGATAATGCATCCAAGGATAACCCGGGACCTAGTGCTACTGCCATTTGTATCAAAAATAGTGAGAGAACGAACTATTTTAGGGGTGAAAGGAAGGAGAATTATTTATTTCAAAAATCTTATTACTGAAGTACTAACAATTAGAGAAGGAGTTTAGTTTTTTTAGCGATAAAAGTTATATTCCTTTGACTAACTTGTTATGCTCAATATATAGAAAAGAAGATAGAAAGTTCTCCAATGTGTTGTGAAGGAGGTACAAGTTGTAAACATAGTAAAGGAAGATGAACCAATTCAGTTAAAATACCCTCTTAGGGAAGGCAGCACACTATTTTTTTTTGCAAACTTATCTACTCATTTTACATGTATACACATGATGGAGAATTTCTAAAATATTCCACTTCTAGCAAAGAGAACCATGAACATGTTTAAAATGAATTTGCCTCACTCAATACTTACTAAAAGAAAAAACAAATAACTCGATATCAATGTTCATTTATCACATAGGTTTTATCATGGATAGTTGTAAAATAGTTAATCAATTGATGACCAATCTAATGTTAGTTCATATAATCTGTTAATATGCCACTAGGTAAGAGATTAAGGTGAAAAATAGTAATTGTCTACCATTTAAGCATTAAAGTGATTGATTTTATATTGTTTTACATGCAACTATGTGATTTTATTTGTTTTTTTAAGGTTATTTAGCTAATATTTACTAATTTATCATACATCTTTACTTTTATACCATTGTTTGTGGCATTAGTCTTTTTGAGATTCATTCTATCAGGGTAGAATAATGGAGAGGGTCAATGAGTTCTTAATAACTAGTTCTTTCTAAAATATATATAGTAACTTAATTAGAGATTACTATATTTATTTTTATTAGAATAACAACCCAATTCACCGAACTGTGCGGACACCTACTCTAATATTTATATAGGAAAATACTCAACCCCAAACTTAACCTTCAGATGAAGCATGTCACACATAATCACACACAAATTCATATCTGATTCCATCTCACCTTTTCATGTAACAAGGATCATTAAAAATCATCCAAAGTATTTAACATGTAAATATGGTATATACAAAAACAATCCCAAAATTTAAATACAAAACTCGACAACTCATGGACTAATATGTCACAAATATAACATAACAAATACACTTAGTTTCTCATGGAACTCACACAAAAACTACTAGTGTACCGACATGGTATCCGAGCAAACTATTATTAGTACATACTAGGTGTGGAATTCGATCCAACCCTTAGTATTATGTATTTCATCGGTAGTCGATCCAACCATAAGTTTCCTATAACACCAAAGCTGGAATGTCAAATTGGAAAGGAAGAGTTTCATTTGTTTGGCTATTTCTTCAAACTCATGAAACCCATCTACAGTTTGTAAAAGAATCTCTGAGTCATAAATAGGGTTCGTAGGAACTAAGTTGAGATTTAGGAAAAAATTAGTTTTCAAATTTGGATTTAAAATTGAGTAGGATAAGTTATAGGATGAATTACATGCCATAGGAAGTTCCAGTGGTGTTAATTCAAACTTGGTAAAATTTTGGACTTAAAGTTAGGACTACGGGTCAGGTCTACGAAGTGTAGACCAGCTGACAAGTCCTCAGACTTACTCTTAGGAATTGCCCAAGATTTAGGCTCATTAAGTGATTCGACGAGTAACTATAATGGGGAGTAGAAAGGTATATGGACCACAACTCAAAATTGTAGGTAACTTCCAAAGTTTATAAATAGAGGATGATTTGGTCATTTCTACCACCCAAAGACTAAACTAATTTTTTTTTGGACCTATAACTTTCGTATGACCATTTTTACTCTTACAAACCTAGCAAAATTTCTTCCATTCACTTAAAATTCTCTAATCTCTCATAATATTCTAACTGAAAAACTATATTTTCAAAGGATTTAAGGCCTCAATATCCATTTTCCCTACAGTAGGATGAATTTAACCCCCATCCCCACCCCCACACATACACACGGTCACAAATATATTCGTTAAGGTCTAACGCTTGAACTATACAAGTATGGGATCAAATTTCTTATGTTACTAATTTCCTCATGAAAAACTGTTAAATTTTCCTTAATTCACCCTTTTTTTTCTCATCCACAATGTTCTTGGATAAGTATGGACAATTTTTGGGTTTTTTCATACCTTTACAAGAACTTACCCCACTATAGCAGCGTGGACCAACTATTTTCCTTACTCGTAATAAAATGACAGGTTTTTACAATAGATACTAATTTACTCATTGCTCGTTCCCGAGCGATCACAAAAAAAAAACAACTATCTGAATCAAGAAGAAAGTAGTGACTGACTCCTCAAACAAATGACTATGTTTGTTCTGTAGGTCCTCCTTGATTTGTCATGTAGCTTACTCAAATATATGATGTTTCTACCAAACCTTTACCAATCTAATTTCCTCTATTCTCAACTTTTAGAAATCATAATAAAGCATAGAAATTAGATATTGTTTCTATTGTAGATACTTTTATAGCACTAATAAGTCTTACTTGATAACTTACTCCCCCATCCCGTGGTACCTTTTCGGAACACTGAATAGAATATAAATAACTTGGTGGCAAGCGAACCTCTACACTATTGTCCCTACATTGTCAAGAACCTCAAATCCTTTTATTTCATAGTGATATGAACTCAAACTGGAGATTTTAACTGTTTGGAAATGCAATGCAAATATAGGGGAAACAATGTTCAGATTCTACCTCACCATTTCCACTATAGAGACTAACACACCACTATAATTGATACTTTCATAGTAGGTAAACACCCACTATAGTGGCCCAGTCGCGCTATGCAGCCTTGACGAGTTCAGCCCATAATTTTTCTAAAATAAGCATTATTTTTATATTTCCTTATCCTTACCAACTATAGAAACACATAACTATTAATAATATAATCCCAACATCCATTTGAGACTTAAGAATCCTATATATATGTGCATCCTAGAGTCAAAACAAACCCCAAGATCATTTCAAGCAACATATAACTAGGCACCTAACACCACCTTCTCAAGAAATTAATTATGAATAACACTAGAAAGGAATGCATAATAACACATTCTCACTATCATACCATAAAAATCCTCTTGCTGGTGGGTTCCAACCAATAACAACTATTCAAAATTTAGAATTTCCCCACAGTCACAATTTATCCTTTTCCCTTACCATCTATACCAATGGTAAGTCCATGCCAATTTAACACGATGCTTCCAATTAATAATATAACCATTAAATTATAGGACTGGACTAGCCCAAAACATGTTCAGTAAATAATATAGAAATTAATCATTAATTAAACACACATAATCAATTTAAGTACTTTTCTTGTCCATAATATCACACAAATACAAGTAATTACACATCCCGCACATGCAAAAATTCAGGAAATATAATGCACAAAGTAACCATCATTAAGTTATATTGTTATGGAAAGACATGTTCATTACCTCTTATTCATATCATTAATGACCACAAACTAATCACCCAAGCATTCACATGACTCTTAAAGCCAGATACCAAATAGAAACTTTCCTGGTTCTAATCTTTCTTGCCGAATCCTTTCAGTTCTAACAATGAAATCTATATTACCTTGTTAAGAAACCAATAGGAATCCCGAGATACAATTGGACTCACCTCATATGTCAAAAGACCCGCCATACAAATGGAATGAAGAAGTGACAGAAGTTTCTAAAATGATTTCTATCCTGATGATCCCATATTTTGTCCCTAATACCAAATTGTCATGATCCATAACCCCAAACTTACTTTCGCACATTATGACACATGTGGGATCTGATACAAAATTGTCACAATCAAATCCTCTTGTCATACGTGCACCTACTATAATACATAGATAGGAAAGCATTAACCCCAATCTTCAATGTCCCACATGACACAGATAATGAATATATTAGTTCAAATCACCATTAATGTAACCTGGACCATTCAAGATTTCATAAAACATCATTTGTAGTTTTTGACATGAAAATATGATCTACATAAGAACCATCCTAGAATTTAGACAACCATTTATGGAACAACACGTGAAAAAAAACATATTTATCAAACCTAGTTCACTCATGAGACCCATACACAAACTGATACTATATCGGTGTGATATTAAGTCAATGATTGATAGAAAATCTCAGGCGTGGTATCCGAGCCAACCATTAGTATTTTTAATTAGTGCGGTACTTGATTTAACCACTATTACTATATACTAGTGTGGTACTCGAGAAAACCACTAATCACAAACAACATGTATAGTTAAAATCACAATGAACAATCACACTTGAAGCCATGTATAAACTAAACAAGTTCATTGCATGAGATTATAAACATGAAGTCATTTCACCTTCACCCTTTATTTCTTGAACATGAATTACACAAACATTTCACATTGAACAGTCAATATGAACAAACACATACATATAAACCTATGTATCAATAGCCCAATATTGGACCCCATTATCTCCCTAGTCCATCAATTAATACACTTTCCATTTATTCAGTTCCCCTTGATTATCACAAGTCCCAAAATGGATATAACTCAATATTTTCATAATACCTAACCTTAAAATCACCACCAAACTATCCCGGAAAGAAAATTCAAGGTTAACAATCAAGAGCTAGAAAACCTAACCCTTATTCATTATCGTTCCCCACTTTCACAGTAATAACAATAACCTTTAGCCTTAAAGAATGCACAAAGGACTATGCATGAAACCTCTCATTCATGTACTAGAATATTATGAAATAAAATAGAAGTCTAACTATTCATTTAACTAAATCGAGCCTACCCGACCACCAAGCAACTCATGAAGTCTAATTGCAAACATTGACTCCTTTTGTGAGGCTCTTAGCTTGTTCTTGATCTAAAATAATAATAAAATACCTAATCAATCACAAATGGCCTAGATATTCCATATTTTATTATAATCCAAAACCCTAGGCTAACCTTATGGTTTCACCACTATAAATATTAAGGATTATCGATCTCGTGATTACTCTAACACATTATGATAAATAAAATCAAAAATTGCCTCTTTTATGAACAACATAAGGTCTTACACCCTAAAATCTTCATAAACCTAGATTTTTTCACCTTAGTATAAATTCAAACCATTCCATCGTGCCACAAATATTTTTGTCAGACCTAATAAGCGAACTACAAAAGTAGGGAATCATATTGCTTAC
Source organism: Solanum chmielewskii (assembly GCA_027704785.1). Taxonomy (NCBI): domain Eukaryota; kingdom Viridiplantae; phylum Streptophyta; class Magnoliopsida; order Solanales; family Solanaceae; genus Solanum; species Solanum chmielewskii. The sequence continues at coordinate 35,367,579 of JAKWIX010000320.1, forward strand.
CTTTATAAACATTCCTCCAGATAACCTACTGTAATTTTCTCCAGGTCACTCTTTGCTTCTCCAAATAGTTTCTTGTGTGATTATGGGCGATTTAAGGTTTTTTTTTTAATATTTACAATGTTTTATCATGCTATAGCGGTCCAATTGGACCCCTGATCCCGCTAAAGCAACCCAAATCAATTATATTTTTTCTTTTTTTACTCATAAAGATAGGACACATAATTAAAATAATCTTTTTGAAGGTTTTTTATCAAGGTTAAGCTATAGAAAAAATATAGTTTCTATCTTCTAATTTAGTTTTTGCTGAAATCAGAATTGTGTGACGTCTAAATTGAAGTACAAATCTACAATTTTGCTTAGATTTATACAATATCAGCGATTTTCCATCATAACAATTGAAGTAAGTCGATATTATACAACAATAGATATACTAGAGTTATACTTACCTGATAAAACAAAAAATGAGTTTTTAGGCTTTTGATGGGTGTAGATCCATATTTCTTTAAATTACCTCCCTACAAAATGAGAAATTAGACTTTAACGAATTTAAACATAGATATTGGAATATTTAATCAATCTTGTGATGTAGAACCCATTGAAGGATACATCCAAGAAAGGAAATATAGTTGTTGATGATAAAACTACCTCGGAAAGTTAATTTGACATGGTGAACAAGCATCGATTTATCTTCAACAAGTGTAGAGGCTAAACTTTATCGGATTGATTGCATGTATTGATATCTCCAACAGCATCTCCGATGATTTGATTTTTGAAGTTTTCACTAGAAGCATCTAGTGCCTCTCTGACTTCAGTCGTACGTTTGTGTTTCTTTTATTTTTCTCGATTTGATTTTCTTACCTTTTAAATTTATTATCATTTTTTTGGGCTTCGGTTTTTGGGCCTATCCTTTGTATAGTTTTTGTTTTGCTAATCAAATTTTGACCCAATGCATATTTCAATTTTAAAAAAAGGTGCCACATGACGATATCACTTAGGAAGTTGTCACAAACATTAATGAAGTATTTGTAATTGTCATGATACTACTTTGTCATTTAACATGGGCATAAAATTAAATTATAAGTGATATATTCTATTGGGAAAGGATATAGATTAATTGAGAGGCTTTTGGAAAACCGTAGAATACATAAGAAAAATTCTTAAAAGGTTTTACATATTTCTAAGCTTGTAGAGAATTCTAGATGGACTAGATTGTAAATATATAGGGACGTGTATACTAAATTTTCGTTTATACTATATCCCTCAAAAGAGTAATATAGATAGCAAGGATCTGATTTTAAACGCAACCAAGGAAGTGCAAAGCATTCCACAATCAATACAAAAAGTCTTATTACAAACTTTCTTATTTTTTTCTCATTGTATTACTAATCTATCTTTGGAAAGACTTACTTGATATTATATGATTGCAAGAGATCCATCACTTAGTTGTCATGTGTCACACGGACCTTTAGTCAAAGTCTGGGTCTTTGAAAAAGTTGTATCAAAGCCAGATAATTTCTAAGGAAATGGCTAACTATAGAAAGATCAATGCTGCTAGCACCACCAATGTCAGGTCAAATGGTGGAAAGAAGCATTGAAAGGAAAGGAAGAACCATAAGAGTAATAAGAAATTATTTCCTGACCTTCAATCACTGAAGCTAGTAATAAGGAACGTGGTGAGGAGCCCATTAATGATATGCATGGAGTAGAAAGTATTGTGAGGGTTTACATGGTGAGGCATGTTGTGTAGATCTTAATCAAGCCCGTGAACAAGGTCGGCAAAAATTTTAAGACACTCGAGGACTTCAGCCTTAAGAGAAGGACAACATCTACAAAGAGTTAGAGGCGCGTATGCATGTAGAGTGCGAGAGGAATGAAATAATCACTTCATTGTAGTGTAGTGTCATAGACTTGGAGTCTAACTTAAACACCGTGCACCACTTTACAACATACTCACGAATCTTTCGCGATCTTGTAAGCTCAAGTTAGCCTTTTATGCTAAGATCAGTAAGAGAATGAAAGGAAGGACTTAGAGAATTTTTTATGAGGGTTGTAGGTTTCTTGGAAGATTGCTTACACTTTGTAGTATGATTTACAAATGAGAGCCCCTATATATATACTACTCCCTAGGGGTATAAAGTGTATAAATTACTACAAAAGTCCCTAAATTATTTACACTTTGGTCCATGCTCTAGAAAAGTCTACACTTTCTAGGATTTTCCAAAGCTTTCCTAGAAAATATCTAATTTTTCTTCTAGAACTTTCCAAAGCCTTCTTGAAATATCTCGGGTCTTCTAGAGTTTTATATATACCTCTCAAAAACTCTAGACTCTTCCTCCCTTATTGAAATGCAAAATCTTACTTATAATTGGCGGGACATGACACTCTCCCCCATCTATTGATACAACGCCCACGTCGCATCATCGCTGCATCTGCAACTAAGTCTTGTCTTCTGGTATGCGCGAACAAGAGTCCATTAACTCGATTAATGCCCTCGCACAACTCATTCAAGTTCTTCTATATCTCTTATAACTCAAAGTCACGATCTACCTCCTTCCTAGGAGGAAAGCGCCTCGGAGGCTTCTTTGTATCACGATCTTGGAAAATTTTTCGTATATGGTGACAAGTACATTTTAGCATCATTTTATTCTTTTGAACTTGTAATGGTGTCTAAAAATATCGACTTCACCTTCATTGAATTTTTCTTGAGTTGTATGGCCGTTAATCGTTCCTGCCTTTCTTTCTTTAGTGCCTTAATGATGGGAACCATGCATGTCCCTCGTTACTCCATGACTAGAAATCATTGGAGGTAAGGATCGATCAAAGCGTGGCACTGCTGAAAGAAAACTTTCCCAATAATTATACCAAAGACTTATAAAGTAATGATAGTGAAATTTGTCTTACCTTACAACTCGCCTAGCACGATGCTTACTCCATGCACAACTACACACGGGAGTCTGTGGTGCATTCACCGTCCTGAGTTTGGCATTACTTGAACTGTATCTTAGTCTCAAACTTTTCATCGTCTTCTTGGTCATAATATTGGCCTCTAATCTTGTGTCGACCATAGCACGAGTGGGTCTTCCATTGATCACGATCTCGACATACTGTGCATCATATTCTTTTGGCTTTCCTAGTTTTTTCATAATTGCTCTGCATAGTCCGATCAAGCCCATTTGCGTCATCTCTACGCATTGTCCTTGATTTTGTGCATCCTTATCCTTCCGCTCTCGTAGGATAGAACCAAAGATCTTCATTTTAGGGCACCATACACAGCCATACGACCAACCGCACATGTAGCAACCCTTTCTCTTTGAAGGTTCGGCCCTTCTCTCTGCGTTGCCATGACGTCTAGACTTCTTTCGATCAAACTTATAGGTATCATACTTCTTGGGATATGGATGATGCTCCTACACTTTGCCATGATCTCCCCCACCATAGTCGTGACCAACTTTCCTCTCTTCTCCTCTGGCTCTATCGGGCTTCTCATGCCTGAAGTCTATTAATGCTTTAGATTGCGTGATGTCTTCATCGAAAGTCCTGACATGTCAGCATTTCAAATCCTTCCTAGCCCAATTTTGTAGCCCATCCATGAAGTGAAACACCATATCTTCATCTGCGAGGTTTGATATTTGAAGCATGAGTGTGGTGAACTCCTACACATATGCGTGTATACTGCCCATATGCTTTAGCTCCCTAAACTTGTGCTTCACCTCATAGATGACTTTATTAGAGAAGAACGCCTTCTTGAACTCCGCTTGGAGTTGTTCCCAAGTGTTAATGGTGCAATGCCTCTTCCCTATTTCCAACTTTTTAAGCCTCCACCAAAACATGGCCATCTCCATAAGATACAACATAGAGGTGTTGATCTTACTCTCTTCACTCTTCAGCCTGTTGCACTTGAAGTAATTCTCCAAATACCACAATAAATCTCCCCCTTTTGAGCATCACGGACGCCTTTGAAAATAGGTGGGTTAGGATTCTCAACCTTGGCCTCCCTATATCGGTCAAATGACGTTGATCCTCCAACTTATGCACCTTCTTTTAGTGCTTTTATCTTGGTTTTCATGTTCTCAATCGTGAACAAAGCCTCCATGATCCATCACTCAAAGGAATTGATAGCCTCCGTCATCTCAAACGAGGTGCACTAGTTTTCCTCCAAATTCTTGTGGATGTTGTCATTCTTTTCAAAGGTGAAATCCTCCAGAGTCTTGAACTTGCCATCGGCCACATTCATATGTTGAACTTATATCTCCATGGTTTTCCTTGCCGTTTCAATCCTTGTGATCCACCCTTCTTCAAGTGTGACGTTAATGATCTCCTCGCCATGGTCATTGTCACTTGCTTCGGTGGTAGAAGGCGGTGAGATGTTAGCGCCTCACTTGGTGTGGGATCTTGAATAACTTCCTCATTACCCTTTTGATACTTCATTCACTTTTGTTTCTTCATTCCGCCGTCCAAATGGATATTGGCGGTGCAGTGTTGTTTACTCCTCCCTCGGTATCCATTCCCTTAGTGCAAACGTTCGTTGTAATACCACGTTGTCATGGACTTTGAGCCTTCTAAAGTTTCGTGCGACACTTGACAACTCACTCACAAATTTTTCATGATCTTTTAAGCTCAAATAAGCCTTTTATGATAGGATCCCTAAGAGAATGAAAGGAAAGACTTAGAGAATTTTGGAAGAAGTCTTTATATTGATTGGAAGATTACTTACACTTGTTGGATGATTTACAAATGAGAGACCTTTTATTATACAAATCTCTATGGATCTAAAGTGTAAATAAAAATTACTGCACAAGTGTCTAAATTATTTACATATTGGTCCATGTTCTAGTGAAATCTACACTTTCTAGGATTTTTCAAAGTTCTCCAAGAAAATATCTAGTCTTTCTTCTAGAACTCTCCAAAGCCTTCTTGAAATATCAATGGGCTTCTAGAGTTTTCTACATACCTCTCCAAAACTCTCAACTATTCCGCCTCTATCCGAACGTAAAATCTTACGAAGAATTGGCGGGATGTGATAGTAGGCTTGTGAAGGAATTAAGCACAATTGAAAGAATAAAGGCTAAGATGGAAGCTCTCAAGTAAATAATCGAAACATGAGAATCTTCCATACCTGATGTCGATAGGGACGCCAAGATTCCGGCTCCCACACAAACAATGTTCAAAGACATTTGTTACGCACAAGAGATAGAGAATTTCATGTGGCATTTGGAGAATTCATTTAACTGCAACCACTACAACAAATTTGATTTTAAGTTACGGATAATTTTGTTGCCTAAAACACGTATTTCCTCACCAATAAACTTCTTTGATGAAAATAAAATTCTCATGCATTCATTCCTAAATGATGTGTCACCAAAATGTTTATAGGCACAAATTTGTAATTTGTCACTAATTGGAGTTCTATTTACTAGGAAAATATATTTCGTCCCCAAATGTAATAGTATCTATGACAAACTTGTTCATCATAGAAATTATTTTTGAAGACAATAGTATCTTTTCGTT